>CM033406.1:5690229-6926545 GCA_019426215.1 Buddleja alternifolia
CCTAGGGCTTATCACGTATCATAGGCTTGCGCATCTTTGATTTGTTATTTAAACTTTAATAAAGAAGATCTTACCTTATTCGATTTTTCGTAAAAATCGAAGAGTTTCTTCTTCCTTAACGTAAGCTCCCTAGCTTGCTTCTCGTTCCTTGAATCAACTCCTTCGTTTTTCCCTTTGATGTAGATTTCGAATTCCTCCACCAAAAACGTCTTTGATCGGATTCTTGATTCACTTCAGAGACCCAAGTGTTTCTCCTCTAAAGTTGATCCACACCCGGATACCCACTCGTTTATAATCTTTAGCTAGGTTGATCTATAAACGTTTATTCTAACTCTAAGGAATAGTGTATGGGATTAAGGTGAAAGCAAAAATTACTTCTCTAAGTATTTTGAAAGAATTCTTGAATTCAAGATCTTGATGAATAATCAAGAACTCAAGAACACTATATGAGAGAGAGGAAAAAGAAACGATTTTTCTATGCAAGAGGAAAAAAAATTTTGGCTTCAAAAGTCATCATCTTATTTTCGTTCTCTACATGTCCTATATATAGGACTAGGTTCTTGCAATTCTTTTCCATGTAGAACTCTTATAATTAATCCTTTTCCATGTAGGAATAGAAGACTAATTAATTTCTAAATAGAACTCTTCTATTTTATTAGTTTCTTTCTCTCCAAGAAATCTATTTCCTTCTAGAAGAAAATTAATTAAACTCTTTAATTATTTTCCTCCACCAAATTTTCGACCAAGGCTAATAAAATAGTCTTTTAATAATTAATCCACCATACTAGATTAATTAAAAGTCACTTCCAATTAAATTAAATGCTTTCTAGACTTAAGCTTAATTAAATTGATCTATCAACTTAATTAATTTATCCAACTTGAATAAAAAAAGTCTTAATTAATTAATCTAATTAATTAATATATTAACTCAACTACTTTGAATAAATTTCCTTAGCTAAGAAATGGATTTGTCCGAGTATTGTGTGTGACCCTTTAGGTTCACCAACATACTAGTAATGGGTTCATAACCTTTATGATTTAGTTTGGACAATTAAATTGTCTCGATTAATTAAACAATTTAATTAACCATCTTATTATTTAATCTCCATTAAATATAAGATACCCATAAATCAAAGAAAAGTTTCTAGCTACTTATCTTGAAGACCTAGATGTAGGCGATTCAAAGTGAACCTTTCCAATCGCGCATTCCATGCAAGTGAGATTCTTCCATCAACTAATTTCCCAATTGAATTAAGGATCGAGGAATCTTATTGGTCGAGATCCTTATAAATTCAATCTTAATAATTCGAGTGTGTTTGACTAGTGATTAATTAATTCAAGAAACTCATTTCTCAATTAATTACTTACTTGCCTTGGCCAAGGACTGACTCAGTCAAACCACTTAGAATATTATAGGAAATTCACTTGTTCATCTAGACAAGTGATGGATCCTTTGTTGTCAACACCAACCTCCATATACGAGTCACTACACCAATCACCAGTCCATATGTGTCCTTGTAAAAGAACTGGCACAGGAGTCAAAGTGCAGTAAGTCAATATACAAGATTACTGTGATGACTCAAGTCAAAGAATTAATCTTGCACTATCGTGATTAAGAAACTCCTAATTCGACATATATAGAAATAATTCCAATTTAGGAAGTTTCAGTTAGGGTAATCAGTGAACTTGTTCTCAACAAGCACCCGCGTATGTGCATTTGTGTCAACTACACTAATGTCTATAAAACGAGACATTCTCTAATTAAGAGTGTGCATCATAGGCGCAAGTCTATCCGAATTATCAATGTCCCATCTTGATAATTCTATGACTTGGATAGTATTTAGAAATCACAGCCTTAGAAACTTGTTTATGATATCCATCCAATGAGATATCAAGCCCCATAGCTATGTGTGAATTCTAGGGACTTCATCATACAGTTATAACGATATAAACATAAGATGAAGAAATGCCTTTTATTAATATAATGTAAAACGAAATTGTTTACTACAAGAATAGATAAAGAAAGCCTATCTAGGATTGGCTCACAGGGCACTATTCTAACAATCTCCCACTTGCACTAGAGCCAATCTCCTTGGTATTTTAGACCCATCTTCTCAAGATGTCCTTCTAATACATTACGAGACAAGGGCTTAGTTAGTGGATCCGCTATGTTCTCCGTTGTGTCGACTCTTTCCACGCGTACGTCGCCTCTACCAACAATCTCTCGGATCAGATGGTATCGCCTTTCTATGTGTTTGGATCTTTGATGAGACCTCGGCTCCTTTGCTTGAGCAATGGCGCCATTATTGTCACAGTACAGAGGTACTGGATCGACAATGCTAGGGACTGCACCCAACCCTTGGATGAAGTTCCTAATCCAAACAGCTTCCTTTGCTGCATCAGATGCAGCTATGTATTCAGCCTCGGTTGTGGAATCCGCAGTAGTTTTCTGTTTGGAACTCTTCCAACTTACTGCTCCACCATTGAGGGTGAATACAAATCCCGACATTGATTTCAAATCATCCACCTCAGATTGGAAACTAGAGTCAGTGAACCCTTCTAGTTTCAATTCTCCACCGCCGTATATCAAAAACAAGTCCTTAGTCCTTCTCAAGTACTTGAGGATTGTTTTCACGGCTACCCAGTGCAACTCACCTGGGTCGGACTGAAAACGACTCACTACACTTAATGCATGAGCCACATCAGGCCTTGTACATAACATTGCATACATAATACTTCCTATGGCAGAAGCATATGGTACGCGAGCCATCCTATCTCGTTCCTGGGATGTCGAAGGACACATGGATCGAGAATACCGGATCCCATGACTCATAGGCAAGAATCCTTTCTTTGATTCCTCCATACTAAACCTTTTTAGCATTTTGTCTATGTACATTGACTGAGACAATCCTATCATCTTTCTTGATCTATCTCTATAGATTTTGATTCCTAAGATGTAGGATGCATCTCCTAAGTCTTTCATGGAGAATTTGGTGGATAACCATACTTTAGTCGATTGCATCATTCCTACATCATTCCCAATGAGTAGAATATCATCAACATAAAGTACTAAGAATGTCACTGCACTCCCACTGACTTTCTTGTACACACATGGTTCATCTTCGTTTTTAATGAAACCATACATCCTTATAGTTTCATCAAAACAGATGTTCCAACTTCGGGATGCTTGCTTTAGTCCATAAATGGACTTTTGGAGTTTGCAAACTTTTTGCTCACTCCCACTAGATATGAAACCTTCTGGTTGTTTCATGTAAATCTCTTCCTCTATGTTTCCATTGAGGAAGGCGGTTTTCACATCCATCTGCCATATTTCATAATCATAATGAGCAGCTATTGCAAGCAAAATCCTAATGGATTTAAGCATTGCTACTGGCGAAAAGGTTTCTTCATAGTCGATACCCTCTCTTTGAGTGTAACCTTTTGCCACTAGCCTAGCTTTATAGGTCACTACCTCTCCATTTGCTCCAAGCTTTCGCTTATAGATCCACTTACAACCAATGGGTACTATACCCTCTGGTGGATCTACCAAGGTCCATACCTTGTTGGAGTACATGGAGTCCATTTCAGATTCCATGGCACTTTGCCACTTCCCAGAATCAATATCACATATTGCTTCGTTGTAGCTTCTTGGATCTTCATCCACTTGAAGCTCCTCCTTATTACTTTCTAGTAATAGACCATACCTCTCAGGTGGCCCTCGGATCCTTTCGGATCTTCTCGGAGGTTGTGTGTTAGATATTTCAGTGTTTTCTTGTGTTTGTGTTTCCAAAGTTTGTGAGATAATTTGTGGTTCTTGAACTTCTTCAAGTTCTATGATCTCGCCCTTTCTATCTAATAGAAACTCCTTCTCTAAGAAGATGGCATTCCTTGAAACAAACACCTTTTGTTCCGATGGATCATAGAAGTAGTACCCCGCAGTTTCTTTAGGGTACCCCACAAATTTACATAAGCTAGACTTAGACTCTAACTTATCTCCCACTAGCCTTTTCACATAGGCTGAACATCCCCATACTCGAAGATATTTGTATGAGGCCGGTTTACCACGCCATAACTCATAAGGCGTTTTGGGCACTGATTTGGAAGGCAATCTATTTAATAGATAAGCCGCAGTTTCTAAGGCATAACCCCAGAAAGATGGAGGAACTTCAGTGAAACTCATCATGGAACGGACCATATCCAATAAAGTCCTATTCCTTCGCTCAGACACCCCATTCAATTGTGGTGTTCCAGGCGGAGTCCACTGAGAGAGAATCCCATTCTCTTTAAGATAACTAAGGAATTCGTCACTTAAGTATTCTCCTCCCCGATCAGATCGAAGAGTCTTAATACTATGACTTAGTTGTTTTTCTACTTCATTCCTAAACTCTTTGAACTTTTCAAAAGCTTCAGATTTGTGCTTCATAAGGTACACATATCCGTACCGTGAATAATCATCGGTAAAAGTAATGAAGTAAGTACACCTTCCTTTAGTACTTATACTAAAAGGACCACAAACATCCGAATGGATCAAATCCAAAAGATGGGTGGCACGTTCCACTTGTCCTACAAATGGTGACTTGGTCATTTTTCCTTTAAGACAAGATTCACAAGCAGGCATGGTTTCCTCTTCCTTAAGGTCGAGTACACCTTCCTTTGCCAATTTGTGCATTCTTTCTTTGGAAATATGTCCTAGTCTAGCATGCCACATTAGTGTACTGTTTAAGTTATCTTGTTTTCTTTTGTTACTATGTTGAATGTGAAAGACGGAATTAATTGGTTGAACAGTGTATAAACAATTCGTCAAAGTACTAGTAAAAAGTAAAGAACAATTTTTAATAATGGAACACTTTCCATCTTTTATTAAAAACTCAAAACCCTCTCCATCTAAAACAGGGATGGAGATAATGTTCTTTATTATACTAGAAACATAAAGACAATTATTTAAAACTATTCTAATGCCGTCGCCTAATGCCAGGTTGACCGTTCCTATCGCTGTGGCAGCAACTTTTGCTCCATTGCCAAGTCTCAGAACGATCTCATCCTTTCCTAGCATCCTACTTCTTGTCATTGCCTGCAAATTATTGCAAAGATGTGATGCACAACCGGTATCTAATACCCAAGAAGTATCGTTAACAGATAAGTTAACTTCAACATAAAACATACCCTTGGTCTCACCTAGGGTCGCAAGGTACTCCTTGCAGTTCCTCTTCCAATGCCCTGGTTTACCGCAATGGAAACAATCACCCTTATCTTTATCAGCTTTAACCTTCTTGACCCCACCTTTAGCTTTTAGCTTCTTGTTCTTTTGGGAACTTTTCCCTTTCCCTTTCTTTGGCCTTTTAGCCTTAGAATGGGCAGAACTCACAAGTAGGACTGGCTTGTCCTTCTTGATGGTGGCTTCTGCAGTCCTTAACATGCTTAACAAGTCAGGCAAGGTCGCCTCCAGACTGTTCATGTTAAAGTTGACCACAAATTGATCGAATGTGCTAGGCAAGGATTGAAGTACTAAGTCCACTGAGAGTTCATTGTCTAGAAAAATGTCAAGACTTGCGAGCTTCTCAATGAGCCCAATCATCTTAAGCACATGTTCTTGGACATTTGACCCCTCAGTCATACGAGCTCTAAAAAGCTCTTTAGACACTAAGTACCTTTCCCTCCTAGACTTTTCACCATACAACTCTTGTAAGTGTTTGAAAATATCAGCAGCACTTGCCATATTTTCGTGTTGCTTTTGCAACTCATTCGACATTGATGCAAGCATCGTGCACCTTGCTTGGAGGTCATCGTTTAACCATCTCTTATGGGTTTCGATTTCCTCCTCCTCAGCATCCTCGGGTAGAGTCGAGAGGGGTGCATCAGTCAAGACATAGGCTCTATTCTCAGAGTTGAGCACTATCTTAAGGTTTCTAAGCCAATCAGAATAGTTGGGTCCAGTGAGTTTGTTTGTGTCGAGAATTGTGGAAAGCGGGTTCTTAGCCATCTTAGATATCTAGTTATCTACAAATTAAAGCGAAACGGAGATTAAGAAGATGTTTAATACATTATGTGTAGATATGATTTTAAGGTCTTTTAATCATAAATTACCTCCCACTATTTAATTCAAATTCAATAACCCTCATTAAAGAATTCGAGAAAAACAATTTTTCTTAGTGAGTTTGAAGTCCGATTTAATTATTACATACCCCAATTTTATGGACACATACATAATAATTAAAAAGGTAGACAACACTTATCAATTACATCCCCATGTAACCCTCAATTATTTTACCTCATGTTTTACATGGACCTCAATTTTATGCGCCCCCATGTTACTCCTATGTTAAGTTAGACCCATCAAACCTACATGTAAATGACCTACCCAAAAAGTTCCACTTGCAATGGTCAACTTAGAGGATAAATTACCCATGTGCATCTCTATGCTTAGTAATAATCACGGCTTTCTCATTATAGAAAGTCCCACTTGCAATGGTCGACTAATCTACATAAGTAGCACCGACATGCTATTACTTTTGATGGTAGGCATGGAATATTAAACCCCGTTTAATTTTATCCCATATTAACTTAAAATTAAAATCATTAAGATTTTATAAACTTATCTAATAAGTAAGGGATTTTAGTATATTATGAAAAGGTCTCATCGCTTCGATTATCTTATCTAAGTCTCTATCCTAAACATGCCCAACATCACATGAAAGGAAATATAAAAGATAAGCATAACCAAAAAACATGTATCTAATACATAGAATCATGCATCTCATACATTAAATCATGCATCTCATACATAAAATATAACATGGATATTTTGGGCCATATCTAAATCGATCCTATCTAGAGCCATCAAGGATCGAACGCCGGCAAGGCTAATAATAAATAACGAAAAGTAAACATGCTTGTACAATTCTAATGGCCTCAAAATTCCATCATGCATATCAACTCATGAAAGCATATGTAAATTCTTAATTTACCAAATATTCTTCATAAATTAAATCAATTCGGGGTTTCTCAATAAAACTTGATTTTTCCAAAAATAAATAATTCAAAACACCTTTTAAATAAAATAAACTTTTAGGAAAAATAAAATTTCCGAAACAGGTTGGACTGTTTCCTTGCTATGTGCATATATACATGTGTATGCCCATGTCATGATACCACTCATGATATTGGATTCCAAATCCATGGAAAATTAATTCCACCGCCACTTGAATTCTTAAACATGCAAATACATAGTTGCTGTTCACGTAAATTAGCTAATGAATATTCTCAATTCTCAATTGCATGGGAAACATTTACCCATGTTATCTTTGCTGAAAAACCTTTCTTCACAAGTCAAAGGTATAATTTTCCCATATGGCAGTACTCTCACAGAAACAACACACGTGCACAGTTAGGCTAAATATTGTGCAATTCTAAATTGCATATTTACTTATACATTTAAAATCAAATTAAAACATATAAGATTTGACTTTAAGCCAATTTGGGACTCCAAGTTTTATCCATAACCAATTATAATCGAAATTCCAAATTTCAATATCAAACATCAACCAGCACGGCTACACACACGCACATTATTTGATTTGAATGTAATCTCATTACATAGAATTATTCTTCAGATTTAAACATCCCTTAAAAACTGAAAATAATTGTTTTTATGAAAATCCCCAAATCAATAAAATTTATGAATTTAATAATTTTAAACGTGCATCACATGTAACGATTAAAAAAAATGGATCATGCATAACGATGCGCGAGCCTTAGGCTCTGATACCACTGTTGGGAAATATACATGTAGCCCGACTAAGCACAGCGGAAAATTAAAATTTTAGTTTCTAGGATTTAAACATGCGAGTTTATTAATCCTACGGGCTTATCACGTATCATAGGCTTGCGCATCTTTGATTTGTTATTTAAAGCTTTAATAAAGAAGATCTTACCTTATTCGATTTTTCGTAAAAATCGAAGAGTTTCTTCTTCCTTAACGTAAGCTCCCTAGCTTGCTTCTCGTTCCTTGAATCAACTCCTTCGTTTTTCCCTTTGATGTAGATTTCGAATTCCTCCACCAAAAACGTCTTTGATCGGATTCTTGATTCACTTCAGAGACCCAAGTGTTTCTCCTCTAAAGTTGATCCACACCCCGGATACCCACTCGTTTATAATCTTTAGCTAGGTTGATCTATAAACGTTTATTCTAACTCTAAGGAATAGTGTATGGGATTAAGGTGAAAGCAAAAATTACTTCTCTAAGTATTTTGGAAGAATTCTTGAATTCAAGATCTTGATGAATAATCAAGAACTCAAGAACACTATATGAGAGAGAGGAAAAAGAAACGATTTTTCTATGCAAGAGGAACAAAAATTTTGGCTTCAAAAGTCATCTTCTTATTTTCGTTCTCTACATGTCCTATATATAGGACTAGGTTCTTGCAATTCTTTTCCATGTAGAACTCTTATACATTAATCCTTTTCCATGTAGGAATAGAAGACTAATTAATTTCTAAATAGAACTCTTCTATTTTAATTAGTTTCCTTTCTCTCCAAGAAATCTTATTTCCTTCTAGAAGAAAATTAATTAAACTCTTTAATTATTTTCCTCCACCAAATTTTCGACCAAGGCTTAATAAAATAGTCTTTTAATAATTAATCCACCATACTAGATTAATTAAAAGTCACTTCCAATTAAATTAAATGCTTTCTAGACTTAAGCTTAATTAAATTGATCTTATCAACTTAATTAATTTATTTATCCAACACTTGAATAAATAAAAGTCTTAATTAATTAATCTAATTAATTAATATATTAACTCAACTACTTTGAATTAAATTTCCTTAGCTAAGAAATGGATTTGTCCGAGTATTGTGTGTGACCCTTTAGGTTCACCAACATACTAGTAATGGGTTCATAACCTTTATGATTTAGTTTGGACAATTAAATTGTCTCGATTAATTAAACTAATTTTAATTAACCATCTTATTATTTAATCTCCATTAAATATAAGATACCCATAAATCAAAGAAAAGTTTCTAGCTACTTATCTTGAAGACCTAGATGTAGGCGATTCAAAGTGAACCTTTCCAATCGCGCATTCCATGCAAGTGAGATTCTTCCATCAACTAATTTCCCAATTGAATTAAGGATCGAGGAATCTTATTGGTCGAGATCCTTATAAATTCAATCTTAATAATTCGAGTGTGTTTGACTAGTGATTAATTAATTCAAGAAACTCATTTCTCAATTAATTACTTACTTGCCTTGGCCAAGGACTGACTCAGTCAAACCACTTAGAATATTATAGGAAATTCACTTGTTCATCTAGACAAGTGATGGATCCTTTGTTGTCAACACCAACCTCCATATACGAGTCACTACACCCAATCACCAGTCCATATGTGTCCTTGTAAAAGAACTGGCACAGGAGTCAAAGTGCAGTAAGTCAATATACAAGATTACTGTGATGACTCAAGTCAAAGAATTAATCTTGCACTATCGTGATTAAGAAACTCCTAATTCGACATATATAGAAATAATTCCAATTTAGGAAGTTTCAGTTAGGGTAATCAGTGAACTTGTTCTCAACAAGCACCCGCGTATGTGCATTTGTGTCAACTACACTAATGTCTATAAAACGAGACATTCTCTAATTAAGAGTGTGCATCATAGGCGCAAGTCTATCCGAATTATCAATGTCCCATCTTGATAATTCTATGACTTGGATAGTATTTAGAAATCACAGCCTTAGAAACTTGTTTTATGATATCCATCCAATGAGATATCAAGCCCCATAGCTATGTGTGAATTCTAGGGACTTCATCATACAGTTATAACGATATAAACATAAGATGAAGAAATGCCTTTTATTAATATAATGTAAAACGAAATTGTTTACTACAAGAATAGATAAATAAAGCCTATCTAGGATTGGCTCACAGGGCACTATTCTAACAGTACTTTGTGGGGTAATGTGTTGAATTCAGATATTGATGTCTTGTTTAGTTGAATTTAGATGTTTTATGTGTGGTGATTTTATTTTAGTATATTGGTTGTGCATATGTTTAGTATGTTGAATTTAGATGTTATTGTCATATTATTGGACAATTATCATGGCCCAAATGCTAAAAAAACTATTATTGGACAATTATCATGGCCCAAAAGCTAAAAAAAGGATGTTGAAATTTTTTGGCACAAATGGGTTAATCGGAAAATAACTGAAACGAATTAAAACCGAACCGAACCGTTACATTTCGGTTCTGTTTCGGTTCCGGATTTTTTCGAACCGAAATTTCGGTTAATCGAACTTTCGGTTCGGTTTCGATTCAGTTAACCGAAATGACCACCCCTATGTAAATGTGAGGCATCACATCCTACTAAAAATGGAGGCCCACACACGAATGACTATGATATTGTGATGTTTTAACTAGGTTTTGGGATTTGTTAAGCATTATATTCAATACGTATCCATTTAGTTAGAGGTCATATTTAGGAGATGTCGGATCCTAAGACAATTATAATCGTTCCTCATGTGATGAAGTTCACATGGTTCATCACACACGAGTAATTGATTTTAATTATATTAAGATTTGTTGTGATGCCTCGTGCACATAGAAAAAGTCGAATAAATTGCAATCTAAAAGCATTCATCAAAAAACTCATATGCGTTTATTGGATATATATTTTAAACAAATGGTCGAGACCTTAAATTCAGAGTGCTGTCAATAAGTTTGGAGGCATGTCTCTTATCCAAATGACTTGTGGGCCTGTGGCTTGACATTTGGAGTGCTAAAAGCTCCTTAAAATGACTCGTCCGCATTTATGTAATTCATCAATTTAGTGGATGTGAATTACACATTGAACTTTATTTTGTTGGACTTTCCCCAATGTAGTTTCTATTTTGTTGGATGTTGTAGTGTCAAGTTTTTTAGTGTAGTTTTGTTTGTAATCGGGAGTTTTCCCATCGTTATTGCTTAATGGAATGAAATTTATTTATAAAAAAAAATAAAAAATTACACATTGAAATGGTCATTCAGTACCCCTTCATCTACAGCTTGTCTCACGTCATCTTCTTTGTCAGGATGAAAATTGATGAATATACTAACAGATACGTTTAGAAGAGGAAATCAGTCAAAGTAGGACTAAGTGGAAAGTAACAATTGAAAATTCTAAAAGGGATTAATGAATCCATGTAAACAAAATATTAGCAAATTGTCCTCCAATGAATTGAAAAGCAAAGGCAATGTTTGGTTATGTTTTCATATCATGTTTGGTTCAAAATTCTCATCAAATCATGTTTAGTTCACAAAATATTTGGTCAAAAATATACTACTTTTTTGGTCTAAAAAAACATAATAGTTATTTTCCATCTTTCTACACCTACTTTGTCCCTACACTCCTCTCTATGTGCTCTCTCTCTTCTCTCTCCCTCTAACAGACAAAAATTTCATAATTTGACTGTTACAGTAACTTTGTTCTCTCTGGAAACAAAATCAAACATTATCTCACAAAAAAAACACACCCAAAAACCAATTCCCAAAATAAAATCAAACACAATCTCATCAAACACGCACGTATCCCCATAAATTTCTCACCAATAATTCTCACCAAAATACCATCCCAAAACATAACCAAACATAGCCAAAGTGTCCTCTCAGGAATTGGAAAGCAAACCAAGCAAAAAAAATCATAATCCGACAACCAAATGCATTCTTAGTTAAAACTTAAGGGGGTTATAATTCTTTCTGTTAGGAATTTCATGTTAGATGTTTTGATGATAACAAGATAGGATTTTATGTTAGACCCCAAAATATAATGTAAGTTTATGTTTCATAGATCAATTGTATAAGCGTTTGAAAGTATGTAATTTTGTTAGATTTGTAATTTTTATCTTTATAGATTTTAGACTAAGTATTAGATACCGAATCGCTAATAGAATTCTAGGTGAGTCTATTAGAGAAAAAGTTGAAGATCAGCGTCTGAAGTCAAATGAAGATGAAAATTTATCCTTAGCGTCTGTCAAACGCTAAAGGACTATTTCAGGATTCATGGATCAAGCGCTCAAAGCACTCTAGCTATCAATATCAGATTCACCTGAAATAAATCCTCAAGTCATGAAGGACTTAAATGTAATCATTCAACGGACATTGATTTCTAACGGAAAATAAATTCAAATGCATTAAATGCCTGATAAGTGCATTAAAAGTGATAAACTATTTGACTTGTGGACAAGCCACCTTTTGACTAGATTGTCAGAAATTCGGAGTTTATAGCTGCTCCCGTCCAATCGGAACCAGTAGAATTTCAGGAATGTCAGAGAAAAGGTAAAATCACGCGCCGCGTGAAAGGCACGCTTTCACATGTGTCCAACGAACAATTTTCAAGAATTGCCTATAAATACCTCACTCTAGCTAACCCTAAAGAATTTTGCTGAACTTCTCTGTCAAAGAAAAAGCTTAGAAACTCCATAGCCAAAAATCTTTCAAGCTTTTTACACACATTTCATACAGTCACAAATATCTCAATCATCTTCCAAAGAAGAAACCTAAACTCTTACCGAGATATTCCGAGTTGTTTGATCTTTCCAAAAGCAAACAAACCCTTGTGATAAAACCCTCAACCTTTCATCTGAGTGAGAAAGTTGTTGAAACCCCTTACAGACAGTATTTCTGAGTGAGAGAAGCTTGTAGAAGAAGATTTTCATTGGTGCTGAAATCTGTGTGATCAAGGAGCCCGAGATCATTTTCACTTATTTACTACCTTGTAGAAGATTCTGTGTGATTCTTTGATAATCAACTTAGTAAATTCCCTCCAAGTGAAAAAGGAGAAGAAGGACGTAGCTGGGATTACATCTCCCAGTGAACCTTATATATCTTGTGTCATTTACTTTCATTATTGTCTTGTTTTATATTATTTTATCTATTCTGAAAAAGACAAGCTAAATTTGCTAAGCGACTATTTAACCAAAACGAACGCTAAAGCTTTAAAATCATTTCCGCTGTGCTAACCCTGATTAAGCGATCTAAGCGTCACCCTACTTTGGTAAATTGCTAAAATCACTAAATCTAAGTTATCTTTACTGAAGCGTCTGACCCAAGCGCTCAGCTTTCTATGCGTTCTAATCTTTAAAAGTGAAACGAAATTTTTGAAGTCGAAAAAGACTTCAGGGTCTATTCAACCCCCCCTTCTATACCCTTTCGTATGCCACTTGGGACCACCATGTGGTATTAGAGCGCTTGGAGTTGAAACCTAAGCGTTTCCGAGCATAACTGCTTGTTTAGATCCATTTTTTAAAACTTAGTTGCTTTAAAACTCTCTCTCAAAATATCTCATGGCTTTTAACAAAAGGCCTAAGTTGGTAGAGTCAAACTATGATTCTTGGAAACTTAGAGCATTCGCGTATTTATGTTCTTGCGATAATGAAATGTGTGATGTAATTTCAGATGGCCCCATTCAGATTATGAAAGTTGTAACTCGAGCCCCTGGAGCAACCGAGGCTACTCCAAATGGTTATGTCGAGAAACCCAAGTTAGAATGGACGCCAGATGATCGAAAAAGAGCAAATCTAGATAATGTTGGACGAAGTGCACTTTACTCAGCATTAGGAGACAATGATGCATTGTTCAACAAGATCAAGCAATGTAAGACTTCCAAAGAAATATGGGATAAGTTGGCTATAGTGTGTGAAGGTTCAACACAAATGAAGGAGAACAAGCTCTCCATACCCATGCAAAGATTTGAGCACTTTAAGATGCAGAACAACGAGACGCTAGAACAATTGGACGCAAGGTTTACTTTGCTCATTATAGAGTTAGCGTCATTAGACAAAGAGTTGACCAACAAGGAAATGGTCAATAAGATTTTCAGAAGTCTTCCAAGCAAGTATTTGATTAAGACTGTTGCTATGAGAGAATCACAGACATTGGAGACTCTTACTCCAGAACATGTATTTTTAGAATTAAAGGCATTTGAGTTCGAATTAGGTGAAGTCAGCGACACATCGACTTTAGTGGATGAATCAGTAGCATTAATCGCTACCACCAAAAGCAAGGGTAAAGCGATTAGTGAGGTAAAAGTGACAGAATCAAATGAAGAAAAAGAGATGGCTTTATTGGTCAAGAAATTCAAGAAATTTCTAAGATATGAAAAGAGAAATCTCATTGGACAAACCTCATTCCAAACCCCTCCCCCAGCACCAGCGCCTCAGTATCAAGCGCCAGTATATTCTGCATCTCAACCAGTAGCGCCAGTTCCTTATCAAGCGCCTACAACTCCTACTCAGAATCTCTCAGCGTCAGATGGTTCAAAGCGATTAACCACTGAACAGAAAATGAAAACTAATTTGTGTTAGGAAACCAGGGCACTACCAGGTAAATTGCCCTTATCTAAATGTGTCTAAGCCCACAAGGCAAGACTATGGGGATAGAAACCAATTCAGGAGCAACCTTCGTCAACAAGGTTTGCTAGCGAAATCTGAACCATTCTCCGCACCTGAAGAGGATTTGAAATCATCAGATGAAAGTAGTGATGATGAGCCAACAAGCGACTCGGCGTTGATTTGTCTTATGGAAAGAGATGATGAAGCGTCTGACGATTCACTACCAGAGGTAACCACTGAATTATCTCATCCTCTTTCTTATGATAAATTGCTTGACAAAGTTAATGAATACTCACTTAACAACATTGAGGTTTCTTGCTCTAAGATTTTGGATACAGCTGATAGGCAAATCCGAATTATTTCTGACACTCGAAGCCGTGATATTTCCAACGCTGCTACAAAGAGCACAATCGCAGTCATGGATACCATATCACCGCTGATCACTTCTCTTTCTGAAGAATTCAACTGGACGCTTGCGCAGAATGCTTCAGTTGATACTAAGCGACACACTACTTCCGATCAAGCCTCTCAAAGTATCGCTGAACAAGTTGCCCTTTTGATTGTAGAAGTCAGGCTTATGCGTCGAGATATCGCTGACTTGAAGACATACTTTGCTGATGTCAAGAAAGAGGAAGATAAAGAAAAGTCCAAGGCAATAGCTAAAACAGATAATAAACATTGGCGATCAATGTTTGATAAAATAGTGAGCATAAATAAGATGCTAACTAAAAAGAGAAAACCAAGATATTATCTAGGAAGATACTTGCTTTCGAACTTGGACATCGACTTTTTGGAGAGTATGGGATTTCATCCTTATGCCGGACCGCTTAGACGACCTATCAATTGGAAACCATCCAACGATAGAAGACAAGACATCTATTATGACTTAATTCGTGAACTTGGTATTCCTCCAAGGAAATGGGAAGACAGGCTGAAGGAACTGAATGAAAGTGCTAGACAACGAAGACATGACTATGATGAACTCCAACATACCACTATGATAGACATTGATTGATTCCTTATGGACTTAGCAAATGAAATCTACCAAGGAGTAGAAAACACAAAGCGACAGAAAAAATGAATGCTTCTTATCTCTTTTATTTCTGTTGTCCCTTTCAATTATCTTATATTCAGTATAAATCATGTATGCTTATCTTTCTATATAAATGAATAATTTATCGCTGAAACAACTTGTTGAGGCTAATCTAACATTTGCCAACTTTACTAACTTTCCAAACGCTAACTTATATTTATTTGGGCTTTTCTTTGAACTCTTAATCTATAAAAGAGTTGTAAGAATTAAAGTCTTGACATCATCAAAAACGGGGAAATTGTTAGGAATTTCATGTTAGATGTTTTGATGATGACAAGATAGGATTTTATGTTAGACCCCCAAATATAATGTAAGTTTATGTTTCATAGATCAATTGTATAAGCGTTTGAAAGTATGTAATTTTGTTAGACTTGTAATTTTTATCTTTATAGATTTTGGACTAATTATTAGATACCGAATCGCTAATAGAATTTTAGGTGAGTCTATTAGAGAAGAAGTGGAAGATCAGCGTCTGAAATCAAATGAAGATGAAGATTTATCCTTAGCGTCTGTCAAACGCTAAAGGACTATTTCAGGACTCATGGATCAAGCGCTCAAAGCACTCTATCTATCAATATCAGATTCATCTGAAATAAATCTTGAAGTCATGAAGGACTTAAATGCAATCATTCAATGGACATTTATTTCCTACGGGAAATAAATTCAAATGCATTAAATGCCTGATAAGTGCATTGAATGTGATAAGCTATTTGACTTGTGGACAAGCCACCTTTTGACTAGACTGTCAGAAATTCAAAGTTTATAGTTGCTCCCGTCCAATCAGAACCAGCAGGATTTCAGGAATGTCAGAGAAAAGGTAGAATCACGCGCCGCGTGAAAGGCACGCTCTCACATGTGTCCAACGGACAATTTTCAAAAATTGCCTATAAATACCTCACTCCAGCTAACCTTAAAGATAGAGAGATATACGTACATGCACAAGAAAATTTTGCTGAAATTCTCTGTCAAAGAAAAAGCTTAGAAACTCCATAGCCAAAAATCTTTCAAGCTTTTTACACACACTCCATACAGTCACAAATATCTCAAACATCTTCCAAAGAAGAAACCTAAACTCTTATTGAGATATTCCAAGTTGTTTGATCTTTCCAAAAACAAACCCTTGTGATAAAACCCTCAACCTTTCATCTGAATGAGAAAGTTGTCAAAAACCCCTTACATGCAGTATTTCTGAGTGAGAGAAGCTTGTAGAAGAAGATCTTCATTGGTGCTGAAATCTGTGTGATCAAGGTGCCCGAGATCATTTTCACCTATTTACTACCTTGTAGAAGATTCTGTGTGATTCTTTGATAATCAACTTAGTAAATTCCCTCTAAGTGAACAAGGAGAAGAAGGACGTAGCTGGGATTACATCACCCAGTGAACCTTATATATCTAGTGTCATTTACTTTCATTATTGTCTTGTTTTATATTATTTTATCTATTCTGTAAAAGACAAGCAAAATCTGCTAAGAGACTATTTAACCAAAACGAACGCTAAAGCTTTAAAATCATTTTCGTTGTGCTAACCCTGATTAAGTGATCTAAGCGTTACCCTACTTCGGTAAATTGCTAAAATCACTAAATCTAAGTTATCTTTACTGAAGCGTCTGATCCAAGCGCTCAGCTTCCTAAGCGTTCTAATCTTTAAAAGTGATACAAAATTTTTGAAGTCGAAAAAAACTTCACGGTCTAGGGTCTATTCAACCCCCCCCCCCCTTCTATACCCTTTCGTATGCCACTTGGGACCACCACTTTCTATTTCAAAAAATGTCGCGAGTAAAATTTCCGAACTATCTACAAATGAGATCTTTTGTCATAAGTCATGTTACATCTTCTATTGTGAAGGTATTAAGTGAATAATCATTACACTTTTTACCTAAAATAAAACATTCAAACACACTTTTAATATTATTTATTTATTGCATTAAAAAATTCCTATTTGTTCTCTGAAAAATGAAATTTAGTGTCCATTCAATTGGGCGTTATATAGTATTAGTCACGTATCATATTTCGTATCTTGCATCATTTGGAACCAAGATATGTGATCAATTTGATGGTCAAGTTGGGATATTGGAAGGTAAATGCCTTCTAATTGTTGGCTACTATGTCTAATATGAATAGTGAAAAAATCTCATTTTCCAAAGAAAATATGTGAAAAATGTCAATCAAACCCATCTTTTAAGAAAATTTGATATATTTTATAGGGAACTAGTAAATAAACCTAGTTGAAATAATTCATTGATATATAAATATTGTCCGCTGAAAATGTTCTATATTAAGAATTACAATAGTAATTCAATTAAGGTAAATTATTATTCAATAAAATATAATATCTAAATAAATTAAGTATTGACTGCATGAAAGATTGAATTAATACATAAAAAACCACTTATTTTGAAAATTGAAACCTAAATAATAATGCAAACAAATAAATTCTTATATATAAATTCATGTTTCATTTATTCATTCTCTTGTTTAAATTTTATGTTTGATATTTTCTTCTTTTCTTTCCCCCTCTTTAGTTTTTTGTGTACTTGAAACTGTCTCCCCCCTGCCGCAACTGGCTGGAGGAACTGATCTTTTATTATGACTAAAAAATTGGATATCTACGTAATTTTGTTTAATTCATATATATATATATATATATTTTGCTTTCTCTATTTTCTAAAACAACCATAACTCATGGTTGTCCCAAGTGGCATACGAAAGGGTCCAGAAGGTGGGGGAGGAAGGGTTGAATAGACCCTGAAATCTTTTTCGACTTAAAATTTTTTGTATTCCTTTAAAGATTTTGAACGCTTAGAAAACAAAGATGTTGGTCCCAAGTGGCATACGAAAGGATCTAGAAGGGGAGGGGGGGTTGAATAGACCCTGAAGTCTTTTTCGACTTCAAAAGATTTCGTACTGAAATTGTTTTTTTTGGACGCTTGAAAAAGTAGACGCTTGACTTAAGCGTTCACTTAAAATATAGGCGCTTTGGTGAAGCGTCTAACGAAGACTGTTTTTATAAAGTTAACTTAGATTTCAAGAATTGAATACTTTAACCGAGTAGGTTTGAGCGTTCAGTTCTTTGATCAGTGTTAGCACAGCAGAATGATTTTTGTAGCCTTCTTTTAAAAACTTTAGCGTCACAGAAAGTTTTTTAGTGCTTAGCGTTCGATTGTGTTTTACTTAATCTGTTTATGCAATGATATGATAGATAAAAGAATTGACTGAAAAGTAAATGACACAATATTTGTAAGGTTCGTTGGGTGGTGTAATCCCAACTACGTCCTTCTTCTCCTCGAACACTTGGAGGCAATCCACTAAAATGATTCTCAAAGAATCACACAAAATCTTCTACAAATTAGGGAGAGATGGATGTCGATGACTTGAGCTCCTTGATCACACAGATTTCTGCTCCAAATCACTTCAATCCCCTTGCTTCTTTCACCCAGAAATATGGCAAGTATCCAACTTCGACTTCACACAGATCGCGAGGCTTGGATAGGGATTTTTCTAAAAAGGGTTTGTTTGATTTTGATGAAGTTCAAACAACTGGAAATATCTCAGTAGTAGTATAGTTTCTCCGAAAAGAATGTTTGAGATATTGGGTTGACTGTCTCAGGATTTGATGAAAAGTAAGGAGAATATTTTCTTGAGTATTCTGGCTTTTCTGAGAGTTTAAGGAATGAGACTTCAATGCAACAACAATTTGGCTTGATAATTGTTCTCTCTGTGTTTGGCTTGTTGTTGAAGTTCTATTTATAGGCATTCTTAGAAAAAGTGTCCGTTTGACACATGCAAGGGCGCGTGTCTCTCACTTCCGCGAGTGAACATCTTTTGTCCTTTTTCCTGAAAATCTGCTGCACAAAAGTTAGTGCTGCAGTCTTTGAATAGATGACAGTCCAATAGGGTGGCTTCTCCGTACGTCTGAAAGTGCTTATCACATTTAATGCTCTTATCAGCATTTAATGCATTTGAAATAAATGCCCGTTGGATTTTAATGCTCTGAGAATATTTGCATTAAACTCCTTCCGATCTGACGCTTCAGGAGAATGTTTGTCATTTGATAGACGCTTCATTCATGAGCTGAAAGTTTGGAGGACTATTTAATGTTTGGACGCTTGGAAAAGTCTTCAGACTTCATTTAGAAGTGTAGACGCTTGAGGAGTCTTCAATCTTCGTTACTTGACACCTCACTCAGAACATGTCAGGCGCTTAGAGTAAACTTCTTCAAACTTCATTCACTATTGATTTCTTGGACGCTTGAAGTCTTCAGATTTCGCCGTCTTGATAAGCTCACTCAGAAAGTATCAAACGCTTAATCTAACCGACTTCTTGATCTAAGAATGTCAAAAGTAAATGATAAAATAGAGCCTATACATTTCTAATGTTCAAACGCTTATACAAGTATCTATGAAATTTAAGCGTACATAACTTTGGGGTCTAACAAAATTCCTAATTGTCATCATCAAAATCTTAACATGAAATTTCCTATCAATTTCCCCCTTTTTGATGATGGCAATACTCACTTTTTTATAGTTCAAGAGTTACGACAGCCAAAGTTAATAAGCGTTATGTTAGTAAGTTAGAGTTAGTTAAGCTTCAACGAGATGTTTCAGCTGAAAAAAGTACTTTATATATATTCGGAGAATTCATACATTTTACAAACTGTGTAGAAACAAAAGAGAAGATTAAATTACAAAGAACTATCATGATCTACTTTCTTCTGGTACAAATCTGATCATTTCTGTTCTGATGGCTTCTTCGATGAGATCTTGAAGGGTGATCATTATCTGATGATCTCTGTCAGTTACGAAGCAATTTTCCCTTTTTCTCCTTGTTTCATACATTTTATGCTGTCGATCCCATTCGGATGGATCAATACCCATATGCCTAAGCACTGCTCTGAACGCTTGAGAAAAGTCAGAGAACTCCATTTCCACAGCCAAGTCTTAAGGAGTAGTAGGCTCTGGAAGTGGCGCTCGCTCCATCGGTATATTGAATTGTTCAAGTAACGCTTGAGATGGCACAGGTATATCTGCTCTGAAAGCGATGAGAGGAAAACCAGTTCTTGTACTAGGAATTCCCATGGCGGCAACCCATGAAGGGTAATTGGATTCGGGCAAAGGAGGAGGAGGTGGCAAGAAGACAAAATCTTGTGGATTTTTCGGCTCTGGACGCTTCACTTCTTGGCGCTTAGAACTTGATTGAGCTCTTGAACTTGCAGGAGCTTTCCTCTTTTCCCCCTTATTGCCATCATCAGCCTTTACTGCATTTTCAGTAAGAATGGCAATTTGAGCGGCCATTTGGGCCATGGATGCAGCCAACACATCAAACTTTGCTTCAATAGATTCTTTCACTGCAATCTGGTTGGCTGCAAGTCCATCGATCATCGTCTGCATACGAGAAATAGTGGCATCTACGACAGCATCAGCAGCTCCGCGCATATGAGCAGCTTGAGCGCTCATATTCTCCTTCTCGATCTTAGCCAAGTTTTCCTTGATCCAGTGAAGAGATTCTGCATGATTTGACGCTTGAGCGTTCATCTCTTCCAACGCGTCAGTGAGGAGAGGCACAAATGTTTGAAACACATTTTGAGAGGTAGCTTATTGTTTAAATTTTGAAGTGTTTTAGTGACTCTAGAGATGGTTGTTGAAATTCTGGATCGAATACAGACTGATGGATTTCCATCCCAGCAGTCTCAGGAACAGTTGAAGTTGAAGCGTCAGGCACAGCCTCGGGTTGAGATGCTTGAATTGGTTCCACTATTGACGCTAAGGCAACTTCTGCATCAGATGTGGAAGGTAAAGAAGGGACAGTAGTTAGATAACTAAAGTCAGAGAATCTGAAGTTGAGCCTTCCAAAATCTGAATCAGCATACTCCGTTGAGGAACTGTTGATTAACTCATTTACTCGAGAAACAGGAATGGTCGAGAAATCCCTTAAAGTTCGGATTGGAGTGTCCAGTGCTATGAGCCATCCTGGTCCTAAGATCTGTAGCATGTGATTAACAAAGATCTTGCACCGTGGAGCCTTAATAAAGAATAGAGCATCGTCACGTGAAGTGAATGAGAAACGTAGCACACTATCTTTTGGCATCTCCGATGGACGCTCAGACTCTGATACGTACATTGCCATGTATTCTTCAACGTAAGGCAGGGCTGCAAGCGAGATGTCCGGATTTCTCTCGAGTAAAGAGAGTACATAGTTATAGTGTTCTATCAGTTCCTGTCGGAAAGAGGAGAGCAATGGATACCCAAAAAGATGGCTTCCTCAGATTTGCAGTGAAGACGTTGTCGAAATCCCGTAACGGAGGGAGCATCTTCAACATATGTCTGATGTTGTCTTCCTGCTGGCCAGGTGTAAGCGTCAAATCTGAAATAGGCTTTGTTCCGCTTGTTGACGCTTGGCCACAATAATTGATTGGCAAATCTGCAATCCTAGCCAACGCTTCACGCAGAAAGCGTTCAATTGGTTGACGGAAAGATGATAAGAGAGCAAGTGGGCCAACTCTTGCTTCTCGGCGCTGTAAGCAATATCGAGCAAACTGTCTTCTTTTATCTACCATGCCAAGTGTGAACAGGTGAGGTTCCATGACCAGTTCTTCAAATTTGTAATGCTGACCGATGTAGGTTTCACACCAGGTAACCTCATTCATGCAGAAGGTTGTGCCTGCATTCAGAATGGCACGAAAGCCTTCATGATGAATATCTCGGATGGCTTCAAAGCGATGCTTGTCAGGCTGATAGTTTGCATTCAGGACGCTTTGTAAGAAGTAATCAGCCTCCTCTCGAATAAGAGCATTTAGAGAGGCAGGACGCTCACCGATATAAGGACTTTTATTCTTCCACAATCTTAGGGGATTTGGAAGACTCTTATTAGCAGCACTGTGCATGACTGTAGGAAAGTGGGAATAACCTTCTTTGTTTAAAATTTCCTCTTTAGGATTTAAAAACTCCACAAGTAGACGCTCATAGGCCCTAATCTTGTAGTTTCTTGGAGCAAAACCTGAAGGCTTACTGCGTCCCATATCCAGAAAGTAAGCTAAGTCCACATCCCCTTGTGGAATTTTATCAGTACCCCATTTTTCAAAAATCTGTATAGAAGCTGGGGTAGGTGGTAGAGGATCTCCATTGGCCAGTGCCAAGTAGTATGCAAATTCAACGCTTGTGACTTCATTGCTAAACAGCATTTCCACAAGAGCCCGATCTCTATCAATTATCTTGGCTAAATCATTTTCAGCGACGATGTAGCGTTCTTCATTATAGCTAACTGGAATGAATTCTTCTTCAGGGACTGGAGGCATGAAGTTGACAGAGTGATCAATTGTTCTGGAGGGGTCCAGACTGAAGAAGTGCCTTGGCACAGGAGAACTCTCTATTGATTTTGTAGCGTCTTCAGCAATGCTCTGATCTTCTGAGATTGCCTCTGCTGTAATCAATGTTGTTGGTGGTGGGGAAGCTTCCTTTGAGATAGGATCCTCAATGTCCAAAGTCATGCTTCTGACAACATCTTTGGCAATGGCCACCACTTCAGTCAAGTTGACATCCAGATGGACATCAGTTGACGCTTCAGTCGCAGCTGGAATAAGAGCTGAGAGAGAAACATCCTCTATAAGAGCAGGATCTTCTACAGATGTAGGAACGAAAGAGCTGTGGGAAGAAATAAACTTACCCTGAGAACTTGTCTCAACAACAATACTTTGAGCGTGTTAGGAATTTCATGTTAGATGTTTTGATGATGACAAGATAGGATTCAATGTTAGACCCCAAATAAAATGTAAGTTTATGCTTTCATAGATCATTGTATAAAGCGTTTAAAGAGTTTGTAATTTTGTTTAGGCTTGTAATTTTTATCCTCATAGATTTTAGACTAAGTCTTAGCGACTGAATCAATAATAGAATTCTAGGTGAGTCTATTTGAAAAGAAGTTGAAGACCAGCGTCTGAAATCAACCGAAGATGAAGATTCCGTCTTAGCGCCTGTCAAACGCTAAGAGACCGCAGTTCAGGATTCATGAATCAAGCGTTCAAATACTCGAGCGACTTAAAGAAGATTCACCAGAAATAAATCCTCAAGTCATAAAGGACTTAAATGCAATCATTCAACGGGCATTTATTTCCAACGGGAAATAAATTCAAATTGCATTAAATGTCTGATAAGAGCATTAAATGTGATAAGCTACTGTGACTTGTGGACAAGCCTCCTTTTGACCAGACTGTCAGAACTTTCAAAGTTTTAGCTGCTCCCGTCCAATCGGTTCCAGCGGATTTTCAGGAATGTCAGATTTTAGGTACAAACACGCGCTACGTGAAAGGCACGCTCCTACATGTGTCCAACGGACAGATCCCAAGAAATTGCCTATAAATACCTTACTCCAGAAAATCAAAAAGTAGAGATACAACATCAAGAATATACGAGAAATTATTGTCAAAAATCCTACGTACATTCTTTCTGAAAAAGCTTAGAGATTTCATAGCCAAAACTTTTCAAGCTTTCCATCTACATTTAAACAGTCACAAGTATCTCAAACATCTTCCAAAGAAGAAATCCAAACTCCAACTGAGGTATTCCAAGTTGTTTGATCTTTTTTTAAAACAAACAAAACCCAAGTGATAAACCTCAACATTTTATCTGAGTGAGAAAAGTTGTTGAAAACTTTCAGGCAGCATTTCTGAGTGAGAGAAGCTTGAAGAAGACGATCTTCATTGGTGCTGAAGTCTGTGTGATCAAGGAGCCCAAGATCATTTTCATCCATTACTATTGTGTAGAAGTTTCTGTGTGATCCTTTGATAATCATCATAGTAATTTCCTCCAAGTGAAAAAGGAGAAGAAGGACGTAGCTGGGATTACATCACCCAGTGAACCTTACAAATTATTGTGTCATTTATTTTATTGTCTTATATTATTCACTTCATATTATTCTGAAAAAGACAAGTAAAATTGCAAAGCGACTAATTTAACCAAAAGAACGCTAAACATTATTTCCGCTGTGCTAACCCTGATTAAGCGATCTAAGCGTTGCCCTACTTTGGTAAACTGCTGAAATCACTAAGTCTAAGTTAACTATTCTGAAGCGTCTGACCCAAGCGCTCAGTTTTTCCAAGCGTTCAAATTTCTAAAGTGATACGAAACTTTGTGAAGTCGAAAAAGACTTCAGGGTCTATTCAAGCCCCCCCTTCTAGACCCTTTCGTATGCCACTTGGGACCACCAAGTGGTATCAGAGCGGTTAAAATAGAAACCTAAGCGTTTCCGAGCGTAACTGCTTGTTTAGATCCACCTTTCTAAACTTAGTCGCTTTAAATCTTTTTATCAAAACATATCATTATGGCTTTTAACAAAATGCCTAAGTTGGTAGAATCAAATTATGATTCGTGGAAACTTAGAGCTTTCGCATACTTATGCTCATGTGATAATGAAATGTGTGATGTTATTACAGATGGCCCCATCAAAATCATGCAAGTAAGAACTCGAGCACCTGGAGCCGATGAAGCCACTCCAGATGGATATGTCGAGAAAAATAAACTAGATTGGACGCCAGAGGATCGAAAAAGAGCGAATCTAGATAATGTTGGACGAAGTGCACTTTACTCAGCGTTAGGAGATAACGATGCATTGTTCAACAAGATAAAGCAATGTAAGACATCCAAAGAAATATGGGATAAATTGGCTATTGTGTGTGAAGGTTCAGCACAAATGAAGGAGAACAAGCTCTCCATAGCCATGCAAAGATTCGAGCATTTCAAAATGCAGCCCAATGAGACGCTAGAACAACTAGACGCAAGGTTTACTTTGCTCATTACCGAGTTAGCGTCATTAGATAAGGAATTGACCAACAAGGAAATGGTCAACAAGATTTTTAGAAGTCTTCCAAGCAAGTATTTAATTAAGACTGTTGCTATGAGAGAATCACAAACATTGGAAACACTTACCTCAGAGCATGTCTTTTCAGAGTTAAAGGCATTTGAGTTCGAATTAGGTGAAGTCAGCGACACATCGACTTCAGCGATTGAATCAGGAGCTTTAATCGCTACCACCAAAAATAAGGGAAAATCGGTTATCGAGGTCAAACCGGTTGAGTCAAATGAAGA
The DNA here is from genome assembly GCA_019426215.1 of Buddleja alternifolia. Classification (NCBI taxonomy): domain Eukaryota; kingdom Viridiplantae; phylum Streptophyta; class Magnoliopsida; order Lamiales; family Scrophulariaceae; genus Buddleja; species Buddleja alternifolia. The sequence continues at coordinate 5,715,759 of CM033406.1, forward strand.
AAAGGAAATGACCTTATTGGTAAAGAAGTTTAAGAAATTTCTACGATACGAGAAGATAACTCCTATTGGACAGAATTCATTTCAAACTGTCCCTCCAGCACCAGCGCCTCAGTATCAAGCGCCAGTGTACTCTGCACCTCAACCAGTAGCGCCAGTTCCATACCAAGCGCCTCCATCCCCTACTCAGAATCTCTCAATACCAGTAGTCTCAAAGCGATTGACTACTGAACAAAAGATGAAAACTAATTTGTGTTATAATTGCAGGAAACCAGGGCACTACCAGATAAATTGCCCTTATCCAAATGTGTCAAAGCCCTCAAGGCAAGACTATGCGGATAGAAACCAATTCAGGAGCAACCTTCGCCAACAAGGTCTGCTAGCGGAATCTGAACCACTCTCCGCACCTGAAGAGGATTTGGAATCATCAGACGAAAGTAGTGATGATGAGCCTACAAGCGACTCAGCACTGATTTGTCTCATGGCAAGAGATGATGAAGCGTCTGACGACTCGCTACCAGAGGTAACCAATGAATTATATCATCCTCTCTCTTATGATGAATTACTTGACAAAGTTAAAGAATATTATAAAGATTGTCAAGAGGCCGCCAAAATATATCAAAACGATCTCGCTATTATTCTGTCGCTCAAAAGTGATAAAGTAATACTCAAAGCCGAGTTGCAAGTTCAGAAACGGTGCATTGAGAAGAACAAATCACTTGAGAGTGAAGTTATTCAGTTAAAAGGCGATCTTGATATAATAATCAAAAGAGAAGCTGATTTGATCGCTAAACTTGCTAAATCAGAGCAGCTTATCTCATCATTATCAAAAGCTTCTAGAAAGTTGGATAATGTGTCTAACGTAACTAGATTATTTGGTGAAAAGTCCGGTTTAGGATTCAATAAATTCGGTAAACAACCAAATAAATCCAATGGTATGGCAAACAACAAAGGAAAGGGTGTTATCTTTGTCGAGAAAAGTTCACAGAGTCAAACGCTAAGTGAACCTAGCAACGATGGTACGAGGCCAAATGAGAAAGCCAAAGCTGACTCAGGCAAGGGTAAGGCTAAGGCAAATGACTCACAAAGACAAACTCATCCAAACGCTCAAAAAGTCAAGGACAAGTCTAATCACTGTGAATCAAGCGCTAAGCGCTAAGCACCAAAAGTAAAACCCAAGCCAGCGCCAAGGACTTACCAGCGTCAATATTCAAGACAGTCAAAATCGTATCATCAATACTATGATGATTATGACTATGACTATGATTATGACTATTATTATAATCGAGGATATTATTACACACCCAAAAAGCACACACAGCACAATGTGAAACCCAAGAAGGCCAGTATTCCTACAATGAAGACCAGGCAAATATGGGTTCCTAAAGTTCTAATTCAAACCAAGGTTACTAACACTGAAGGACCCAAAACAACATGGGTACCTAAGAAGAATTAGAATTGTCCTTTAAATGCAGGTACCTAGAGCCAGCACCGATACTTCAGTTTGGTACTTCGATAGTGGATCGTCAAGACACATGACTGGTTCCAAGAATCTTCTAGTCTACTATCAAGCTACCAACGGTCCTCAAGTTATATTCGGTGATAAGTCAAAAGGTAAAACAAAAGGTATAGGTATCATGCATAGGGGGAACATCATGATTAGTGATGTTTATTATGTTGAGGGTCTAAAGCATAACCTGTTAAGCATTAGTCAATTTTGTGATAAAGGCTTTGAAGTAAAATTTTCAAGCGACTTCTGCTATGTTAACGACGCTATGACTAAGTCTACTAAATTAAGAGGAAAAAGAACAAACAATGTGTATTTAGTAGATTGGGATTCTACAGTTGATAACAACCCCACATGCTTTGTTGCTAAAAGTCAAAATGAATTAGGTTGGTTATGGCATAGAAAATGAATCACCTCAATTTCAAAGCAATCTCTCAGTTAATATCGCTAAATCTTGTAGAGGGATTACCTAAAGGTTCCTTTCAAAAGAATCGCTTATGTGATGCATGTCAAATGGGTAAACAAGTTAAGTCATCTTTCAAAAAGAAACCATGTCTATCTACTTCTAGAGTTCTTGAACTATTGCATTTAGATTTGTTTGGACCTATTCAAATCATGAGTGTTAGTGGCAAAAAGTACTCGCTAGTAATAGTTGATGATTTCTCTCGTTATACATGGGTAGAATTTCTAGCAACCAAAGATGAAACCAGTGTCAAGCTCACAGCGCTAATTCGTCAATTGCAAAATTCAAAAGATCTAAAAGTGACAAGAATTAGAAGCGATAGAGGAACTGAATTTACTAACCAAGTTGTTGAGAAGTTTTGTATAGATTTAGGAATACTTCATGAGTATTCTGCTCCTAGAACACCTCAACAAAATGGAGTTGCTGAGCGACGGAACAGAACGCTTAAAGAAGCCGCAAGGACGATGTTAGCAGAGTCCAAGCTGCCTCAAAGGTTTTGGGCAGAAGCCATCAACACCGCTTGCTACACTCAGAACCGGTGTATGATTAACAAGCAACATGAGAAGACCCCATATGAGTTGTGGAAGGGACGTAAGCCTAACGTTTCATACTTTCATGTATTTGGTTCAAAATGTTTCATTCATAACAATGGATCTCACAGCCTAAAGACATTTGATCCTAAAGCAGATGAGGGAATCTTTCTAGGCTATGCCAAGAATGGAAAGAGTTTTCGCATCTTAAATAAGATCAAATCAAAGGTTGAAGAATCCATTCATGTTGTGTTTGATGATGCTAACCAAGAACCGAGTAAGGTTAATCCTGATGATGTAGGAATTAAAGATCTCTCCCAACAAGCATTGCAAATCAACCTTAGGGATGATAGTGATGACGAGGATGATGGGATTCATGTACTTCCTCCAAAGGATGCTCGTGAGGTTAACAAAAATGATAATGTCAGAATCGCTGATGATCATGAAGAGAATGATCATCAAGAGCAGATTAGAACTGTGAATGATGCAGCGTCTACGCAAGAGACAAATGAGAATCAAGCGATTAACAACCAAGAGTCTCTTAACCCTTTCCAACCAGACCGTAAATGGCTTAGAGATCATCCACCAGAGCTAGTAATTGGAGATATTGAAGCACCTGTTAGAACTAGGTCCGCTACATTTAATGAGGCCATGTTCGCAAGTTTCCTATCTCAAATGGAACCAAAGAAAGTGGATGAAGCGCTTAATGATTCAAGTTGGGTAGAAGCAATGCAAGAAGAGCTCAACCAATTTGAAAGAAGTAAGGTTTGGACGCTAGTACCAAGACCAACTCACCAAGGAATTATTGGAACAAGATGGGTTTTTAGGAACAAAATGGATGAAGATGGCATTGTTATAAGAAACAAAGCTAGATTAGTCGCTCAGGGTTATTGTCAAGAAGAGGGTATTGACTTTGATGAAACGTATGCCCCAGTAGCCCGTCTTGAAGCAATTAGGATGTTCCTAGCGTTTGCCGCATTCAACAAGTTCACAGTATACCAAATGGACGTGAAGAGTGCATTCTTGAATGGTAAACTCCAAGAAGAAGTCTATGTGGAGCAACCACCAGGATTCATCAACAACCATGGCAAAAGTATGGTCTACAAGCTGGATAAGGCACTCTATGGCCTTAAACAAGCACCAAGAGCATGGTATGACACTCTCTCTATCTTCCTTATAGGTAAAGGCTTTTCAAAAGGCAGCGTTGACACAACGTTATTTAAAATTACCCATAATAAAGATATTCTCTTAGTCCAAATCTATGTTGATGATATTATATTTGGTTCTACTAATAAGCGACTGTGTGAGAAATTTTCGAAAATGATGCAAGATCAATTTGAAATGAGCATGATGGGTGAATTAACTTTCTTCTTAGGATTACAAGTTAAGCAACTCCCTAATGGAATATTTATAAACCAAGCTAAATATACTAGAGATATGATTAAGAAATTTGGTATGGAAAATGCATCATCTTCAAAAATTCCAATGAGCCAGACGCTTAAGTTAGATAAAGATGAAAGTGGGAAGAAAATTGATATCACTAACTATAGGGGTATTATTGGATCACTTCTTTATCTTACCGCTAGTAGACCTGATATTATGTTTTCAGTATGCATGTGTGCACGTTTTCAATCTGATCCTAAAGAATCACACTTAATTGCTACCAAGAAGATCCTTAAGTACCTAAAAGGCACACAAAATGTGGGCTTATGGTATTCACAGGATTCTTCTTTTGAACTAATTGGTTATTCAGATGCAGATTTTGCAGGATGCAAAATAGATAGAAAAAGTACTAGTGGTACATGTCAATTTCTAGGTGATCGACTAGTTTCATGGCATAGTAAGAAACAACAATCCATAGCGACTTCTACCGCTGAGGCAGAATATGTAGCCGCTGGAAGCTGTTGTGCACAAATCCTTTGGATGAGGCAACAACTTAGAGATTATGGAATAATCCTAGGTCCTACCCCAATCCATTGTGATAACCAAAGTGCTTTAGCTATGACCCAAAATCCTGTTCTTCATTCTCGAACCAAACACATTGACATTAGATACCATTTCTTGCGTGACCATGTTCAAAAGAAAGATATCTCCATGCACTTTATTGGAACTGACAAACAACTGGCAGATATCTTCACAAAAGCGCTCAACGAACAACGCTTTCTCACTTTGAGAAATGAATTAGGTATGATCGATTTAAACGCTTAAAGCATAAAGCATCATATTTAATAGGCATATAATTTAAGGGGAATCCTCTTTTTGTTTGTGTCTAAAGCATTTATCAAAATTTGAAATGAGTCATCAACTTTAGGGGGAACTCTAAAATTGTACTTACTTCAATGTATCAAGCGACTGTGATCAAAAATGACTTTCAAAATCTTAAAGCATTGATCACTAGCTCTTATCTATTATGCATGACAAAATCAGTCTCTAATAATGTTGCCTCTCATAAATCCAAGCGATTGATTCACTTATTGAAATATTTTATGAAAAGACTTCAGCGTTGAAAGGATTCCCACTTTAACGCTAAGTAACTCAATTTCAAAAATTCATGCATAGTTTTCATTGATAAAAATAACGTGTGGATAAGACCAAAAGATCAGATTTGACAACTACCCACACGTGCCTATCAAATCAAACTGACGGTTATGATTCCTATCTAAACCGAGGCGGTTCAGTGATTGCATGAGTCTGAGTAAGTGTCAGTACACTATCAGGCGCGTGCACATCACGCTGAAAATTTCAAATTTTTTCAAACCGTTTCAAATTAACCGCGGATCCGAAAAATGTTATAGTACCCTACTTTACCACACTTTTTGACATCCGAATTTAAATGTACACGATTCAGATTCCTTTTGTCATTAACTTCTGAAAAATGTGTCATTCATTTGTCAATTGAGGAGTTACTTTCACCTTCTATTTAAACCCCCCAAGACTTTTACAGAAAACCTTTATCACTTCCAATCTCTCCTACTGTTAAAGCTTTTTCTCTCCAAAGGCAAAAATCTCTCAATTTTCTCCAAAAGCTTCAACTTTCAGCAATGGCACCCAAAGTTTCAAAATCTTCCAAGAAAGTAACAAAACTAGTTACAGTTAACGCCGGATTTTTGGTTAACTGGGACTATCTCTATGATAACCAGAACTTCCCTCTTCGAACAATTCTTCCACTTGTTCAAGAATCTGGTTTGAAAGACATGCTTACTACTAGATTCAACTATTTTGAAGAAGAATCTCTCCACTTTTTCTGCAATGGTCAAATTTCTGCAGACGGAAACTCCATATCCTGCGTCTTCCCTTCTGCAAAAGAGACCTTTATCCTCACTCCTTCTCTAATTTCTTCATTACTTGGTCTGCCTAATACTGGCATTGAGGTAGAAAGTGTAAATCTCGGCGATGCTACCAAAGTATGGGACGTGATAAAGAAAGAAGATGTTCACGACGCCTATGAGCCCAACTTCAAGAAGAACGATATGAAAGGCGAATATGTCATCCTCGCTGACATATGTTCAAAGATTATTGAATGCAGAAAAGGGACGTTCGATAAAGTAACTAACATTCAATACAAGATGATGGTTGCCATCCTGACTAAGTTAAAAATTAACTGGTCTCTTTACGTGTTCAATCGCTTCAAAGCAGCGATGGCTAAGTCCGTTAATCCCAAGCCTTACGGGATTTTGCTAAGTCGTATTCTCTGCTCTAGCGGATATACGCAAGCGTCTGGGAAAAAGATCCCAGCGACCAAGTTTTATGGCAAGAAAATGATAAGCGAGCTTCTTAACCCGCGGAAACCTGGCGGAGCAGCGGTTCCAAAAGATCAGCGTGTTGTTCGCAGTGATGATGAAGATCAAGCGTCCTCGTCATCATCATCATCATCAGAAGAAGTGGTGGTCAAGCGACCTAAGAGAAAGCTCATTCTCAAAGTCGCTGAGCCATCCAAGCCCGCAAAGAAGCAAAAGCCTGAACTAAAGAAGAAGAAGCCAGCACCCAAAAAGAAACAAAATATTCCTTCTCCTTCTCCCTCGCCTAAGTCTCCCTCTCCTCCTCCAGCGTTTTTCTTTTCCGTTCCTGAGGAAGAAGAGACAGCAGTGGAAGAAGAAGTACCGCTTGCACGAAGGCGTACTCTTACTCCCACTCCCGCAGTATCTCCTAGCGCTCCCACAAATCCAGCGCTTAGAGAGTCAGCGAGTGCTTCCGTCTTTGACGCTGTTCCCGAAATCAGCTCAGATCCTCAAGATGTTTCTCCATCTGAAAGGCTTCCCAATGTTCAGGGTAAGTATTTGCTAAGCAAATTAGTCTATCCTTTCCTCGTTAGTTTCCTAAGTTTCTAACGCTAGGATAAAAACTAAACAAATTCTTTCAGCGTCAAGTGAAGGAGATATTCATTATGTTCTCAACACGCTTGAAGAACTAAATATCCCTATTCGCGCTGATCCAATAACTTCTTTTATCGATTTAGAACCCGACGAAGAAGTTCAGGAGCCTGAGGCACTTGTCCAAGAAACAGATCAAGCGACTAAGACAGTCGATGATAGTCCTCAGGGTAAGCGATGTAGTATTTTCTTTGTAAATTTCTACTCAGTAGGAATTTTTGCTTGCTTTTCTCAATCGCTTACATGTTTCAGCTCATGACGGAGCTCATGACGAAGTTCATGATGAACCAATCGCTGAAGCCCCTCCTCTCTCGGAAATTCCAGTTGAACTAGACGTGGACATGGCAACTATCGTGCATATTGCTAAAGAAGCATTCCAAGTTCTTCCTAACGATGAAAGCTCATCAGCGAGTGAAGCAACTTTAAACGCTGAGCGGTCGATAGAAGTGGCCCCCATTCCAACAGAAACTATTGCCCTTGTTCCTACGCCAACCGAACCTCCTCCTCGTGTCATTGATTTCTTCCCGCACGGATATCATCCAGATGTCGAATTTTATTATGCTGCCAGAGAACGTGATGCTCAACTGCTTGCCGAGTTGGAAATCAACTTTCAAACTACTCTCCATCGGCCCGATATGTCCGATACCAAGAAATTTGAGTTTTTCGAGCGTATTGCAGATCTAGGCCTATATAACTTAGAGCGACTTCAATCTCGCCTTGAGTACATTCATCGTCCAGTGTTCAATAGAGCTGACTTTGATCAACAGCGATTTACTCTAACAGGTCGCTCGGACGAGTCCTTTTATCCTCTGCGCCAAAGCAAGATTGTTTTCAAGAACCCCCACATGGGTGATTGGAACAAAAATCCTGATGAGGAAGATCTCAATAAGATAGGATACTCTGCTCTCCCCTCCGTTGTCAAGTCTCCCCAGAACGCTCTCTCTCCAAATCCACTCAAACTCTGGAAAGGCAAAGGCTCGCTTGTTGCGGAGCGCCCAAATCCGGTCAACTCGTGGATTGAAGATGAGGCTCGTGAATATCTTGCCAGATTATGGGCTGAAGACTATGATGATGAAACAGAACGCTTCGAGAAATTCTTAGCCGCTCGAAAAGATCAAAACAAAGCGAACAAACTTGGAAAATGATGGATGATGGATACAGCCAAATGGGCTGAAGAGTTCGTTCTTCACTTCTACACCCTTGATGAACTCGTCAAATATCCATTCCTGTTTAATTTTGGAATAGAATATAGACACCGAGGATTTGCCACCTTTTTGCTTCAACAGCGTCAGATAATTGCCGGGAATGTTAGCACTTTGCCACGATACAGACAGCCAATCGAAAGCTACATTCGCCAGCAGCTCGCCTTATTCAGCCAGGGCGGACGCTACGTTTTGCATCCTCGTGCAAACTTTGTTCAACGAATCTTCCCTGACCTCAATGAAGACGCTTCGTCAAGTAAACAACCAGTTCTTGAAAGCCAGAGTCAGATTCGTGTTGACACTTCAACAGAACACGCTGAGTTTGCTGAGTTCCACCGAGATATGAGAGCAGTGATAGAAAATGTCCAAGCATTGGATACAAGTTTCAATCACTATTCAGGGTTAAACAATTTCCGAGGATATACTCTCCACCCTGTGCTCTTCAGTGAACAGAATATTCAAGTGGCCAAGATGATCTCGCTGATTAGGCCAGTGACCAAGAAGCAGCTCAAGCGTTCATGCCGTTAATTTTGGACTTTTTCAACACATATACCTCAGGGATTGCTTTACCAGAAGGTGTGCAACTTGCACTAAGTACTGACGAGCGCGAAGACGCTATATTCTTTATCCCGCAATCTAGCCTGATTAGTCCCCGGCATGTGATGGAAGCCCTTGGCCCCCTCTGGGTTATTGGCATTCGAGAACCTTCTCCTCCCTCCATCCAAATTCTGGAAGAAGATTCTGCTCCTACTGCGGAAGTCGCTCATCTCCCTGAGGCTTCCTTGCCAGATTCTTCTAGCGCCCCAGTAGTCGAGCCCCCAGCGATTGCTGATTCTACCTTGGATCACGCCATTGAAGAAGTGCACGCTGAAATTGCTCAAGCGCCTGTAGAACCTCTTCTAAGAGATAAAACCAAAGGCAAGGCTGCAGTTTCAAGTTCTTACGGACTTCTCCCGTCCCCAGAACGTCCTTCTTCGGATTCAGATTCCGACAGTGACTTAGAGGCCCGAGATTTCAGAAAAACTGTACGGAACTCGCTTCACCACATCGAAGGTTCCTGCTCCAAGCTTTCTGAAGCCGCTACCAGACAGACTCGCTTAATGTCTGATACGCGAAGCCGTGACATTGCCAAAGCTTCAAATTCCAGCACCATTGCTATCATGGAAAGCATGTCCCCTCTTATCGCTGAACTCTCCTCTGAATTCAATCGTCACCTTGCTCAGAGCGCTTCGGCTGATGCGGACCGACACGCTTCGTCCGATGCCGTTGCTCAAAGTGTCGCTCAACAGATTGCTCTTCTAGTCGAAGAAGTTCGACTTTTGCGCCGCGATGTCGCTGATCTAAAATTGTCCCTTGATGAAGTCAAGAAGGGGGAAAGTAAAGAAAAGACCAAAGCGATTTCCAAGACGGATAATAAACATTGGCGTTCGATGTTCGATGAACTGGTAAGCATTAAGAGAATGCTATCCAAGAAACGAAAACCAAGGTATTATCTCGGAAAATACGCTCTTCCCCAGTTGGACCCCGACTTCTTAGAGAATATGGGATTTCATGCTTATGCCGGACCGCTACAACGACCTGTGAATTGGAGACCGTCAAAAGGATATATATTATGATCTAATTCGAGAACTTGGCATTCCACCAAGGGATTGGACGGAAAGGTTGTTAGAGCTAAATGAAAGCGCCAGACTCCGAAGGCATGACTATGATGAAATCCAGCATACAACTATGATCGACATTGATCGTCTCTTAAAAGAACTAGCGTTAGAAGTTCTTCAAGGCGAAGAAAGAGCAAAGCGACAGAAGAAATAAATGTTTTTCCTTTTTTTTTTGCGTATTTTATTTCTTTCTTATTCTTTTCAGTATAAATCATGTATGCTTCATTTCAATACATATGAATGATTTATTGCTGAAACAACTTGTTGAAGCCAAACTAACTTTAACTAACATTACTAACCTTTCAAACGCTAACTTATTTTATTTTGGACTTTTCTTTGAACTCTTAAACTATAAAAGAGTTATAAGAGTTAAGGTCTTGACATCATCAAAAAGGGGGAAATTGTTAGGAATTTCATGTTAGATGTTTTGATGATGACAAGATAGGATTCAATGTTAGACCCCAAATAAAATGTAAGTTTATGCTTTCATAGATCATTGTATAAAGCGTTTAAAGAGTTTGTAATTTTGTTTAGGCTTGTAATTTTTATCCTCATAGATTTTAGACTAAGTCTTAGCGACTGAATCAATAATAGAATTCTAGGTGAGTCTATTTGAAAAGAAGTTGAAGACCAGCGTCTGAAATCAACCGAAGATGAAGATTCCATCTTAGCGCCTGTCAAACGCTAAGAGACCGCAGTTCAGGATTCATGAATCAAGCGTTCAAATACTCGAGCGACTTAAAGAAGATTCACCTGAAATAAATCCTCAAGTCATAAAGGACTTAAATGCAATCATTCAACGGGCATTTATTTCCAACGGGAAATAAATTCAAATTGCATTAAATGCCTGATAAGAGCATTAAATGTGATAAGCTACTGTGACTTGTGGACAAGCCTCCTTTTGACCAGACTGTCAGAACTTTCAAAGTTTTAGCTGCTCCCGTCCAATCGGTTCCAGCGAATTTTCAGGAATGTCAGATTTTAGGTACAAACACGCGCTACGTGAAAGGCACGCTCCTACATGTGTCCAACGGACAGATCCCAAGAAATTGCCTATAAATACCTTACTCCAGAAAATCAAAAAGTAGAGATACAACATCAAGAATATACGAGAAATTATTGTCAAAAATCCTACGTACATTCTTTCTGAAAAAGCTTAGAGATTTCATAGCCAAAACTTTTCAAGCTCTCCATCTACATTTAAACAGTCACAAATATCTCAAACATCTTCCAAAGAAGAAATCCAAACTCCAACTGAGATATTCCAAGTTGTTTGATCTTTTTTTAAAACAAACAAAACCCAAGTGATAAACCTCAACATTTCATCTGAGTGAGAAAAGTTGTTGAAAACTTTCAGGCAGCATTTCTGAGTGAGAGAAGCTTGAAGAAGACGATCTTCATTGGTGTTGAAGTCTGTGTGATCAAGGAGCCCAAGATCATTTTCATCCATTACTATTGTGTAGAAGTTTCTGTGTGATCCTTTGATAATCATCATAGTAATTTCCTCCAAGTGAAAAAGGAGAAGAAGGACGTAGATGGGATTACATCACCCAGTGAACCTTACAAATTATTGTGTCATTTATTTTATTGTCTTATATTATTCACTTCATATTATTCTGAAAAAGACAAGTAAAATTGCAAAGCGACTAATTTAACCAAAAGAACGCTAAACATTATTTCCGCTGTGCTAACCCTGATTAAGCGATCTAAGCGTTGCCCTACTTTGGTAAACTGCTGAAATCACTAAGTCTAAGTTAACTATTCTGAAGCGTCTGACCCAAGCGCTCAGTTTTTCCAAGCGTTCAAATTTCTAAAGTGATACGAAACTTTGTGAAGTCGAAAAAGACTTCAGGGTCTATTCAACCCCCCCTTCTAGACCCTTTCGTATGCCACTTGGGACCACCAGAGCGCTTGGCTCAACAGTCTCAGGCTCTTCAGGAACAGGAGCAACTCGACGCTTGCTAGTCCTGGAACGCTTGAAAAATTTCTTTACGTTGACTCTTTCAACGAGCTTAAGCTGTGGAGCAGAAGGATCAACAGCTGGTTCTTCAAAGTCTATTTGTTTGATGATCCCTTCCAGCTTCCTTCTCTTGAGAGGTAACTTGTCCTCAGCATCCTCATCGGTTTCCTCATCAACCTTTTGAGGAGAAGGGACAAATTGAACCTTGGGCTTTCTGGGAGCCCTCTTCATTGTTGCAGCCGGACGCTTCACGACTTCTTCTGGCACTGGACGCTCAGCTTCCTCATCGGACGCTTGACGTACTTCCAGACGCTCAGATAGTGGTTTAGCAGCACCATCAATTTTGGGAGGATTAAAGAGATTGTTTATAATCCTTCTTCCCAGCAACTTTGACTTATTCAAGGGAAGACCAGACGAGTATACACACTGCGATTTGTATAGCAGGTCACTTAGAACAAGCCCATAAGGTTTATTCGAGGCGCTTAAACAGTCCCGAAACCTTCCAAAGATGTACTCACTCCACTTGATCTTGATGTTGAGGAGTATAGTAGTCATCATCTGAAATTGTACTGGGTTCAACTTATCAAAGGTTCCCACTCGGCATTCTATGATCATGCTGCAGAAATCAGCCAACAGTCGGTATTTGGATACCAGGTCTTTCTTTGCAAAGTACTGAGTGTAGGGTACATCGTCGTACGCACTCATGGTTGTCCATGCTTCCATGATTTGTTTTAATGTAACGCAATCCAATGCCTCACCCTCATTTGGATGATTGAAGTTCTTGGCAATGGAGGCAGCAAACAAAATAAATTCCTTGGGAGGCTCCTTCTTGGATAGAGGAATTAGACAAGAGATAGACTTCTTGTCCTCTGAAACTTTAGCAGTCTTCCAGAAGGTGTCAACTTCAGTCGAAAACATATAGAAGTATTGGGTCAAGAACGGTTTAAGCCCAGCTTTGACGACCATGTCCATCATGTCTGTTAGATTGATCTGAGGTTGTTCATAGAGAAATTTCCAGTCGACAACAAGGCCTTCAGTCACCTTGATGGTAAGTTCAGCAGAAGTAGACGAAGATTTCTTTGGTGCCATTTTTAGTGAAAGGGATGAACTGAGATTTTCTTTTGCTTTGAGAGAGAGAGAATAAATTTTGCAGATATGTTTGAGTAAAAGTGAATTGTCTTTCTGCAGAAATTGTATTTTAAATGACACAGTAAAGAATTTTTGAAACTTGTGTTCTCTAGTCTCTGTACGATTTAGACACGTGTAACGGTTTTTGAATCTCAACAATAAATTCATTAACTGCGGACGCGAGTTTTGTGTAATAGAGAGAAGTTACATTTGGTAATTCTCATATCTAAAGATTTGACATCCGAGTTAAGATTTTTAAAACGTTTGGCATTTTCAGAGTGTAACGCACGCGCCTGTTTGTACACTGACACATACACAAACACGTACTATCTCTGATCCGTCATTTTGAAAAAAAAACTTTTGATTACCCGCCAGTTTGATGTGATAGAAGCGTGCGAGTAGAGTACAAAATAGACTTTTGAGTCTACCCACTACTTCGAATGAAAATTGTAAACTTTATGCATGGCTTGTAAAGAAAGTATTTTTATATTAAGAGTTGATGGGAATTGATTCAACGCTTAACTGATATCACTTGTTGGTATATGACTTTTATATATGAAAATTAGACGCTTAGGATTGAAAAGACTTTTATGTTTGAGCGTCCAATATTTTATGCATATGTAATACTGAGTGTTGATGATCATGCATCTGAAAATTTTGATCATTGACGCTTGTAGATATGGTTAAGTACAAATTTAAGGTTCCCCCTAAATTTGATAACTTGTACCAGTTAGGAAAATCTTTGAGACACAAATTAAGTGGATTCCCCCTAAATTATATGTCTAATAAGATATGATGCAAAATGATTAAGCGTTTAAATCAATCATACCTAACTCACTTCTCAAAGTGAGAAAACGTTGTTCGTTGAGTGCTTTGGTGAAGATATCTGCCAATTGTTTGTCAGTTCCAATGAAGTGCATGGAGATATCTTTCTTTTGAACGTGGTCACGAAGAAAATGGTATCTAATGTCAATGTGTTTGGTTCTGGAATGAAGAACAGGGTTTTGAGTCATGGCTAGAGCGCTTTGGTTATCACAATGAATGGGGGTTGGACCTAGGATTATTCCATAATCTCTAAGTTGTTGTCTCATCCATAATACTTGTGCACAATAACTTCCTGCAGCTACATACTTAGCTTCGGCTGTGGAGGTAGCTATGGATTGTTGTTTCTTGCTATGCCATAAAACTAACCTATCACCTAGAAATTGACAAGTACCACTAGTGCTTTTACGATCTATTTTGCAACCTGCAAAATCTGCATCTGAGTAACCAATTAGTTCAAAAGGAGAATCCCTAGGATACTTTTAGCCCACATTCTGTGTGCCCTTCAGGTATTTAAGGATTTTCTTGGCAGCAATTAAGTGTGAACTCTTTAGGATCGGCTTGAAATCGTGCACACATGCATACCGAAAACATAATATCAGGTCTACTGGCAGTAAGATAAAGAAGTGAACCGGTGATACCTCTATAATTAGTAATATCAACTTTTTTTCCACTTTCATCTTTATCTAACTTAAGCGTTTGGCTCATTGGAATTTTTGAATATGATGCATTTTCCATACCAAATTTCTTAATCATATCTCGTGTATATTTAGCTTGATTAATAAATATTCCATTAGGGAGTTGTTTAACTTGTAATCCTAAGAAGAAAGTTAATTCACCCATCATGCTCATTTCAAATTGTTCTTGCATCATTTTCGAAAATTTCTCACACAGACGCTTGTTAGTAGAGACAAATATAATATCATCAACGTAAATTTGGACTAAGAGAATATCTTCGTTATTGGTAATTTTAAATAACGTTGTATCAACGCTGCCTTTTGAAAAGCCTATACCAATAAGAAAGATAGAGAGAGTGTCATACCATGCTCGGGGTGCTTGCTTAAGCCCATAAAGTGCTTTTTCTAGCTTGGACACCATACCCTTACCATGATTGTTGATGAATCCTGGTGGTTGCTCCACATACACTTCTTCTTGGAGTTTACGATTCAGGAAGGCACTCTTCACGTCCATTTGATACACCATGAACTTGTTGAACGCTGCATACGCTAGAAACATGGGGATTGCTTCAAGACGAGCGACAGGAGCGTATGTCTCATCAAAGTCAATACCCTCCTCTTGGCAATATCCTTGAGCTACGAGTCTGGCCTTGTTTCTTGTCACAATGCCGTTCTCATCCATCTTGTTTCTATATACCCATGTAGTTCCAATAACTCCTTGGTGAGTTGGTCTTGGTACTAGCATCCAAAACCTTATTTCGTTCAAACTGATTAAGCTCTTCTTGCATAGCTTCAATCCAACTTGGGTCGCTTTGCGCTTCATCCACTTTCTTAGGTTCCATTTGAGATAGAAAGCTTGCGAACATAGCCTCATTGAACGTAGCGGCTCTAGTCCTAACAGGCGCTTCAATATCTCCAATAATCTGCTCAGGTGGATGATCACGCAGCCTTCTTCACCAGTTAAGCACTTAGGAGCTCGGCCTTCTTCTATATTCCCATTGAAAGCTTTCTTCCACCGACGATATCGATGGTTTCGATTTAGCCATCTCTGATGCCCTTGGAATGCATATTTATGAGAGTGTGTCAATCGATATTGATCTGTACTCTTGACACATATGGGACATCCACATTGGCCATGTACACCATATCCCTCGAGGTTTGCTCTTGCCAGAAAATCATTGATTGTTCCAAATAACATGACTCTAAGATTAAAATTTTCTTCTCTGAACCCGTCATATACTTGAACACCGGTGTCCCACAACACCTTCAAATCCTCAATTAAAGGAGCCAAGTAGACATCTATATCATTTCCAGGTTGTTTCGGCCTAGAAATGAGTATAGGCATCATTATATGCTCTCGCTTCATGCATCGCGATGGAGGAAGGTTGTAGATCATCAAAATCACCGGCCATGTACTATGTGAGCTACTTTGCAAGCCATGAGGGTTCATGCCATCTGTAGCCAATACAAGTCGCAGGTTTCTTGATTCTTCACCAAATTCAGGGAAATCATCATCAATCTTTTTCCATTGAGGAGAATCTGAGGGATGTCGAATCTTGTCATCTTCAATCCTTTCTTCAAGCCTTCTATCAGCATGCCATGTCAAGTCCTTGGCTAACTCTTTACTACTGTACATGCGCTTAAATCGTGGTATTATAGGTAAATACCACATGATTTTAACAGGCGCAGATCCATTCTTCTTGTATCGTGAGGCGCCACATTTTGGACAGGCCTTCAATGATGCATAGTCAATTCTAAATAATACGCAATCATTGAGACAGGCATGTATCCTCTCATATCCCATGCCAATTGAGGTTAACATCCGTTTAGCCTCATAAGTACGATTAGGTAACACATTATCCTCAGGTAGCATGCTTTTTAATCAACCAAGCAAGTCTGTGAAACTCTTATCACTCCACCCATTGTTGGCTTTTAACTTGTATAGGTTAAGAACTGTTTTCAATCTTGTGAATTTACTACCACTATACAGTGGTGTCTTTGAATCACTTGTCAAATTGTCAATCATTTTAGGACAATTTCGCAAATCCTCCCCAATCACATTTGTCATCTCCTCCAAACGATCAGGCTCATAATCATTCATGTTGAAATCCTGTGATGGATATGATGTACCACCCAAATCATCCAACGGGACACTGCTTTCACCGTGTCTTGTCCAACGTTTGTAGCTTTTATCAATTCCATTACACACCAAATGATCTTCCAACTCACATGGACTAATTCGCTTTCCAAAACAACAACGTAAACACGGGCAAGTGATCCTAGTTCGATCTGGTGCATGGTCAACCGCAAACTTTATGAACTCTTTCACCCCTTTCTCATACTATTCCGACATACGATCTGCTAAAATCCCACGGCGATCCATTTTGATTCTGAATTAATTAAATTAAACAATTTTATTATCAGTTGATAGTTAAATTAATTAAATAATTTTCATTTTAATTTATTTTCCATTATTCTAGAAGAAATTCGGCAGAGTAACAATGCAAATTTTTTTACCAAGTTCTCGACTTAATCTTCATCTGGGTAGGTTGCAACCCACAAAATTAGGATATACACAAATATTTTTCAATAAATAGGCAAATCTTAAGAATATACACAAATATACATACACCCACACATACACAAATATATACATACACCCACACATACACAAATATATATACATACACCCACATATACACAAATATACATACACCCACACATACACAAATATATATACATACACCCATATATACACAAATACACTCACACATACACAAATATATATACATACACTCATATATACGTACACCCACATATACACAAATATATATACACTCACACATACACAAATATATATATACATACACCCACATATACACAAATATACATACACCCACACATACACAAATATATATACATACACCCACATATACACAAATATACATACACCCACACATACACAAATATATATACATACACTCATATATACACAAATATACATACACTCACACATACACAAATATATATACATACACCCACATATACACAAATATATATACACACACCCACATATACACAAATATACATACTCAAATATTTAAATCTATATATACTCTATGTGTGTATATATATATATATATATTTATCTAAAAGAAAGTACCTAAACTAAATGGACCATGGTAGCGGCGGCGGCGGCGGCGGAGGTGGGTGGCGGCGGCGGCTACTATGTATATATATATATATATATAAAGAGTTAAATATATATAGAATATATACATATATATGCACACACATATATATATATATATATATAGAAAGAGAAAGAGAGATACCGGAGCGACGGCGGCGGACGACGGATGGAGCAACGGCGGCAGACGGAGTGACTGCGGCGCCAAAGAAAGACAAGTGGATCGAGAGAGAGAGAAGTAGATCGAGAGTGAGAGAGAGAGAAACCGAGAGAGCTAGAGAGAGAGAGAGGTGTACGGTGGTGGTGGTGGTGAGAGAGTTGAGAGAGAGAGAGAGAGTGTCAGTGAGTGAGTGAGAGAGAGAGAGGGGGGGCCGGGTTTTAGAAAATCCGGCCCGTGTGGCAGCGGTTCGTGGCCGAACCGCTGTCACATGTGTCTTTGTGACAGCGGTTCGGCCAGAACCGCTGTCACATGTGTATTTGTGACAACGGTTCGGCCGAACCGCTGTCACATGTATATTTTGTGACAGCGGTTCCGGCCGAACCGCTGTTGCATTCATTTTTTTTTGTTCTGACATCATATGACAGTGGTTCGGTTTGAACCGCTGTCATAGGTCCGAACTAAGTACCCCCTATTACAACAGTTTTTCAAAACCGCTGTCATAGGTACGCTGTAATAGGGCTTTTTTGTGGTAGTGAAAATGCAAGGACCCAGGTATGTTCACTATCCCCTGTAAGATAGGTAATATGCAAATTGAAAAGTTATGTTAGATGTAGGAGCTTCTATTAATGTCATGCCTCGTGCTATATATGAGTCTTTGAATATGGGAGAATTAAAAGAAACAAGCGTCATTATTCAATTAGCTTATAGATCTAACGCTTACCCTGATGGTGTTCTTGAGGATATATTAGTTCAAGTTAATGATTTGATTTTCCCTGCTGATTTTTATGTTATTGATATGGGTAAAGATGAGTCTAGTAATTAAGCCCCTATTTTACTTGGAAGACCATTTCTTAAAACATCTAGGACTAAAATAAATGTTCATGATGGTACACTTACTATGGAATTTGATGGCAAAATCATAAAGTTTAATATCTATGATTCCATGAAGTACCCCTCGGATGATCATTTTGTATTTGGTTTGGATGTTATTGACTCTTTGATGCAGCAAGTATTTGAATTGGAGGAAGATGATCCATTGAAAGTAGCTCTATATGAAGATGGCTTGGAAAGATTTAAAAAAGAGTTTGGTTTAAATTCTGAACTGCAAGATGCAATTTCTGAACTCAACTCTCTCAATTCTCATAAGCATAATGTTTCTTATATTGAATTACCCGTGACTAGTTCTAAACTACTCCCTTCTATTGTGCAGGCACCGAAATTGGAACTAAAGAAGTTGTCGGATCACCTCAAGTACTTATTCTTAGGAGAAGACAAAACACTTCCTATGATCGTTTCTAACAAGTTGAATCTTTTACAAGAGGAACAATTACTTCGATTTCTGAGAGAGTACAAGGAAGCAATCGGTTGAACCATAGCAGATATCAACGGCATTAGCCCGGCTGTCTGTATGCATAGGATACTAATGGAAGAAGGTTCTAAGCCTTCAATCCAAGCTCAGCGGCGATTAAACCCACCGATGATGGAAGTTGTAAAGAAAGAGATTCAAAAACTCCTACACGCAGGTATAATCTATCCAATTTCGGATAGCACGTGGGTAAGTCCGGTACAAGTGGTTCCAAAGAAAACAGGTATAACCATTGTAGAAAATGTTGAGGGTGAGTTAGTTCTAACCCAAGTTCAAAATGGGTGGAGAGTCTGTATAGATTATAGGAAGCTGAATTCTGCTACTCGAAAGGACCATTTCCCTCTCCCTTTTATTGATCAGATATTAGAACGGTTAGCTGGTCGAGCTTATTTCTGTTGTCTTGATGGTTATTCAGGTTTTCATCAGATTTTGGTGGCCCCCAAAGACCAAGAAAAGATGACCTTCACTTGCCCATTCGAAACCTTTGCCTACAGGCGTATGCCTTTTGGTCTCTGCAATGCTCCAGCAACATTTCAAAGGTGCATGGTTAGCATATTCTCGGAATTTGTTGAGGACATCATAGAGGTATTTATGGATGACATTACAGTTCATGGCAATTCCTTTGACTCGTGTTTAGCTAATCTAGGAAAAGTTTTGAAAAATTGCATAGAGTCAAACTTTGTTCTAAATTATGAAAAGTGTCATTTTATGGTTGAACAAGGTAATATTTTAGGTCACGTAGTGTCTTCTAAGGGTTTAGAGGAGGGCAAATCCAAGATAGATGTTATAAAATCTTTAACTTACCCCGTGAGTGTGCGGGAGGTTCGTTCTTTTCTTGGACATCCAGGATTCTACCGATGCTTTATCAAGGATTTCGCGAACATAAGTAGACCATTGTGCAACTTGCTTCAAAAATATGTGGAATTCGAGTTTAGCGAGGAGTGTCAAAGTGCATTTGACTAGTTGAAAGATTTGCTAACTTCAGACCCGATTATGCAACCACCAAACTGGAATCTTCCTTTCGAGATTATGTGCGATGCCAGTAATCATGTTTTTGGCGCAATGCTTGGACAAAGAGTGGGGAAAGCTTCACATGTCATCTACTATGCCTCACGAACACTTGACAATGCCCAATGCAATTACTCAAAGACGGAAAAAGAACTCTTAGCTATTGTTTTTGCTTTAGAAAAATTTTGTTCATATTTACTTGGTACTAAAGTGATTGTTTATTCTGACCACGCAACTCTTCGATATCTACTCGCTAAGAAGGAGGCTAAGCCGAGGCTCATTAGGTGGATCTTGTTGCTGCCAAAGTTTAACTTGGAGATACGAGATGAGAAAGGTGTTGAAAATCTTGTTGCGGATCATCTAAGTCGATTAGTCTTGAGTGAGGAACCACTGCCCCTACGAGATGAATTTCCTGACGAGCATCTCTTTGCTACTCAACTAACAAATCCATGGTATGCCGATATAGTTAATTACTTAGTTACTAAGACCTTACCTAATGATTTGTCTAGAGCCCAAAAGAATAAAGCAAAGAGTGATGTTAAATATTATGTGTGGGATGACCCTTATTTGTGGAAACATGGTTCGAATCAAGTCATCCAAAGGTGCGTACCTGAGACTGAAACTCCTTCAATCCTCAAATTTTGCCATTCATATGCATGTGGAGGACATTTTGGTCCTAAACGCACTGCTCTTAAGGTGCTTGAAAGTGGTTTATTTTGGCCAACTTTGTTTCATGATTCTTATATGTTTTGCAAATCTTGTGAAAATTGTCAAAAAACGGGTAACTTAGGACATAGAGATCAAATGCCCCTTAATCCTATACATGTGTGTGAAATTTTTGATGTGTGAGGAATTAATTTTATGGGTCCCTTTCCCTCTTCTTTTGGCAATAATTACATACTACTTGCTGTGGATTATGTTTCAAAATGGGTTAAAGTCAAAGTTACTCGAACTAACTGTGCTAAAGTTGTTGTAGATTTTGTCAAGTCTAATATTTTCGTTAGGTTCGGAACACCAAGAGCATATACGATCGTGAAACTCACTTCTGCAATCGAGTGATGGAGGCCCTACTCAAGAAATACGATGTTACCCATCGAGTTTCAACCCCTTACCATCCACAAACAAATGGGCAAGCCAAAATCTCTAACCGAGAAATCAAGTCTATACTCGAGAAGACAGTCAATCCAAGTAGGAAAGATTGGAGTACGTGACTCGACGATGCTCTATGGGCATATCGTACGGCCTACAAAACACCCATCGGTATGTCCCCGTTTCATTTAGTTTTCGGTAAGCCTTGTCATCTTCCTGTTGAATTGGAACACAGAGCATATTAGGCGATTAAGCACTTCAACATGAAATTGGATGATGTCGGTGTCACAAGGAAGCTACAATTGCGAGAATTGCAACAAATCCGGAATGATGCATATGAAAGCTCGAAAATCTATAAAGAGAAGACGAAAGCATTTCATGATAAGATGAACTCAAGAAAGAATTTTGTTGTCGGACAGAAAGTTCTTCTTTTCCATTCTCGACTTAAACTATTTCCGGGTAAGTTATGTTCACATTGGGTTGGACCTTTTATTGTCACTAACGTCTTTCCCCATGGTGCAGTTGATATCCAAAGTTCGACTACTGGGAAAATGTTTAAAGTGAATGGACATGGCTTAAAGCCTTTCTACGAAGGATTTCAAACGAATAACGTGGAACAAGTATACCTCAAACCTCCCAATTACACCACTTGAGCGTGACTATATCTAGCCAAAGACGTTAAAGAAAGACGCTACTTGGGAGACAACCCAAGATTTTACCTTTTCTCATTCATTTATTTTATGTTTTTTATTTATTTTTTGTCTTTTTCTTTGAGGTGAAACATATCACCAGGTCATACTGGGGCACGTTTTAAACATAATAAAAAAAAATTGTGTTAAGTTGACAGATTACAACTTCAAATTAGGCCTGCCCACGCTTTATTCAAAGTTGCATTCTGTCTAGTTGTGTACAATTTTTATAATTTATGACTTCAAATTAGGCGTTCCCACGCCCAAATATAAGTCACACTCTGAATTAAATACACTTCACTCCTTAGAAAACTTCAAAAAAAAAAAAATTAAAAATTCGATTTTTTTTTCTTTTGCAGCAAAATTCTTTTCTTTCCTCTCACCTAATTCTCAGCTAATCCTTTCTTCCCCATATATATTTTTTTTTTGCAGCAAAACACCTCTACCTACCACAAATTCCAACCACCATTGTAGCAGCTTCAACATCATCTTATCCACCATGGGAAGAAAGCCACCACCGTCGGCCCCCAATCGAGACGCCGCTGCTACGCCACCGAAACATGCGGCAAAATCGCACAAACTCGCCGCCTCCATCTCGAAATGGGCTGCTCCAAACGCTGCTACGCTGCCGAAACCGGTGGCGGACTCCTCCAACCACGACGCGACCGCCGCCTCCTCAAAACGCGTTGCCACCACAGCTCCACAGCCGCCGCCGCGTGCTAAGCCGCTCCACCGGAACCCCACGCAGAAGATCTGGAGTAAATCCGCCATGATTTCACCACTGGTCGCGATTCCACCAGCAACAAAAACTCCACCGCCTCCTTTCGCTAATCCGTCCGCCGCCCCACCGGATCTAGCCACCGAGACACCACTACCGACCAGATCTGACGCCCGAGCTGTTCCACCGACACCGTTCACCACCGCGAGCCCTTGGTTAGCCTCGATTCAACCATCACTTCCACAACCGTTAACTATCGCGTTCACCACCGCCTCGCACGCGCCAGAAATAGCCGCTCAATCTCCGGCTGCTGCACATGCCAACTCTCCTCGGTCGTCTTCTCCAAAAATTTCATCGGGGTTTAGTTCTTCGAGCCAAAGTCCCGATGATTCACCACCACAGCGGTCTCATCTCGGTAAGGGTAAGAGTGTTTTACCACCGAGGTCAGAACTCGGTTGTTTTACTACCTTCAAATCAAAAGTTCAACAAACAAGGTATAATGAATTGTGTCGTTATCCAATTATTCCTGGTAAATGTGTTGATTATGATGCGCTTACTGCTCTGAATATTCTTGATGAATTTGTTGCATTGGTTGATGGAATTGGGTGGAGTGGATATTTTCATGTTAAACTCCCGGCGTTTATCGAACTTACGAGGGAGTTTTACAACACGTTTGAGTTCAATAAACCAAAGGATTTAACTAGAACTAGCCTCGGTCTTGTTAAATTTAGATTGATGGGCAAAGAGTTTTCTTATTCGATTAATCAGTTTCATGTGGCTTTGGGCTTTGTTGATAACGATTATGTTCAAACTGACGAGTATAAAAACTCTAGTTGTGATTATTTGCGTGATTTTCGCCCTTATCAAATTTGGGACACTATTTCAATCGATACTACTTGTTATCACCCGAGTCAATCTAAAAGTTCTTATTTGCGGGAGCCTGTTTTGAAATATATTCAACATTTTTTGGCTTATAATTACTCGGGTAGGAAAGATAGTTCAGGTACTTTCACTAAAGCCGAGTTCTATTTCATCTGGTGTATGCAAAACAAAATCAAATCTTATTTCGGTATTTGGCTAGCCACTTAATTCCAATTTGCCTCGAACAAAAAGTGTCTTATCTTGGGTTCATACATTACACAATTAGCTATTTCTCTTCAATTGCTTGATTTGAGTAACACTAATATGCACATTGCTTGTCACATGGAACCATAGGATATTGATTGCTTGTATAGGATGGGCATCGTGACTCTCAAACACGGATGTGCTACCTTTGCATCTCCGGGACCCACAGTACCACCGAAAAAGCGCAAACGCCATGATATGGAGGAGCCACCGAGAGACACTACCTTTTCTACTCCCGAGACTTCCAACATGCGTTCTTTCTCCCGCCACTTCGAGGATCGGCTCAACCGTATTGAGTCTAAGTTGGACCGAATCCTTGCTCACATTCACATTCCACCAGATTGATCTCGGGTTCACACATCTACGTTCAGGGGAGTCCCGTTCCTTTACCTGTCTTTTTATTCCTCTTGTGATTTTTCTTTTTATACATTGAGGACAATGGATGAAATAAGTGTGGGGGTGGGGGTAAAATCCTTTGTCGTGATGTGTGTATAATTCTCTTGGTGTGCAACAAGTTAAGTTAGTGTAATTTTTTTTTCGAAATATCAATTCTCTTGATTTGAAAAATTTGATGAAATTCATGAGAGAAGTCAAGCATGCTTAAACCGTTACAATTGTTGAAGTACATGCTTCTTTGAAAAATTTACGGAAGTTTGTAATTTGGAATAATTGTGTATGTGATATTTGTCTATCAAAATTCGTTGATATTTTCTTAGGTATAAATTTTGGTGAAATTAAATTGAGAATGAGTTGAAAATATGGGTATTAAGACCCTATGAAGTAGTTTGTGCTTAAAATGTGTATGATATAACCTCTTGTAGTGCCTGGGGCTAACTACACTGAAGGGATTAACCTTGAGGAATTTTCAAGCTTGGTAACCTAAGGCCAACTGGTCTGGGATCCATCGGCCCAAACCTGCTACTGTGTTAGTATCCTAATAGGGCTATAAGAGGGTATCAAATGATAAATGATAAACTTGTTGAGTAACCGGGTGCATTCATGACCAGTGTTTGTATTCGCATCAAAAGACAAGTAATTGCTTAAAGTAAATCAAAGTATAATATTGGTGCTAAATTGGTTATAAAATGCTTGAGGAAATAGAAATGGATAATGCGAGTTGAATGTTGTATACGTGATATTGTAGTCATGGATTTTTGTGAATTTTTGAAGAGTATGTATGAATACAAAAGTGATAGTTGAGGCATGATTAATATCTTTAAAGACTTTTGTTAAAAAAAATTGATGATAAGGGCTGATGTTTGGAAAAACAAGTTTCTTTGATTTATTTGTTGTATACTGAGAGATCGATTTTGTGGGTATATCGTCTATAAACCCTCACAAGACACAACTCGTCCACTAGGGTAACCTAGGGGTTTAAAGACTTGTTGCATACGCTAAATACAATCGTGATACCTACGAAAGTGGTTAGTTTTAGTTGTTTTTATTTTTCTTTATTTTTTTAATCTTTTGTCTTTGCACGAGGACGTGCAAGAGTTAAAGTGTGGGGGAATTTGTTAATATGTATTTTATGCATATTTTTCATATAATTCCTTTATTCTTTTGTTAGCATTTGAGTTTAAATAATAGATATTTATTATGATTTTCTATTTTGATAGGTGAAAGTTCATAAAAGAAGAAAAATGAAGAAAAAGATGGAGAAAAAGAAGAAAGGATGGAAGGCACGTTTTTTACATAAGAAGAGGAGGAGAAAATCCTATTTTTTAGGAGCTTTCCTATTTTTTAGGAGTTTTATTAGTATTTTCCTTATTTCATTAGAATTAGAGTTTTATTTAGTTAGAAGTCTTTTGGCTAGACTTAGATAATTAGTTATTCCTAGAATTTTATTCTCTCTCCTACACATACTCCATACTACACGTTATTTTCAAGGAAGAAGAAGAAAAATTCTGCGTTTTATTCCATTGAAGATGTATTGCTAAAAACTCAAGTTCTAGCCAAGGATATTTGAAGTTTTAATCTACAAAATTTGTGAGATCTAATTTATTCTTGTTACTTCTTTATTATTGAATATTTACACATTCTTTATGCTTGTTGATATTATTGTTTCAATTAATTGGGTAATTCGGCCGGTTATTTAATTATTGGAGTGATATATAGCTAATTAGAATCCCAAATCCGTAATTGTTTGGTCAATTCTAATATTAGTAGCAATTAATAACATTGATTATGGACAAGTTTTCGATTGTTATTATGGGAATATGTAATCTAATTTAAATGAACCGAGCTTGTGAGTTTGTTATTTCTCTAATTCTTAAAGCTATTATTGAATTAAATCTTAAGAGCTTGTTTTGATTATCGATAAAATAAGGAGAAACGAGATTGTTAGAGCTTGTTAACGGCTATAGCCAATTTATTCAAGAATATCGAATTATCTTTGCATCGATAATCAAATTATAGAATTAAAACGGATAAAATTCCTTAGGCTAGAATCTCACCACATATTTATTTCTTATATTTGATTAATTTGCATCTCCTGATTTTAATAATTTTAGTTATTTATTTTAATCGATTATTAAAAATCCTCCTTTTATTTTAATTTTAGTAATTTGAGAAATAATCTGAATGAATTCCTATGAATTCGACCCAGCTCATCACTATCTACAAATTTAGGAGAAAGAATTATTTTTGTAGGTTCGACACCTAACAAACGGCTATTGACACCCGTTGTGGATCTTATCAATATTTTTTATTTTTTTGACTAAAGAAAACTAACTTAACTTTTTCATCTTCCCAAAAAAATCTTCTTCTCCTATTGATCGATCGATATATCTCCTCCTCCTCCTTCGATCTATAAATCATCTTCTTCTCCGCCGATCGATCAATCGATCAGAGGAGGAGATGATTTATCGATCGATTGATAGGAGAAGATGATTTGATCGGAGATGATTTATCGATCGATCGATAGCAGAAGATGATTTGATCGGAGATGATTTATCGATCGATCGGAGAATATGATTTGATCGGAGATGATTTATCGATCGATCACTAATTTTCTTCTAGGGTTTTGATAATGTTTTGAAATCACATTCAAGTTGTCTTTTTTCTAGGTTTCGATCCAATCAAGATCCGCCGATTAACTCACGGACCTCAGAGCAGGTCGGATTCTCAAAGTCACATTCGGTATGAGGCAATGTTGAAGGCAACTCAAGCAGGTCGAATTTCTCGAAAGCAATCGTCGGGGGCTTCGTGACGGAATGCATTTCATTGAGCTAGTAGATATCAGCGTTGCTCAGCTGCGTGCTGTTGAGGTTGAGGTTCTGATAGCGACGCTTATAAATATTGCTCTTGTTCATAATGTATCTATCATGTTTGATGAAATGCCTAGCTGACAAAAATGTAAGATAGTGATACTGTATTTAACATTTTAAAGATGGAACTCACCACGAGGTTTATTTGGTGGTCAAACAATCAAAATGAAGACAGGGAATATTTAGAATACTTAAAATCATAGTAGTTGTTTTCTTTACTGCTGTTTGCTTACTTTTGTTCTTGTTTACTACATAATTAGTAGAGGTACTGTGCTAAAGTGAGACCTGTAAATCTTGCTCTATAATCTGAGCTTGGTTTGTAGTTGTAAATCTTGCAAGTGGGTAGTAAAAGTCTTTACTTTTACCTAAAAAAGAAATGTAGATAGCTAGAAAGTAGAGATAGAGGGTGTTCTTGCCCATTTTCGTAAGAATTTAACATTAGATTCATGGTTAAGAAATTTGAAATTGATTATAAAAATTTCGAATTGAAAATCTAAGTTCCTCATTTTATAGTGAAACTGCAGTGATTGAAGTTTAAGATTGAACGAGTGCAATGCTACGAGTTTTACACTTTTCTAGTTGTTTTCCATGAGAGGCATATTTGTGTGTTTCACATACTATAATACCAATACCAGCACTAGTTGTGAATCGATTGACACTTACTGTATTTCCTCACCAAACTAGAGGTATGTGATCTTTGAATTTATTCATAGACTTCATGAAACCAAAGACTTTGAGCGTTTTGAAACATTAGTTGGTTTGACAAGATCATAGCACAATGTGAGTAAAGATCTCAATTCGAATAAGTGCTACATTTGATTGGAGCAATCTGCTATTTTTCCTTATTTTTTGGAAATTGAACGAGGAGGTTAAGAGACTTCGGCTATGTTTGGTTATGTTTTGGGGTGGTATTTTAGTGAGAATTATTGGTGAGAAATTTATGTTGAACTTAGAATGCGCTAAAAACATAAGCAATACAAAATGTTGGAGTTATACATATCTTTTTGTTTATGTTTGATGGCATTAATATAAGTATTGAACAAATAAGTCCCGAGTAATCAAGAGGGAGCTTCGACTCCTCATGGTTTGAGGAGATCGACACTAGAAGTGTCTGTTCCTTGATTACTTAAACTAGAGTTCGCAAGTCGAAGAGTCTTAATTAGGCATTAAGACCAAACTTGTATCACGCAAGCTTTGACATGGAGTATCAGTCGGTCACTTTGGAAGGTGGGAGCTTGTGCCGTAGATATATCAATAGAATTAATATATTCAAACACAGCTCGCTATAATTCAATCGCATGGGTAATTACTCGATGGCTGTCAATGATTGAATTATTGGTCATGGTAGTGCGCGTGAGCTTTAGAGTTGAGGATTCACAGAGATTGGACTTGTGACATTGAACGAGTTATTAGAGTAGCTAGATTCAATTCACCCTTTAGTGGGATCAACCTCGAAGTGCAATTCAGAAAGACAAGTGGCAATTGTTCGATGATTGCCAATATGAGATTCACTGTCTCAAGTAGTAAATGAGTTAATGTCCTATGCGATCGTAGGTAAATGAAATTATAAGTGTTTGGCCAAAGCAGGAAAACTAACTTGTGTATGGTACACAAGGGTGACATGATAATAGCTAACGTGCTTGATAGCAAGTGCACTAGTCGTGTGTAGTAAAAGAAATGGACTAAGTCCGGGTTGTCGAACCTCAAGGACAAGTTATTTAGTTTATGATTTTGATAATGAACGAAAGTAAATTAGAGATTTAACTAAAAAGGAAAGTAGAATGAGCTAAGGCGAGAGTAAAGAGAGTTTAAACTTACAAGGTGGAGAGATAACTAGGGCTCATGTTTGGGCATATGTTGCGTATTGCCGTCCTAAGATCCCAACCATTACATTAGACGTATATTGTTATGGTGAAAGCTCCTAAGGTAAAGAATAACCGATGTCTCGTGACAGACTCCTATACTCAAATGACGGTTTCTTAAGTGTGTCTACCCGGAAATCTAATCACTAAGCATGCATTAACGAGCTAGAGCTTTCTCGATTTAAATTGAACGACTTCACCCGGGAATCTTTACCTATGTCTAGGGCAATTCCTATTTAGTCGGTGATAATGTGAATTTCTTGCACCCTAAGTCAATTTTCTCTCGAATAATTCAACTAGGCATGATATCAAACACATGTTGATCAAACATATGTAAGGCATTCAATCACAAAATCACAACACATAGCAATATACGAATTGAAATGGAAAGCGATCTTATTATAACAATACTAGCAACATGGCCTTCACATGGCCCTAGTTCAACAAACTAGCTCATAAATTGCATTAATGAGAAGCTAAGCATCAAATTCATATTTATAGACAAATAATAAATATAAGCTAAGAAACTCCCTATGCTCGATTGATGATCGGATCTTGATTCGAAGCTTCAATCGCTTCTTTCCCCCTTCTCTTGCTCTTCAAGGTTGATGATAAGATGGTCCAAATCCAAGAAAATGCCCAGAAATCCCCAAAATTTAAACCCCCTCATTGTGCTGAAATTTTAGCTTTATACTTTTTGGAATCAGTTACAGCGGCGCC
Organism: Buddleja alternifolia; assembly: GCA_019426215.1. NCBI lineage: Eukaryota > Viridiplantae > Streptophyta > Magnoliopsida > Lamiales > Scrophulariaceae > Buddleja > Buddleja alternifolia. The sequence continues at coordinate 5,745,266 of CM033406.1, forward strand.
AAGGGACGCGTGGATAGGCCCCTAGGCGCCGCCTATGTGGCATATACATCTTGGTAAGAAAGTTGGACCGGCGCCTAGGCATGGTGAAGGTGGCGCTCGGGCACGGAGGCATCGGCGCCTAGGCGCTAGTAAGGTGGCGCCTAGGCACCGTACTTCGAACTCTAAATTGTGCTGCTCTTCTCATGCGCCTGGGCTTGGTGAAATGGCGCCTGAGCACTGGACTACGATGCATCCCATCTTGAGTTCGTTTGATAAGTCGTCTTTTGCCCTTTTCTTCATGCACTTTTGTTTAATGCCTGAAATCACTGAACACACATATTAAACCACGAGTGACATGAATCAAGCTATAAATGAACCTAAATTGTTAGCAAAATGGGCCCAAAACAAGCGCAAAAACGATTCCTGTCAAAGGGTAGTTTAGTAAATTCATCTTACTATGATTTATAGAGCACATCATCGAGTCTTGTGAGTTTGACACAAACCATGACTCTCACTCGATCGGGATATTACCGTGAAAGGCTTATACTCACAGTGTATCTGAGACCTAAAGGTCGTATATGATCTATTAGACTTGATCTCAATTGGGTTTCAAGGTGAGTCCACGAGACTGGCTAGGTGACACTCACATCCATGGTTTTATCCCAATGCCAATTGAGACGAACCTAGTGAGTCGCGCTTTAAAGGAATTGAGCGAAGAAAATTCTTTCGTTGTCAAATACATAAATTAGGTAATTTGTCATTTGATGAATAAATTAATTTATTTGATTAATTAGAATAATGGAAATAAATTAATAATAAATAATTAGATGTATTTATTAAGGTCATCCTATTCTAAATTAATAATTAGATTATTTATTTTAGATGACTATTAATTAATATCATATTTTAATTAGATTAAAATATGTTGGACTTAATTAATAATTGGACTAAATTGAAAGTTAACTTAGCCCAATATTGGATGTGTTGGGTGTGTATAGGCGTGGATGATGGAGTTTGATGGGCTCAAGGAATTAATTAATTCCAAGCCCATCACTCCTCATATATACCTAACTACCTAGTTGAAAAACCTAACTCTCTCACAATTAACTTGACAACAAAGAAAGAAGAAGAGAAAAATCTCTCTCCCCCCTTTGTGTAGCTGTCGGCCTCTGGGAAGCCTAAGGTGGTGGATTTTTTCTTCAAGCTTCTTCCGGCGTGATATCTATAGGTAGGAGTTATTCAATTCTGCTATCCGGTAGATCTAGAATTAGATTTAAATCTAAGGTTAGTAATTAGATGAAATTTGATTTCATGTTATTCATGTTTTTTGTGAATTACAAAATCATTAAAACCCAAAAGTGATCCGATTGTGAATTCGGATATATTTTACGTTTCCACTGCTCATGAACCAGTATTCACAACAGTGGTATCAGACCGACTTTATGGATTTTAATGATTTTTTGATATGAATATGTTGGATATTTATGTTTATGATGAGAAATATTATTAGATTATGATTTTTCATGTGTAGATTTATTTTGAAAGTTAAATCTGAATTGTTAGACAATTGCATGATTTGGGTTTTGAATATAATTCAATTTTTTTGTATTGGATATGAATTTATGCATGGACATGAATATGTGGTTTGAAAGTTGCTGGATTTCGGCTCGGAAAAGTCGAGGGGAACCTATCCAAGTAAGCAAACAGTGAACAGCCTAATTGAAAGGAATTGTGTCACATACGTAATTATTATATATTTTTTCAATTCTATAAGAATAAATGTAGTTATCAATATTTATCTAAAATAGTCAAAATTAAAAATTCAAAATAAGTTAGTTACCCACATAATTTAAATTCAACTAACTATCTATTTTTATATATATTTATTTTGTTTATGACAGTTGTTAATCATTTATTTCTAAAATATGTTTTCCGAAGTTCAACGATCATGCAATATTAAACTATTAAAATCAAATTAATAGAATTTAAATTCGACGATAATTGCGAAACTTGAATTAAATCTTTTCATTATATAATTAGAAAATTGCATCAATTTCCCTTGAATTACAGACATTTGGCAACTACACCCCTTCATGTTTGGTAATTGACATGAACTTCTCTTTTTCAACTTTTGCACTAAATTTACTAATGAAAGACTAAAAAGCCATTCACATTTTGGATAAAAAAAATTAAATTAAATAATTAATTGGAGCATGAAAAAGTACCGCTAAATTACATAGTAATGAAGAAATAAATAATAAAGCATCTTAAATTGAAAAGTTTCTAGAAATATAGCTTTAAAATTCCTAAAATTTAAATTGATAAAGAAAACCTAATTTAATCGTGAGTCCTTTTATGATGCCAAAAGATATTACTTAGAAATATTAAATTTAACTCTCTCCTAATTCAACTAATGTGAATTTCCTGAAAAAGTATGTTATTATTCTGATTATGCTAATTTAATTTGCTGCACCATTTTTCTTATTTGTATATATGACAGTCTTCCATAGAAAGAAATTTGTACTTCTTCTTGTTTTTTCATATTGTATATAGTAAATTCACATTCATGTTTAAAAATCTATGGTGATAATATGGGTGTTTCTTATTTTTCAAGACCTGTTTCAAGAAAGAAAGAATAAATATTATGTTGTGCTATTCCTAAGCTTTGGACTTTTACTAAACTATACCATTGTTGTTATGAAATAGTCATAAATATATTATTATTTTTTATAAATATTACTGTATCTATTTAAGAACAAAACTATGGCAGTCTATTAGATGTGTATTTACCTTTTTTTTCTTGGTAATATTATTATTTTTTACTAGATTATACTTTTAAATTAGCACTTAATTGGAAGAAGTTATTGCATTTTATTATGAAGAAGCAAATTTGAATAGTAAAATTTTAAGTACATAAAGATTAGTCAGGTCTTACTTCTCTACTTCGATTTTTTTTTTGAATGAGAAAAATTAGAATTATTCGGGTCTATCTGGGACCTCAAGTCCTGGATAATCTCCACTACACATGTAAATTGTAATACATGCGTGTGGGTTCCATGTAAATATATACATGAAGAATGGTGGATATAATCCCGTGATTTGAGGTTTCGGGGCCTTCTTAGAATGATCCGCATGTATAATAGCTGTATAATTGAAGTAGCTAGGAGTCATAGTCAAAGATTTGGCCTGATCCCTGCATGTGCCAAGGATAAGAGCAAGGGAGAGTGACCTCTTCCAAGTGCAGGCAGAGTCCATGTTCAAAGGGTTTTAACGTAAGAGTATGTATTATCATCATGTGAAAGCGATAGGCACATGTCAACACCTGACCAAGTTGGAATTTCTGTTCTGTAACACAGATCCATCATCAAGCTTTCTCTAATTTGATTCTTGTCAGACGCCCATCATGCGCTGATTATTGACATTCAATTATTTCTCTTAAATATATTTTCTGTTTGTCTATATGAAATTATTATAATAACTTTATTTAATCAATCAAAGGAATGAATTTCAAGTAATAAGCTCCACAAAATAGAATAGAACCAACAGATGACGCAAGATGAAATCTCTAGTTTCCAATGTTTTAATTCTTTAACATGACTTTTTTTGTTCTTTTTTGATCACAAGCATATTTGTTCTAATATTTAACATGCCTATTTCTTTATATTAATACTACATTTGGTTAATTTGTCATTATTTTGGTAGTACATATACTTTACGACAAAGTCTATACTTGGGAGGGGTAATAAAATTGAAGTTGAGGGCAGTATTGTTCAAGTGGCATCCACACCCTTCAAGAACGAAGTCATAGGTTAGAATCTGATGTTTTCAAAGGACGAGGCTAAAAAGTTGGAAAAAGAAAAGGAGGGGTAAAAAGGCCCTTGAATTATGTTATTTGTATCAATTTATTAGATAATAAAATTCTAAATATGCTTACTTGACATTCATTTCTTTAATCGGTATATATCGAATATGGCCTTTCTGGTTATTATGAAGAGAAACGGTTGATTGTAGTTTACCCCTGTGAAATACCTGAATAGGATAAAAGCCCTTATGAAAAACAAATGTACCCTCCATGTGGAAAAGAGAGGAAGCAAACAACCCCTCTATGTACTTGACCTCCATTCATCTATATAAATACCAAAACACTTTTATATTTTACACAATATTTTTCTATTTCATTTTACCTATATTTAATTAATATACATTTAATTTTTCATATATTTTTTATTCTCATCTTCTTCCAAATTCATCCTCTACTCAAGACGTCAACCCTTGTATAATATTCCTTAACTCGCCCTACCAAGCTGCCACCGCCTGTGATATCACCACTCGTCGCCACCCTTTCAGCCACCCCACTCGCCATCTCCCTTCGTCACTCTCCTCTGCTCCTCAGCTACCCCACCTCATCGCGCCAATGCCTGTGGCCATGTGAAAATCTAAAGTTCATACTATGAATTATCAATTTTATGATTGCTTCATTTGATTAAATATTTTACAGAATAATGCAATCATGATAGATAAATTTGAGCATGCAATATATTTATGAGTTAATATCTTTGTGATTTATTCTTGATAAAGAATAAATAATTTTGCATGTTTAAGATTACTTTATTTTCCTACGTATTTATGAAATAATTGTTTAGCAATTTTCTTTTGGCGTATCAATAAGCGTGATTCTGCACTATGAATGATATTCTTTAGTATAAAGTCTGATCACAAATGAATGAACAAATGCATCATTGAAATAGTTGATTTAAATTGATTGGATGTTCTTTTCTTGTGATAGTGACATTTATTTAAAGAAGTCAATTTTGTATTTAAAATAATTATTGCATTATTTAGAGTTGTAGCCATGAATTTTCATTGTAAAAGTGAAATTCTTGTTGAGGCAAAATTATCTGTGATTTGCCCGTATAGCCACCTCTTGAATGAAATCACAGATAGTTTTGCCTCGACAATATCAATACATGGGGCAAAACTATCTGGCTTAAGAGGTGGCTCCCACGCGAATAGCACTTTTCGTCGTAGCCTCAAGATGTGGCTCCCACAACGTGTAGCATTTTACCTCGTGTAGCACTTAGTTCCCGAAATTTTGGTTGGTGAACTGCTCTGATACCATTAGACTTTTTTTGGAAGCCATTAATTAAGTATAGGATTGTTACAATGAGACATCAGTTAATAATAAATTAAAGAATATTCCACCTTGGAAACAATAGTCTAATAATACTATTAACGCTTTTATATTGATAATTGATTAATTTGTGTTGATGCATGTGCCTTAGTTGTTTTTGTCATCGGATTCTTATTAGTTTGCCTATCCTCCTTCTTAGTTTAATTTAATCCTTTATTTTTAGTTTAATTTTGCTTGTTTTAATTACGAATAATCTAAAATTCAAGTATTTGTGGGATTGACATTCCGGACTTAAATACCACCTTATTACTTGCACGATCAGTCCTCTTGCAGTACAAACACATAAGTTTCTACCATGTCAACTTTTTAGCGCCATTGTCGGGGACTTGTTTTATTCTAGTTTTCGTCTTTATTTCGAGCTTCTTCAGTATTTTCGCTTTTATAGTTCCTGCATTCAATTTTAGTTTTGTTTTAAATTCTCTCTTTGGTTTACTTCTGTAGGTTTATACTTCGTGGTGAATGACCTGAGCTTCTGACGAAGCTCTTGAGGACTTTGACCCCAAAATCGAGCGTACAATCCTAGCAAACTGAAGAAATCGAACATTGGCTGGTAACTTCTTGGATATGAATTTTCTAGAGAACCAAGAATGGTTGCAACATATCATTCAGGCTATGCAACGAGAAGCAACGACACCTCTTCCAACGGTCCGTGTTAGCCAACCACCTCTAGTACATACTTTACTGGGACTGGTAGTATTGCCACAGTTCTACACACCAAATTTCCAAATCCCTACAAATCTTTTCAGCATAGTCCAGAACAACCCTTTTTATGGCGATCCGAGTGATTCACCTCATGACCACATAAAAAAATTCAAAAATGTCTTTGACTATATAATTCCATCCTAGGGACCTTGATGCCATCTGTCTTCTCCTCTTCCATTTTCCCTCAAGGACAAGGGAACTACTTGGTATAAGTCTCTCCCCTCTCAATCGATTACTACTTGAGGAGAGCTCGTTGAGGAGTTTTTGAATAAATTTTTCTTACCCTCGAGGATCAATGAGCTTAGAAGTACCATTAAGGGGTTTAGGCAATGGAAAATTGAGTTGTTGGCAGATGCATGGGCTCGTTACAAGGGGATGATGCGAAAGTGCCCAGATCACAATTATACATTGGATGAGTTGGTACAACACTTTTACAATGGGATTAGATCTAGGATTAGACACCGACTCAATGCAGGTGTCAGGAGTGATTTGTTGGGCCTTGATAACAAGATGTTTTGGGAGAAAATTGAGCTTTTAGTGAGAGAGGATGAGTTGTACCCCGAAGAGGATGATGAGAATTCCCCACCTACATCAGCTTCGAAAAAGGTGGTGATTGTTAAGGAAGTTGAGGAAAAGTCGGTGGTAGCTGATGTTAATTATGTGGGAAATCACCAAAGGCATGAAACTCGTTTCAAGTGGCTGATAATTTTCCAAGGAGGCCAAATAATCCACCACAGGGACAACAAGTGGCAGATCAAGCACCTCGAGGATCCTAAGCCCACTACGATAAGGTTGCAACTAGTAGATAAGTCAATCAAGCAACTAAGAGGAATCAACGAAGATGTGATCGTAAAGGTGGACAAATTCTATTTCCCAGTCAACTTTGTAGTTCTGGAGATGGATGAAGACTCCGAAGTCCCACTGATCTTAGGAGACCATTCCTAGCCACAGGTAAATCTAAGCTTGGTGTGGAAAATGGTAATCTAACTTTGAATGCGGGGGACACTTAAGTTACGTGAAATGCCTATAGGAGTTTTAAGCATGCGTCTAACACTGGTACCTGTTCAAAATTAGATGCTTTTAACCCTTTAGATTTTGAGAAGTCTCAGGAACACAAATCAGATGATCCAAGGAAGGTGTGAAGCAAGGAATCGGAGATGGATGGAGTAGTGAAACATATCAACGATACTGGACAACCATTACCCGCCGAGGGTGCTAAGTTAAAGCAATGCACAACACTTGATTGGAAATTAGACAAGACCTCTGTCCCACTCCATGACCCGTCGTACTAAGTTGACTTTGAATAGTCAAGCTAGTGACTTTAAAAGAGCGCTTCTTGGGAGGCAACCCAAACTTCTTTTTCTTGTTTCATTTGTTTTTCTTTATTTTCTTCTTCGTGTTTGTTTGTTTCTTCTTATGTCTTTGCTGGTAAAAGTTTAAAAGAGATATTTTGCTCCTGATCTCAATGTTCGAACGTGGCTAACCCAATGCTCGAACGTTGATCGGTCAATGCCCGAAGGTCAGCCTCCCCACGTTCAAACGTCAAATCGGAAAAATTTTGAGTTGATACTTCTTGTCACGTCTAAACGTGCCATTCTGGATGTTTGAACGTGACATCCGTTACTTGAGATTTAATTTAGGGCCAAATTCACATCCCCACTTTCAAACCTCTTCTTCTTCTCCAAGAAACTCCCGCCAAACACAATCTCCACCACCTGATACCACCATATAATCTCTATCTCTTCCATCAAACCTTCATCTACATCATTATCTATCATCCATTTCATCCAAGAATCAATCCCTAACTCCAAAAATTTCACATACCCACATTCACAAATAGAATCACCCATACCTTTGTTAGGTGTTTTGCCCCTTTATGCCATTGAGGAATTAGATTTAATTGAGCATTTTATTCATATTGTATAAATGTTTTTGATTATTAATAAAAGCCATTGAATTTGTTCTTATAAGTCTAATTGTGGCATTAAACGTATTGAAAAAATATGTCCTTAAGATCAAGGTATACTCACCATTACTTATTTGATAAGTAGAAGCACTGGTGGAGTTAAGTGCTTAATCTTATAAACAAGATTCGCGAGTTAGAGAATCTTAATTGGGCGTTAAGATTCAACTCATATGACACTTGTTTTGACAAAGAAGTGCTAGTCTTACACTAATTGGATAGTGGGAGCTAGTGTAATGAATATGATTAACGGAGTTAATATATTCGAACACGACTCGTTGTAATCCTATCACATGAGTTTTTACTCGGTGACAGTCAATGATAAGGATTAACCGTTACAATAGTATAAGTGAGCTCTAGACCTGAGGGGTACTTTACTTTGTGCTCTACCATTGAATAAGTTATTAGAGTAGCTACGCTCAGTCACCAGTTGGTGGGGTCGACCTCGAAGTACGATTTAATTGGTGCATTTGACAATGGGAAGTGGACTGCCAATAAGGGATTCACTATCTCGAAAGTAAACAAAAAGCGACCTGTACGTCATAGGTATTGTGAAATTAAAGTCTTTGGCTAAAGCAACTATAACTGACTTGTAATGGATACTAAGGGCAGTTTGGTAATTTCACATCGGTATGATTATATAGTATAGTATCAAGTTATATGAGGTTGAAATTCAATGACTTTTACTTGATTGGGTTGCGTCAGTGAAACGCTTATACGCATACAGTAATTGTAACTTAAAGGTTCATGATGACGTATTCATCTCGCACTTGATTGAGTTTCGGTATAGCTTCATAGTATAGCTTCACAGGATTGGCTTGGTGATAACTATATCTTTGGAATCCTCCCCGTGCTAATCAAGATGAGCCTATAGAGTTGCGCTGTATAAAGATGATAGAATAAAAAGAGTTTTACTTCATAAGAGTATTTTGGTAATTTCACTTAGAGTGGAAATTATTAAATAAATGGGATATTTTGATTATAATATATATATATATATATATATTTAATTATTGAAATTAAATATGTTTATTCAATCAATATTAATAGCATTGTTAATTTAGAATTAACAAAATACTATTAATTGAAAGAGTAAAGTATTTAATTAATTGTCAATTGGATTGGGGATTTATAATTTAATACTTAACACTGGGCTTGGAGTTGGATGAGGCCCAGTGACCCCATCTCTAAGACCAATTCGGCCGCCCCCCTATGCAAGGCATAAGAGTGATTTTTTTTATTTAATCACTTGTTGGTTAATTAAAAATTATAACAACACACACACTTTTTATCCTAGAGAGTAAAAAGAAGTAAAACACAAAAAAGTTTCTCCCTCCCATAAACCCTAGCCGTCCGCCCGCGACATAGGTGCGGATATTGGAGCTTCAATATAAAGATCATCTTTGCGTGATAATCTAGAGGAATGAACAATCTGTTGCTTCGAAAAGCTAGGCTTGAATAGTTCGTCAAAAAGGTAATTAGATTACCTAAACTTCTTATTCATCCTTTTATGTTTATAAAGATATCAAAAAGCACGAATTATATGATCCACTAGAACGATTCATAACAGTAGTATCAGAGCCAAATTCGTTGCTTTTGACATCTTTTATGCATTTATGTGTTTATATTATTTGATGAATATGAAAATATTCATCATGTGTTTATTATATTGTATGCTAAAATGTTGATTGGGTGATTTGATTTATTGAAATTGCATGTTTAAACAATTGGGTTGATGATTAATTGCATGATTCAAAAGGATAAGGTGGTGCCGCCACGATTTGGCATGGTGGCCGACCAGGTGCTGCACGGTGCAGCATAAGGTAGCCACACCGTGCAGCGCTGATTGCCGCGTTTTGCGGTGCACGGCCTGGCCACTTGCACAGCGCCGTGCGATTGGATAGCACGGCTCTGCCCTAGCTAGGGCAACTCCGTGCATCAGGCCTGCCCGACGTGTAATTTTAATTAAGTTGGATCGGGCCCCGACCCTGGAAAATTAATCCTATGTTTTAAATTAACTTTTAAAATTTGGGGCTTGCGTTTAGTCCGTTGGAGTATTTTGAACCTGATGGATAATTTTGAAAATAAAATTGGGCTCAAACCCAATTACCAATTTTAAATTTTTTTTATGGATTAATTTTAAAATTAAAAGCCCTATAGGATCTTTTCATCCATTTTAATGACAATGGTTGTGATATTTGTTTTAGAAATAAAAATGTTGGCTCAGCATCTTTAGTTAATGGATTGCATTATACTAATGTTCAAAACCAATGCTTGGTTAACACTATGACGAGAAAAGGTAGCATAAATGACACAAACCAAAGACTTATGTGGCATCTTATACTTTGACATGCCTGTGAATTAAAGATTCACGAGTTCGAGAAACACGGGCTTATCAGCCCACTTGGATCTGATCCATATCTAACATGTGAATTCTTTCTAAAAGGTAAAATGACTAGGTCACCCTTCATCGGACATTTGGAAAGATCCAAGGAAGTTTTGGGTTTAGTTCACACAGACGTATGTGGACTCTTCAAGGATGAGGCCTACGGAGGTTTTCAGTACTTCATTATATTCACTGATGATCATACTAGGTATGGACTAGTGTACCTCATGAAAAATATGTCTGAAGCACTTGAATGGTTCACAAAATTCAAGACTATGACTGAAAAACAAACCGGGCACAATATTAAGGCACTGTGATCGGATCGTGGTGGCGAATACATGAGTGCTGAGTTTGATGAGTTCTAAAAAGAACACGGCATAGTGTTACAACCTACTCCTCCAGCAACCCCACAATTAAAAGGAGTAGCGGAATGCAAAAATCGTACCTTATTGGATATGACAAAATCTAGGTTTAGCTACACCGATTTACCTATTTCCTTGTGGGGCCATGCTTTGCTTACAACTGTACATGCATTGAATAAGTGTCCCTCGAAATCTATTTTCGAAAGACCATAAGAGTTGTGGTGTGGAAGGAAACCTAATCTTAAGTACATAAGAATATGGAGTTGCTTGCATATGTTAAGAAGACTAAGGCAGAGAAACTAGAGGAAAGATCCCTAAAGGGTCGATTCATAGGTTTTCCCATAGACTCCATGGGATACCTATTTTACCTACCAAATGATCATTAGATAGTCATTGCTTTGCAAACATTATTTCTCAGAGATGAGTTCATTAGAGAAGTGTTAGGTGTATGCCCTTAATGCCTACGAGGAATTAGATTGAGTAGGGCTTTGATAAGTTATTTGTGCAAACTATTTATTGTTTCTATTTATAGAACAAATGTTTTAATTTTGTTCATATAAATCTAATGGCATTTAAATTTGTTGAACAAATAAGTCCATGATATTTGAAGATAGAATTTTCACCTCTTATGGACAAGAGGAGGCACAGGAAGAGTCAAGTACTTAATATTTTAAATCGGGAGTTCGCGAGTTAACGAATTTTAATTGGGAATTAAAATTCAACTCGTATGACACCTACTTTGACAAGGAAGTGTCAGTCGTACACTGATTAGATAGTGGGAGCTAGTGTCAGAATATGATTAATGGAATTAACATATTTGAACTCGACTCGCATTAATCCGATCACATGGTATTCACCTCTTTGACAGCCAATGATTGGGATTAAGATTGTGATAGTATGTGTGAACTTTGGGCTTAAGGAATTATTTATAATGTGCTTGTAGTATTGGATATGTTATCAGAGTAGTTAGACCCATATCACCTAATAGGTGGGGTAGACCTCGAAGTACGATCCACATGGTACATTCGACATTGTAAGATAACTGCCAATATGGGATTCACCGTCTCGACAGTAAACAAGTATGTGACCTGTACGATCATAAGTAATAGAAATTACAAAGTCTTTGGCCAATGCAAATAAACTAACAAGTGATGTTCACTAAGGGTAGTTTGGTAATTTCACATTATTATGATTACCGAGTACAACATCAAGTTATATGAGTTTGACGTACCATGGCTCTTACTTAATCAGGTCACGTCGGTGAAGATTTTATATGCATATGGTAGTCGTAGTCAAGGTTCGTGATGACATGTTCATCTCGTATTCAATGGGGTTACGATTTGGTTTCACCGTGTTGGCTAGGTGACAACCTTATCCTTTGGAATCCTCCCATTGCCAATTGAATCGAGCCTAGAAAGTAGCGTTATGTGAAGAAAAAGAATAATTCTGTGCTAAAGGTATTTTGGTAAAATTATATTAGATGTATTTGACTGATAAAATGGATGGTATGATTTAGTTAAAGATATTTAATGTTAATTCATAAGTTAAATCAATTGGAAATTAATTTATAGGTTGAATTAAATTAATTAGATTAATTTTAATTGGATTAAAGTAATTAATTAATTGTCAATTGGATTCGACTTGGACTAAATTAATGACACATGGGCTAAGATGGAACAAAGCCCGGAAGCCCATCCTAACTAGACCTAGCGGCTGCCCCCCTCATTGTATACCTAGGGGTTCTAGTTATGTGGTATAAGTAGTTAGTCAGTGTCAGAATTCTACACACAGAAGTCATTGTTTCAGAATCTGACTTTGAGCCAAAAAAATCTAGAGCAATAGGAAAGATAAAATTCCCTCGCTCTCCAACTAGCTGCCGCTGCCATTGTTGCCATGAGGAGATCGAAGCTTTTCTCAGAGAAATTTCTTTCGCGTGATTATCTAGATGCAGAAGTCTGGGGCTGCTGCTGATAAATCAGAACTTTATTGTCAAGAGGAAATTCGATTACTCTCTTTCATAATACGTTCTTATGGTCTTATTATTAATATTATGAATATCCCCAGATTCGATTCTCGGTGTGATTCAGATCTAAAATCTTTATACGCTAGACCGAATCACAACAGTGGTATTAGATCAAAAATTAGGGAGATTCATGATATTTGTTGTATGTTTATGTGTTTTAATTGTTTCAATATCATAAACATGTATTTACATATCGTATGTATTTGGATAATTTATGTTATGCATGCGAATCTGTAAAAATTGAATTGTCTTGAGTTGAATTGGATTTACTGGGTAAAACGAAAAAAATTTAATTAGATTCGTATTTTTTATAAAAATCATATTTTCTTGGAAAAACGCACCCCCCGAGGGATGGCGCGACGGAAGACGACGACGAAGCCGTCTCCGGCGCCGCCGCTGCAGCATGCTTTAGACATGCCGCTATAGCAGAGACGCTGCTGCGCGTTCAGCGCATTGGGGGCAGCCGAGGGGGTATTGGGCTAAGCCAACACTAAACATGTCAGCGCTGGGCCCGACCCAATGCAGAATATGAGCGCTAGGCTCGGCCCAGCGCACGGAGGATCCGCGCTGGGCTACGCGGTTGGCGTGCTGGGCTTGGACCAACACACTAATTTAAAAGGTGTTGGGCTGAACCCAGCTGTGTTTTAAATTAATATTTCGGCCGAGCCCAACATAATTAATTATGTCGGGCCTGACCCAACGATTTAATTGGGTTACCCAATTGTCAATTAATTAATTATGTGAGTTTGACCCAATTGAAAGTTAAACCAAGCTATTTATCAATTAATTAACCCTAATTAAATAATTTTCGTTTCAACTTCTAAATTGGATTTAGTGAATATATTAAATTAGATTTAAGTTTATTCAAATTCTAAATTGGATTTAGTGAAAGTTTATTCAACTTTCTAAATTGGATTTAATTAAATTATTTTAAATTGGATTTATTGAAAAATTTAAATTGGACTTAAATTCTTCAAAAATTGTTAAATGTTTTAAATTGGATTTGACCTTTTTTTTATATAATAGGTTGGTATATGTAAAATTAGATTTAAATACCAACTTCCTTTTACATGATTTTTCTATGTGCTTAGATTAAATTACCCATGTGACTTTATTTGATAATAGTCACACTTTAATTAGATTAAAGTAGTCAAACTAAATTAGTTTATTTTGATGGGATTAAATTAGATCAAAGATTAAATTTGATTTAATCAAATATTAAATTAGATTTAATGCTTAATTCACAAATGTGTTTAAATTGTTTATATGCTCCTTATTTATGAGATGGTGACACTGTGTATGGACTTAGGGTTTATCTTTGCTGGCTTACCTGGGTTGTATTCGGCCGGAGTTTGAGCCCCCAAGTTTGTATCTTCAATTCATAGAATTTTTGCATAGGTTATTTCTATGTAATTGTTTTAGAGATAGCCTGACATGGTAGAACTCTACGTGTTTTTACAACAAGAGGACTGGTCGTGTGTAGTAATAAAGTGGACAATTAAGTCCTGAATGTCGAAGACACAGAGACTTGTATTTTAGTTTTATGAGAAATTAAAGCAGGAAAGAACTAAAACTAAAACTAAAGATTTAAAGATTTTAAAAGAAATAAAATAAACTAAAACAGGAATTAACTAAAATATTATGGAAGAAAAATAAAAGAAACAAGATGTCGAAATCAAGACAGCTATGGAAGCGAGCAACTAAGACACATGTGTTGGCATAAATTAATCAATTATTGTTAAAATCACATTTCATATTATTAGACTAATGTTGCTAAGGTGGAAAATTCCTTAAGATTATTATCACGCGGATCCCTCGCTCGTGATAACCTATAAAAGATTGGTTGTAGCAATCTCTACTACATGCATTAAACACTAGAATTTTTCCCAAATTTATTCAGATTTATCCCTCCAAATAAACCTGACTAATAGCATCTGGAGTATGTAGCTATCCCTAGCATCAACTAACTTAGAAGATGTTATTAATCCTTTTTGCACCTTAAATCACTTTCTCCCGAACAGATAATTTAAGCATAAAATCTTACATATGGTAGCTAATCATATGAACATCAAGCACAAGATTAAAACGCAATTTATAACTCAAATCTCATAATTTAGCCTAAACATGCCTTAGTTCGAAGAATCCAATTCATCAATAAATATAAAAGATAGAAAAACAAAGAAAGATTCATATTCATAGACAAATATAAATCTAATCTAAGAAAACTCCCTATTAAATATGATGGTTGAACTTCGATCTTCATCCCTTCCATGCTTCTTGATTTCTTCATCTTCAAGGGTTTGTGTAGATCTTCATGAATGTGTGAAAACTAAATCTAAATCCTAATAGGGCTCTATTCTAAGTGTATTTCGTGTGTAACCCTAAAGAACTGATCTACTATATATAAGGGTGGAAAAGGAAAACTCCAACTTGAGTTAAAATAGGAAAAACGCATAAAATCAACTATTTTTCCCGTCGAACTCATGTTCGAATGTCAGGCTGTCTAATGTTTGAACGCTGGAACAAGAACTTTTTCTGTCTGCACAGTGATCTTGTTTTCTTCATAACGTCTTATACACATCTCCAATTTGGGTGATTCAAGTTGCCACTTGAAGCCAAGAAAGAGCTCTAGAACGTTATAGAATGACACTTCTTCAAATTTGGATTCTAAGTACTTTGAAATTCTATATTTTTGTCCAGTTTTCCTCAACTGCAATGACTTTCTACCTTCACTCAATAAGCACACAAATTAAACACATATGTGTTAAAATCATGCATAAATCAATGTAAATAACATGAATATGAGGCTCTAAAACACGTGAATTCATAACCTATCAACACCCCCAAACTTACCCATAGATCGTTCTCGAGCAATGATAAAGCATAGAAATAAGATCAAGAACAACAACCAAGGAGAGAGAAAAACAAAAACAAAAAGATACACTCACTTTCGTGGAGTAAACGATTACACTTGGCATGTACAACAAGCCTTTAAACTTTTATGTTACCCAAAAAGGACGAGTATAGTCTCGTGAGGGTTTGTAGACGATATACTCACAAAATCCAATAAATTTCAGATCCAACCCAATCAATACACATCAACATAATTAACAAGAAAACAATGTCACAAAATCATCCTTTTAAAGCTCAAAATTATCAATTAATTTTGCTCATGTGACACCAATACTCGAAAAGAACTCCATAGGGTGTAGTGAAAATAAATCTAAGACATTATAGTCGAGAGGTATCCTTACCAATTTTTGGACATCAATCCCATATCTATCAACTTTCGATCAATCACAAGGCAAAAGAATCATAGAAAACCTCATAGCCAATTAAATTCCATTATCTCAAATATTCAAACTTAAATTCGTATGAAACTTCCCATTTAAATTCATCAAGGCTAGATCATGTGCAATGCTTTATTCCCTTAGGCTTTCTATGACACTCATGTAACAAGCTTTAGATCAATGACTACCAAACTAGATAATTTTAGGGCATTAAGTATAGAGACACTCCTAAGGATTTAATCACTCGAGTGTCAAAGACCACGAAATAAAACTTGATCTTGTAAACAAATACACTCCTTTTGGCTTAAACTTAGCTCAAATTAGCATAATAGTATAGTATATAGGCATGAGACTCTTCACTTCCAATACATATTAGCCTAACCAGTTTGTGTTCATACCAAAATTCAACCTTATTATTCCATTATTATGCATACAAAATTAACTAATCAACTCATAACCTAATTGAATAATCTAAATTAATCTTTCTGGGAAAAATTCCTCAAGTGTCTCAAGATGGTTATCCTCTCAACTCCTCTACCCTCAACTTATGTGTATGTGAATTATCTAAGAAAATCAAATCTCATCTAGGGTCTCCACAAGCAATATCAAAGATATGTATGTTCCATTAAATTCAAATTATTCATAGAAATCATGCCATTATTTCAAGTTAATCAATCTGAATGCATCAAATAAAAGGACCAAATTTATTTTTTTCATGCTTGATTTTTCTCAACATAAGAGCATATAAACATGTAAGCATACAAGCTCCCCCAAACTTGAGCTAAACCAGGAACACATGATATGAATAAGCTAGGCAATATAACAAACACATGGTGATCAATCATATGAATGTACTACAGCACAAAGTACTACCCACATATAACACCCCCGAACTTACCCATTGATCGTTCTCGAGCAATGATAAAGCATAGAAATAAGATCAAGAAGAATAACCAAAGAGAGAAAAAAACAAAAACAAAAAGATAAACTCACTCTCAAAAAGGACGAGTATAGTCTCGTGAGGGTTTGCAGACGATATACCCACAAAATCCAATAAATTTCAGATCCAACACAATTAATACACATCAACATAATTAACAAGAAAACAATGGCACAAAATCACAAAATCATCCTTTTAAAGCTCAAAATTATATATACATATCCATTAATTTTGCTCAGGTGACACCAATACTCGAAAAGAACTCCATAGGGTGTAGTGAAAATAAATCTAAGGCATTATAGTCGAGAGGAATCCTTACCAATTTTTGGACATCAATCCCATATCTATCAACTTTCGATAAATCACAAGGCACAAGAATCATAGAAAACCTCATAGCCAATTAAATTCCATTATCTCAAATATTCAAACTTAAATGCATATGAAACTTCCCATTTAAATTCTTCAAGGCTAGATCATGTGCAATGCTTTATTCCCTTAGGCTTTCTATGACACTCATGTAACAAGCTTTAGATCAATGACTCCCAAAGTAGATAGTTTTAGGGCATTAAGTATAGAGACACTCCTATGGATTTAATCACTCGAGCGTCAAATGCCACGAAATAAAATAGATCTTTTGAACAATTAGACTCTGTTTGGCTTGAGCTTAGCTCAAATTAGCATAATAGTACAGTATGTAGGCATCTTTACCTCTAATACATATTAGCCTGACCCTCTTCGTGGTCGTACCAAAATTCAACCTTATTATTCCATTATTAAGCATACAAAATTAACTAATCAACTCATAACCTTATTGAAAAATCTAAGTTAATCTTTCCGGGAAAAATTCCTTAAGTGTCTCAAAATGGTTATTCTCTCAACTGCTCTACCCTCGACTTATGTGCAATGTGAATTATCTAAGAAAATCAAATCTCATCTAGGGTCTCCACGAGCAATATCAAATATATATATATATATTCTATTAAATTCAAATTATTCATAGAAATCATGCCATTATTTCAAGGTAATCAATCTTAATGCATAAATTGGAAGGACCAATTTTTTTTTTCATGCTTGATTTTTCTCAACATAGGAGCATATAAACATGTAAGCATACAAACTCCCCCAAACTTGAGCTAAACTAGGAACATATGATATGAATAATGTAGGTAATATAACAAACACATGGTGATCAATCATATGAATGTACTAAAAGCACAAAGTACTACACACATATACCCCCAAACTTAAGCTTAATATTGTTCCCAATGTTATCTCACATAAAAGCATGTAAAAGGGTATAAGAGTACTTACAACCAAGGATGTTGAAAAACAATCCTTCATCACAAATATGTTCCAAATCAAGCTCATGTCATCAAAATAGGCATCTCAAAACAACGAAAAATTTCTACTAACATGCTCAACATACTTATCAAACAAACCATGAAGCAGAAAAACACAGGCCAAAAGTGCATGCTCAGACAAAACACACAAAAAGAAACCCTAAAACTAAGGAAAGCGAAAACAAATTAAAAAAAAACTCACAAAGCTTGGGTTGCCTCCCAAGAAGCGCTCTTTTAAAGTCTGTAGCTTGACTTTATGTTAGAGATTGGCTCAAGGTGGTTTATGTATGAATGCCTTGTTCATTCTCCAATCCACTATCGGGTATCGCTTCAACCCTTGGCCATTTGGAGTGAAGATTGGCCCATCATATGTGCTACATACCCTAGGTTGAGACCAAACAATCATCCACTCGTGAATTTTTTATGGTCCCGCAACACTTCAATTACCCTATTGACACGCAAAATTCCTAGCAAGTGTACTAGGTCGTGCAATGTAATAAAGTGGACTATTTAGCCCGGGGTGTATCGTCTCCACAGGGACAATTGGATTCAATGCTCGTAATTGCTATATTATCTAACTCTAAGCTAAATCAAATTATAAGATGATAGGTGATTATACTATGAAAATAACTAAGACAATTAAATGATTATCAAGGTAATAAATCAAATGGAAAGAGATGATTGGGTTATGATCCTACTATGTTCTATTCTATGTTCATGAACTCTCAATTATCCGGATTCTTAGAACGTTCTTGTTATGGCGAAACCCCCTAATGTATTTATCATTCAATCTCTTGAAATAACAAGCCTATACTAGTTAACAACTTCCTATATCTCTATAGTGAAGATTGAATTAACTAAGATGCATTTAGGTTCAAAGGAATTCCTTGTTTACGAAGATCCTACATTCAATCGGGTCATCTTATCACAAAAAGCCACACAACGCAATCGATTCTATCTCTAGTCAATTGTTACATTATGATGTTTGATTTTTCGATCTCCCTTTATCTATCTCCTCTCGGTCTCAAGACAAAGCATTATATCAAACACATGGTGATCATTCATGTGAAAGCATTAAGCATAAAATCAAACATGTAACAAGAATGTAATAAATCCGGAAATTAATGATTCATTAAACACAAAACATCACTAAGTATTCACATAACCCAACCAAATAAGTACTTAGTTCATAATTGTAACAAAGAGAAATTCAAAATCCCTAAAAGACATAGCTAAGAACTATTCTAAAAGGGCGAATTGAAGAACTTCCTATCACAAGAAGTGAATCCAAGCTTTGATGATGATAATTGACTCTTCAAGCTTCCTTGGGACTTTAGATGTCTTCCTTGGGTCTTGGAGAGCAAGAAAAGCCCTTTTGGTAGGTGAAAAGTGTGTCCAATCCCCCAAAAACTGACCTAAAACCCTCTTTATAAGTGGCTGTACGCGGATATAAAAATTAGGGATCGGGAAAGTGGACCGCGGTCCAATATGGCACTGCATTTTCGGACCGCGGTCTTCTGACATAAAACTCACAACTTTAGTATTTTGATCATAAATATCTCCACAAATGTCGGATTGAGGTGATTCAAGTTTCTACGCGAAACTAAGACAAAGCTCTACAATATTGAAGAAGAAATCTTAGTCTGATTCGGTTTCTAAAGGGACGAAAACCTCATTTCTCTATGAGCATTGTGTAAAATATTTCGTTAGCTATCTTCTTTTGTTTCTTTCTTCAATTTCAAACTCAATTTGGATCTCTTTTCTCGTCTTTCATGCGTAAATCAAATTTTATCCTACAAAACAAAATGTATACCAATCAAAACATTATGAGATATAAAAATTGATCAAAGTAACGATCAATTCATATTACAATGGGACATAAAATACTGTAAAATATGGACTTATCACCTATCTTCCCCATGCTTCAGGTGATGGTGATGTGGATTTCCTTCCAAGTTAGAGATAACTTTGTTGGGTTTCGCGAAAAATCAAATAAACACAGCGGAAGTTTTAAAAATAAAACCCAAAGTGAATTTTCTGTTTGCATAGTTGAATCAATTAATCGTAAAAACAAATAATTACTTACCCGTTGGAGCGAAGTGGTTGGAGACTCAATTCCTCCTTCAAAAATTGGAACTACGTAGACTTGATGACTTCAAGAACACGTGCAATCCAATCTTAACGTATCTTTGATCTTCTCTATGGAGGACGACGGCTAGAGTGTATAGAGAGACGGAGGAGTTTGTTTTTTTTTCTTTTCTAGGAGAGTTATTATTTCATATGTCTTGTTTAGGTCAAAGAGTCCTTTTATAATCATTTGACTTATTGACCAAGACAAACAAAAAGAGACCTCGTTGGGCATCCAAGTGGACGCCCAACTTACCCTAGTAGGCATCCAAATGGACGCCCCATCTAGGCCCGGGATTTCCTTTTGTTTTAATTAATTACCTATTTAATTAATAATTTATTATATCCTGTAAATTAATTAATTAATCAAATAACCAAATTAATTAGATAAATTAATTTATTAATTTATTTCCATAAAAAATTAATTAATAATTAATCTTATCTTTATAATTAATTATTTAATCCAATGAGTAATTAGTTAATTATTTAATTTATCCAATAAATTAAATCTCCCAGAATAAAATAGAAAATCCTTTTCATTTTTCTTTATCAATTCTTTAGCGTGACTCTTTAGGTTTGTTTTGTTTGGCAATGAGAGGAATCTAAAGGAAGTGGATAACACCTAGCCAATCACGTGGCCCACTTCGTAGCCCAAACGAAAAACGAATGATTGGATCATTCCACAACCTTCCAATCGTAAATACGGTATAAGTATAAACCCTTTGTTCACGTGCTCCAGCTAAGTGAGAGTCATGGTTATGTCAAACTCACTGAACTTGACCATATGTATTAATTATAATAATACGAGATCATTGAGATCGATTTAGTGCCTCGCACAATCGTCTCTTCTGCTTTGGCCAAAGACTTTGATCTCTATTTATCTATAATCACATAGGGTACTTTCTCATTCACTTATGAGAGAACAAATCCCATATTAGATATTAGCTAAGACTACCACTTTCCCATCAAGCCGCATTTTAAGGTCGACCCCACCAACGGGTTAATTTGGTCTAACTACTCTAGTGAAAGACTTGACGTCACAAGTGCATCTTCAGCCTGATACTTCAGGTCAAAGGTTCACTTATACCTATTACACATAATCAGTACTGTCATTGACACTCATAGAGTGAAAACCCATGTCATAGAACTGATGCGAGTCGTGTTCGAGCATATCAGTTCCATTGATGTGCCTAAAGTCTTAATAAGCTCCCACCATGACATGGTGTTTGACTAGCACTCCCATGTTAGAGCTAAGAATATACAAGTGTTCTAAGTCTTTATTTGTCCATTAAAGATTTCATATTACTTGAGAACGAGTTTAAGTAATCAAAATCAATCTCTCTAGTGCCAATCTTCCTATCCTATAGGAAGTAGAGGGATTGAACTGAACACATGGACAAAATGTTTTACACTACTTATAGATACAGATAAGATTTAAGTGAAAACTAAATAATACCTTTTATTATAAATAATAAATAAGTTTATTACAAGAAAGGTGCCCTATCTTTCTATCCTCTATGGCATCTGAGGGCATAATCTTAACAATCCCCCACTTGCACTCAATGCCACTCATTGTGGTATCTTATACCCATCTTTTCCAGGTGTCGGTCCAAAATAGCCTGAGGTAGTGATTTGGTGAACGAGTCAGCTACATTGTCAGCTGAGGCTATTTTCTACACTGCTATCTCTCCTCTGCCAACAATCTCCCTGATGATGTGAAATCTTCTCTCAATGTGTTTAGACTTATTATGAGACCTTGGTTCCTTGGCTTGCGCTATTGCTCCATTGATATCACAATAAAGTGGCAATGGGAGCTATGCACTAGGAACCACTTCAAGTTCTCTAAGAAATTTTATAATCCAAACAACTTCTTAGCCTGCCTCTGAGGCTGCCATATATTTTGTTTCAGTGGTGGAATCAGCGGTTGTGCTTTGCTTGGAACTTTTCCAAGACACCGCCCCACCATTAAGTGTGAAAACAAACCCTGGAGTGGATTTTTGGTCATCAACGTCAGACTAAAAGTTTGAATCAGTGTAACCTTCCATCTTCAAATCTCCACCTGCATAGATGAGAATCATATCCTTAGTTCTTTTGAGATACTTTAGGATATTTTTCACAGTTATCTAATGTTCCTTTCCTAGGTTTGCCTAAAATCAACTCACCACGCTTACAACATAGGCAATGCCCGGTCTTGTACACAACATTGCATACATTAGGCTACCAACTGCAGAGCGTAAGGTACATTACTCATCTCCTTTCTATCTTCCTCGCTTGGAGGACACATAGATTTCGATAAGTGTACTCCAAGCCTCATGGGAATAAACCCTTTCTTAGAATTGTCCATCCTAAATCTCTTTAGGACCTTTTCTAAGTAAAGGACTTGGGAGACCTATCATTCTATTCATTCTATCTCTATAGATATGAATTCCTGAATGTATGTCGCTTCTCCCAAGTCTTTCCTGGAAAACGTACTCGAAACCTGTTTCTTGACAGTGATGAGCATTCCCATGTCATTTCCTATAAGTAGAATGTCATCCACATATAGTACTATGAACGAGATCTTGCTCCCACTAGTATCTTGTAGACACAGTGTTCATCTTCATTTTTATTGAAGCCATATCCCTTTACTACTTCATCAAAACAAAGATTCTAACTTCTAGATGCTGGTTTGAGACCGTATATGGACCTCTCAAGTTTACATACTTTATGGATATCGGTCTCGGATACAAAACCTTTTCGTTATTCCATATAGATGTGCTCTTCTAGAAATCCATTTAGAAAAACTGTTTTGACATCCATCTGCCATATCTCATAATCTAAGTATGCAGCTATGGATAACAGTATTGGGATGGACTTTATCATAGCCACGAGCGAAAAGGTTTCTTGAAAGTCAATTCCTTCTCTTTGACTATAGCCTTTTGCTACGAGCCTGGCTTTAAAGGTGTCAACCTTGCCATCGCTGCCTATCTTTCTTTTGTAGATCCATTTATATCCTATAGGTTTGATACCTTCAGGACGATCTACCAAAGTCCAAACTTGGTTCGATTGCATAAAGTCCATCCCTGTTTCCATTGCTTCTCGCCATCTTGAAGCGTCGACATCCACCATCGCTTGATCATAGGTACAAGGATCATCTTCATGACTTTCTTGTACTATAGTGTGAAGCTCTGGCTCCCCCTGTAGTAGATGCCCATACCTCTCAGGTTCATGTGGTATTCTACTAGATCTATGTGGTGATTGTGCTACTATTGGGTCAGACCTTGGTTCTTGGACAGATGTCTCATAAGGAGTTTTATTTTGTTCTTCTAGAACAATCTTTCAACCTTTGCCCCTTTACAAGATGAATTCATCTTCAAGGAAGTGGGCTTGTAGACCCACAATGATAAGATCATAATGATGGTGATGTGGATTTCCCTCCAGGTAAAATCAAATAAACGCAGTGGAAGTTTGAAAAATCAAACCCAAAGTGAATTCTCTGTTTGCATAGTTGAATCAATTAATCGTGAAAATGAATAATTACTTACCTATTGCAGCGAAGTGGTTGGAGGCTTAATTCCTCTTTCGAAAATTCGAACTATGTTGACTTGATGACTTCAAGAACAGGTGCAATCCAATCTTCACGAATCCTTGATCTTCTCTTTTATTCTTGATCCAAACAACGAATGTACGTTGCCTCTAAATTATCACACGGATTGATTAGACGAAAAATCCCACTTTTTGTCTATGGAGGCCGATGGCTAGAGTGTGTAGATAGTTATTTTTAGGAGAGTTATTTTTTTCTACTAGAGTGATTAGACGAAAAATCCCACTTTTATTCTTTTCTAGGAGAGTTATTTTTTCATATGTCTTGTTTAAGTCAAGAAGTCCTTTTATAATCACTTGACTTATTGACTAAGACATACAAAAAGAGACCTCGTTGGGCATCCTTTTGTTTTAATTAATTACCTATTTAATTAATAATTTATTATATCCAATAAATACATTAATTAATAAAATAAGCTAATTAATTAGATAAATTAATTCATTAATTTATTTCTTTATAATTAATTATTTCATCTAATGAGTAATTAATTAATTATTTAATTTATCCAACAAATTAAATCTCCCAGAATAAAATAGAAAATCCTTTTCATTTTTCTTTTTCAATCCTTTAGCGCGACTCTTTAGATTCGTTTCGTTTGGCAATGAGAGGAATCCAAAGGAAGTAGGAAACACCTAGCCAATCACGTGGCCCACTTCGTAGGCTAAATGAAAAACGAAGGATTGCATCATTCCACAACCTTCCAATCGTAAATACCGTATAAGTATAAACCCTTTGTTCACGTGCCCCCAATCAAGTGAGAGTCATGGTTATGTCAAACTCACTGGACTTGACCATATGTATTAATTATAACAATAATTGTTAGGATTAAGTCTTCAGATGCCATAGAGGATAGAATGATAGGGCATCTTTCTTGTAATAAACTTATTTATTATTTATAATAAAATGCAATATTTAGTTTTCACTTAAATCTTATCTGCATCTATAAGTAGTATAAAATGTTTTGTCCATGTGTTCAGTGCAATCCCTCTACTTCCTATAGGATAGGAAGATTGGCACTAGAGAGATTGATCTTGATTACTTAAACTCGTTTGCAAGTAATATGAAGTCTTTAATGGACAAATAAAGACTTAGAACACTTGTACAATCTTAGCTCTGACATGGTGACATGGGAGTGCCAGTCGAACATCATGTGATTGTGGGAGCTTAAGATTGTAGGCACATCAGTGGAACTGATATGCTCAAACATGACTCGCAACAGTTCTGTCACTTGTGTTTTCACTTTGTGACTGTCAATGACAAAACTGATTATGCGTAATAGGTATAAGTAAACCTTTGACCTGAAGTATCAGGCTGAAGATGCACTTGTGACGTCAAGTCTTTCACTAGAGTAGTTAGACCCAATTCACCCGTTGGTGGGGTCGACCTCGAAATGCGGCTTGATGGGCAAGTGGTAGTCTTAGCTGATATCTAAAATGGGATTTTTTCTCTCATAAGTGAATGAGAAAGTACCCTATGTGATTATAGATAAATAGAGATCAAAGCCTTTGGCCAAAGCAGAAGAGACGATTGTGCGAGGCACTAAATTGATCTCAATGATCTCGTATTATTATAATTAATAAACTTCTCATTTTTCTTCATCAATTACATGGCATTTGCGGATTCCACTATGTAGGGATATAAAAGATTATTGGCTCATTTTTCCTGAAAGTGCTCAACACTAAAAGGATCAAAAGCATCAATATGCAAAGATAAATCAAAATCAATTGGATGCTCAAAAACCTCATAGTTATCGAAATTAACCATATTATCTTCTACATTCAATAACAACTTACCCTCATCAGCATCAAGTACCGATTTACTTAGGACTGGGGGAAAAGGTAGCATGTGAAATGCCATGAAGCTTGGCCCGCCGTCCATGAGTCGTGGGGTGGCGTCAAGTGGATTAGGCTGTGACCACCACTAAGCATAGAGATGCTCGTGGGATCGATTTGTCTAGGTGTCATCCATAAGTCGTGGGGCACACTAGTCCGGTCGATTGACCATGAATATTTGTTAGGCTTGACTTAACGTTTACTACCATATAGGCTCGTGTTCTCAGGGTATATGGGAAAGACGAGGCAAAATATCTTGAGAACTATATGTCGATATAGAAGGCCGGTAAGCCTACCATACGGATTTATCATATGGGCTCGTGTTCTCGGGGCATATGAAGAGTCGCTTATGGATCTCGAGCCCACTAGGGAGACCCCCATATCTCCTCCAATATCCATGTAAGAGGGTTATGGAATTTGATAAAATAGTGGGAGACACGTACGATTAAAGACCAAATTATATGTGGACAAGATACATATTGAATGCTAATTGTTTTGCCTCTCTATTTATTTTGTAGTTAACAAAATGGCCAAAAATCCACTTTCAACAATCTTAGATTCAAATAGACTTGTCGGTCCCAACTACGCTGATTGGTATCGAAACCTTAAAATTGTGCTTCAAAGTGAGCGCAAGGATAGCGTATTAGATACGCCTTTGCCTCGCGTAACTCGCACAAGCACTGATGATGAATGTGCCGCTTTTGATAAGTGGACTGATGATAATATCTAAGTGAGATGTATCATGATGGCTTCTATGACTAATGAGCTTCAAAAGCAATTTGAGCATGTGACCATCTCCAAGGATATTATCAAAAGTCTCGAGGAGCTCTATGGCACTCGAACTAGAAGGGAGAGATTCGCAATCTCTAAAGAGCTATTCCGTGCTCGTCTGCATGAGGGATCTTCGGTCGATAATCATGTTTTACGTATGATCAATCTTATTAATAAGCTTTCTGATCTTGGCGTAAAATTTGAGACCGAGCTTTCTGTTGACCTCGTGCTACAGTCCCTTCCGAAGTCGTTTGACCAATTTGTCATCAACTACAACATGAATCAACTTGAGGCTTCATTACCCAAGTTGTTGAACATGTTGAAGAGTGCAGATGCCACCATCAAGAAAGATAAGCCGGTACTGCTTGTTGGTTCCTCATCCCGTTCTAAGGGCCGTAAGGCCAATTAGAATAAGGGGAAGAAGAACAACAACAAGAAAAAACAGTTGAAAGGCAAAGGTGGTGTAAAAAAGGTTAAGGGTACCGATCATGATGCGTGCTTCAATTGTGGTAAAAAGGGACATTGGAAGCGTAATTGCACTGAACCAATGAATGGTATGTTTTATGTTGAAGTTAACTTATCAGTTAATGATGCTTCTTGGGTGTTGGACACCGGATGTGGAGTTCACCTTTGCAATGATTTGCAGGTGATGGCAAGAAGCAAACAGATAAGTAGAGGGGAGATGACCATGCGGTTTGGGAATGGAGCACGGGTTGCTGCCACGGCCGTAGGAACTATCTATTTATCTTTTCCCAACAAAAACCGTGTTATTTTGAACAATGTATTTTACATTCCGCAATTAATTAAGAACATCATTTCTGTATCCTTGTTGGACAAGGAAGGTTATAGTTTTGTTATCAAAAATGGAGCTTGCTCCATGTTTTATGATTCTTCTTTAATATTGGAATCAAAGTTGTCTCATGGCTTATACACGGTTCTCCTCGATACTCCAATCTTATTATCTCAACATGAGGAACATACTAGTAAGAGAAAGTTAGATAATCAAAATGATACATACCTGTGGCATGCTAGACTAGGCCATATCTCTAAAGATAGAATTCATAAGATGGCGGATAAGCTTGACCTTCGGGAAATGCTAGATATGCCAACTTGTGAATCTTGTCTAAAGGGTAAGATGACCAAGTCACCATTTTCCGGGCAAATGGAGCGAGCTACTAACCTTTTGGACTTGGTCCATACGGATGTATGTGGTCCGCTTAATGTAAGCACTAAAGGGAACCATTCTTACTTCATAACCTTCACCGACGACTTTTCGAGGTATGGTTACGTGTATCTTATGAGATACAAGTCTGAAGCCTTTGAGAGGTTCAAGGAGTTTAGACATGAAGTAGAGAAGCAAACGGGAAGAAGTATCAAAGCTTTTCGATCGGATCGAGGGGGAGAATACTTGTCCCATGAATTCCTTGATTATCTAAAAGACAACGGGATTGCCTCTCAGTGGACTCCGCCCGGTACTCCCGAACTTAATGGGGTAAGCGAGCGAAGGAATCGGACCTTGATGGACATGGTTCGATCCATGATGAGTTTCACTGGACTTCCTCTTTCCTTCTGGGGATATGCCCTAGAATCTGCGACGCATCTATTAAATAGAGTACCGTCAAAGAGTGTCTCCAAGGTGCCATATGAAATGTGGTTTGGTAAACCACCCACTTATAAATACCTAAGGGTATGGGGTTGCTCGGCTTATGTCAAGCAACTAGTGGGCGATAAGTTGGATGCAAGATCCTCCTTATGTAAGTTTGTGGGATATCCAAAGAAATCCTATGGATATTATTTCTACAACCCATCGGAACATAAAGTGTTTGTTTCAAGGAACGCTACCTTCTTAGAGAAGGAATTTCTATTGGATAGAAATGGCGAGGTTGCAGAACTTGAGGAAACTCAAGAACCACAAAAGGGTTCACCTGATACCACAGATGCACAACCAGAAGTAGTAGCAAGTACACAACATCCTCGAAGATCCGAAAGGATCCCGAAACAACCTGAGAGGTATGGTTTCATGCTTGATAGCAATGAGGATGGTAATTCCCCTGATCCAAGGACATATGGGGAAGCGACGTTGGACGTCGATTCGGGAAAATGGTTAGAAGCCATACAATCCGAGATGGACTCCATGCACTCCAACAAGGTTTGGACCTTGGTAGATCCACCTGACGGGTCTAAACTCGTAGGCTGCAAGTGGATCTATGAGCGAAAGCTTGGAGCAGATGGAGAAGTAGTCACCTACAAGGCACGTCTCGTGGCAAAAGGTTACACTCAAAGGCAAGGAATTGACTATGATGAAACCTTTTCACCAGTGGCGATGGTCAAATCCATTCGGATACTTCTAGCCATAGCTGCATATTTAGACTATGAAATATGGCAGATGGATGTGAAGACTGCTTTCCTCAATGGTAAAATAGAGGAAGAGCTTTACATGGAGCATCCCGAGGGCTTCGCATCCATAGGAAATGAGCACAAGGTGTGCAAACTTCAGAGATCCATTTATGGACTCAAACAGGCTTCCCGAAGCTGGAACAAGTGTTTTGATGATACTGTACAAACATATGGTTTTCTTCAAAATGCTGATGAAGCATGTGTGTACAAAAGGGCTAGTGGGAGCGCGATAACATTTTTGGTGCTTTACGTTGATGACATTCTATTGTTTGGAAACAACATAGGAATGTTGCAAGAAACGAAAGCGTGGTTATCCACACAATTCTCAATGAAGGATATGGGAGAGGCATCCTATATTCTCGGAATGAAGATTTATCGAGATAGATCCAGTAGAATGCTGGGACTCTCCCAATCTGCGTACATAGATAGAGTTTTGAAGAGATTCAAAATGGATCAGTCCAAGAGAGGACTGGTGCCTATGAGACATGGTATTTCTCTTTCCAAGTCTATGTCCCCTCAGACACCGGAGGAAAAGGAAAAGATGTCTCACATACCATATGCCTCTGCTATAGGGAGTATTATGTATGCTATGCTATGTACACGGCCTGATGTGGCTTATGCACTTAGTGCAATAAGCCGATATCAAGCCAATCCAGGCGAAGAGCACTGGAAAGCCGTAAAGGCAGTCCTTAAGTACTTAAGAAGAACTAAGGATGCCTTCCTAGTCTACGGTGGAGGAGAATTAAAATTGGAAGGCTATATAGATTCTAGCTTCCAATCTGATGTGGATGATTTCAAATCTATCTCGGGATTTGTCTTTGTACTCAATGGTGGAGCGGTCAGCTGGAAGTGTTCTAAATAAGAAACTATTGCTGACTCCACCACAGAGGCTGAGTACATTGCAGCCTGGGCGGCTGCAAAAGAAGCTATTTGGATAAGAAACTTCATCCAAGAGTTGGGTGTTGTTCCACTTATTGTTGATCCCGTACGATTGTACTATGATAACAATGGGGCTGTTGCACAGTCAAAAGAGCCAAGGTCTCATCAGAGGTCCAAACACATAGAAAGGCGATACCATCTGATCAGAGAGATCGTTCGTAGAGGCGACGTTCAAGTGGAACGTGTGGACTCGGCAAATAACATAGCAGACCCCTTTACCAAACCCTTGGGCCAAAGAGTATTGGAGGGACATCTTGAGAAGATGGGCCTGAAATGCATGGGCAATTGGCTCTAGGGCAAGTGGGAGATTGAAAGAGTTAGGTGCCCGGTGCGCCATTTGTAGGGCGTAGTAGCCGACTTTTTAAACAGTCTTATATTGTATCTTGTCAAGTAATTTAATAAATGGCATTTTCTTCTTTATCTTATCATTCTATGCAATTAGATAAAGTCCCCTAGATCACTCTTAACCTATGAGATGTGTTTGGTATCGGGGATGCCAATCATGGAATACGTCTCTAAGGTTGTGGTCTTAAAGATGTTCCAAGTCATAGAATCATTGAGATAGGGATATCAATGACTCGTAAAGACTTGCATGTACAATGCACACTCTTGGAGAGTGTATCCTATTCCATGGATACTGATACGGTGTACATCAGTGCATGTATGTGGGTTCTCGTTGGGATCGAGTAAACTGAACAACCCCGCCGAGATTCCATATTGGAGTCAATGTCGAATTTGGAATCTCCTCGGTTACGTAGGCATAAGATTGGTCCTCATGACTTGAGGCACCATTGGTCGTCTCGTGCATCGCCCACTGTACTTAGATTTGTCACACGATTCCAGGTGAGTCATAAAGTGGGGCATATTGGGTCCAGTCTGGTTATGTACGGAGGAGCGTGAGTGCCAAGAAAGAATCCGTCACTGATCATTAGCATCGGCGCATATCCTATGTACTTCACAGTGTATTGACCATGAGAACCTCCGGCCGGAGTAGTATCAATAAGGAGGAGCAGTGTTTTCTCGCTTGATTGATAAATTGGTCAATGTCACTTAGATCGATATACATAGAATCGAGTTACTGGGATTTCGATTGACATCCAAGTCCTAGATTCGATCGGGATATTTGATGGAAGGATTTCACTTATGCGAAAATCGTAATGCGGAAAGGTCACCTAATAATCGTTCATGGCTAGGTCTTCTTGGCGCGTGGCTAGTACTAACCTTGATTTGTAGGAACCATGAATTAATCGGTAATTAATTCTTGGTCGGATTAAAATACTTGGAGTAATTAAATCTAGCAATGAAAATTGCAAAGGCACAACAGGGTTGTGTTCCTACTACTAATACATGAACGAACCTACAATGGGGTTACACACTTACTCAAGAAAGTTCAATTGCTATGTGAATATTTAATCCGGTTTTGGATTAAAGTGAAATTGATTAATGAGATTAATTAATTAAGTGGAAGACATTTTAATTAGTAGGCTTGGGAAAATAATTTTTCTATTAATTAATCTTGGAGATTAATCATTAACAGAAATTATTATTATCCGGGAATATATTTAAGCTACTAATTTTACTATTAATTAATCATGAAGATTATTTAATTAACAAGTCTTGGAAGACTTGGGAGTCATTTTAATTAAGTTGGACTTAATTAAATGAAGTCACAAGAGTGAAATTCAAAGCTAGTCAAAGTTTGACTTGTAATGTTTTTTAAATGAAGAAGAAAATGAAAAATATTCTCTTACACATGTGGTGGTAGTTGAGAATGGAATGGTAGGTGAGAATGAGGTGGTAGGTGAAGAAAAACAAGTCTTCTACTCCACCTAACACCATATGGCCGAAAATTGGTGGCTATAAAAGGAGGTGTTCTTGCTCTCATTTAAAACTTGATGAAAACTTAAAAAGAAAAAAAAAAGCTTAGAGCTTTGTTCTTCATCTCTAGATTTTTCTAGCTTCTCTTGTGATTCTTGAAGACTTTCTTCTATAGAACTTCTTCTTGAAGATTAGTTGTAAAAGATTATCTTCCATAGATATTTCTTTTAGTAACTCTTCTTGTCTTCCACGTTTCACTACATAGACTCCATTTCCTTAGAGCATATATCTAGCCAATCTTTTGTTTAAGGTATGAACTTACTTGAGGTGTGTCCTTGTAGAGGCTTCTTTCTTTAGGAGCTTATGGTGGTTTGATTCGAACCCCTCCATGTTGAGGTGAGGATTCGAAAATGAGAGCCAAAGTTTTTGGTGTGGTTTTCCTTGTGTTGTGGTTTTACACCCTCACTTTAATAAAACCCCAAATCTTGTAATCGGTTTAAAACCCCTTTACTCGTATTAGTTTTTGTTGTGCATTACTTTGACCCCCTAGCTTGGGATGCCGATATATATGTGTTTTATACACTTTATTTCTTCCGTTGCGCCAGCATCGCTTGTGGGGGCATACCGATCCTAACACTCGTCACTAAGCACCACACCAAGATTAGCCAACTTTTCGATTAGCCCTGTCATCTTGAGCACGTGAGCACTTATATCAGAGCCATCAGTCATGCGAGCCCTATAAAGCTTCTTTGAGATTGAAATAGAACTCCAATTCTATTCCCACATTAGCCTAATATGTTTCAAGGAGGGAATTACATTGCATACAAATAGGTCTCATCAGTATGACAATTATCTTGTTTAGTTATCTATCCTATGCATGCATTTCACAACACATCACATATCGTATCGAAAAGATAAATAGACATCCCATAAAGCGGTAAATCGAGGATGAACCACCTCGAGCCCTAACCTACTAACCCACTGAGCGAAAGTGGGCGAGGAAGAGCATTGGGTGAAGAGTATAGCCTCGGAAATTGTAACACCCAGAAAAGTGATTGAAACTAATGTCCAGCGCTTGGGCATTTTCAAACACTACTCTCATTGATCTGTGGAACTCAGCGAACTCAGCGTGTTCAGTAGAAACATCCACACGAATCTGACTCTGGCCTGGAAGAAGAGATTGTTTACTTGATGAAGCGTCTTCATTTAGGTCAGGAAATACTTGTTGAACAAACCTAACACGAGGATACAAAACGTAGCGTCCACCTTGGCTGTATAAGGCAAGTTGCTGGCGAATGTAGCTTTCGATTGGTTGTCGATATCATGGCAAAGCGCTAACATTCTCTGCAATATTCTGACGCTGTTGAAGCCAAAAGGTTGCATAACCTCGGCGTCTGTACTCTATTCCAAAATTGAACAAAAATGGATATCTGATCAGTTTTTCAATAGTATAGAAATGAAGAACAAATTCTTCAGCCCACCTGGCTGTATTCATCATCCACCGTTTTCCAAGTTTGTCTGCTTTCTTTTGCTCTTTGGTAGCAGCAAGGAACTTCTCAAAGCGTTCCGTCTCTTCATCATAGTCATCAGTCCATAATCTGGCGAGATATTCACGGGCCTCATCTTCTATCCACGAATTGACCAGATTTGGGCGCTCCGCAACAAGCGGTCCTTTGCCTTTCCATAACTTAAGTGGGTTCAGAGAGAGAGCGTTCTGGGGAGACTTGACGACGAAGGGGAGAGCAGAATAACCTATCTCGTTGAGATCTTCTTCATCTGGATCCTTGTTCCAATCACCCATGTGGGGGTTCTTGAAAACAATCTTATTTAGGCGCTGAGGATAAAAGGACTCGTCCGAGCGACCATTTGAATTGAAAAGCTGAAGATCAAGATCCGCTCTGTTGGAAACTGGACGACGAATATACTCACGGCAAGAGTGAAGACGCTCCAAGTTATATAGTCCTAGATCGGCAATACGCTCGAAGATTTCAAATTTGAGAGACTTGGACAAATCGGGCCGATGGAGAGTTGTTTGAAATTGTATTTCCAACTCGGCAAGCATTTGAGTGTCTCGTTCTCTGGCGGCATAATAAAATTCAACATCTGGAGTGTATCCGCGGGGGAAGAAATCGATGACACGGGGAGGAGGTCCCGTTGGCGTAGGAATAATAGAAATCACTTCTGTTGGGATGGGGGCCACTTCTATCGACCGCTCAGCGTTTAAAGTCGATTCACTGGCTGATGACGTTTCAGCGTCAGGAAGGGCTTGAGATGCTTCCTTAGCGATATCCACAATAGTTTCCATATCCACATCCACTTCAACTAGAATCACGGATGAAAGAGGGGCATCAGCGATTGGTGCCTCTAGAGGTACATCTTGAGCTGATACATGTAAGCGATTGAGAAAAGCAAGCAAAATTTCCACTAAGTAGAAAGCTAGAAAAGACTAAATCGCTTACCCTGAGGAATATCATCGACTATTTCAGTCGCTTGATCTGTTTTTGGGACAGGTTCCATAGGCTCTGGAACAACTTCTTCTAGATCTAAGTCGAGAAAAGAAGTTATAGGATCAGCACGAATGGGAATATCTAATTCGTCAAGAGTGTTGAGAACATATTGAATATTCGCTTGACATTGTGCTGAAAGAATTTTTATCCTAGCGTTAGAGACTTAGAAACTAACGAGGAAAAGATATACTAATTTGCTTAGCAAATACTTACCCTGAAAACTAAGAAGCCTCTCAGATTGAGTAGCGTCTTGAGGATCTGAGCTGATTTCTGGAACAGCGTCAGAAGGAGGAACGCTCACTGACTCTCTAAGCGCTGGGTTTGCTGGAGTGCTAGAGGATGCTGCGGGAGTAGAAAGAGGAGTACGTCTTCGTGCAAGCGGTACTTCTTCTTCTATGAAATCCTCTTCCTCGGGAACGGAAAAGATAAACGCTGGAGGAGGCGATGGAGATTTAGGAGAAGGAGAAGGAGAAGGGATCTTCTGCTTCTTTTTGGGCTCCGACTTCTTCTTCTTGGTTTCAGGCTTCTGTTTCTTTGCTGGCTTGGATGGCTCACTTTGAGAGCTATCTTTCTCTTAAGTCGCTTGACCACCACTTCTTCTTCGGATGAAGAGGATGAGGATGAAGAGGAAGACGCTTGATCTTCATCATCTCTACGAACAACTCCTAGAGCACGAAGTCGCTCACACTCTTCTTTTAGAACAGCTGCACCACCTAGCTTCCTTGGCTTTTGTAGCTCGCGAATCATTTTCTTTCCGTTCAATTTTGTCACTGGAATCTTCTTGCCCGAAGAGTTTGTATAACCGCAAGCGCTAAGAATACAACTTAGCACAATCCCATAAGGCTTGGGATTCACCGACTTAGCCATCACTGCCTTGAAGCGATTAAAAACGTAGAGAGACCAATTTACCTTCAATTTGTTCAGAATGGCCACCATCATCTTGTACTGGAGGTTTGTAACTTTATCGAATGTCCCTTTCCTACATTCGATCATCTTGGAGCATATGTCTGCGAGAATAACATATTCTCCCTTCATGTCGTTCTTCTTGAAGTTCGACTCGTATGCAGTAACGACATCGTCTTTCTTGACCAATTCCCAGACTTTTGTAGCATCTCCGAGATTGACGTGTTCCACCTCAGAGCCATCATTGGGTAAAACCAACAATGAAGATATCAAGGAAGGAGTAAGAACAAAAGTCTCTTTGGCGAAGGGGAAGACGCAGGATATGGAATTGCCGTCTTCAGAAATCTGGGCATTGTTGAAAAAGTGGAGAGATTCATCTTCAAAGTAGTTGAAAATAGTAGTGATCATATCTCTCAAACCAGATTCTTGAACGAGTGGAAGAATCGTTCGAAGAGGAAAGTTCTGGTTTTCAAACAGATAGTCCCAGTTAACCAGAATCCGGCGTTAACAGTGACTGGTTTTTCAGCACGGGAGGTTTTTTCGGTACCTGACTTGGATGATTTGGAAGATTTTGCAACTTTGGGTGCCATTGCTGAAAGTTTGAAAGCTTTTTAAGAGAGAGAGGAATATTTGCCTTTGAGAAAGATCAAGATTTTTACAGCAGAGAGAATTTGTGAAAGTGATAAAATCTGACTGTAAAGACCTTGAAGGATTTAAATAAAGGATAAAATTATCGTTTCAATGGCTACGATGTTGACACGTGGTCAGTCAAAGAGTTTGAATTTTGAAAGGAGTCAAATCTGATACGTTTTAGGAAAATACGGATGCAAAAAGTGCGGTAAAATAGTTTATCAGTTACAAAAAAGTGCGGAATTTTGGGATCCGCAGTTACCAAATTTATTGAAAAACGTTTGAAAAGATTTGAAATTTTCAGTGTGAAATGCACGCGCCTAATAGTACACTGACACATAATTAGACTCGTGCAGACCTGAACTGTCTCGGTTTTAGATATATGTCAATAACCGTCAGTTTGATTTGATAGACACGTGTGGGTAATTATCAAATCTAATCTTTTATACTTATCCACATGCGATCCTTTTATCGATGAAAACTATGCATGATTTTAAAACAATTTTCTTAGCGTTATCGTGGGAATTTTTTTAACGCTTAAGACTTGTGGAGAACTGAATTTAATTTTGTAAAGTTTGTGGTAAAGTCAATCGCTTGAATTTAGAAAAGATAATTTTATTTAAAGATTGACTTCGTCATGCATAAAGATAAGCGCTAGTGATTAATGCATTTAATTTTAAAATATTTTTGATCACAGTCGCTTATAACTTGTTATAAGTACAATTTTAAAGTTCCCCCTAAAATTGATAACTTATTTCAGATTTTGTCAAAACGCTTTAGACATAAATATAAGGTGGATTCCCCCTAAATTGTATGCCTATTTAAATATGATGCTTTATGATTTAAGCGTTTAATCGATCATACCTAATTCACTTCTCAAAGTGAGAAATTGTTCGTTGAGCGCTTTGGTGAAGATATCTGCCAGTTGTTTGTCAGTGCCACTGAAGTGCATCGAGATATCTTTCGTTTGAACATGATCACGCAAGAAATGGTATCTAATGTCAATGTGTTTAGTTCTAGAATGAAGGACAGGATTTTGAGTCATAGCTAAAGCGCTTTGGTTGTCACAATGGATTGGGGTAGGACCTAGGATAATTCCATAGTCTCTAAGTTGTTGCCTCATCCAAAGAATCTGTGCACAATAGAATATGGATCGGCTACATATTCTGCCTCAGCGGTAGAAGTCGCTATGGATTGTTGTTTCTTACTATGCCAAGAAACTAGTCTATCACCTAGAAATTGACATGTACCACTAGTACTTTTCCTATCTATTTTGCATCCTGCAAAATCTGCGTCTGAATAATCAATTAGTTCAAAAGGAGAGTCCCGTGGATACCATAAGCCCACATTTTGTGTGCCTTTTAAGTATTTAAGGATTCTCTTGGCAATATTTAAGTGTGATTCTCTAGGATTAGCTTGAAAGCGTGCACACATGCATACCAAAAACATAATATCTGGTCTACTAGCAGTAAGATAAAGAAGTCATCCAATGATACCTCTATAGTTAGTGATATCAATTTTCTTTCGACTTTCATCTTTATCTAACTTAAGCGTTTGGCTCATTGGAATTTTTGAAGATGATGCATTTTCCATACCAAATTTCTTAATCATATATTTTGTATATTTAACTTGGTTTATAAATATTCCATTAGGGAGTTGTTTAACTTGTAATCCTAAGAAGAAAGTTAATTCACCCATCATACTCATTTCAAATTGATCTTGCATCATTTTCGAAAATTTCTCACACAATCGCTTATTTGTAGAACCGAATATAATATCATCAACATAAATTTGGACTAAGAGAATATCTTCATTATGGGTAATTTTAAATAACGTTGTGTCAACGCTGCCTTTTGAAAAGCCTTTACCTATAAGGAAGATAGAGAGAGTGTCATACCATGCTCTTGGTGCTTGTTTAAGGCCATAGAGTGCCTTATCCAGCTTATAGACCATACTTTTGCCATGGTTGTTGATGAATCCTGGAGGTTGCTCCACATAGACTTCTTCTTGGAGTTTACCATTCAAGAATGCACTCTTCACGTCCATTTGATATACCGTGAATTTATTGAATGCGGCAAACGCTAGGAACATACGAATCGCTTCAAGACGGGCTACTGGGGCGTATGTTTCATCAAAATCAATTCCCTCTTCTTGACAATAACCCTGAGCGACTAGTTTGGCTTTGTTTCTTATAACAATGCCATCTTTGTCCATCTTGTTCCTCAAAACCCATCTAGTTCCAATAACTCCTTGATGAGTTGGCCTTAGTACTAGCGTCCAAACCTTGCTTCTCTCAAATTGGTTAAGCTCTTCTTGCATCGCTTCAACCTAACTTGAATCATTAAGCGCTTCATCCACTTTCTTTGGTTCCATCTGAGATAAGAAACTTGCGAATATGCCTCATTAATTGTAGCTGACCTAGTTCTAAAAGGTGCTTCCATATCTCCAATTACTAGCTCTGGTGGATGATCTCTAAGCCATTTACTGTCTGGTTGGAAAGGGTTGAGAGACTCTTGGTCAACAGTCGCTTGATCCCTATTGGTCTCTGGCGCAGTCGCTTCATCATTCACAGTTCCAGTTTGCTCTTCATGATCATCAGCAATTCTCACTTTACCATTATTTGAAACCTCAGGAGTAACCTTAGGAATAGGCACAAATATCTCATCATCAGCGTCATCATCACTGTTATCATCGAGGTTAATTTGTGACGCTTGTTGGGCAAGATCTTCAATTCCTACATTATCAGGATTTACCTTACTCGGTTCTTGGTTAGCATCATCAAACATAACATGAATGGATTCTTCAACCTTCGATTTGATATTATTTAAGATGCGAAAACTCTTTCCATTCTTGGCATAGCCTAGAAAGATTCCCTCATCCGCTTTAGGATCAAAAGTCTTTAGGCTGTGGGATCCATTATTATGAATGAAACATTTTGAACCAAATACCTGAAAATATGAGACGTTAGGCTTACATCCCTTCCACAACTCATATGGAGTCTTCCCATGTTGCTTGTTGATCATACACCGGTTTTGAGTGTAGCAAGCTGTGTTGATGGCTCCGGCCCAAAACCTTTGAGGTAGCTTAGACTCTGCAAGCATTGTCCTAGCGGCTTCTTTAAGCATTCTGTTCCGTCGCTCAGAAACTCCATTTTGTTGAGGTGTTCTAGGGGCAGAAAACTCATGAAGTATTCCAAAATCTGTACAAAACTTCTCAACAATTTGGTTAGTAAATTCAGTTCCTCTATCGCTTCTAATTCTCGTCACTTTTAGATCTTTTGAATTTTGCAATTGATGGATTAGCGCTGTGAGCTTGATACTAGTTTCATCTTGGGTCGCTAGAAATTCTACCCATGTATAGCGAGAGAAATCATCGACTATTACTAGCGAGTACTTTTTACCACTAACACTCATGATTTGAATAGGACCAAACAAATCTAGATGCAATAGTTCAAGAACTCTAGAAGTAGATAGACATGGTTTCTTCTT
The DNA here is from genome assembly GCA_019426215.1 of Buddleja alternifolia. Lineage (NCBI taxonomy): Eukaryota > Viridiplantae > Streptophyta > Magnoliopsida > Lamiales > Scrophulariaceae > Buddleja > Buddleja alternifolia. Next base: position 5,784,437 of record CM033406.1, read on the forward strand.
ATAAGATGATTTAACTTGTTTACCCATTTGACATGCATCACATAAGCGATTCTTTTGAAAGGAACCCTTAGGTAATCCCTCTACAAGATTTAGCAATATTAACTGAGAGATTGCCTTAAAGTTGAGGTGATTCATTTTTCTATGCCATAACTAACCCAATTCATTTTGATTTTTAGCAATAAATCATGTGGGGTTGTTATCAAATGTAGAATCGCAATCCACTAAATACACATTATTTGTTCTTTTTCCTCTTAATTTAGTAGACTTAGTCTTAGTGTCGTTGACATAGCAGAAGTCGCTTGAAAAATTAACATGAAAGCCTTTATCACAGAATTGACTAATGCTCAACAAATTATGCTTAAGACCCTCAACATAATATACATTACTGATCATAATATTCCCCCTATGCATGATACCTATACCTTTGGTTTTACCTTTGGAGTTATCACCGAATATAACTTGAGGACCGTTGGTTGTACGATAGTTGATCAAGAGATCCTTTGAGCCAGTCATGTGCCTTGACGACCCACTATCGATGTACCAAACTGAAGTATCGGTGTTGGCTCTAGGTACCTGCATTTAAAGGGCAGTTCTAATTCTTCTTAGGTACCCATGTTGTTTTGGGTCCTTCAACATTAGTAGCTTTGGTTTGAATTAAAACTTTCGGAACCCATATTTGCCTTGTCTTCATTACGGGAAGATTGGCCTTCTTGGGTTTCGGTTTGTGTTGTGTGTGCTTTTCGGGTGTATAGTAATATCCCCGATTATAATAGTAATCATAATCGTAATCATAGTCGTAATCATAATTATCATAGTATCGATAATATGATCTTGACTGTCTTGGATATTGACGCTGGTATTTCCTTGGCGCTGGCTTGGGTTGCACTTTTGGTGCTGAACGCTTAGCGCTTGATTCACAGTGTTCAGGCTTACCTTTAGCCTTTTGAGCATTTGGATGAACCCCTTTTTGTGAATCATTTGCTTAAGCCTTACCCTTGCCCGAGTCAGCTTTAGCTTTCTCATTTGGCCCCGTACCGTTGTCGCTAAGTTCATTTAGAGTTTGCCATAACATTAGATTTATTTGGTTGTTTACCGAATTTATTGTATCCTAAACCGGTCTTTTCACCATATAATCTAGTTACCTCAGTCACATTATCCAACTTTCTAAAAGATTTTGATAATGATGAGATGAGCTGCTCTGATTTAGCAAGTCTAGCGATCAAATCAGCTTCTCTCTTGACTATTATATCAAGATCGCTTTTCAATTGAATAATCTCACTCTCAAGTGATTGGTTCTTCTCAATGCATTGTTGTTGAACTTTCAACTCTGCTTTGAGCGTTACTTTATCTCTTGTGAGTGATGAGATAATAGCGTGATCATTTTGATATATTTTGGCGGCCTCTTGACAATCTTTATAATATTCATTAACTTTGTCAAGTAATTCATCATAAGAAAGAGGATGAGATAATTCATTGGTTACCTCTGGTAGCGATTTTTCAGACGCTTCATCTTCTCTTTCCATGAGACCGATCAACGCTGAGTCGCTTGTAGGCTCATCATCACTACTTTCATCTGATGATTCCAAGTCCTCTTCAGGTGCGGGAAATGGTTCAGATTCCGCTAGCAAACCTTGTTGGCGAAGGTTGCTCCTGAATTGGTTCCTATCCACATAGTCTTGCCTTGTGGGCTTAGACACATTTGGATAAGGGCAATTTACCTGGTAGTGCCCTGGTTTCCTGCAATTATAACACAAATTAGTTTTCATTTTTTGTTCAGTGGATAATCGCTTTGATCCAACTGGCGCTGAAAGATTCTTTGTAGGAGATGGAGGTGCTTGATATGGAACTGGTGCAACTGGTTGAGGTGCTGAGTACACTGGCGCTTGATACTGAGGCACTGGTGCTGGGGAAGGAGTTTGAAATGAAGTTTGTCCAATAGGATTTCTCTTTGCATATCTTAGAAATTTCTTGAATTTCTTGACTAATAAGGCCATTTCCTTTTCTTCATTTGATTCCACTGGTTTAACCTCACTAACCGCTTTACCCTTATTTTTGGTGGTAGCGATTAAAGCTCCTGATTCAGTCGCTGAAGTTGTTGTGTCGCTGACTTCACCTAACTCGAATTCAAACGCCTTTAACTCTGAAAACACATGTTCTGGAGTAAGAGTCTCCAAAGTTTGTGATTCTCTCATTGCAACTGTCTTGATCAAGTATTTACTTGGAAGACTTCTGAAAATCTTATTGACCATTTCCTTGTTGGTCAATTCTTTGTCTAATGATGCTAACTCGGTAATGAGCAAGGTGAATCTTGCGTCCAATTGTTCTAGCGTCTCACTGGGCTGTATTTTGAAATGCTCGAATCTTTGCATGGCTATGGAGAGCTTGTTTTCCTTCATTTGTGCTGAACCTTTACACACAATGGCGAACTTATCCCATATTTCTTTGGAGGTTTTACATTGCTTGATCTTGTTGAACAATGCATCGTTATCTCCTAGCGCTGAGTAAAGTGCACTTCGTCCAACATTATCCAGATTAGCTATTTTTCTATCCTCTGGCGTCCATTCTATCTTAGGTTTCTCGACATAACCATCTGGAGTAGCCTCGGTCGCTCCAGAGGCTCGAGTTACAACTTTCATAATCTGAATGGGGCCTTCTGTAATCACATCACACATTTCATTATCGCATGAACATAAATATGCGAATGCTCTAAGTTTCCAAGAATCATAGTTTGATTCTACCAACTTAGGCATTTTGTTAAAAGCCATAATGAGATGTTTTTAAAGAGAGATTTTTAAAAGCGATTAAAAAAAAATGGATCTGAACAAGCAGTTACGCTCGGAAACGCTTAGGTTTCTACTTCAACCGCTTTGATACCACTTGGTGGTCCCAAGTGGCATACGAAAGGGTCTAGAAGGGGGGGTTGAATAGACCCTGAAGTCTTTTTCGACTTCAAAAATTTCGTATCACTTTAAAGGTTTGAACGCTTTGAATAACTGAGCGCTTGGGTCAGACGCTTCAGAAAAGTTAACTTAGACTCAGTGATTTTAGCAGTTTACCAAAGTAGGGCAACGCTTAGATCGCTTAATCAGGGTTAGCACAACGGAAATGAGTTTTAGCGTTCTTTTAGTTATTTTAATCGCTTTGCACTTTAACTTGTCTCTTTCAAAGATAAATGATGTAATAAAAATAATAATAAGACAAATAAAATAAATGACACAAGATATATAGGGTTTACTGCGTAATATAATCCCAGCTACGTCCTTCTTCTCCTTTTTCACTTGGAGGAATTTACTAGAATGATTTTCGAAGAGTCACACAGAATCTTCTACACAATAGTAAAAGGGTGAAAATGATCTTGGGCTCCTTGATCACACAGACTTCAGCACCAATGAAGATCGTCTTCTTCAAGCTTCTCTCACTCAGAAATACTGCCTGAAAGGGTTCAATCAACTTTTCTCACTCAGATGAAAGGTTGAGGTTTGTCACTAGGGTTTTGTTTGTTTTTGAAAAGATCAAACAACTTGGAATATCTCAGTTGAAATTTGAGTTTCTTCTTTGGAAGATGTTTGAGATATTTTTTACTGTTGGAATGTAGATAAAAAGCTTGAAAGATTTGGCTATGGAGTTTCTAAGCTTTTTCTCAGAAAATGTACGTAAGATTTTTGGCAATAGTTTTTCTTCTCTTTTTCGTATGTATCTTGTATATTTAGGGTTTGCTGGGGTAAGGTATTTATAGGCAATTTCTTGGGATCTATCCATTGGACACATGTAGGAGCGTGCCTCTCACGGGGCGCTTGAGTATACCTTTTCTCTGACATTCCTGAAAATTTGCTGAAGCCGATTGGACGGGAACAGCTGAAATTCTGAATTTTCCTGACAGTCTGGTCAAAAGATGGCTTGTCCACAAGTCATATTGGCTTATCACATTTAATGCTCTTATCAAGCATTTAATGCATTTTGAATTTAATTCCGGTTGGAAATAAATGCCCGTTGAATGATTGCATTTAAGTCCTTCATGACTTGAGGATTTATTTCAGGTGAATCTGACATAAGTCGCTTGAGGGTTTCGAGCGCTGATCCATAAATCCTGAAATGAGATCTTTTAGCGTTTGACAGACGCTAAGAAGAAAAACTTTATCTCTGGTTGACTTCAAACGCTGGTATTCAACTTCTTCTCTAATAGACTCACCTAGAATTCTACTAGCGATTCAGTCACTTAAGACTTAGTCTAAATTCTACAAAGATAAAAATTACAAGCCTATAATAAATTACAACATTCAAACGCTTATACATTATTCTATGAAAAACGGAAACTTACATTGTATTTTTGGGGTCTAACATTGAATCCTATCTTGTCATCATCAAAATATCTAACATGAAATTTCCTAACAGAGTCTTCAAACTTAACTACTGATAAGCTCACTTAGAATTCATCAGGCGCATCAGCCTAAGACTACCAAGCCTAACAATCTGGAATAAAAATAAAACAAAGCCTATAAAGCCTATTACAATTCTAACGCTTCAAAGCTTATACATGATTTCTATTAAAATCAAACTTACATATTTTGGGATCTAACAAGTAATCCTCATTTTCATCATCAAAACATCTACCATGAAATTCCTAACAAATTGGGGAGGGGTTCTAATCTATAACAAAAGAGATTCTTGACTCCGCTCCAAGCTTGCCACTGTCCTTTCCTTTTATTGGACCTATCTAATATTTTTATTACAATGGTACATATCTGATGTGGGCTAAAAATATTTAAGGGTTTTAGAGTAATTTGACCCATCACTGGCTCAAGGAGGGGCGTCTCCCGCATACCAAAACTCGCGGGTAATGTATTAGTCAAGCCTAAAAGGGTTGGCGACCCAATAAGGACATTAAGATTATTCTATTTACTTAAGTATGATAATAATAATAAATTAAGCCTATTGGGCTCCTAGCAAAGTAGGGCCCAATAGCCCATAGCTAGCTCCATATAAATACCTCAAAGGAGTTGGAAAGTGGGCATTATCTACTCCCCCAGTGAAAAACACACTGGCTAGAGAGAGCAACCTCATTAATGAACTACGAATCGACTTGATCCCACATTGATTGGGTAAGTAGGCAGCTCAAAGTTACCAAGTGCAGTCTATACCAAAATCCACCTCTAGTCTAGTTTATCATGAGTTGGATTGGTTCCCCCACCCCATGTGGTCAAACACTTGACAATCATACTCTAACTATTTTCAGCATCATCAGATTGGCACTGTCTGTGGGAACCGCGCTCCAACTACTAAGAATGCAGACTAAGGATAGTAACGGTAAAATTGGCAGCAATGAGCCGCTAGTAGCTTGGCCATGCAGGTGGCCGCCACCCCAGCTACCGCCGACCGAGACCTCACCCATCACTGTCAGGACTTTTGAGATCTCAGGTGATCGGCCATCGCTGGATGCTAGCGGAAGCAACGGGAGCCACGCACGGGAAGGATTTGACATACAATGCATCTCATTCGGAGTTCGAGATCTAGAGAGTCGGATGCCCTCAAGAAACAAAGCTTTGGTGATCTCCGCTACAATCGCAGACTCCTGGGTGAGCAAGATCCTCATCGACAGTGGAAGCTCTGCAGATATCATCTTTTCGAATGCATTCAACAGGTTGTCTGTTGGGGAGGCCAATGTCCCAATGATCAAGACCTAGCTGGTCGCTTTCACGGGTGACACCATTGATGCTCAGGGGAAAATAACCTTATCGTTGTCCTTGGGCACATTCCCTAAGCGTATTACCAGGGAAGTGAAGTTTTTGGTGGTTAAAGCCTCCTCCGAGTATAATGCTATACTGGGGAGGCCGAGCTTAAACCTCTTTCGAGCTGCCATCTCCACCTTCCATTTCAAACTCAAATTCCCTACTCGTAGCGGGACGGGGGAGGTCGTTGGGGATAAATGGCTGGAGAGAGAATATTGTTACAACGCCCTTAAGAGGAGGCGCGCCCAGCAGGGCATCCCAGGCCAGGGCCAGAGTTAATAGAAATCAACATGGTGTCACACGCGCCCAGAAGGGCATCCCAGGCCTTGAAAGATTATAGAAACACCCGAGGCGAGGCAGCCGAGAGCCTGAAAATGATCAAGCTAGTACCGGGTTACCCAGAGAAAGTAACGAAGGTCGGCGCTACCTTAGGACCCGCCCTTGAAAGGGAGTTAGCACACTTCTTGCAAGGCAACACGGACGTGTTTTCTTGGGACGCGTTGGATATGGAGGGGATTGACCCCCAGATCATGACTCATCACTTGAACACATATCTGATGCTCGCTCGGTGTAAGCAACGCAAGAGAACTATGGGGAGAGAAAGGAGTTTGGCTACAAAAGAAGAAGTTGAGAATCTGCTGGCGGCTGCATATATAAGACCGATACACTACCCAGAATGGTTGGCCAACATGGTGATGGTAACGAAGCCCAATGGCAAATCGAAAATGTGTATAGATTTTACCGATCTAAACAAGGCATGCTCTAAGGACTGCAATCCCCTCCCCCGAATAGATGACTTGATAGATTCCACCACAGGGTGCGAGATGTTGACCTTTTTTGATGTGAGGCAAGGATACAATCAAATTCCATTTGCACCAGACGACCAAGAGAAGACGAGTTTTGTCATGGATCAGGGGACGTTCTCCTACAATGTTATACCTTTCGGGCTGAAGAATGTAGGGGGCGACCTATCGAAGGCTACTTAACAAGATGTTCAAGGCACAATTAGGATGGAACATGGAGGTGTACATAGATGATATGCTAGTCAAAAGTAAACGGGAAGCTGACCTTGTACGAGACCTACAGGAATGCTTTGGAGTACTTAAACGTTACAAGCAAAAACTCAACCCAGCCAAGTGCACCTTCGGAGTGCGCGGGGGGAAATTCTTAGGGTTCATGATAAGTGAGAGAGGGATAGAAGCTAATCCCGAGAAGATGAAATCCATACTGGAGCTGGCGCCCCCTAAATCCAAGAACGAAGTACAAGAGCTGATGGGGCGAATAGCAGCCCTCAATAGGTTCATTTCACTATCAGCCGATAAAGGGCTTCCCTTCTTCAAGGCGATAAGGAAAGAAAAAGACTTCGTATGGGATACACAGTGTCAGGTAGCGTTTGAGAAATTAAAAGAATATTTAATCTCCCCGCCACTACTCACTAAACCCGTTGACGGAGAGACTCTGGACTTGTACCTAGCCGTAACCCACGAGGTAGTCAGCGCGGTGCTAGTCTGAGATGACAATGGGGACCATAAATCCATTTACTATATCAGTCGCCTACTACGAGCTGCTGAGCCGAGATACCCTCTCATCGAGAAGTTGGCCCTCGCTCTAGTAGTTGCCGCCAGAAAATTACGACCTCATTTTCAAGCGCATCACATGGAAGTGCTCACTAACCATCCCTTGAAGAGAATACTGTCGAGCCCAGATGTGTCCGGGCGAATGGTAAAGTGGGCGGTTGAACTTAGCGAGCATGGCATAGATTTTTTAAGAAGACCAGCCATCAAAGCACAAGTGCTAGCCGACTTTGTCGCTGAGATGCTTGAAGAGGAAGATGGGTGCTCTCTGCCCATGTGGACACTGTTTGTGGATGGATCATCCACCAGCTTAGGCAGTAGAGCGGGGGTGATAGTTGAGAGTGCTCAGAGCAACAAATTAGAATACGCCATAAGGTTCGAATTCGACGCCTCAAACAACGAAGCTGAGTATGAAGCGTTGTTGGCCGGAACTAAACTAGCATTAGCTGCAGGAGCAAGAAAGATCATAGTATACAGCGAGTCGCAGCTGGTAGTCAACCAAGTGAACGAAATGAACAAGGTCAGTGGGACTACAAATAGTCGTAAAGCCAAAGGACCATCTAAAAATAAAGCCAGCTATACTATGCATGGAAGTATCTATCATGAAGGAGGCAGGCCATCGTGTTTCCTGGCCGGGGGCACACTGTCCTCGTCACTATCATCTCCTATCCCTTCATAAACCCACAAAAAATCATCTTGGGGGTAGCGACCACTTTCCCAGAGCACGCGACGGCACCGGCGGACCGTCTGGCCCATAAACTTAATGGCAAGGTCGCGTACCTGCTTGTTGCAATCAGAAGAAAATTTTGTGTTGGTCATGAACTCTTTCAATGCTGCCTCTTCAGCCTCGGCCAGAACTTGTTCGCCGGTTGAGGAGCTAAGGAAGCTCCGACCAATGGAGGCCTCCTCTTCGAGGTCTGTGATGGTAGCCACGTACTGGGGTTCCAGATCCTTGGTTGCAGCCTCCGCCAGAGGGCATGTGGAGAGAAGCTTGTCATTTTTCTTTGAACAGTTTTTCAGTTTCTTCTCGAAATGCTCATACCTGTAACGGAGGGAATCAGACAACTGGACCGTCTGAAACAACAAGGAAAAGGGAACTCAAAAAAGAGGGTCGCAAGCAATAAGTGACAAGAATAAGAAGCATAATACCACAGTCAGACTCACCCTGCCCTCGCCCGCAGAAATCTCCTCGTCCATATGGTCAGCTGGTAGCATGTGCAAACGCTAAGAATCATAGTCTTTCACAGCCGGCCTCATCAACTTCCAAGGGCTGAGCACGTCGTCTGTGTCCCATAATGATTGGACTGTGGGATCACGGTTCGCCCCAAAGTTGAAATATCCTTTGCCCCGACCGGGGGGCACCGAAGCTGGCAAACGACGCATGTCGATCAGACTTCGGGAGAGGGGGGGCACGAATAAAGGTGAGGTCGGAAGAGTGGCCCCTAGCCCTCGCCGGGCCTCCCTCCTCCAATGGTCCCTTACCCTTGGGTTCCTTTGAAGAGCTCCCCGCATAAGCACCCGAGGGGCCCTTAGTGGTGGGAGAGCCAGCGGGTGACTCCTTGGCGGAGCCTTTGCCTTTCGAGGATTACCCCGAACCTGAAATAAGGTACCTCGATGAGTAAGGGGAGAGTTAGTCTCTTGCCACCGCTTGCCAATTTATAAACATTAGAGACAGCAAGTACGAAAACAGAGGATAAGATAAGGGAAGTTACCTCCACGGTACACCTCTCGAATGTCATATCTAGTCTGGAATAGCCCCATCTCCATAAAATCTAAGCATAATTGCTCGTGAGGGTTTGTGATTTTGTGGCAAACTACATTATCGCACCACAGCTTGGGGAGAGAATGGGCATGTTCTAGATGGGAAAGTAGAAAAACTTGGTCTTCCAATTGCCATTGGAGCTCATTTTTTCCTCTAAGAATTTGTAGGGGAAAGTCGGGTAGAAGTGCACGAGTGGACTCCCCGTGTTCATCCGAACATTGAATAAGGCCTGAAAGGCCTCGAGACTCACTGTCAGCCTAAGCTCCTTGAAGCGCCGAATGAAGCCCTCGAATTAGGCCAAACTGTTGGGCGACGGTTGACTGATGCACACCTAGTATTGGGCCAGAATCATCCCCAGCAAGGGGTCACAAGACAGGGGGAACCCCATGCGAAAATACTCCTTTAGGGGGCATCTGAATATGATCTTCGGGTCGGGGTTTCACAACCTTAAGGTCTAACGGGAATTGCTGATACAGCTTCTTCAGCTCACCATCCGTGATAGCGGAGGAATAGCTAGCTATGTCAGTCGCGCGATCACGAGCAGACCTTTCCTTGCGGGGCTCCTCTTTCCACTTGCCACGCTCACGATAGTCATTGCCTAGCGACATCAGTTCATCACTATCGGAGTTTCCGTCGCTAGATGTAAGCGACAGTGCCCTTGCAACACCTATCGAGAAACAAGGGTTAGATACCCGAACGAGGTGTAAAATGCACAATACCTAATAATTGAATAACAAGCCCATTCAAAGGAGTCCTGGAAGCCACACGGCTCTCCGTGGGACACCGAGGGACCGCGGCAAGCCGCGTGGCACCGGCTGCCTCGATCGCGAGGCACACGGTGCCTCGCAGTCGGCCGCGAGGTCCCGGTAGCCTCATGCCGACCACGAGACAAAGATTCGTCACTCGCGCCGGTGCGTGGCCACGGGCACCCTCGGGGTCCGAAGTTTGAAAGAATTGAAGGAAGATTCTCACCATGATTACTCATAACCATGGGGTAGTGAGAACTCTTCACTTTTCTCAAGGAAGTAAAAGAGGAGGGTAAAAGGTGAAAGTAAAAAGAAATTTATTGCCAACTCCCCATTAATAGAGAGGTAGGTGGGGAGAGCTTAAGGCCCTCCACCCAGTCCATGTAGGACTATAGCGCGCCACACACAAAGGCTGTCTTACTTCTGGGTCTAATACCGGACTAAACCTCGGAGTGGGGGGCATATGATGTGGGCTAAAAATATTTAGGGGTATTAGAGTAATTTGACCCATCACCAGCTCGGGGAGGGGCGTCTCCCACGTGCCAAAACCAGCGGGTAATGTATTAGTCAAGCCTAAAAGGGCTGGCGACCCAATAAGAACATTAAGATTATTCTATTTACTTAAGCATGATAATAATAATAAATTAAGCCTTTTGGGCTCCTGGCAAAGTATGGCCCAATAGCCTATAGCCAGCTTCATATAAATACCTCAAAGGAGCTGGAAAGTGGGCATTATCTACTCCCCCAATGAAAAACACATTGGCTAGAGAGAGCAACCTCATTAACGAACTACGAATCGACTTGATCTCACATTGATTAGGTACATAGACAGCTCAAAGTTATTGAGTGCAGTCTATACCAAAATTCACCTCTAACCTAGTTTGTCGTGAGTTGGATCCGTTCCTCCACCCCACGTGGTCAAACACGTGACAATCATACTCTGACGATTTTCAGCATCATCAATATCTATACAATTGATCTAAATAAAAATAAAGATACAAACTGAGGGGCTCAAACTCCGGCCCAATACAACCCAGATAATAAAAAGAAATCAATCCTAAGCCCATATGAGGTGTCACCATCACATAAGGATAAAAGGAGCATATATTCAAATTAAACACATATGTGATTATTATTAAATCTTATTTAATATTTAATTAAATCAAATTTAATTAATATTTAAGAATAAATCCAATTTATTTTTGAATTTCAATGTTAATGGACCAAGCCCAAACATTTTACTTTAATCCAGCTAAAAAGTGGACTTTATCAAATAGAGCCCAATTATGGGTGAAATAATTTAAAAGCGAAACAAACTCTAATCTAAATTAAATTCCAAATTGACTTGGGTCAACCCTATTTAACATAATCCACAAAATAAAGCAAGCCTTATTTGGTTATCTAAATCCAATTTAAACACCGAGGATTAAATTTGATGATTAATTTTAATCGCCTAATAAATCCAATTTATGCCTTAGAAAAATCTAATTTTCCAAACAAACTAAGTAAAATAAAATCTAACTTAATCTTAATTAAAATCCAATTTTTAAATAAAGTAATAAAAATTTAATTTAATTTAATTCTCAATTAAAATCCAATTTTAAAATTGAAAACGATTTTATGGGGCTTTTAATTTTAAAATTAATCCACCAAAATAATAATTTTTAAAAAGCTAATTGGGCTAGAGCCCAATTTTATTTTCAAAATCATCCATTAGGTTCCAAATATATCTAATGGACTAAACAGGCCACGCCCTATTTAAAAAATTAATTTTAAACATGTAGGATTATTTCTCCAAGGTTTAGGCCCGGCTGGACTAAAATTAAAATTACACGTCCGGCCAAGCACGATGCACGACCGTGCCCTATCACCACGCGACACCTCTTGGCACCGTGTGGCTGCACAGCAGCGTGGCCAGGCCGCGTCGTACGATACGGCCAGGGCGTGCCTGTGCAGGCGCTGCGCTGCCCGACGTCTATTTCTCGGTAACCCCACCATGGTCTCGCCTCGCATTTTTCAATCGAATAATTTAGTCATCAAAAACCCAATAGTTTAAAGATGCAAAAAATAAATCATAACACCCAATTATTACGTTTTTGCATACAATACGGAAAAACATAAAAACTCATATTTACATTCGTCTAACATATAAATATTCACATCATGCATTCATATTTATCAAATAACATAAACGCATGTAGGCATGAAGAAATTATCAAAAACCATGAATTTGGCTTTGATACCATTGTTGTGAATCGAACCAGCGGATAAAAATTTTAATCGATTCACATAGCCCAAATTCAATTCAGGTTTTTGATAATCTCATAATCACAAAGGGGATATCAAGAATAGGTGGTAATCTAATTACCGTTTTCAATGAAAATAAAAAGCCCAGCCTTTGTTGAGAAGCAACGGATCGTTCCTTCCTCTAGATAATCACGCGAAAGATGTGATAGTGTTAGGTGCCCGACGAGCCAATTGTTTTGGGCTAAGCCATATTAAATGTAAACACTATGACAGTCTTGTTTTAAATATATTGAATCTTTTATTTATGGTATACTTCTTTATTTTTATAACTATTGATAGTATAGATAAAGATCTATACTATCAATAGTTAGGGGAGGCGGTCAGGGAAAACATATGAAATGCTCTCAAAGATCGTAATCGTAAATATTGTTCCAAGTCGTAGAGGCTGTGAGATGTGGGATATCACTGGCCTCGTCAAGACTTGTTCATACATGTAACTCTTTCGAGAGGTCGACGCGTTCCATTGCCGATGCCTTGTATGCAAATACTTGTATGAAGATTGATACTGGATAATGGAATGGAACGGCCCCGCTTAAGGACTCCTATTTGGTGTTGTCGAATATGGGGTCCTTGGGTTTCGTAGTGTGAGATTAATCCTTAGACCTAAGATGTCATTTGGAAAGGGCACTACCCACTCTTCTTTGTTATGCACGTGCACTCCAGGAGAGTCATACGGCGTGTATGTTGGGTATAGTCTGGTAGTGAAGTGGAACAAATGGCAGTTAGAGAGGGATTCATCCAGGGTCACGAGTATTTCCTATGCTGTTGCGAGAATCTAAATGATCGTGAAAAGCCTTTGATCAACGCGGTTGTTTTCTGAGAGGGAATGGTGATCCTGGATCGGAAGACTAGATCATTAAATGTCACAACACAGTCATAGTTTCCAAAGTTATTAGGGTTCGACCATCACCATACCCTAGACCATGGACGGGAAAGTGATGAAGGATTCTACTCACATGACGATCATAACTCGGATAGGTTTTTTCTTTTCATCATTGACATCTAGGTAGTTGTGGCAACGTTGCTAGACATCGAACCATGACCAATAGGTGCCTTGGATTAATTCAAGGACTAGTTAATTATTTAGAATAATTAATCTAGCATACGGAGACTTATTGCTAGCTTGACAACGAGCCTGAGGGGTCACATACATAACTTAGTGTAGTACCTATTGGCTAATTAATTTTTTGTGAATTAATGGTGGGATTAATTAATTGGATTTAATTAATCAAGGAAAATGAATTAATTTAACTAGTTAATTAATGGTCCTATAATTTAATATTAGAATATTAAATTTAAAATGACCAATTAATTAATTAGGGAAAAGAAAATAAAAATACATATATATATAGATATACATAGTGCACGTGTGAGGCGTGTGTATTATGTGTGTAGATTTGGTGGAAAGATTTATCTTGCTCACCAAGTTTCTTAAATATATATATTAATTATTATCCTATAAATATATTTGGTAGAATCCTAAATTAATTAAAGTAGTTAATTAATGGATATGGAAAGGATTCTATTTGATATATGTTTGAATATTATTAGATATGGTAATATCTAGTTAGTTGGAAAGAGTCCAACTAAACAAGAAAGAGAATAAAAGAAAAAGGAAATTCATGTACATATATACATATGTACACACCTATTCCCTAATTTTTAGGGGAGAAGTAGGCGTGTACCCACCTAGGGTTTTTACCCTAGGTGGACTCTATATATACATGTATATTTCACCTCTTTTAAACCTAGTGAAAAATGGAAAAACTGACTTTGAATTAATTTTGGTTTTTGAAAAGAAAAATAACTTTTTGAGAAAAACACTTTTTCTATTATTCTCTCCCAATTTTATTTCATACTATTTCTTCAAACTCATGTGTTGAGTGCAAAGAATACTTAAATAATTCTGAATTTTTTTTTTCTAAAAAGACAATATTCGATATTCTCCTTGCTAGCACTGTCGGAGATAATTGAGGGTACAAGTTAGGGTGTGGATACATCTCAGAGTCGCAATGCTTGGGGCGGTAGAGCAAATCAATTCGAAGACTATAGCAAGGAGTAGCTTAAAACGACATGGCTGCTTTAAAGTCGACAAGAGGTTAACACGAGTAAACGTTCTCCTAGGATAGTTTTGAATCCTATGGTATCATGTTGACCTAGCCCTAATTTCGAGGATTTCGCTTTAATTCTTGAGATTATATATATTCCGCTGCGCCGGTATCCCTGGGGGTTGTACCGATCCCAACAAGAAGACCTTCAATCTTGAAGTTCGACTTCCTCTACCTCAGATTGAGTTGGGCGCCTTAGGGTTTATGTGGAAGGACAAGGATTTGTGTTTTACTCTTTTTCACTCTCTAAGATGAAAAATTGACTTGAGTTATGTTTTTAGTTAAACACCTTGTGTTTAAATAAAAGATTACTCCTTCACTAAGGAGAAGAGAGGGGAGCAGCCGTTCCTACCCTAGGGATAGGTGTACTGGGATTTTTCTTACTCCAAGCTCAGTGTTAAGTATTTAATTAATATTTCCAGTCCAATCCAATTTGTAATTAATTAACTACTATTCTCCTTTTATTAATAGTACTTTATTAGTTCTAAATTAATAATACCATACTAGTAATATTGATTGAATAAAATAATTTAATTACAATAATTCAATATATACCATTATAATCAATACTTATCCCTTTTCGATAATTTTCACTCCAAGTGAAATTACAAAAATACCCTTCAATAAGTAAAACTCCTTTATTATATCATCTTTACATAGCGCGACTCTCTAGTCTCGTCTTTATTGGCATTGGGAGGATTCCAAGGATATAGTTATCACCAAGCCATCTTGTGAAGCTATACCGAAACCCAATCAAGTACGAGATGAATATTTCATCACGAACCTTTATGTTATAAATACCATATGAGCATAAACTCTTCACTGACGCAACCCGATCAATGCCCCGATACCAAACACATCTCATAGCTTAAAAGTGATCTGGGGGACTTTATCGAATTGCATAGAATGATAAGATAAAGAAGAATATGCCTTTTATTAAATAACTTGACAAGACACAATATAAGACTGTCTAAAGAGTCGGCTACTATGCCCTACAAATGGTGCGTTGGGCACCTAACTCTTTTACTTATCTTACTCTCAATATTCAACAAAGTAACAAAAGAAAATTAGATAATTCCATAAGTACATCAACTTCGCACGCTAGGCTAGGTCATATCTCTAAAGAAAGGATACGCATAATGGAAAATCAACTTGGTCTTGGAGATCTAAACGAAATGCCAACTTGCGAATCATGTCTTAAGGGAAAAATGACCAAGACACTATTCACTGGGTCTATGGCGCGTGCAAGTGGAATTTTGGACTTGATCCATACTGATGTATGTGGGCCAGTTAGCATAAATGCTAGAGGTGATTTTAGCTACTTCATAACATTTACCGATGACTTCTCACGCTATGGTTATGTGTACCTTACGAGGTACAAGTCTGAATCTTTTAATAAATTCAAGGAGTTTAGACATGAAGTAGAGAAACAAATTAGAAGAAATATCAAGATTATTTGATCGAATCGAGGAGGTGAAAACTTATTCAACGAATTTTTGGATTATCTAAAAGAGAATGGGATTCTCTCGTAGTGGACTCCGCCCGACACGCCTCAAATGAATGGGGTAGCTGAGCGAAGGAATCGAACTTTGTTATACATGGTTAGATCCGTGATGAGTCGCACTGGACTTCCTTCTTCAATGTGGGGCTATTCTTTGACGAGTGCAACCTATTTTTTGAATAGGGCGCCGTCTAAGAGTGTGCCTAAGGTCCCATATGAAATGTGGTATGGTAAGACACCTTCATATAAACACCTAAGGGTGTGGGGGTGTGCTGCTTATGTCAAGCAGCAAGTAGGCGACAAACAGGAACCGAGGACCACGTTGTGAAAGTTTGTGGGATATCCGAAAGACTCTTTTGGATACTACTTCTACAATCCCTTGGAACAAACCGTGATTGTTTCAAGAAATGCAACCTTCTTGGAGAAGGATTTTCCCCTAGATGGAAATAACGAGATTGTAGAACACGAGGAGACTCAAAGCACTGAGAGACCTCAACAACCACAAACGACCTCGCTCGATACCACACAGGAAGCGATTCATAAAGAACAAGCCAAAAGTACACCACGTCTGAGGAGATCCGAAAGGGTTCCAAGTGTTAAAGTTTATGCCCGTCGCACCAATTTTAGGCGCCATTCTATGTAATAATAACTCTAGCTGAACGATCTTTTTCATATAAATAAAGTTAATCTTTTGGCATCTTTATTCGTATATATAGCTTAGTCTTAACTTAGAATAAAGTCCCAAAGGATCACACATAGCTGTGGGACACCATTGCGCATTGGGAATGGCAATGATGGAATATGTTTCTAAGCCTGTGATCCATAAACATATGTTCCAAGTCGTGAATGGCTCCTCGAGATGAAAGGATATCGATGAGCCCCAAAAGACTTGCTAATATGATGCATACTCATGATAGAGTGTATCTCGTTCCATAGATATTGGCGCGGTGAAAGCCTATGCATGTATGAGGGTTCCTATTGTCGGAATAGGTACATTGAACAACCCCATAGAAGTTCCATTAAATGGAATCCCAGTCGAATATGGAACTTCCTGTGGTCTTGTAGTATAAGAATAATCCTTACAACCTGAGTTTCTATTAGATGTCTTATACACAATCGAACATGTCTTGGTTTGTTACATGATTACTTAGATGATCTCAAATGGGCAAAATCAGACATGGGTTGATTGTGTATGAAGGCATGTGAGAATCAAGATGGAATCTATCTCTTGTCAGTGAATCTCCTATGTTCACATAGTGAATCAACATTAGGAAACTTCGGCCGAAGTATGATATCTAAAGAGGCATATGGTTTCCTCATTTAGATAGTCGATCTCACCGTATTTGGGAAACATAGTTATTGAATTAATAGAGCTTCGACCTTAGCCACTGCTCTAGATTCAATCGAAAGATTAGATGGAGGGATCTTACTTATACAAGGATCAAGATCACAAAAGGCGTATCTTTATATTCGTCTTTATCTAGGTCTAGGTGGCCCGTTGCTAGACAGTAACCACGATTTGTAAGTGCCGAGAATTAATATGGTGATTAATTCGAGGCTTGAGTAAATCAAATGAATGATTTAATCTAATTCTTTCTGTTTTAGGAAAGCACACAGAACTTTGGGAAAGTGTACTTACTACTAGATAGTAGACGAGCCTAAGGGGTTACACACTTGACTCGTGAGAGTCACTGCTTAAATGATGTGATTAATCAATTTGAGGAAATTGAGAAAATTAGGAAAGTCTAGTCCTTTCCTAATAAGGAATATGAATTAATTGAGGCGATTCAATTAATTCGACTATTTTAATTAATTTTGTCGAATTAATTAAATTAATGGACCTAGTAGAGTGATAAGTTCATATTTTACAGTATTTTATGCCCCATTTTAATATGATTTGATCGTTACTTTCATCACTTTTTATCCCTCATAATGCTTTGATTGGTATATATTTAGTTTTGTCGGATAAAATTTGATTCAGGCATGAAAAACTAGGAAAGAGATCCAAATTGAGCTTGAAATTGAAGAAAGAAACAAAAGAAGATAGCTGATGAAAGATTTTACACAATGCTCATAGAGAAACGAGGTTTTCGTCCCCTTACAGTCCGAATCAGACTAAGCTTTCTTCTCCAATATTGTAGCACTTTGTCTTAGCTACGTGTAGCAACTTAATTCACCTCAATCCGAAATTTGTATAGATATTTATGATCAAAATACTAAAGCTGTGAATTTTGCGTCAGAAGACCACGGTCCGAAATTCCAGTGCCAACTTTAGACCGCGGTCCGTTTTTCCGATCCCTAATTTTCATATCCGCCGTTTTTGGACTTTTGGACACACTTTTCACCTACCAAAGGGGCTTTTCTTGCTCTCCAAGACCTAAGGAAGCCATGACAAGTCCCAAGGAAGCTTGAAGAGTCAATTATCATCATCACAGCTTGGATTCACTTCTTGTGATAGGGAGTTTTTCAATTCCCCCTTTTAGAATAGTTCTTAGCTATGTCTTTTAGGTATTTTGAATTTCTCTTTGTTACAATTATGAACTAAGTACTTATTTGATTTGGTTATGTGAATACTTTGTGATGTTTTGTGTTTAATGAAGTCTTAGTTTCCAGATTAATTGCATTCTTGTTACATATTTGATTTTTATGCTTAATGCTTGATCACCATGTGTTTGATATAATGCTTTGTCTTGAGACCGAGAGGAGATAGATAAAGGTAGATCATAAAATCAAATATCATAGTAAAAATTGACTAGAGATAGAATCAATTACGTTGTGTGGCTTTTTGTGATAAGATGACCCAAGTGAATGTAGGATCTTCGTAAGCAAGGAATCCCTTTGAACCTTAATGCATGTTAGTTAATTAAATCTTTGCTATTGAGATATAGGGAGTTGTTGACTAGTATAGGCTCGTTATTTCAAGAGCTTGAGTAATGAATACCTTAGGGGGTTTCTCCATAACAAGAACTTTATAATAATCCGGGTAATTGAGAGTTTATGAGCACAGAATAAAGCATAGTGGGATCATAACCCAATCATTTTCCATTCGATAATATTACCTTTTTTTTCATAAAGTTGTCCTTAGTTTATTTTCATAGTTTAATCATCTCCCATCTTATAATTTGATTTAGCTTAGAGTTGGGTAACATAGCAATTACGAGCACCGAATCCAATTGTCCTTGTGGAGACGATACACATCCGGGCTCATTGTCCACCTTATTACATTGCACGACCTAGTACACTTGCTAGGAATGACACATGTCAAGTTTTTGGCACCGTTGCCCGCGAAAATTGCGTTTTTTGATATTGTAATTCACTTGTCTTCTCTAATACTAAGTAGTTTTATTTTTTTAATTTATTTTTATTCTTGAATAGATGAGCAACTATGACTTTTATTGGTCAAAACAAGGATGGGATGAAGGTGCCGATGACGGTAAAGTGTTTTGTTCGTGGTGTGGAGGTGTTCATAATAGTGATTGTAGCCAGCAAAGATGGAGATGTCAACAGGACTTGCCATTGAGTTATTATGCTATGAGAGCTTCACAAGCATACCTACAATAAGATAGGTCCCCCTTTCTAATGCAGGGAGAATTTGAACCGATTAACTTTCAAAACTCTCAAAACCTTCAGAACAAAGGCGATTATCAACAACAATGTGATAGGAACCCAAGTTTTGAAGAGTTGGTGATCCAATGGATGAAGTCGAATGATGAGCGGTCTCAAAATATCGAGGCATCTATCCAGGACGTCTAAGCACAACTAAACCAAATCTCCAACTTAGTTGTAGAGAGGTCATCAAACACCACATATATTAGCATAGAAGAGAATGATGAGGCTCCAAAAGCAACATCACTAGAGGACTCACAATTCAGCATAGAGTCTCCGAAATTCATCCCGTCAGATGACCAAAAAAAAACATTAGAAATCTTCAAGAATCCAACACCACCTACCATCATATCTCTTGATTTCTTAAGAAAGTGCATCAATAATCACAGAGATAAAGTGGAGGATGTTGAAGCCAAGGTATACAATTATAGTGACCTGTTCGAGGCATACACTGAGAACCAAAGTGATACTACGGTTGAGAATGAGGAGATTAGACGATATAAAAATCACTGGGATAAGTCACCACTCAAACTGTCACAACCAAGGCTAGGAATGTTTGGGACAACCGCGTACATATTGAAACTGCGTACATATTGAATCTATATTACATAATCTCTAGACCTTATTTTGAGCCGTATTGATAAGAGTGGAGTGTGCTAAGCACACTAAAAACCACCATTCACCTTTCTTGCGTAAGCCACACCAACCACCCTTTAGCCTAAAAGTAAAACAAAGTTTATTTCCTAATTGAGAGAGCATAGAACTTCATATCATTTGACATTTATTTGGGTATACACTTTGTTTTAGGTATCAAAGCTTATTGATTAGTGGTTTAGAAGGTGGTGTTGTTCTTGCTTATGATAAAAAAATTGGAGGTTTGGATTTTATGTGAAAAGAGGGGATGAAATGAAGAACTGAAAGTTGGTTAAATAATCGAGAGATATATAAAAAAAGGAAAAAGCCAATTTTGTGCTCTCGACTAGGCTATGAACTAGACTTCAATGTGAATTGATTGGCTTTGGAATCATTACGCCCCCGGTATCAAAAGAAACAAGATTGGAGGTTGTGAGCTTGAAAAGAAAACAAAAAAAGAAATTTAAAAGTGATAAGTGATAAGTGAGTGTTTAGCTCGATGATATTGAGTTGTATGATCTCTTGAATTTAGTCACTTTATCCATATATTCCCGTCCAAGCAATTACCTAGACTTATGTTACAATCCGAAAAGACCTTTTGATCGTGACTTTAACATTTCATGCACCGATAGGTTAACAAGTTTTGGAGTGTTTTAATATCTTTATTATCTAATAAGTTTGCATAATCTTGTTTAAAGTGTGCTCTTGGCATAAAAATGGATATGGAGTTCATGATTTAGAGATGGAGTCGAAGATGTTTTGGAGGCTTTCAAATTGTTGAGTGTTCTAGGTAAAGTGTAACTTGTCATAATAATTTCGAGGGTTTAATTCTTACCTTTGTGTGTGAAGCTGAAAAAAAAATTTGAGCCTTCGTGTGCGTACTTGATTTTTGAGACATGAATTTTTTAAAAAAGACATGAATTTTTTAAAAAAGATCCCAAACCAAGTTGTAAAATCTGAACTTATGAATACTTGTTTGCCAATTATTGATCGAGACGATCATAGCCTAGTTGGGGGGTAGTTGATAAGTTCATATTTTACAGTATTTATGCCCCATTTTAATATGATTTGATCGTTACTTTTATCACTTTTTATCCCTTATAATGCTTTGATTGGTATATATTTAGTTTTGTAGGATAAAAGTTGACTCACGCATGAAAGACTAGAAAAGAGATCCAAATTGAGCTTGAAATTGGAGAAAGAAACAAAAGACGATAGCTGACGAAAGATTTTACACAATGTTCATAGAGAAACTAGGTTTTCGTCCCCTTACAGTCCGAATCAAACTAAGCTTTCTTCTCCCATATTGTAGAGCTTTGTCTTCTCTACGCGGGATAAATGCAAAAAATCCCCCTGTGTTAATGTGAAATTGCAAAACAACACCTGTGTTAACGAAATAGGCTAAAAACCACCATGTGTTCTTAAAAATTCTGCAAATAGTGGATTTTTGGAAAAAAAAGAGCGTGTTTTTCATGTTTTTCAACTTTAATGACATGCTTCTTTGTTTGGAGAGTGTAAAAATGACAAAAAAACATTTCATTAAAGGTGAAAAACATGAAAAACAAGCTCTTTTTTTTCCAAAAATCCACTATTTGCAGACTTTTTAAGAACACATGGTGGTTTTTAGCCTATTTCGTTAACACAGGTGTTTTATTGCAATTTCGCATTAACACAGGGTTTTTTTTGCATTAATCCCTATCTACGCGTAACAACTTGAATCACCTCAATCCAGCATTTGTAGAGATATTTTTTATCAAAATAATAAAGTTGTGACTTTTGCATCAGAAGACGGCGGTCTGCCACATTCCAGACCGCGGTCCATTTTCCCGATCTTTAATTTTTATATCCGCCATTTTTGGACTTTTCGACACACTTTTCACCTACAAAAGGGGCTTTTCTTGCTCTCCAAGACCTAAGGAAGCCATGACAAGTCCTAAGGAAGCTTGAAGAGTCAATTATCATCATCAAAACTTGGATTCACTTCTTGTGATAGGGAGTTCTTGAATTTCTCTTTGTTACAATTATGAATTAAGTACTTATTTGATTGAGTTATGTGAATACTTTGTGATGTTTTGTGTTTAATGAATTCTTAGTTTCTGGATTAATTGCATTCTTGTTACATATTTGATTTTTATGCTTAATGCTTGCATATGCTAGATCACCACGTGTTTGATATAATGCTTTGTCTTGAGACCGAGAGGAGATAGATAAAGGTAAATCGTAAAATCAACATCATAACGTAACAATTGACTAGATATAGAATCGATTGTGTTGTGTGGCGTTTTGTGATAAGATGACCCGAGTGAATGTAGGATCTTCGTAAGCAAGGAATCCCTTTGAACCTTAATGCATGTTAGTTAATTCAATCTTTGCTATAGAGAAATAAGGACTTGTTGACTAGTATAGGCTCGTTATTTCAAGAGATTGAGTAATGAATACCTTAGGGGGTTTCGCCATAACAAGAACGTGTTGGGTTTCATTCGAAAAAGCATAAACGCAGCGGAAGGGATTTCAAAAATTAAAAAGAAAACCCAATTGGTACTCTAATTCGCATAATTGAATTGAAAAGCGTATAACGAATAAAGCTTACTCGTTAATATGAATATGATGATGGAGAAAAACATCTTCTTCTCCAAACTCGAAATATTGAAGCTTCCAAATCTTCAATCCTTTGGTTTGATTCTTCAAACTTGAACTTGATCCGAACAACGAAAATACGTCGTCTCTAAATTGTCACGTGCGGATCAACAAACGAAAAATCCCCTTTCTTCTTTCTCTTTGGTCGACGGCTAAGTATAGAGGAGGGGAGGAATATTTTTCTTTCTTTTTTAGAAGTTATGAGAGTTGTGTATTCTCCTTTTTTCTTGTTCTAAGTCAAATAGTCTTTATATACCTCATGACTTATTGAACAAGTCAAAACAAAAGAGCCTTAATATGTGGCCTCTCAAAGACGCCACTTTGAGGCCTCATAGGCGTCCAATTGGACTCCTTATTTAGCCCGGGATTTATTTTGTTTAATTAATTTCTTATTTCAATTAATAATTTATTATATCCAATAAATAAATTAATTAAATAACCAAATTAATTAGGTAAATTAATTCATTAATATATTTCACAAGGAAATTAATTAATAATTAATCTTATCATTATAATTAATTATTTCATTTAATGAATAATTAATTATTTGACTTATCCAATAAATTAAAACTCCCAGAAGAAATAATAGAAATTCCTTTTTCTTTGTCAATCCTTTAGCGCGACTCTTTAGGTTCGTTTCGTTTGGCAATGAGAGGAAACCAAAGGAAGTGGGTAATACCTAGCCAGTCACGTGGCCCACTTCGTAACCCAGACGAAAACGAATGATAGGATCATTCCGAAACCTTCCAATCGCAAATACCGTATATGTATAAACCCTTTGTTCACGTTACCCGGTCACGTGAGAATAATGGTTATGTCAAACTCACTGAACTTGACCATATGTATAAAGCATAATAAATACGAAATCATTGAGATCGATTTAGTGCCAAGCACATTCGTCTCGTTTGCTTTGACCAAAGACTTTAATCTCTATTTATCTATAATTACATAGGGTACATACTCATTCACTTATGAGAGAACAAATCCCATATTAGATATCTGCTAAGATTACCACTTGCCCATTAAGTCCGCATTCGAGGTTGACCCCACCAAAGGGTGAATTGGGTCTAACTACTCTAGTGAAAGACTTGACGTCACAAGTGCATCTTCAGCCTGATACTTCAGGTCAAAGGTTCACATATACCTATTACGCATAATCAGTTCCGTCATTGACAGTCACATAGTGAAAACCCATGTGACAGAACCGATGCGAGTCGTGTTCGAACATATCAGTTCCACTGACGTGTCCACAATCATAATCTCCTATCATCCCATGATACCAGACAGGCACTCCCATGTCGGAGCTAAGATTGTACAAGTATTCGAAGTCTTTATTTGTCCATTAAAGACTTCATATTACTTACGAACTTATTTTAGCAGTCAAGATCGATCTCTCTAGTGCCAATCTTCCTATCCCATAGGAAGTAGAGGGATCACACTGAAAACATGGACAAAACTTTTTACACAACTTATAGATGCAGATAAGAATTAAGTGAAAACTCAATAATGCCTTTTATTTAAGAAGAGTTTAAGTTCAATACAAGATATATGCCCTATACATTCTATCCTCTATGACATATGAGGGCATAATCCTAACAGAACGTTCTAATAATCCGGGTAATTGAGAGTTTATGAGCACCAAATAGAGCATAGTAGGATCATAACCCAATCGTTTTCCATTCGATAATATTACCTTGTTTTTCATAAAGTTGGCCTTAGTTTATTTTCATAGTTAAATCATCTCTCATCTTATAATTTGATTTAGCTTAGACTTGGGTAACATATCAATTACGAGCATCGAATCCAATTGTCCCTGTGGAGTCGATACACACTCGGGCTCATTGTCCACCTTATTACATTGAACAACCTAGTACACTTTCTAGGAATCACACGTGTCATAGAGTCCAAGTATTCTATTTAGTTGGGCTTGGCCCAAGTTGAATAAATAAGCCAATTGGAATAAGTAATATATATAATTATATGGGAATATTTAATTGATGGGTTTAGCCCATAATTAAATATGGAGTCAAGAATTAATTCTTGGACTCAAATTAAGGATGATGGCTGAGTTTTTGAGCCCAAAAGAAGAGGGGTTTGAATTCTTGGTGAAGAAGAAAAGGGTTTTCTTCTTCTCCAAGTCTTGCAGTTGGATTAGGATTCTAGGACTCCTATTCTATATATATGTGAATGCAAGACAAAAACCCTAAGCCTCCTAAGAGTTTAAAATTTGAACCCTAGCTAGAAAAAGAAGATAGCCTTTCCTTGTCATCCTTGAGCAAAAATCGCCCCTAACGTTGTTTCAATACGACATCGTTTTGTTCATGTGTTGAACTGAACGATTCACATATTCCATCCCTTCACATAATCAAGCCTAGGTTTTAGACTTAGATCTATTTTGGTGGTGACTTGAACGAGGTGTGGATGCATCTTAGAGGTGTGATGTTTAGAGCACTAACACCGGAGATACGATTGACGGGCAATTTCCTGCAAGAAATCGTGTGGACTTGAACCACCGGGTTGAAAAGATCCGAATCATTGCTGCGAGAATTTAATCGAAAGGTAAAAATTCTCGTAACCTTCTTTATAGCGTAATCGAGCACACCATTATTCCTGTTTAAATTTTAATTTCTGCTGCCACGAGCCACCCGGGGAATAAAACCAACCCAAAGTGGTATCAGAGCCATGGTTGATTCGATTAAGCTATACTATGTGTTAGCGCATTTTATTTACGCGTATGTAAATTGGTGCATGTTAAAAATATATTCATCGTTTAGAATAATTGATTTTTCGATTGGGATATAATTGATTGTTTTTGTGAAAAACGACTTTGGTTTCGAAAATTCAATTGAAAAGGATGAATCTTGGGTGTGTGTGGATTTATTTAGATGGTGAAAGATGATTTTGGAATCACCGGTGGTAGGACGTCGCGGGATGATCGGATTGAAGTCTCAATTGTTAAGTGATTATACCTGACCTGAGGTGGAATAGAATTTGTCCATCATTGACTGGACGAATCACTCGTGGATGAAAAGGGGAGAAATCCCATACAGCAACAGGTGCTGTCACTCGCGCCTGGGCGTGGGGTGACTGGTGCCCGGGCACCGGCCGGCAAGACCTGGTGGTCTCGCCTCTGTCGGCAGTGCCTGGGCGCGACAATGTTGGTGCCTGGGCGCCGTCAGGTCAGCGTCCAAGCGTGGATCTACTGGCGCCTGGGCGCGGTCAGCAGACCAGGGTCGAAATTTTTTTCTCAATTTTCTGATGCCAAAAGGTCAGGTAACCCAAGAACCTGACCCGAGTTGATTGTTTAAAGACCTGTAATTTCTAAAAAAGGGTTTTGTAAATTGGAAATGTATATTATCCCAATGAAATTTGCAATTTTGTTTAGACGACGAATGGGTAAATTTTGGATATCGCATATATATATGTTTGTTTCTTAGCATGCTTATGTGATGGGGAGGAACCGTGAGCCTAGTCTATGTTGTTTGGTTTTCATTGAATGTAATATACTATAGTTGTAAAAATAGCCGGTTTGGCTTTTACTTTTCTGTCAAGTAGATTAGTAGTAGTTGATAGGCTACGTATTCGAAGATGGGGCGAGAAGACGAAGCCAAGACTTGAAGACATGTATGATGTGGTGGAACCCATTGTAATAGTCTAGTTATTTTCACTTTCTATAGTGAATCCAATATTCAAGTGGCCAAGATCATCTCGCTAATTAGGGCAGTGGACCAAGAAGCAGCTCAAGCGCTCATGCCTTTGATTTTGGACTTCTTCAACTATTATACTTCAGGGATTGCTTTACCGGAAGGTGTGCAACTTGCACTAAGTACCAAAGAGCGCGAAGACGCTATATTCTTTATCCCGCAATCTAGCCTTATCAGTCCAAGGCATGTGATGGAAGCCCTTGGCCCCCTCTGGGTCATTGGTCTTAGAGAACCTTCTCCCTCCATCAAAATTATAGAAGAAGAAAGTGCTCCTACTGAGGATGACGCTCAACTTCCAGATTCCTCCAGCGCCCCAGTGGTTGAGCCCCCAGCGATTGCAGATCCTATTGATAAGAGTCATTTTTACGTGTTTTTAAGCTCGTTGTGTTTATGTTTTCGATTCATTTATCACTTGATTCTTGCCACATTTGCGTTTAATCCGTGTGTGAAGTGATTTCAGGTTCTAAATGGATGCAAACGAAGATGGGCGGAAAAACGATGTATAAAACAAGTTCATGCCAAGATGCTTCGCACCTCCACGCCCAAACGCAGTAACAATCACGCCTGGGCACCCGAACAAGCAAGAAATGAGCTCAAGTTACGCATAATCGCACCTAAGCGCGATTTTACCACGCCTGGGCGCGACATCTGCCACGTTTGAGCGCCATTTATTTATGTTTCAAGACCGAATTTGAGAACATTTCCTTCTACAAAATTGTAGATCTATGTCTTCTCTTTACGGGAAAACTTGAATCACTCAAATCGGAGGTCCGTGGAGAACGTTATGAGAAAAACACGATTACTGCGCTGAAAAGCAAGAAAACGGTTCAGTGTTCGTACTGTGGCGCCCAGGCGCCACCACCACCACGCCTAGGCACCATTATGCACGCCTGGGCGCCCTGCAACTTATTCCCCAAGTCATTTGTGCCACGTAGGCCGCGCCTAGGCGCCGATTTGGCCGCGCTTGGTCGCCGATATAACCGAATTTCAGTTCTATAAAGCTAAATTTTCAGCACATTAAAGGGGGTTCGAATTCTAAAGGAATTTTGGGGATTTCTTGGGATTGGGACATCACTTTTCATCACTTTAGAAGAGCAAAAGAGAAGGGAAAGAAGAGATTCAAGCCTCCAATTAAAGATTCGATCATCAATTCAACATAGGGAGTTTCTTAGCTTTAGATTCATCTTTGTCTATGAACATGGATCTTATGCTTAGCTTTTTCCTTATACATTTTATGAGCTAAATTGTTGAACTAGGGCCATGAGAAGGCCATGTTGTTAGTATTGTGATAATAAGATCGTTTTCCATTTCAATTCATATATTGCTATGTGTTGTGATTTTGTGGTTGAATGCCTTACATATGCTTGATCACCATCTGTTTGAAATCATGCCTAGGTGAATTATTCGAGAGAAAGTTGACTTAGGGTGCAAGAATTTCACAACATCACCGACCAAATAGGAATTTCCCTAGACATAGGTAAAGATTCCCGGGTGAAGTCGTTCGATTTTAATCGAGAAAGCTCTAGTTCTTTAATGTATGCTTAGTGGTTAGATTTCCGGGTAGACATACTTAGGAAACCACCAATTAAGTATAGGAGTCTATCACGAGACATCGGTTATTCTTTACCTTAGGAGCTTTCACCATAGCAATGTATGTCTAATGAATTGGTAATGATCTTAGGATAGCAACACGCAACATGTGCCCGAACATGAGCCTTAGTCACCTCTCCACCTTGGAAGTTTAATCTCTCTTTACTTTCGCTTTAGCTTATTTTACTTTCCTTTTTAGTTAAATCTCTAATTTATTTCCTTTTGTTATTGAAAATCATAAACTAAAATTCAAGTCTCTGTGGTTCGACAACCCGGACTTATTGTCCATTTCTATCACTAAACACGACTAGTGCACTTGCTACAAAAGCACGTTAGCTTCTAGCGTGTCACCTATCATGGATAAAGCGATTGAAGAAGTGCACGCTGAAATTGTTCAAGCGCCTGAAGAACCTTTTATCAGAGATAAATCCAACGGTAAGGCTGTAGTTTCCTCTTACCCTGAGCGTCCTTCTTTCGATTCAGATTCTGAGAGTGATTCAGAAGCCAGAGATTTCAGACAGGCAGTCCGGAACTCGCTAACCAACATTGAGGGTTCCTGCTCTAAGATCTTTGAGGCTGCTGATAGGCATATCCGCATAGTTTCGGATACGCGGACTCGTGATATTGGCAACGCTACAAATAAAAGCACTATTGCTATCATGCAAAGCATATCATCTCTTGTCGTTGAGCTCTCATCTGAATTCAACCGTCACTTAGCTCAGAGCGCCCTGGCCGATACTGAAAGACACGCTTCATTCGATGCCGCCGCTCAGAGTTTCGCTCAACAAGTTGCTCTTCTCATCGAAGAAGTTAGACTCTTGCGTCGCGATGTCGTTGAACTCAAGAACTCCCTTGATAATGTCAAGAAGGGGGAAGATAAAGAAAAGTCCAAAGCGATTTCCAAGACAGATAATAAACAGTGGCGTTCATTGTTCGAAGAATTAGTAAGCATTAAGAAAATGCTATCCAAGAAAAGAAAGCCAAGGTATTATCTCGAAAAGTACGCGCTTCCAGAATTGGACCCCGAGTTCTTAGAAAGCATGGGATTTCCTGCTTATGCCGGACCGCTACAACGACCTATCAATTGGAGACCGTTAAATGATCGACAAAGAGATATCTATCATGACTTAATTCGTGAACTTGGTATTCCACCAAGGGACTGGACGGAAAGGTTGTTAGAACTAAATCAAAGCGCCAGACTTCGTAGACTTGATTATGATGATGTTCAACATACGACAATGATCGATATTGATCGTCTCTTGTTGGAACTAGCGCTAGAAGTTCTACAAGGCGAAGCAAGAGCGAAGCGACAGAAAAAGTGATTGGTTTCCTTTTTATGTTTCCTTTTTTATGTTTTATCCATTTTACTTTTATCTTTTATTTATGATTCAGTGTAAAACATGTATGCTTTAAATTCTCTCAATGAATGAATGTTTTAACGCTGAAACATCTTGTTGAAGCTAATCTAATTTTAGCTCACTTTACTAACTTTTCAAACGCTAACTTATATTCCTTTGGGCCTTTTCTTTTTAAGTAACTCTTAAATTATAAAAGAGTTATAAGAGTCTTGACATCATCAAAAAGGGGGAAATTGAGAGGAAATTTCATGTTAGATGTTTTGATGATGACAAGATAGGATTCAATGTTAGACCCCAAAAATACAATGTAAGTTTTCATTTTTCATAGAATAATGTATAAGCGTTTGAATGTTGTAATTTATTATAGGCTTGTAATTTTTATCTTTGTAGAATTTAGACTAAGTCTTAAGTGACTGAATCGCTAGTAGAATTCTAGGTGAGTCTATTAGAGAAGAAGTTGAAGACCAGTGTCTGAAGTCAACCGGAGATAAAGTTTTTGTTCTTAGCGTCTGTCAAACGCTAAAAGATCACATTTTAGGATTTATGGATCAGCGCTCGAAATCCCTCAAGCGACTTATGTCAGATTCATTTGAAATAAATCCTCAAGTCATGAAGGACTTAAATGCAATCATTCAACGGGCATTTATTTCCAACAACAATTAAATTCAAAATGCATTAAATGCCTGATAAGAGCATTAAATGTGATAAGCCAATATGACTTGTGGACAAGCCATCGTTTGACCAGACTGTCAGGAAAATTCAGAATTTCAGCTGCTCTCGTCCAATCGGCTTCAACAAATTTTCAGAAATGTCAGAGAAAAGGTATACTCACGTGCCCCGTGAGAGGCACGCTCCTACATGTGTCCAACGGACAGATCCCAAGAAATTGCCTATAAATACCTTACCCCAGCAAACCCTAAATATACAAGATACGTACGAAAAAGAGAAGAAAAACTATTGCCAAAAATCTTACGTACATTTTCTGAGAAAAAGCTTAGAAACTCCATAGCCTAATCTTTCAAGTTTTTTTTCTACATTCCAGCAGTCAAAAATATCTCAAACATCTTCCAAAAAAGAAACTCAAATTTTAACTGAGATATTCCAAGTTGTTTGATCTTTTCAAAAACAAACAAAACCCTAGTGACAAACCTCAACCTTTCATCTGAGTGAGAAAAGTTGATTGAACCCTTTCAGGCAGTATTTCTGAGTGAGAGAAGCTTGAAGAAGACGATCTTCATTGGTGCTGAAGTCTGTGTGATCAAGTAGCCGAAGATCATTTTCACCCTTTTACTATTGTGTAGAAGATTCTGTGTGACTCTTCGAAAATCATTCTAGTAAATTCCTCCAAGTGAAAAAGGAGAAGAAGGACGTAGCTGGGATTACACCACCCAGTGAGCCTTATATATCTTGTGTCATTTATTTTATTTGTCTTATTATTATTTTTATTACATCATTTATCTTTGAAAGAGACAAGTTAAAGTGCAAAGCGATTAAATTAACTAAAAGAACGCTAAAACTCATTTCCGCTGTGCTAACCCTGATGAAGCGATCTAAGCGTTGCCCTACTTTGGTAAACTGCTAAAATCACTGAGTCTAAGTTAACTTTTCTGAAGCGTCTGACCCAAGCGCTCAGTTATTCAAAGCGTTCAAACCTTTAAAGTGATACGAAATTTTTGAAGTTGAAAAAGACTTCAGGGTCTATTCAACCCCCCCCCCTTCTAGACCCTTTCGTGTGCCACTTGGGACCACCAGACTCAAGCGCCTGAAGTCAGAATGAAGATGAAGATTCCAAGCTATTTCAAGCGTTCATTAGGACAAAAGTTATTGAAGGATGAATGAGCGTCTATCGATGATAGATTTCACCTGAATTTATTTCTAAGTCCGGAAGGAGTTTAATGAAAATATTCTCAATGCATTAAGTGCCAACGGGTATTTAATTCAAATGCATTAAATGCTGATAAGAGCATTAAATATGACAAGCTCTTTCGGACGTACGGAGAAGCCACCCTATTGGACTGTCAACTTTCACCAACTTTTGTGCAGCAAATTTTCAGGAAAAAGGACAAAAGTTGTTCACTCGCGGAAGTGAGAGACACGCGCCTGTGCATGTGTCAAACGGACACTTTTTCCAAGAATGCCTATAAATAGGACTTCAACAACAAGACAAAAACATACGATTGATTCAAAGCCAAATCGCTGTTGAATTGAAGTCTGATTCCTTAAACTCTCAGAAAAGCCAGAATATTTAAGCAAACATTCTCTTTGATTTTCTTCAAATCCTGAGACAGTCAACCAATATCTTAAACATTCTTTTCTAAGAAACCTACATTACCATTTTGATATTCCCAGTTGTTTAAACTTTATCAAAACCAAACAAACCGTTCAGAAAAACCCCATCTAAACCCGCGATCTGTGTGAAATCGAAGTTGGATACTTGCATTATTTCTGGATGAAAGAAGCAAGAAGATAAAAGTGATTTGGAGCGGAAATCTGCATGATCAAGGAGCTCAAGTCATTGACATCCATCTCTCCCTAATTTGTAGAAGATTTAGTGTGTTTCTTTGAGAATCATTTTAGTGGATTGCCTCCAAGTGATCAAGGAGAAGAAAGATATAGTTGGGATTACACCACCCAACGAGCCTTACAAATATTGTGTTATTTACTTTATAGTCAATCTTCATATTATCATATCATTGCATAAATTGATTAAGTAAAACGCAATCAAAAGTTATGCAACTAAGAAACAGTTTGTGACGCTAAAAGCTTTCGAACAAGAAGACTATAAAATCATTCCGCTGTGCTAAGACTGATCAAAGAAGTGAACGCTTAAACCTATTTGGTTATAGTATTCAAATCTTGAAATCTAAGTTATCTTTCTAAAAATAGACTTCAATAGACGCTCAGTCAAGCGCCTACGTTTCAAGCTCCAACACATTTTTTTAATACAAATTTTTGAAGTAAAAAAAGACTATAGGGTCTACTCAGCCCCCCTTCTAGACCCTTTTGTATGCCACTTGGGACCAACAAATGGTATCAGAGCGATTAAAATTGAAATTTGAAAATTTCCAAGCATAACAGCTTGTTTCGATCCTTTCTCAAATCTAGTTGCTTTAAATTTTTGTTATGGCATTTGCTAAAGTTCCCAAACTGACTGAGTCAAACTATGACACATGGAATGTCAAAGCATTTACATATCTCTGTTCATGTGATGATGACATGTGCGATATTATTTCAGATGGACCAATCAAAATAGATAAGGTTATCACTAGAGCGCCTAGAGACACTAAAGACACTACGGATGGTTACATAGAAAAGCCAAAACAAGAATGGTCTCCAGATGAGCGTCGAAGAGCAAATTTGGACAATGTTGGTTGTAATGCTCTATATACAGCATTACACCAGAATTGACATGTTTGGTAATGGTTTCAAGATGTTGCCCAATGAGACTTTAGAACAACTGGATATAAGATTCACAGCTCTTACTACAGAATTGACATGTTTGGGTATGGATTTACAAAATTGGGAAATGGTGGTCAAAATCTTTAGAAATCTACCTAGTAGATTTTTTATGAAGACAACAGCTATGAGAGAGTCGAACAATTTGGATAGTTTAACACCAGAAGATGCTTTTTCGGAACTCAAAGCATTTCAGTTTGAATTGAATTCGGCTAGTGATGTAGTGAGCAGTCCAGTGATTGAGTCTGGAGCGCTTATAGCGTCAATAAAGGGTAAATTGGGTAACAAGGGAAAGGTTTCAGATATTAGCGAGGAAGAGGAGTTGACTTTACTGAATAGATTCAGGAAGTTCTTGAGATATGAAAAGAAAGGAAAAGGTTCTAGCAATCAAGGATAAAATTCATATCAAGCGCCTGCTCCAGTACAACAACAGTTTCAAGCGCCTCATTATTCTGTTCCTACAACCCAAGCGCCTGTTCCGTACCAAGCGTCTGCTCAAAATCTCTCAGCAACAGTGGTTTCAAAACCACACAATGCAAGGTTAACAAATGAACAAAAGATGAAAACTAATCTTTGTTATAATTGCAGGAAACCAGGGCACTACCAGGTAAATTGCCCTTATCCAAACGTATCTAAGCCTTAAAGGCAGGATTACTTGGATAGAAACCAATTCAGGAGCAACCTTCGTCAACAAGGTTTTCTAGTGGAATCAGAACAAGCGTCTGCCCCTGAAGGTAAAACCAAAGGTATAGGTACTGTGATAGGGGAAACATCATGATAAGTGATGTTTATTATGTTGAGGGTCTGAAGCACAATTTATTAAGCATAAGTCAATTTTGTGATAAAGGATTTGAAGTAATATTCTCAAGAAACTGTTGCTATATAAATGACGCTAAGACTAAGTCTACTAAATTGAAAGGTAAAAGAACAAACAATGTATATTTAGTAGATTGGGGTTCAACAACTGACAGCAACCCAACATGCTTTGTTGCTAAAAATGAATCTAAAATGGGTTGGTTATGGCATAGAAAAATGAATCACCTCAACTTTAAGACAATCTATCAGCTTATAAATCTAAATCTTGTAGAGGGATTACCAAAAGGACCATTTCACAACGATCGCCTTTGTGACACTTGTCAAATGGGCAAACAGGTTAAATCATCTTTCAAGAGAAAACCTCATCTATCTACCACTAGAATACTTGAACTACTTCACATGGATCTGTTTGGACCTATTCAAACGATTAATGTGAGCGGTAAAAGCTATACGTTGGTGATAGTAGATGATTTCTATCGATTTACTTGGGTGGAAATTCTTTCATCCAAAGAAGAAACATGTGACAAGTTAACAATGCTTATTCGGCAACTTCAAACATTGAAAAATCTTAAGGTTGCAAGAATAAGAAGCGATCACGATACTAAGTTTACTAACCAGGTTGTTGAGAAGTTTTGTGCGGAGAATGGAATACATCATGAGTATTCAGCTCCCAGAACTCCACAACAGAATGGTGTTGCTGAGCACCGGAGCAAAACGCTCAAGGAAGTCGCTAGGACGATGTTAGCAGAGTTCAAGCTTGCTCCTAGGTTTTGGACTAAAGCGATCAACATGGCTTGTTACACTCAAAACCGTTGCATGATCAACAAACAATATGGAAAAACTCCATATCAACTATGGAAGGGACGTAAGCCAAATGTTTCATATTTTCACATCTTTGGTTCTAAATGTTTTATCCATAATAATGGATCCCAAAGCTTAAAGACATTTGATCCCAAAGCGGGTGGGGAATCTTTCTAGGCTACTCCAGGAATGGAAAGAATTTTCGCATCCTAAACAAGATCAAATCAAAGGTTGAGGATGTTAGAGTATATGCCCTTGAATGACATAAAGAGGATAGATTTATAGGGCATAAATATTGTAACTAAACTATGGTTTTTCTATTAATATAAGGCAGTTGATTGTTGTTTTCTTATTGGCATTTATAAGGTGTGAACATCAAGTCTGTCATTAGAGTAGTTAGATTCAAATCACCTGTTGGTGGAATCGACCTCGAATTGCGACTTGATGGGCAAGTAGCATTGTTAGCTGATTTGCAATATGGAATTTATTCTCTCACAAGTGAATGAGTGAAATATCCTATGCGATCATGAATAAGTGAGGATGAAAGTCTTTGGCCAAAGCATTTAAATACCTCGACTTATTATGAGCTTAGGCATATGGCCAAGTGATATGAGTTTGACTTTAAACCATGACTCTTAGTTGACTGGGATATAAGAATAAAAGGTTTATACACGTGTGGTATTCACGGCGTAAAGGTTTGGAATGATCCTATTCATTCGTTCTCAATTGGGTTACGGTGTGAGCCACGAGACTGGCTAGGTGTCACTCACACCCCTTTGGATTCTTTCCAATTTCCTTTTGAGACGAACCTAAAGAGTTGCACTTAAAGGAAGTGCAAAAGGAAAAACATGGGAAAAAAACTTGAGAGAAATTCACGGCATTGGATGCCGTAATTAATTAATTAATTATTGGATAATTGAATTAATGAGTTAATTAATTTCTTGGAGAAATTGAATTATAAATTAATTAGGAATTGAATTAATTGGATTATCAATTTATTTATTGGATAAATAAATTATCCGATTAATTAATTAGCAAGCAAGACGAAAGCCCGAAGGCTTCCGAGCCCACTAAGGGGGGGCCAAATAGATGCCCAAATAGGTTTCTTGCATGCTAGTATTATTGTTTCACAATGATATAAATATATCACAAGGTGAAAAATAACACAAGGCAACTTACATTACTTTCTCGCCAAGAAAAACTCTCCCACCTCTCTCTCTCTCTCTAGCCATCTTTGACAAGGAAGAAAGGAGGAGTTTTTCGTTTTTGATTCCGGCGTGACGAATTAGAGACGTTGGCAAATTAGGTGTTAGAGAAAAGGATCACGTTCAGAATCAACATATGCGAGAACGGTAATTTTTCTATACACAATTAAACACGAGGATTAGAGATGTTTCGGGCTTTGGGAAATAAATTTACTTTACGCTGCATTTTATTTGTATAATTCCCAACAGTGGCATCAGAGCCAATCTCTGAATTCTGTGTTTAATTGCTTATGTGATTGACTGTTTTTTTTTGCGTTTTTGAGGCCTGCTTTGAACGTGTTTTTCATATGAAAATATTCTGAATCGTGCTGCAGTTTCTTCATGAAAGTTATATTTTAATGACTTGCAAATCTGGGCATATAAATTTTATGAGAATCGGAGAAGTATAACCCCGAGACGAGCGCAGTCTGCGCGCGCAATAGGAGGCCTTTTTGGCCTCCCGTTGTGCACACACTGGGTAGGCCCCCAACGCCGTGCCATTTCACGGCGCCGGCCGCGTTCGGCCAAGCACGATTAAACCATGCACTGGGCGCACGACATACACCGTGCCATGTGCCTAGCGCACAGACCTGTTTCGGGGCCCGGGCTTTTGTGACTCGGGCCCTAATGGGTGGGGTTATATTTTTCTAAGATCCAAATTTTAATTGAATAGGTGTTTGGGCTATTTTAGTTATCCGGGTGGGTCAAAAGAATGATGACCCGGATTTAATTAAAAAGGGCCCAAATTATTTTGATTAAAATTGTGGATAATTCAATAAATTAGTTATTGGGCCTAATTATTTAATTTTGAATATGCCAATGGTTGGTAATTTAATTTTGATAAAATTATGCCCAATATAATTTTTATTGATCTTTATTTGAATGAAATAATTAATTAATAAACTCTTGGAGAATTTTATTTATTAAGTTATTTATTTAAATAAAGAATTCTCATAAATAGGATTATTTTCATATGAATCAATAAAATTTGGAATTTTATTGTGGAAATTAATTAAGTTGGACTAATTAATTTTTATTAATCACCAACATAAGTGCTTTATTTATCGCGAGCATGTATTATGTGATGGTGACATATGTCTATGGGCTTAGGTTGCTTCTTTTGATTATGCATTTCTTTTGATGGGTTGTAAGGGCCGATTTGAGCACATTTTATTTTATTTCTAAATTTATGTATAGGTTTTAAATTACCTCTTGTAATAAATAGAAATAGAATAGGCCTTTCAAGATGGAGATCATGCAAAAGAAGAGGAGCTTGGAGCCCATAAAGATTAGCTAGGCTTTTCTTTTTCAATTTTATGATGGCCCATTAGCTTGGGCCCTCTAGATAAAGCCCATACACTTGTGTGTTTCATTATTGCTTTCAATGCATGTTCATTAGTTGTATGAAGCATGTGTGTTATCAATATGCGCTATATAAATTTGGTAAATGTGCAAAGTGAGACGAATTAAATGTTTAGAACATGAATTCTACCAAATAAATTTTATACTAAGTTAGTAAGGGGTGCTAGGCTTCCTTTCCATCCACTAAACTTGATAAGATCAAGGATTAAATCCATATGTGGCATCTTCCCAGTAAGTAGGGCTCATGTATCAAGATTTAGTTCTAGAATTTTATTAAGTGCATTAGATGCCTTAATCGAGACATATTTCACCCCAAATATCGTTAAAGGGTTGCAAGGTGAAATTCAAATGTTAGATTATGAGGAGTTAGTGGGAATGAACTTAGATAGTCCACATTACTAATAAATCGTTAAAGGGTTGCGGTTTTTCTGGATTATGGGATAAATATGATTGAACCGTCTATTTGATAGATTGATGTTTGACATCACTTTAATTAAGTAATGGACCAAATATCGTTAAAGGGTTGCCATCCATTATCGTTTGACATCCACCACGAAGTTTTCATCAACGATCGCTTCTGTCTTTTCACATTGGGAGTGTGAAATTTCGAAAAATGTAGTGGGAGCCAAGTTATAAGTCAAAATCCTTGATTTTAAACATGGTTTTAGTTTAGTTCAATAATCTAATTAAGTCTGGCTTATTTTCTGCAGTCATTTTGTTTTATCTCTCTCAATCAAAAACCATATCTACCAAACCACTGTCGAAGTTAATGGAAAATACGATTCTCAATGGTCCAAATTACATAGAATGGCTCACTATGCTTAGGATGGTCCTTAGCAGTGAATCCATTGACTATGTATTGGAAATTGGTCGTCCTCCCATTCCTAGACCAGACGAGGGTGATGAAGTTCGCCTAGCTCGTTGGGATTGGTGTTGTGACAACCATAGAGCAAGAGTGTACATATTGAGCTCAATGTGCATAGAGCTGCAAAGGTCTCATGATAAGATGGATAATGCAAGAGACATTATCCTTCATCTGGATGAATTGTTCGGAGAACACGGTAGGACCGCCAGATACTTTATTTCAAGGGACCTATTCCGAACTAAAATGACTGAAGGAGAAGATGTTGGAGAACACATTTTCAAAATGATGACCATGATAGAAAACTAAAATCTTTAAACTTCTACATGGACCTGCATCTCCAAGTCGATCTTATTCTACAGTCACTCCCAGATTCATTCTATTATTTCATCATAAATTTTGATATGAATGACATTGAGGGATCTTTAGTTGGGCTATTGGAAAAACTCAAGGTTGCTCAGAAACAAATAAGGACGGACAAATGGAACAATCCGATGGCTATTACATTTCCTAAAACATTTGATGGAAAAAGGAATAATACCCATTTAGAGGAGGGAGCATCCAGTATGACTTGCAACAAGGCACAACGAAGGAGAAATAAGAGGGCTAGAAAATAGGACACATGTTTATGCTGCGGTGAGCTGGGTCACTGGAGAAGAGATTGTCCTAATATACAAGCAAAACGTGAATAACTTTATAGTTTGAAACTAATTGCTTTATAATATTCCCTCTTCTTCGATTATGATTCAGAAGTTAATACCTTTTGTATAATTGTGTGAATTAGAATCTGGGAAGAATAAGGGAGCTGAGCCCTAATGAGGAGAAGATCAAAGTAGGCAGTGGGCAAGGCGTCGCGGCTACTAAAACAAGATCTGCCTTGTAACACCCAATATTCTCAGTTCCTAATTTCGTAGAAGCGAAGGTAAACATTATAATTACCGCTAATTAAATTTCGTAATTTATTCAATTTTGGCAATGTGTGTTCGACCAAAAATATTTTACTAATTGCTTATATAACTATTATTATATCTATACGTGAAATATTTGCATTTCATTGTGGAATAGTTGATGCATTATATCATTTAAGGCATATGTATATATATGTATACATAAATATATAGATTTACCTTTATCAATTGTATATTAGTAAAATTTAAATGTGTCCATACCTACCTACATATATATATATATAGGCACAAACACATGCACATATATACTATATATTCGTACAGCCACATGCACTAATAGGGGGAG
The DNA here is from genome assembly GCA_019426215.1 of Buddleja alternifolia. Lineage (NCBI taxonomy): Eukaryota > Viridiplantae > Streptophyta > Magnoliopsida > Lamiales > Scrophulariaceae > Buddleja > Buddleja alternifolia. The sequence goes on from CM033406.1 coordinate 5,823,484, forward strand.
GAAGATTAGGAGGTGGCAAATTAAGCTAATCACATCTCATCTTGCCTAAAAACGTGGCCCATGGAGGATTAATCTCCATTTATTTTTTCTCTACCTTTTTGACCAACACCTCCATATATACACCAATTCAGCCTTCAACCTCACTCATCACCACGCCTGAAAACTCTCTGAAAATCAGCTCCTATCCCACCTCAAATACAAGAAAAGCTGGAGAAAGAAATCCAGTAGGAGGAAGCATCATGCTTTCTTCTTTCTTTTAAGGTATATGGTAGTTAATCATTGCTTTTGCATGAATATGTTGTAGACTAAATGTAGTTCAAGCTATATATGACCTGGAATTGAGAGTATCATATCATATATATGTATTTTAGTAAACTTCAATGGCATGATGTTCAGCTGTGTTTGGAACTTTCAGTTTCTGAAAGTTACGTTTAAAGCTGTAATGAGGTGCCTAAACTTGTGAGTTTGATTATGATAAATTTTCTGGAATAACTTGATTGTGTTTTAAACATCTATGAAAAATTTGGTAAGGGTTAGAGGTTTTTGGAATTTTCTAAAAATCGTTGAACAAAATCGCCAGTCTGTTCGGCGGAAGTGAAAATTGTACTGTTTTGAAGATGTTTCGTGTACCTGGAAATTTTGGTTTACTCTAAAACTTTTATAGTAGCTTGATCAATGTGTTATAGAGACGTCACATAAATTTAGGAATTTTTCAGTGAACAGGGGAGTTTACAAAAATATTTGAATATAAGGTGTCTGTTTTAAAACAAATCTGCCGGGACAGTCCCGTGTCGTTGATCGAATCCCCAATTTGATAAGGAAATTAAATCTGGAAAAATTATGTAGACTTTTTCAGCATCCTTTCTGATATCCTGAAAAATTGGAGAAAGAAATTCCAATCCGAGAATATGTTACAAAATTGTTGAAATATATTGCGCATGTAAGGGGGTTTGTTTGAACTTAATTGCCTAGATGTTGGGATAATAGGATATAACTTGTTGTATGTGATTAGCTTCAAGTGTATTGTTTTATGAAAATGATGGTATTTTGAATCACAGGATACTTTCGTGATTCCGAGGCCGAGGCAACGACGCCGGTTTATTATTGTGAGGGTTTCTCTTATTCTTTCAACTTGATCTTGCTTACCATTTTTCGTTCCCTTTTAAATCATAGCCAAGTGTGACCTCATAAAATTTCATTGATCAGACTCTTATTCTCATCTAAGGTAAGTGTCCAACCGTGTCCCAATTTGTAGTCTATCGTTCTTGTTTTCGCTCGCTCTCGCTCGAATACAAATTACATATTCTAGTAGGAAACTCGTTGAAATGATTATTCTTCTTGGCTCTATTCCGTCGGCTAAGGGAGCTAAGTGCTATACGGGACAAAGTGCCACGTGACGGCGGGGGCCACCGCTTGAACCCGTAGGAGCCACCTCTAGAATCCCGAAGTCTGGCATCCATCCGCGACGTGTGATTTTCTTGATATACAGCTTTGATTCGAAAAAGCAGAGTGAAGGGAGCTAAGTGCTATACGGGACAAAGTGCCACGCGACGGCGGGGGCCACCTCTTGAACCCGTAGGAGCCACCACTAGAATCCCGACACCTGGAACACTTCATAGAACATAAAGGTGTGAAGCCTCCTGCTGGTATGGGACAGTGGAAGGTGGATCACGATCACATGATATGATTACAAAAGTACATGGGTTATGTCCTCTGATTCATACGTAACATACTCGATTAATTTACCTTGTGATATGTTATTCTATTCTTTTGCTTACCATCGTATATGTCCATGTCGTTAATAATTTTCGCTGCAGATTCTATCTCTCATGATAAGGTAAAGCAAGCCATTAGCCTACCTCACTGGGTCATTCGGACTCACCCTTTTTCTTTTCTCTTTCTAACTTTTCAGAAGAGCACGACATAGCAGGACCAGAAGGGGAAAATCTTGGCTAAGAAAGTTTTGAGGGTTCCCTAAAGTTTGAGAGTCAGATGTAGTTGTATTGAATATCTTGTTCATATAATTATCTATTTTTGCTAGCTTGGGGTTTTGAATTTCATCTGAACTCTTATATGTAAAATATGATGTTATGTGGTTATGTATATATGTGGGTATCTTGAAATTTTTGTATAGTTCACGCTTAGCGTTAGCTCATGAAGGGATCGTCTCTCAGATTGAGCTAGCGTTGCGGTGTGGCGGGCTTCGGCTCCCATCCCCTGGCCGGAGGTTGCCACATGCCTCATTATTTTTTATTCTAGACATATGCTATTTCTGGATATTGTTAAACATTGGTTCAATTTCCGTTTTAGTTAAATAAGGTTACACTTTCGTTTTATTAATGAACAATGCAAGATTTATTATTGTAATAAATTAGTAGGCTTTGTTTCTTTGATAAATGCATCGTGTTACCTTAATGTCAAGAATAAGTGTGCTGTGAATACAATACAAAGGAAACGTAGTAGGCTTGAAATAAACCAAAGATTAATATGGCACCTTCGACTAGGCCATGCTGGCGAACAAAAGATTCGCAAAATGGAAAAAGATGGGCTGATTGGCCCACTGGGATTGGATCCCTATCCTACTTGTGAATCTTGTCTCAAAGGCAAGATGGCTTGATCGCCCTTCACAGGGAATTTTGAAAGGGCCTCACAAATCTTAGGCTTAGTGCATACTGACGTTTGTGGTCCATTTGGAGAAATGGCCAGAGGAGGTTTCCTTTACTTTATCACCTTCACTGATGACCATTCTCGATATGGTCTAGTGTACCTGATGAAGCATAAGTCTGAATCCATTGACAAGTTCGAGGAATTCAAGGCTTTAGTGGAAAATCAAACAAGTCAACATATAAAAACTCTTTGATCTGATTAAAGAGGAGACTATATGAGCGACAAGTTTGATTTATACCTCAGAGAGAATGGTATAGTATTGCAACTCACACCTCCAGCGACTGCACAGTTGAATGGAGTAGCAGAGCGAAGGAATCGAACCTTGTTGGACATGGTTCGCTCCATGCTTAGCTACACTGATTTACCCATTTCACTGTGGGGTCACGCGCTGTTTACGGCTGCACACATTTTAAATAGATGTCCATCCAAGTCCGTTCCTCTGACTCCCTATGAAATGTGGAGAAACAGTAAATCAAGTCTTAACCACATAAAGATTTGGGAATGTTCGGCTTATGTCAAAAAGACTAAAGTGGACAAGTTCGAGGTTAGGTCCTTAAAGGGACGTTTCATTGGATATCCTGAAGATTCTATGGGATACCTCTTTTACCTGCACAATGATCAATGGATCATTATAGCCTTACAAGCCCACTTTCTTGAAGATGAGTTCATTCAAGAAGGAGGAGCTGGTAGAAAGATTGTTCTAGAAGAACAAAATGAAACCCCACTGGATACATCTACACAGGAAGTGAGAACCGAACCTTCTATAACACAACCACAACCACGATGATCGAATAGAGTATCTCAACCGCCTGAGAGCTACGGATATCTAATGCAGAGGGAGTTGGATCTCCATTCTGTGTTAGAGGAGGATCATGGAGATGGTCCCTCCACTTTTGATCAAGCGATGGTGGATGTGGATGCTGCTAGATGGCGTGAAGCTATGCAAATTGAGATCGATTCGATGCATGCAAACCAAGTCTGGAAACTTGTAGACCAACCTGAAGGGGTAAAACCAATCGGGTGTAAATGGATCTACAAGAGAAAGATTGGTGTTGATGGCAAAGTAGACACCTACAAAGCCAGGCTAGTGGCGAAAGGGTATAGTCAAAAGGATGGAATTGACTACCAAGAAACCTTCTCGCCAGTGGCTATGATCAAATCAATAAGGATTCTACTTGCAATAGCAGCACACCTAGATTATGAAATATGGTAAATGGATGTCAAAACTGCTTTCCGAAATGGATTCCTAGAAGAGGATATCTATATGGAACAACCTAAAGGTTTTGAATCCGATTAGGATATTCATAAGGTGTGTAAACTTGAGAGATCCATATATGGACTCAAACAAGCGTCTCGTAGCTGGAATCTACATTTTGATGAGGTTGTCAAAGGATTTGACTTCATCAAAAATGAAGACGAGCCCTGTGTTTCCAAGAAGGTCAGTGGGAGCCAGTTGACATTCCTAGTGTTATATGTAGATGACATATTACTCATTGGGAATGACATAGGAATGCTCACCACAATCAAGAAGTGGCTTTCGAGTACATTCTCGATGAAAGACTTGGGAGAAGCGACCTATATTCTAGGGATTCGGATCTATAGAGATCGAACCAAAAGAATGATAGGACTTTCTCAAGCTCTTTACTTAGAAAAGGTCCTAAAAGGTATAGGATGGAAGATTCTAAGAAAGGGTTCCTACCAATGAGACATGGGATACATCTTTCGAAATCTATGTGTCCTCAAAGTGAGGAAGATAGAAAAGAAATGAACATTATACCCTATGCATCTGCTGTGGGCAGCTTGATGTACGCGATGTTCTGTACTAGACCTGACATTGCTTATGCTGTGAGCATTGTTAGTCGATTTCAAGCAAACCCTGGTAAGGAACATTGGATAGCTGTGAAGAATATCCTAAAGTATCTGAAAAGAACTAAGGATATGATTCTCACCTATGGAAGTGGTGACCTGAGGGTGGACGGGTACACTGATTCGGATTTCCAATCTGATGTTGATGATCGGAAATTCACCTCGGGATTTGCATTTACTCTAAATGGTGGAGCGGTGACTTGGAAAAGTTCCAAGCAAAGCACAATCGCAGGCTCCACCACAGAGGCTGAATACATAGCTGCCTCGAAGGCAGCTAAAGAAGCTGTTTGGATTAGAAAGTTCGTTCAGGAACTTCAAGTGATTCCTAGCATAAAGCTCTCGTTGCCACTTGATTGTGACAACACCGGAGCTATAACGCAAGCGAAGGAACCTAGGTCTCACAATAAATCTAAGCACACAGAGAGGAGATATCACATCATATGAGAGATCGTTGCACGAGGTGAAATAGCTGTTCAGAAAATAGCCTCAGCTGACAATGTCGCTGATCCATTGACCAAGCCATTAGCACAGGCGGTGTTGGAAAAACATCTCGAAAAGATGGGTATTAAATACCACAGCAAATGGCATTTAGTGCAAGTGGGAGATTGTTAAGAGTATATGCCCTCGAATGCCATAAAGAGGATAGATTTATAGGGCATAAACATTGTAACTAAACTATGGTTTTTCTATTAATATAATGCAGTTGATTGTTGTTTTCTTATAAGCATTTATAAGGTGTGAATAAACAACGTAAAGTCCTTGATGACAAGGCGAACCTTCTACCTCCTATGGTTTGACCCTTGACATCTAAAAGGGTTCGCAAGTCTAAGAAATATTGATTGGGCATCAATAGTGAATAAAGACTTGTATGATGTAAGTTTCGACAAAGAAAGTGCCAGTCGTACACTATGGAAATGGTAGTGGGAACTTATATCATAGACATGTCAGTTGGACTAATATGTTCGAACACGGCTCGCATCAGTTCATCACATGGGTATTCACTCATTGACAGTCAATGATGAAACTGATAAGTAGTGATAGGTACGTGTGAACCTCTGACCTGAGAAATCGAGTTGAAGATGTACTTGTGACATCAAGTCTGTTATTAGAGTACTTAAGTTCAAATCACCTGTTGGTGGAATCAACCTCAAAGTGCGACTTGATGGGCAAGTATCATTGTTAACTGATTTGCAATATGGAATTAATTCTCTCATAAGTGAATGAGTAAAATATCCTATGCGATCATGAATAAGTGAGGATGAAAGTCTTTGGCCAAAGCATTTAAATATCTTGACTTATTATGAGCTTAGGCATATGGTCAAGTTATATGAGTTTGACTTTAAACCATGACTCTTACTTGACTGGGATATAAGAATAAAAGGTTTATACACGTACGGTATTCAGGACATAAAGGTTTGGAATGATCCTATTCATTCGTTCTGAATTGGGTTACGGTGTGAGCCACGAGACTGGCTAGGTGTCACTCACACCCTTTTGAATTCCTCCCAATTGCCTTTTGAAACGAACCTAAAGAGTCTCGCATAAAGGAAGTGCAAAAGGAAAAACATGGGAAAAAGACTTGAGAGAAATTCACGGCATTGGATGCCGTAATTAATTAATTAATTATTGAATAATTTAATTAATTAATTAAATTAATGAGTTAATTAATTTCTTGGAGAAATTGAATTATAAATTAATTAGGAATTGAATTAATTGGATTATCAATTTATTTATTGGATAAATAAATTATCCGATTAATTAATTAGCAAGCAAGACGAAAGCCCGAAGGCTTTCGAGCTCACTAAGGGGCGGCCAAATAGATGCCCAAATAGGGTTCTTGCATGCTAGTGTTATTGTTTCATAATGATATAAATATATCACAAGGTGAAAAATAACACATGGCAAGTTACATAACTTTCTCTCCATGAAAAAGTCTCCCACCTCTCTCTCTCTCTCTAGCCGTCTTTGACAAGGAAGAAAGGAGGAATTTTTTGTTTTTGATTCCAGCTTGACGAATTAGAAACGTTGGCATATTTGGCGTTAGAGAAAAGGATCACGTTCAGAAATCAACATACGCGAGAACGGTAATTTTGTTATACCCAATTAAACACGAAGATTAGAGATAATTCGGGCTTTGGGAATTAAATTTACTTTTCGCTGCATTTTATTCGTAAAATTGCCAACAGAGGAATCTATTCATGTTGTTTTTGATGATGCTAACCAAGAACCGAGTAATGTTAATATGAATGACGTAGGAGTTGAAGATCTGTGTCATCAAGCATCTAAGATTACCATTGATGATGATGATAGTGACAATGATGATGAGATCTGAGTGCCACCTCCTAAGATTACTCGTGCGGATATTTAGGATAACAATGCAAGATCTGCTATTGATCATAAAGAGAGTGATCATCAAGAGCAAACAAGGATCTGTGAACTTGAAGCGCCTATGACACGACAAAATCCTAGCAAGAGAACTAGGTCGCGTAAGTAGTAAAGTGGATTTCTAAGTCCAGGGTTATCGTATCCGCAGGGACAACTATAATCTAAGTACCAAGACTACTATATTACTCAATTCTAAGTTAAATCGGTCGATAGAAAGGTTGATTAACTAATTAATAAATACTAGAAAATAAACTAAGGCAACGTCACACCAAATAAAGGGAGGAAACAATAGAGAGAAGCGATCAAGGCACATGGTTCAACCAATTATGCATTTCGATTGTGATTTAGGTTCTATTGGATTATTAGATTGATTTAGCTAAGGCAAAATTCCCTAACGTACGTACTACCCAATCTCTTGGCATAGCAACCATACCCTTGGTAACGATTTCCTATATATCTCTATATGAAAACCCGATTAACGAGGATGCATTTAAGGTCTAGGAATTCCCCACGTGAATGGAAAGTCACCTAAAGAAACCGAGTCTATCTCTAGTCGGTTTAACTATAGGGTATTCAATGTTTATATATTCCCTAGGTTATTATATCTCGATCTCTAACCTAGGCATTTTATCAAACACTTAGTGATCAAGCAAATGTAGCATTGAGATCAAATATTGAATACATAGTTAAAACCAAAATTAACCCAATAAACACCAACAAAACAACAATCAAAATAACATAAATGGCCTATCCATGGCCTCAATCAAACAAGTTTAGCTCATATTCATGTCAAAAGTGCAAATATAAATCATACAAGTCATAGGAGATTTGAACAAATTCAAGAAACAAATATGTAAAAACTCCCTAATTCTTGTAGAGATGTGGATTCCTTGTTGAATTCTCCATGTTTTGACCTTCAATCTTCTCTTCTAAGCTCCCTCTCTCTCTATTTTCATGTGGCAGCTGCTATCCAAGGTGAGTTAGGGTAAAAAATGGCTAAAAGGGGTATTTATAGACCAACCCGCAACCTCGAACGCCGCGGCGTTGGCTACTGCATGTGAACGCCGCGGCGTTCGTGGATGAATGCCTCGGCGTTCGTCCCCTGCTGCTCCAGCCAGTTTTGGTAAACTTCGCATAACTTTCTCTACCGATGTCGGAATACACTAATTGAAGATGCTGTAGAATCCTAAAACAAATATCTACAACTCTCAAGAAGACACTAGGGCCTAAATCAAACGTTAATGATGACAAAAGTGTCTCACAAGTCACTGAATGAGAAAACTCCATCGTAAGACGTCTCTTCCGATGACATTTTCACCTCCTTCCCTACATATCTGATCTTTGTCTTCAGCATAAGAAATGTACCTTTGCCTCTTATATTTCCATTGGTATAAGAAGTGTGTAATTTGGACATGGTTAGAGAAATCTATTCCATAAACTCTAGCACTGCGCAGACAGTTTGTATCTTTATGCATGATTTACCCTCAATCCTTGTTCTTTTCCTCTAAATGTTATGTTATTCTATAAAATATGAGAAAACAAGGGTCAAAGCATCATATGTGATCAAATTATCAAGGCAACAATCAAAACTAAGTCGATAAACGGAGGAAAACTAGTGTAAAAATAACATATATCAACTACCCCCAAACTTAGCTTTGATCGTCCTCGATCAAATACAATCAAGCACACACATGAAGATTGAAATTTTCATTTTCCAATTCATATTCATAAGAGCAAGCATTATACCTTCAAAAACGATTATGAAAAGCTACACGATGCTTTGAACATTTAACAATTTGAAAACCTCACAAAATCTTAGTTTCCATCCCTATATCATGAACTCCCACATCCATATTCATGTCAAGAGCACACTTTAGAAAAGATTATGCAAACCAATTGGAAAGCGAAGGCATTGAAACAATTCAACATTCGTTAACCTATTGGTGTGTATAAAGTGCAAAAGTCACAATCAAAAGGTCTTTCCGGCTTGTAACGTAAGGCTAGGTGATGGCTAGGTTGGGAAATTTGGATAAAGTGACTAAGTCAAGAGAGCCTATAACTCAAAATCATCGATCTAAATTCGCATATAGACTACAAAAACTTTCACAACTTATCACGTATCCCTTTTTCACTCTCTTTTGCCTTTCAACTTACAACCCCCAAACTTGTTTCGTTTCATATCGGGTTGTACACAGATTTCCAAGCCAAATGATCCAATTGAGTGCCAAGATCAAAGACTAGTCGAGAGCACACTTTTTTTTCCCATATATATCTCTCTCTCTCGACTATTTAGCCCATTGCTCAAGTTTTCATTTCATCCTCTTTTTTACATAATACTTCAAACCTCAAATATCCCAACATAGCCAAAACATCACTATCTAACTCATATACATTCAAATCAAAACAAGGTGACTACCCATATTCAAGTCAAATGATATGAAGTTCTAAACTCTCTTGATTGGGTGCAAGACATTGTTTTTCTTTTAGGCTAGAAGGTGGTTGTCGTGGCTTATGAAATAAAAACGAATGGTGGTTTCTAGTGTGCTTAACACACTCCATTCTTTTCAATACGGCTCAAACCAAGGTCTAGAGATTATGCAATATAGAGAAGGCAAAAATGTTAGGCTAATGACAATGAAAGATGGCCTAAATCATTTTATGACTTCACAACATTAATACACACTTCATAGTCAACAAAATTGAAAGTTCAACGTTTTAAATCCTCAAAAATTCGTATAAGCATGACTAAAAAGGGCTTTCAAGTCACAACATATGACATGTTGACCACAAATAAGGGACTTTGACTTCGAGAGAGTAGAGATATTCAAACGCATTATGCTCTTCTGCAAGGGTGCACCAATTCATGAATTCTAAATCAACAAGGTTGTAAGGTTGTAACCCCAAACTTAAATTAAACATTGTCCTCAATGTTCCTGAATTAAATGCAAAGTAAGAGGGATAAGTGTTACAACTCTGAAATGGAGAGATGCGGAGTGAGCACGGTGGTGGGCTAGTATCCTGGGATCAAAACCTGAAGAAAAGAAATATCTAGAAAATCACATCAACAATAAGACGGGAGAGAAAGCAAGATAAATACAAAAAGGAAAAACAAGAAAGCGATAAAAAGCTTGGGTTGCCTCCCAGGAAGCGCTTGTTTTAAAGTCATTAGCTTGACTTTACCGATTTATTTCAAAGGGGTTTTCGAATGAATGCCTTGTTCATTCTCCTAGTAAGGATGAAATAGGGCCTGGTGTTACTAGAAAATATGATGAGTAGTGACCAAGCAATCATCCATTCAAATATTTTCTCATAGTCCATCACCACTTCCATCACTCTTTCTTCCCATTGTGCCGAGTGATGATTTGGACTATTCTCCAAGTTACAAGTAGATGACCGTTTTTCTTCACCCATCGAAGTGGAAAACTTGGAGTTCATGATGTAGGACTCGAGGAGACTATTGGTTCTTTTAACCTGAGAAAGCTCAACACTAAAAGGATCAAAAGCATCAATGCGTAAAGACAAATTCGAATCAATTGGATGCTTACAAACCTCATAGCTATCACAAATAACCATATTAACTCCTGTAGTTAAAAACAACTCACCTTCTATGGAATCAATTACCTCTTTACAATTGGAGAGGACAGAGGGTGGAGAATCTTTAGTGATAGGGGGGATACATTGTAGTCCTAAATCAACCGCTTGTTCAACTTCTGTATTGAGGGAAGCCTCACTTTCTTTTGTGCGATTCTCTAGGGTGCATGACTCTCTCTCCTTCCATAAGTTGATTGCTTGATCGACTAGTATGACCACTTCCCTACTATGAGCTTCTGACTCCTTTCTACGAGCTTCCATCTCCTTTATGATAGCTTCCATCTCGTTTATGCTAGCTTGTGAGCTTGCACAATCTACATTCAACTGGTCCTCAAGAGTAGATGTCATCGTTGGCTCTTGTTGATAGGAATTATTATATTGTCGGGAGGGAAGGCTACAGACATGGTCAAATCCTGAGGCATTGTTGTAACTCCATGTTGAGCTTGCAGGATTTATCCAACCAGGATGGTAAATATGCTCATAGGTTTCCATTTACATTGGGGTTGATGAGGCGAATGATGGATCCCAATCATGCGCCAATCCTGGTGAAAACATCATTCCATCATTGTTGTAACTCCATGTTGATCTTGAATGATTTAGCCAACCGCGATGGTAAGTGTGCTCATAGGATTCCATAGGTGGTAAAACAATTGGCCCAGCTGCTCCTTGAATGTTTGGCATCATGTAATCCCTCATAAGGATTTGCGGAGATACCTCCGGTTGCTTTAGAGGGATGCCAAGCTTTGCAATTTCCCGACGCACCGCTTCTGCTAGGACAGCGGGATCTATGTGTGTATAAGGAGTCTCCATCGTGGCTTGCTGTGGTTGAGTCTCCCTTTGTAGTCTTACCCCTCGAGTAAATGTGCATTCAATCTCAGGGTCCAACTCTGCTAGTCCAATCCCACTAGTACGTGTCATGCACTAATGGGATCAATCTCGCACAAAGAAAGACAAAACAATTAGTAGAAAGAAAAAAAAATGATCTAAGCTCAGAAAGAATAAGAGAATCTCAATATTAGATACTATAGTTGTCCCCGGCAACGGCGCCAAAACTTGACACGACAAAATCCTAGCAAGAGAACTAGGTCGCGTAAGTAGTAAAGTGGATTTCTAAGTCCAGGGTTATCGTATCCGCAGGGACAACTATAATCTAAGTACCAAGACTACTATATTACTCAATTCTAAGTTAAATCGGTCGATAGAAATGTTGATTAACTAATTAATAAATACTAGAAAATAAACTAAGGCAACGTCACACCAAATAAAGGGAGGAAACAATAGAGAGAAGCGATCAAGGCACATGGTTCAACCAATTATGCATTTCGATTGTGATTTAGGTTCTATTAGACTATTAGATTGATTTAGCTAAGGCAAAATTCCCTAACGTACGTACTACCCAATCTCTTGGCATAGCAACCCTACCCTTGGTAACGATTTCCTACATATCTCTATATGAAAACCCGATTAACAAGGATGCATTTATGGTCTAGGAATTCCCCACGTGAATGGAAAGCCACCTAAAGAAACCGATTCTATCTCTAGTCGGTTTAACTATAGGGTATTCAATGTTTATATCTTCCCTAGGTTATTATCTCTCGATCTCTAACCTAGGCATTTTATCAAACACTTGGTGATCAAGCAAATGTAGCATTGAGATCAAATATTGAATACATAGCTAAAACCAAAATTAATCCAATAAACACCAACAAAACAACAATCAAAATAACATAAATGGCCTATCCATGGCCTCAATCAAACAAGTTTAGCTCATATTCATGTCAAAAGTGCAAATATAAATCATACAAGTCATAGGAGATTTGAACAAATTCAAGAAACAAATATGTAAAAACTCCCTAATTCTTGTAGAGATGTGGATTCCTTGTTGAATTCTCCATGTTTTGACCTTCAATCTTCTCTTCTAAGCTCCTTCTCTCTCTATTTTCGTGTGGCAGCTGCTATCCAAGGTGAGTTAGGGTAAAAAATGGCTAAAAGGGGTATTTATATACCAACCCGCTGCCTCGAACGCCACGGCGTTGGCTACTGCATGTGAACGCCACGGCGTTCGTGGATGAATGCCTCGGCGTTCGTCCCCTGCTGCTCCAGCCAGTTTTGGTAAACTTCGCATAACTTTCTCTACCGATGTCGGAATACACTAATTGAAGTGCTGTAGAATCCTAAAACAAATATCTACAACTCTCAAGAAGACACTAGGGCCTAAATCAAACGTTAAAGATGACAAAAGTGTCTCACAAGTCACTAAATGAGAAAACTCCATCGTAAGACGTCTCTTCCGATGACATTTTCACCTCCTTCCCTACATATCTGATATTTGTCTTCAACATAAGAAATGTACCTTTGCCTCTTATATTTTCATTGGTATAAGAAGTGTGTAATTTGGACATGGGTAGAGAAATCTATTACATAAACTCTAGCACTGCGCAGACAGTTTGTATCTTTATGCATGATTTACCCTTAATCCTTGTTCTTTTCCTCTAAATGTTATGTTATTCTATAAAATAGGAGAAAAAAGGGTCAAAGCATCATATGTGATCAAATTATCAAGGCAACAATCAAAACTAAGTCGATAAACGGGGGAAAACTAGTGTAAAAATAACATATATCAGCCTACGCAAGAGAGAAGTGAAGCGTCTGATCGTCAAGTGCCTGTTCAACCTCTTAACCCTTTCCAACCAGATAGACTATGGCTACGTGATCATCCACCTGAGCAAATTATTGGAGATATTGAAGCACCTGTTACGACTAGAGCCGCTACATTCTATGAGGCTATGTTCGCAAGCTTTCTATCTCAAATGGAACCTAAGAAAGTGGATGAAGCCCTAAACAACTTAGAGATTATGGTATGATTCTAGGTCCAACCCCCATTCATTGTGATAACTAAAGCGCTATAGCCATGACTCAAAACCTCGTTCTTCATTCAAGAACCAAACATATTGACATTAGATACCATTTTCTTCATGACCATGTTCAAAAGAAAGACATCTCCATGTTATTTGAACTGACAAACAATTTGCAGATATCTTCACCAAAGCTCTCCATGTTATTTGAACTGACAAACAATTGAGAAGTGAATTAGGTATGATCGATTTAAATGCTTAATCATTTTCTGCATCATATTTTATTAGACATATAATTTAGGGGGAATCCACTTTATTTATGTCCAAAAGATCTTTGAAAAGTTGTTACAAGTTAACAAATTTAGGGAGAACCTTAAAATTATACTTAGACCTAACAGCAAGCGTCAATGATCAAAAACTTTCATATGCATGATCATCAACGCTCAGTATTATTTATGCATAATATGTTGGACGCTCAAGCATAAAAAGTCTTTAATTACAAGCGTTAACATAAAACAGTTACAACAAGCGTTAACAAGTGGTATTTGTTAAGCGTTGAACTTATTCCCTTCAACACTTAATGTAAAATTGTTTGTAAAATTCATGCATAAATTTTACACACTTCTTGACGTAGTGGATAGACTCAAAAGTCTATTTTGGACTCTATTCACACGTTTCCATCACATCAAACTGACAGGTAATCAAAACATTTCAAAATGACGGTTGGTAATCAAAACATTTCAAAATGACGGTTCAGAGTTAGTACATGTCTGGGTACGTGTCAGTATACCATCAGGCGCGTGCATTACACTCGGAATGAGGCCAAGTTGGTGGGAAAAAGGATTCTGGACAATCTCTTCAATCCTCCCAAAGTTGGTGGTGCTGCTAGACCACTGTCTGAGCGTCTGGAAGTACGTGAAATGTTTGACAAAGAGGCTGAGCGTCCTACTCCAGAAGAAGCCGTGAAGCGTCCGACTGTTACTAAGAAGAGGGCTCCCAGAAAGCCCAAGGCTCAAATTATTCCGTCTCCTCACATGGATGATGAGGAAACAGATGAAGACGAGGAGGACAAGATTCCTCTAGTTAAGCGGAGGAAGTTGGAAGGCATTATTAAACAAATAGACTTCGAGGAACCAGCTACTGCTCATCCCGCTCAAACACTGAAGCTCGTTGAAGGATTCAACGTGAAGAAGATCTTTAGATGTTCCAGGACAAGCAAGCGTCAAGCTACTCTTGCTCCTGAAGAGCCTGAGATTATCGAGCCAAACGCTCAAGATATTGCTGTTGAGCCGCGCTCTGAGGGTAAGTTTATTTCTTCCCGCAGCATATCTTTACCTAGATCTATAGAAGATACTGCTCTTATAGAGGATAATGATTATGCTACAGCTTTAGTTCCAGTTGCTGCTGAAGCTTCAATAGATGTCCACCTGGATGTTGAGATGACTGATGTTGTGGCTATTGCCAAAGATATTGCCGCCGGAGTTGCTGCAATTGAAGTGGAGGAACTTGCTCCCAAAGAGGTTCAATCATCAACTGCTCTTGTTCCGGTTATAACAGAAGCATGCTCAGAAGGTTAGAGCGTTGCTAAAAACGTTACTATACCCCGTTACTTCTTTAAGCTGAACTTGCTAAAAATGATTGATCAGTCAATCAACTATATGCCCCCAGCACTTGAAGAAGATTTCATTCCCGCAGGTTATAATGAAGAAAGATACATTGTCGCAGAGAATGAAATTATCCTGCTGATTGATATTGACAGAAAGATCAGGGATATAGTGTTCAACACTGAGCTAACAAAAATTGAGAGGAAATATTATTTGGCTGTTCAACTAGGTAAAACTCCTGGTCAGATACCTTCGTCTCTTATTCTTCAACAAGACCGACAAGGTGTCAAAACTCCTAAATGTGATGCGGATCTGGCTTATTACCTCGACTATGGGCACAGCAAGCCAAATCGTTTTGCTCTAAGAGACTACAACATCAGAGTGTATTATCCTTTTCACCCAACCTTTCTCAATCCTTCAGAGGTGGTCTTAAAAAGAGAAGGCTACACACATTTTCCTCACGTAGCAAACAGTGATGAGAACAGGAAGTCCGTCAATCCACTTCGATTGTGGAAGAATAAAGGAGTTCATGCCGGTGAGCGTCTAGAATCTCTCATGGATGTGATTCAATCAGAAGCTGATGCATACTTTGACAACATCTGAAATGCTAGCTATCAGGCTAATAGATATCGCTTTGAATCCATTAGAGATATCCACCATGAAGGCATTCGAGCGTTGGTCAATGCAGGTGCTGACTACTGCATGAATGAAGTCAATTGGGTTGAAGAGTATGTTGGTCATCAATACACTTTCACAGAGTTAGTTCAAGCTCCCCACCTTTTCGGCATATGCATACATGACAAGAAGCGTCAATTCGCCAAATATTGTCTTAGGAAGCGACAACAGAGAGTTGGGCCTATGCTCAAGCTCCCAACTCCTCTTCGCTTCAACGCTCAAGCTTTAACCAGTGGCAGTATTTCAGAATCTAGCCTGAACTTCTTCCCAAGCCACTATGAAGATAATTTCAATATGATAGTAAAGATTATGACTCCTCTCTCTCATTTCGACAGAATCTTCATTGCTAATCTTAGACAATGGAACGACTCAGTCATTAATCCCTTTCGAGGATATCCATTGCTCCCGTCTATCCGCAAAGAGGTCCTCAATCACTATGAGTTTGTCCTCTCATTTCTGGAAAGGAATCAGGGACTGGCTCAAGCTATCTATCCCTATATGCAAGAGTACTATAGTGCTTATGTACCTGAATCTCAACGACTCAAACATCTTCCAACAGATAGGCTGATTGGATTTTCCAGGGATTACTGCTCAGATGCGATCTTCTCTATTTGCCAAGCTCCGTCCAAAGTCTTTCCGAATCACGTGCTGGATATCATTGGTCCCATGTACATCAGGGCCATAGATAGTCCAATTCGCACATTCATTCAAGGTGCTTGCCTTCCATTTCAACATCTAACTGAGCTTCTAGAGAGTGCAACATACAGATATGCAGATGAGCCATATGGCAGCTTGCATTTCCCTTTCACTGAACTACGACAACCTAAGTCAGCGCCTGAGGAAGCGCCTATGGAAATAGCTCAAGCTTCTGCACTTGAAGCGGCAAGTATTTCAGCATCTGCTGAGGAACATATTCAAGCGTCTCCACCAGAGGTTCATCCTGACGCTCCTGAATCTGAAGTTCCAGATGTTGCGGATTCACAAATTGAAGTACGTGGCACCGTCTTTGATCCAGCGCATCAAGTATCTCTTGACTCACTTAAGCACACATCAAAATTTAAGCGACCGGCTGCTCAAGCGGTTCCTTCCGATGTGAGTCAAAACTTTGTGCCACTTTTGAAATCAGTTTTGGAGGAAGTCAATGGTCACGCGACTCAGAATGCGGAAGCCCTCCAATGGATCAAGACTAATTTAGAAAAGATTGAATCTCAAACTATTAGCGCCCAAATTGCTCATATGCGTGGTTCTGCTCAAGCGGCTGTTGGCGAGTGTCGCAGAGAATTCCAAGAAATAAATGATGCTACTTGGGCCAACCAATTCGCCATTAAAGGACACTTTGAGAAGCTCTTAGACACCTTAGAGACCACACTGAATGATGCTACCATCACCAAGCTACTCACAATGCAGGAACCTTTCGACAAACATCTGGATGATCTTACAGCGACAATGTCTCAGATTGCTAATCAGGTTAGCCTACTCATAGAACATTTCTCAAAGGCTGATGATGGCATTAAGGGGGAAGAGAAGAGAGAAGAGGAGAGCATCTAGTTCAAGAGCTCAAGATCCTCCTCCACCGCCGAAGCGTCAACTAATATCTACTCCTTCTCAGCAAAGATATTATTTCCCATCTTGGATAACTGCTTATGGGGTAAGTGATTCTGCTGGAGCGCCTAGTAGAACGCTAAGAGAACCTCCAATGGCACTGTATCCAAATTTACCAATACCTACTCGAGCAAGGCTTGAACAGTTTGACATCCCTCTTCAAAGAGCATCTATTCCAGAACCTACTAATCCAAGAATTTTAGCTAAAGAGAGGCAGATGACTGACTTCAACCGAAATTTCAGAATTTGTCTAAGGTATATTGGTATTGATCCTACTGAATGGGACAAACACTTTACTGCTTACAAGAAGAGACAAAAGAAAGAGAATAAGCTCATTATTGACAAAGATCATGCTGCGATGATGACTTTGGAAGACAAAATAACCGAAGCTATCCAAGCTGAAATGGCCAAGCGATACGTAGTTAGATCAAGTCATTAGAGCTCTTTGATTTGCATTATCTATATTATTGTCTCTAATGTAATTTTTGATTAGTTGTAAAAATGCTTGTAATCATTGATATATATAAAAATGCATTTTTCAGCTGAAACATCTCGTTGAAGCGTAACTAATATTAACTAACTTTTACTAACCAAAGCGAACTTTCATTTTGGCTGTCTAGCTCTTGAACTATAAAAGAGTAAGTATTGCCATCATCAAAAAGGGGAAACTTGTTAGGAATTTCAGGGTAGATGTTTTGATAATGACAATGAGGATTACTTGTTAGACCCCAAAATATGTAAGTTTGGTTTTAGTAGAAATAATGTATAAGCTTTGAAGCACTAGATGTAATAAGCTTTATAGGCTTTGTTTTATTTTTATTCTAGATTGTTAGGCTAAGTAGTTTTAGGCTGAGCGTCTGATGAATTCTGAGTGAGCTTATCAGTAGTTAAGTTTGAAGACTCAAGCGCCTGAAGTATGAATGAAGATGAAGATTCCAAGCGTCCAAAACGACCAGCTGTTTCAATTGTTCACTAGGACAAAAGTTATCAAGGATGAATGGGCGTCTATCAATGACTGATTTCACCTGAATTTATTTCTAAGTCCAGAAGGAGTTTAATGCAAATATTCTCAGTGCATTAAGTGCCAACGGGCATTTAATTCAAATGCATTAAATGCTGATAAGATCATTAAATTTGATAAGCTCTTTCAGACATACGGAGAAGCCACCCTATTGGACTATCAACTTTCACATACTGCAGCACTAACTTTTGTGCAGCAGATTTTCAGGAAAAAGGAAAAAAGTTATTCACTCGCGGAAGTGAGAGACACGCGCCTGTGCATGTGCCAAACAGACACTTTTTTCAAGAATGCTTATAAATAGGACTTCAACAACAAGCCAAAAACATAAGATTGATTCCAAGCTAAATCGTTGTTGAATTGAAGTCTCATTCCTTAAACTCTCAGAAAAGCCAGAATATTCAAGCAAACATTCTCTTTGCTTTTCTTCAAATCCTGAGATAGTCAGCCAATATCTCAAACATTCTTTTCTAAGAAACCTACATTACCATTGAGATATTCCAAATTGTTTGAAGTTTATCAAAATGAAACAAACTGTTCAGAAAAACCCCATCCAAGCCTTCCGATCTGTGTGAAGTCGAAGTTGGATACTTGCATTATTTCTGCTGTAAAATCATTCAAACAAGAAGACTATAAAATCATTCTGCTGTGCTAACACTGATCAAAGAAGTGAACGCTTAAACCTATTTGGTTATAGTATTCAAATCTTGGAATCTAAGTTATCTTTCTAAAAACACTCTTCAATAGATGCTCAGTCAAGTGTCCAACACATTTTTTTTAATACGAATTTTTGAAGTTGAAAAAGACTCCAGGGTTTATTTAACCCCCCCTCCCTTCTAGACCCTTTCGTATTCCACTTGGGACCAACACGATTGACTCGTTGATAAGTCAATCCTCATCCTATGAGGTGATAAGTCAAACAACTTATCAATGATGAAGACTTGGAGGAGGGAAAAAGTCTTTTCCTCCTCCACCACATAAAAAACGCCCCCTCCTTTATTTTTACTCATAAAAATCGGTCAACTCAAGTCAATTGGATTTTAGGATTTAATTTTGACTTCTCAATTTGATTATAGGCCCAACCCACCAATTAAATAAAAGTCAAATTAAATCCAACCAACTAATCCCAACATTTATTTATTTAACATGGGCTCCACCCAATTAAATAAAATATTTGGACTCTACTAGGTCCATTAATTTAATTAATTCTACAAGATTAATTAAAAGAGTAAAATTAATTGAATCCTTCAATTAATTTATATTCCATATTAGGAAAGTACTACACTTTCCTAATTTCCTCGAAATTGATTAATCATATCTGTTCAAGCAGTGACTTTCTCGAGTTAGTGTGTGACTCCTTAGGCTCGTTTCTATCTAGTAGTAAGTACACCTTCCCACAGTGCTAGTGTACCTTCCTAAAATGGAAAGTACTAAATTAAATCAATCCTTTGATTTAATCAAGCCTCGAATTAGTCACCAAGCTAATTCTCGACACTTACAAATTGCGGTTGCCAACCTAGCATAGGGTCCCGAAGACCTAGATAAAACGAAAGTAAAGATACGCGTTTTGCGATCTTGATCCTCGCATAAGTAAGATCCCTCTATCTAATCTCCCGACTGAATCTGGAGCAGTGGCTAAGGTCGAAGCTCTATTAATTCAATACTATATTTCCCACGTTATGTAAAATCGCCTTCGACTATCTAAACTAGGAAACCCTACGCCTCTTTAGATATCATACTTCGGCCGAAGATTCCTTAAGTCGATTCACTATGTAACCATAGGAGATTAACAGACGGGCTAATGTTAGAGATAGATTCCTTTCGATTCTCACGTTCCTTACTACGTAAGACGTGCATGTCTGAGTTTGCCCATATTCGATCATCTAAAGTGATCATGTAACAAATCAAGAACATGCGTTGTTACGCATAAGACATCCAATGGAATCTTAGGTCCATGAGGATTACTCTTATACTATAAGACCACTGGAAGTTCCACATTCGACTAGGAATCCATTTAAGGAACTTCCATGGGGTTGTTCAGTTCACCCATTACCACAATGGCAACCCTCATATATGCATTGGCTTTTACCGCGCCAGTATCTATGGAACAAGATACACTTCTCCCAGAGTATGCATCATATGAGCAAGTCTTTTGGGTTGCATCAATATCCCTTTATCTCGATGAACCCTTTTACGACTTGGAACAATGTTTAAAGATCACAGCCTTTGAGACATATTCTATCATTACCACACCCAATGTGCAATGATGTCCCATAGCTATGTGTGATCTTTCAGGACTTTATTCTAAGCCAAAGTAAAAACTAATTTAAGAATAAAGACATGCCACACACATATAAAAGAGATTGACTTTATTTATATGAAAATGATTGTTTAACTCTAGAGTTACTATTACAAAGAATGGCGCCCAATAATTGGTGCGCCGGGCACTAACTCTAACAATCTCCCACTTGCCCTAGCGCCAATTCCCCATGTACTTAAGGCCCATTCTTCCCAGATGTCCTTCAAATACTTTTTGGCTAAGGGGTTTGGTGAGTGGGTCCGCTATGTTGTCTGCTGTGTCTATGCGCTCCATTCGCACGTCGCCTCTTCCAATGATTTCTCGTATCAATCGGAATTTCCTCAGAACATGTTAGGATTTCTGATGAGACCTCGGCTCTTTTGCTTGCGCAATAGCCCCGTTGTTATCACAGTAAACTATTACTGGATCCCCAACGGATGGAACGACACCCAATTCTTGGATGAAGTTCCTCATCCAAACAACTTGTTTTGCAGCCTCATTTGCTGCAATGAATTCTGCTTCAATGGTGGAGTCGGCTATGGTTGCTTGCTTGGAACTCTTCCAGCTAACCGCTCCACCATTAAGTAGAAATACAAACCCAGAGACCGACTTCGAGTCATCCTTGTCGGATTGGAAAATCGAATTAGTGAACCCCTCTAATTTCAATTCTCCTCGTTCGTATATCAAGAACAACTCCTTAGTTCTCCTTAGATACTTAAGGATTGTTATCACCAAACTCCAGTGTGCCATGCCTGGATTCGCTTGATATCGACTGCACACACTCAATACATAAGCTACATCGGGTCTTATGCATATCATCGCATACATTATACTACCTATCGTAGAAGCATGGGGAGTTTTGGACATTTTCACTCCTTCCTCCTCAGTCTTTGAGCACATAGACTTGGAAAGTGTGATGCCATGTCCCATTGGCAGAGGAATGCTTCCACTTTGACTATGAAATAATTTTATTCAATCTTTTGTCACAATGAAGGAAAAAAGCAACATTGCAAGCAAAGGCACCGCCTCAAAATTACGTCGTTAAGAGTGAGAATCAATTCAATTCCACTATACATGGTTGGACTGAGAAAACACATTAGCCTGAAAAGCATAGAAACGAAATTCTTCAGATCCCCTCGTTTCAACCTCAGATCCAGAGTTTTGCTTCGCAAATTCTTCAGATCTCCACCTCAGATCTGCGTTTTTGCTCATCTGTTGGAAATCACCTCCACCGCTCGCGCCGCCGTCACCTTCTCCTTAGCCCCGTTTCTGACAACGTTGAAGTGGGGAAGTTCAAACGTCATTTACAGAGCCTCAATTTTTATCTCGGTGAGTGATTGCCTACACCCGTCTTGTTCATCTCATCGCATTATTAGCCGTGTGGGGACTCGATTTCTGGTTTTATATTGACAATTGATTTTCGAGTGTGAATTGTAATTTGTTGAAAAAGTTTGGGGGTGTACGATCTTTCTGTCGGGTTGAGCTGTTTATTGTTGTTGGTGAGATTGCTGATTTGAATTTCATTGAGTTGGAGTTTGGGTTGGAGTATTTGCATTGCTTTTTTGGATTAGTTGGAGAGTTTGCAATGGCAAGAATTGAAGGGAAGAGTGCTCTTCCTTGAGCGTGCTCCCGCTGCCCAAGATTTGGTTTATCTTCTTCATGGAGCCGTTGCCTACAGAGGACTTCGCCGGCAAGGCTGCCTCCTCCAACGTAAACACAGCCCCAAAACCTCTCTCCTATGCTGAAAAACTCCTTAGCAATTCTCTCCCGCCTGAAGTTGTGGCCCGATCTGCCAAGAAAGCTTTCGTCCCAGATGTCGACTCAAAGGTGATTGGTACTTCGGCACTCTTCAATGGACGGAAAACTATTTTTCTCTCTAAAGAAGATGATGATTTTATGGCTGCTCCGTTCCAATATGCCCTCGTAGGAAAATTTTCTCATGGCTACCCCTCCATGCAACGTCTTCGTTCTAAGTTCGAAACCCTAGGGTTAAACAAGGGATTCAAGATTGGGATTCTTGACCACAAGCATGTTTGGATTCGTCTTTTTGACCCGAACGATTATGCAAGGATTTGGATGAAGCAAACCTGGTATTTTGATGGATTTTCGATGCGTGTTTTGAAATGGACATCTGAATTTAACCCCAACGAGGAATCCCCAATAATGCCGATATGGATTAAGATCTTCGGGTTGCGACCCCATTGGTTTCACCGCCAATTTTTATACCATGTTGCTAGCATGATAGGCAAACCGGTGAAGCTTGACGAGGCCACTACAGATATTGCGAATCCGATGGTGGCTAGGATTTGCGTTGAATTGAATGTATTGGATAAACTTCAGCCCGATATTCCGATTCAAATTAATGGTAAGATGATATTCCTCAAGGTCCAATACGAAGGAATTCCACAATATTGTAAGATTTGTAGACACAGGGGTCATTCGATGGCTGCGTGCTTTTTAAGGGAAGAAAACACCGGGGATAATAATGACATGCAGACTACTGTGGAGCATCAAGTGGACCTTAGAACCGTTCTTCAGAAAAAACGTGGAAACCAACCGGAAATTGGACCTCAACATAAGGATGCTGATGGACTACAAGATAATGAGAAACCGAATGATATAAATGATCAAGATGTCATGCTTTCATCGACAAAAATAGATTATTTGATAGAGAATGAGCGACAATTTCAAAACAGCCATCAAGAAGAAAATAATTCTGAAACTATGGTGAGAAATACCGAGGATAATTTTGTGAATCTGGAATCTAATGAGACACGAATGGTGGACATACAGGGACAAAAATATAAAGTATTAGTGTCAGACCCCAACACTAGTAAAAGGAATACGAATGAAAGTCCTAAAAGAAATTCTATTAGGGAAAGTGGATACCCGGAGGAAATTCGTAGACAACGAGAACTTGAACTGGTGGTCTCGTCTCCAACGGCCAATGAAGGTAATCATGTTGATGATTTCACTCTTGGACATGATATAGGGGTGCCAGATAATGGTGGTATTGACATTGACTCAGAACAAACTGAATCGGTGGAACAATGGCAAGAAGTTACTTCTCGGAAACATAGAAGGGCGACCTCTTTGGATGAACAACCACGTACAAACATTTCGCCAATCAAAGCCCTGATGAATACGAGGATGGCTACAAGGAGGACGAAAGCTCTTATTAATAAAAGTGTTAAATGATGAACATGCTAGTTTGGAACGTCCGTGGTATTGGAAATAAGAACACGGTGACTCGAATAAGAAGATTATGCAGGAGGTACGATTTAAAAATTTTGGTAATCATTGAACCAAAAATTCAGCTTGACAAATTTATAATGATGCGTGAGTTTGGATTTCCTAATATTTTATGTAATGTCAATAATCATATTTGGTTGTTCTTTAATGATGAGTACAAAGTTGATGTTTTGACTAATAATGATCAATTTTTGCATGTACAAATTCAATCTACAATGCTCCAAAAACCTATCTATTGTACTTGGGTACATGTGAAGTGTACTAGAGAAGAGAGACTCCACCTTTGGGACTATCTGCGCGAGATCAATCCTTCTGGAAATCCGTGGATTGTGGGGGGTGATTTTAATGTTATCATGAATGCCAGTGAAAAGAGGGGTGGTGCAGCACCTAAGAGAAGATCTATGGAGGACTTCGTGAACCTGGTTTTGGATTGTGGTCTTGCAGATGCAGGGTTTGATGGCAGTCCTTTCACTTGGAGTGTCAAGCGGGTAGTTTTCCAACGTCTTGACCGAATCCTTCTTTCAAGCTCTTGGCAGGAAATGTTCCAAATCACTTCGGTTCATCACCTACATCGTTCAAAAGAATCTGACCATAGCCCTCTCCTGGTCTCTCTAACCGATTATAAAAGATCCGGCCCATCTTCATTTCGGTTTCTCAATGCTTGGATTCGTCACGAGAGTTTTGTTCACACAATTAACACCTCTTGGAACAATCCCATCCACGGTATTGGATTGGAAAAATTCCATCGTAAATTGTCTAGGCTCAAAGGAACTCTTAAGACTTGGAATAAGGAGGTGTTCGGTAATGTTTTTGAGAATGTCAAGCTTGCTGAGAAAGAAGCTAGACGCTGTGAGAAGAATTACGATATTAATCCTTCTGAGGATAATCTTTGTGCTATGAATAAATCAGCTGCCATTTTCACTCGTCATATGTTGATTGAAGAGGATTTTTGGAGGCAAAAAGCGGCATGTAATTGGCTAAGAGATGGAGAGCGCAACACTAGGTTTTATCATTCTTGGGTGAAAAGAAAACGTAGTAAAGGAAGAATTCATAGTATTGTGGATAATAACCAGGTGCTTACGGACCGGGGAGACATTCAGAACTCGGCTGCTAGTTATTTTGAAAAAGTTTTTTCTGGTTCCTCTGATTTGCAAGAGATTGCTAATTTAGATCATGTTCCGGAAATTCTGACGTCTGATAATAGATTCTTGTTGGATGCAGTTCCAACTTTGGAGGAGGTGCGGACGGCAGTTTGGAGTATCGATCCGTATAGTGTCGCTGGTCCTGATGGATTTTCTGCTCTGTTTTATCAAACATGTTGGAATATTATTAGTACGGATTTGATGGAGGCGGTTTTGGAGTTTTTTACAGGAACTCCTTTACACAGAAGTTTTACCTCCACTTCTATTTCTCTCATTCCTAAAGTTCAAACTCCGCGTACTTGGAAGGATTTCCGGCCGATTAGCTTATGCAATGTTAGTAACAAGGTTATTACAAAGATCTTGGCTACTAGACTTGCGCATTTTCTTAATAAGGTGATATCTCCAAATCAAACGGGATTTATAAAAGGGCGCAATATTATTGACAATATTCTTCTAGCGCAAGAGTTATGTCATGAAATCGAAAGGGGAAAAAGAGGAAATAACATTATGCTGAAGTTAGATATGGCAAAGGCATATGATCGGGTGGAATGGAAGTTTTTGTATGCCATTATGAATAAGTTGGGTTTCTCGCATAATTGGATTAATTGGGTTAGAAATGCGGTTGAAAATTGTTGGTTCACAGTCCTTATTAATGGGGAAGGAGTAGGATTTTTTAAATCGGGTAGGGGGCTTCGACAAGGTGATTCAGTTTCACTGGCTCTTTTCATCTTGGCGGCCGAATTCTTTTCAAGAGGTCTTGAGAAATTATTTCAAGATTATCCGGAGATGCAATATGACTCTGATGGGGGCACACTTATTAGCCATTTAGCGTATGCAGATGATGTTATAATTTTCTCGAAAGCAACTTCTAGGGGTTTATCCCGTCTGATGGAGTTTTTAAACTACTACGAAAGGGGATCCGGGCAGCTTCTTAATAGAGATAAATCTACATTCATTTTGGGAAAATCGGCTCCCAAAAAAAGGGTGAAAAAAGTTCGTAGAATAACGGGGTTTGAACAAGAGATACTTCCTTTCATTTATTTGGGTGCTCCGCTGTTTAAAGGAATTAAAAAAGCCTCCCTTTTTGATGATATTGTTAGTAAGATTACCACTCGATTAGGGGGGTGGGAGAAGTCCATGTTATCGCAAGGAGGTAGACT
This sequence comes from Buddleja alternifolia, assembly GCA_019426215.1. NCBI lineage: Eukaryota > Viridiplantae > Streptophyta > Magnoliopsida > Lamiales > Scrophulariaceae > Buddleja > Buddleja alternifolia. Next base: position 5,849,600 of record CM033406.1, read on the forward strand.
AACTTTAATCAAGAGTGTTTTATCTTCGATGCCTCTTTACCTTATACAGATGCTTGACCCTCCTAATAATGTGATACAATGTTTAGATCGGCTTTTTAACCGTTTCTTCTGGGGGACAACAGAGAACTCGAAAAAAACACATTGGATATCATGGGAAAAAATTTGTTACCCTCAAAATGAAGGCGGGCTTGGTGTTCGTGATTTACGGGATGTGAAAAATGCCTTTGGAATGAAACTTTGGTGGAAGATGAGAGCTGGTGATTCTATGTGGTCGGAGTTCATGAAGAAAAAGTATTGTAGTAAAGACCACCCCGTGGTCGCGCCTATTAAAGCAACTGCCTCGAGGATTTGGAAGCGATTGGGCCAAATGCGTGACGTTGCAGAGTATTATATCGGCTGGAGCTTAGGGGATGGTTCCTCATCCTTTTGGTTCGATAATTGGATTGGAGAGGGTGCTTTATACTGCATAATGTCGGATCCGCACAATACTCGAGAGCTTGTTTCGGACTACTGGTCGAGGGGTAAATGGGATATAGACAAACTAAAACAAGTTCTTCCTGAGACCATGGTAAATCGGATTTCTTCGACCCCCATTCTTGATGGCAGCAAGGACAAAGCTATATGGACTGTTTCTCAAAGTGGCGAATTTACTACAAAAACAGCTTGGGACGTTAGTCGAGTGCATTTAGATATTAGCCCTACATTCGCGGATATTTGGTCGAAATCTCTTAGACCAACTATATCTATTTTTGTGTGGAAAATAATGCATAATTTTCTTCCCGTGGATAGCATTATTAAAGCTAGAGGAGTCAATATTGTCTCCAAATGCCACTGCTGCAAAGAAGGTAATTTAGAAACCCTTAATCATGTTTTTATGGATAGTGAACCTGCTAGATATCTTGGTGAGTATTTTTCCAATTTATGCATGTTTAATATTCCTAATACGACTAATCTTGCTACTAGGTGGCATGCTTGGCGTATCGGAGGTAATAAACAAAGTGCTCGTGTGCTTATCCCGATCCTTATTTCGTGGTTTATTTGGTTGGCAAGAAACAAATCTAAATTCGACGGGATTGTGGTGAATGCGGTGAAAATCAAGTTGCAAATTGAGTTTTACATTAAATCTTTATTTCGTTCCGGGCTTCTCACTATGAAAAATTTGAGGGGGGAAGAATGTCTCGCTAATTATCTTGGTATTAAAATTGGTCGTGCTACCTACCTTACTTCCTGCCGGGTGCAATGGAGCCCGCCAAATGAATGATGGGTGAAGTTGAATACTGATGGTGCGTCGAGAGGTAACCCAGGCGAGTCCAGAGCAGGTGGACTTATTCGGGACCATAGGGGTAAGTTACTAAATGCTTTTGCTAGTTACATTTCGGTTGCCACTAATACGTATGCGGAGATGTTCGGTGTTTGCATGGGATTGGAGATGTGTCATGAGATGGGTTTCACAAAAGTTTGGGTGGAGTTAGATTCGCAAGTTGTGATCGCGATGTTACATAATGGTTCTCCGGGAAGCTGGGAGTTTCAAAATCTGCTTCAACGGATTCGTGTGATTAGCATGAAGATGGACATTAATTTTACACATATCTTTCGTGAAGGAAACTCGGCAGCAGACTTCCTTGCTAACAAAGCTTGTGATGAGAAAATGTCAACAAGGATGGACGAGAGAATGGCTCCAGCTACTCTATTAGCTATGACTAAAATGGATCTTATTCTACCTAGTTTTAGATTTAGATGGGTGTGAGTATTTTTGTTTGTAATGGAGTAGTACTCCTTATTTTTGGTTTTAATTATGATTGTAAGGGAGTAATTACTCCTTATTTACATGTTTTCTTAGATGCTCTTGCCAGGGAGGTAGCTCTCCTAATTTACAGCTTTCCTTGAATTTTATATAGAAGGGATGAGGGGCCCGAAAACATCCTCCCCCGCTAGGGTGGTTCTTTTAAAAAAAAAAAAAAAATGTCCCATTGGCAAAAATCCCTTCTTGGACTCTTCCATCTCAAATCTTTTTAGTACGCGATCGATATAGGCAGATTGGGAGAGACCTAGCATCCTACTAGATCTATCCCTATAGATCTTCATACCAAGTATGTAGGACGTCTCTCCCATATCTTTCATGGAGAATTTATTAGAGAGCCATACTTTAGTCGACTGATCATCCCTACATCATTTCCAATTAGTAGGATGTCATCGACATATAGTATGATGAACGTGACTGCTCTCCCACTGCCTTTCTTATACACACATGCCTCTTCAACATTTTGAACGTATCCATACTCTTGTATGACAGTGTCAAAACGTTTGTCCCAACTTCAAGAAGCTTGCTTAAGTCAGTAGATGGACCTTTGGAGTTTACACACTTTGTGTTCGCTCCCTTTGGATGTAAAGCCCTCTGGCTGTTGCATGTAAATCTCTTCCTCAATTTCTCCATTGAGGAATGCAGTCTTTACATCCATCTGCCATATTTGATAATCAAAATATGTAGATAGAGCAAGCATAATCCTAATGGATTTCAGCATAGCCACTGGCGAGAAGGTTTCCTCATAGTCAATTCCATGTTTTTGAGTAAATCCTTTTGCCACGAGGCGAGCCTTATAGGTAACTACCTCTCCATCGCTTGTAGACCCATTTATAGTCAATGGGCTTGATGCCCTCAGGTGGGTCAACCAAGGTCCATACCTTGTTGGAGTACATGGAGTCCATTTCGGATGTCATGGCCTCTAGCCATTTTCTCGAATCAATGTCAGATATTGCACTCTTAAAACTCTTCGATCAGAGTCTGGAGGAGGATCTTGAGTACCCTTCTCTTGCAATAGGCCTAGCCATCCTTCAGAGTCCTTTGGGATCCTCTTTGATCTCCTCAAAGGTTGTGTGTATTCAGTGGGTGCCTCTGATGTAGCCTCGTTGGAGTCGGGCGGGTTAATTTATATCTCTTGACTTGATCCATTCTCATGGACCTCATCAAGTTCTACAGCCTCACCTTTTCTATCTACAAGGTGACCCCTCTCCAAGAAATTGGCGTTTCTCGAAACAATAACCTTTTGTTCCGTTAGGCTGTAGAAGTAATATCCAACAGTTTCCTTTGGATATTCTACAAAATAGCACAAACAGGACTTGGGGTCCAATTTATCTCCCGCTAAAAATAAAAGGTAACCCGAATAAAACCCAAGTCCATTATCGTTGTGTCCATCACATAAGACATGCTCGCATCAATTGATACGTGCTCGCTATATTAAAACACTTATGTTGATTATTTAAAATTTGAGTCTAACTAAAAAGTCCTTTATAAAATTCCCAATTTTTATATATTCTTTATTTCAATTAAAATCATTCTAGTCGTACTAGATGACGTAGATATACAAAATTATAAATTAAGTATATCTACCTTTAATTAAAATAATATTAGTCCTACTAAAATGAAAAAATAAAATATGGAATTCTATTTTATTATGATTTAAAGCCATCATCAATTGGAGAAACTTTTATTTGCTTAAAGAATTAATTATTAATCATTCAAGAAAACTAATTAATATTCCTTATTCAAATATTTAAGTAATTTCCAAGTTGAGGAAAAATTAATAATATTTAATCCATAAATTAATTATTAATCTCCACGAAAAATCATTAATTATTCTAATTAAAATATTTTATTCCAATTAATCTTATTGGGCTCGATTTCATCCAACCCAAGTCACCACCCTTTTGGTCCACCTGGATTAATTTAACCCAAAATTAATTAATTAGAAAAAAATGCACGCGTTATTAATTTCTATTGGGCTAGTTTTAATTAAAATCCAAATCAAATCACCAATCCATTGCACCATTTGGAATTAATTAAATTAAGCCCAAACTAATCAATAAATCAAAACTGAGTAATTTTCCAATTGGGCTTAATTTGAAGTATTCCGGGTCATCATCCTTGTGACCCACCCGGATAAATAAATTTACCCAAAACCCAAATACCAATTTTGACCGAAACCCATAGCCCGCTTTCAGACCCGGATCCAAGACCCGGTTTAGCGGGTCGTGTGTTGACACACACGACCCGACAGGCCGTGTATTGACATAGCGCCTGTGCGTGCGCTGGGGGGACCTTCAAGCCCCGTTTTTCCTTAGTGTTTGATTTTTTTTCTTATATCATAAAAATACACAGATTTATAATAAACATAACAATCAAAATCTAAGCTCAAAATCATTAAAAAAACGCAGATGAAGAACATGATAAGAGGTGTTCTTATGTGTTTTTAAGCCCGTGATTTGATGTTTTTGGATTTATTTATTGCTTAAATCATGCCACATTTGCGTTTAATCGGGGTGTTAAGTGATTTCCGGTGATAAACGAGAGCACATGAAGAAAAGGGTGAAAAACGATGCACGACACAATTTCAAGCCTGTTGACCACGCCCAGGCGCCAGTATGACCACGCCCGGGCACCGAGCAAGAAGCAACAAGTTCAGCATCCTGTTGCCCACGCCTAGGCGCCGACTTGTCTGCGCCCGAGCGCCATTGTCGCCACGCCTGGGCGCCGCCGGACTTATCCCCCAAGAAAGATACTCCACGTAGGCCGCGCCTAGGCACCGTACAGCCCTCGCCTAGGCGCCGGCATAACCATTTTTCAAGTGTATAAAAGCCAGATTTCAGGAATGAAGAGGGGTTCGGATTCATGGGGATTGAAGGCATATTTTTAGGTTTTTGAGCCACAATTTCATCAATCTTTGAGGGAGAAGAAGGGGGATTAAGCTAGAGTTTTAAGTTTCAAGCTAGGATTCATCATCAACCACGCCTTAGGGAGTTTTACTTGCTTTCCTTACATGTCTATGTTCATAATTATGTATATGATTGTTCTAGATCTTCTTGAGCTATTGATGATGAGCTAATTTTGTAGAACTAAGGCCATTGAAGACCAAATTTATGAGTCAATATATATGAAGTGATTTTTTTGTATTAATTCTCCTATTGCTTTGTGTGTTAATTTTATGCTTTTATTCCAATCATGTGCTTGATCACCATATACTTGCTATCTTGCCTAACCTAGTCATTCGAGAGAAGATAGGTTAGGGTTAAAGGGAATTAACACATCATCCGAAACAAATGAGGAATTGCCCCTAGAGATAGGTAAAGATTTCTGGGTTCTGTTATCCGGATTTATCCAGGGAAAGTCCGTGGTTATTGATTAGATCCTCGGATAGACATATTTAAAGAACCGTCAATTAATCATAGGATTATTATAAGCCGAGACATCAGGTGATAGTTAACTAAGGAGTTTCCACCAAAGCAATAGGAGTCTAAAAATTCGAGTAACCCATATATATTGACGAGTAGATTCGGTTGTAGCATGTACCTAGTCCTTGAGGCTCGACAACCCAGACTTTTTGTCCACTTATTACTACGCACGACTAGTATACTTGCTATCCAAGCACGTTAGGTATTAGCGTGTCAATTTTTGGCGTCGTTGCCGGGGACTTGTTTATTTTTAGTTTTTTTATTTTTGTTTGCGCTTTCATAATTCTTGGGTTGTTGTTTATTTCTTGCTTTTCTTTTATTTTCGTATTAGTCTAATTTTTGTTTCTTGTGCTTAATTGAAAGGTTTGACTTGTGGTGCATGACCCGCTCGTCCAACGAGCCCCTATTCAATTTTGAACCCTAGATAGAACGTGTTCTTTGGGCTAGTAGACGAGTTCGAGAAATGGAGCACAATTTCAATCCTAATCCGAATGGGAACTTTCTCGACATGAATCTCCCGGAAAATAGGAAATGGTTGCAAAATATACTCCAAGCTATGCAACCAGCACCTCCACCACTACCTCCATCGGTTCGTGGTAATCAACCACCCCGGGTGCACACTACACCGGGACCCATTGTCTTTCCGGACTTTGCTACGCCACATTTCCACATTCCTTCTCATATGTTCGGGATGGTTCAAGCGGAGCCGTTTTATGGCGACTCGAGAGACTCACCTCATGACCACTTAGATCACTTTGAGAATGTGATCTCTACTATGAAATTCAACCCACGAGATCGCCATCCGCCTCCGATTATTTCATTTCTCTTTGAAGGATGAGGCGACTCTTTGGTACAAGTCATTACCCCCACAATCAATCGGAACATGGGATGATCTAGTAGACGAGTTTCTCAACAATTTCTTCCCTCCATCAAAAATCAACGAGCTTAGAAGTGAGATAAAGGGGTTCAAACAAATATGGAACGAGTCCTTAGCATCCGCATGGGCAAGGTATAAGGGTATGCTTCAAAAGTGCCCCGACCACAATTATACACGAGATGAGCAAGTGCAACATTTCTATAATGGAGTCCAATCTCAGATTCGACACTGACTCAATGAGGGAGCCGGTGGTGACCTGTTGGGCCTTGATAATAGGACCGTGTGGATTAAGCTTGAGCAAATGTCTAGGGAGGATGAACTTTACCCCGAAGATGATGATGAGCTTCCTCCACCAAATTGAAGGGTTGCTTGTGTGCAAGAATTAGAAGAAGTGGTTGCCCTAGAACCGGAGGTTGTAGATGTAAATTTTGTTGGGAATCATAACCGGCACCAATTGAACTTTCACATACCCAAAAACTTCCCAAAGAGGCCAAACCCCGCACAAAATGCACAATCGGTCATTTATCAACCCCGAGGCCTCCTTTCAACGACCAACACCCGAGGCCTCCTTTAAACTACCTACCTCCGAGGCAAGGCAATCTAAATGGGCAAGGGCAAGGGCAAGGGCAAGTAAGACCGCCCACGGATACATCGATTTATGAACTCCATAATATGATGAAGGATGTGTTCATGGAGATGAAGGATATGAGAACACAAATGTGTCAAATCTCCAACGCGATTAGTGCAAGGGCCCCAGGAACTCTACCAAGCGACACGGAGAAGAACCCGAAAAAACAATGCTATGCAATTACTTTAAGGAGTGGGAGGCATTTGGAAAATGATGCAACACTGTCTACCGTGCCTAGGCGTGAGGTTGACGACTCCCAGGCGCCATCCACACGCAGTTAGGAAAATTTGTCACTGCACGCGATGCCCGACCGCCGTCATGACCATGCCCAGGCGCCGCCTCCTGCTACTTCTAGTATTGGTTCCTCGACTCCAGTGCCTCCTCCTCCCATTGAGATCCGTCTTCCCTTTCCAAATGCATAGAAAAAGAAAAACAAGGAGATGGATCCCAGTTTCCTCTGTATTTTGTCTATTCTTCGTGAGGTGAAGATAAATATTCCTTTTGTGGACGCTATTTTGCAAATGCCAAACTATGTTAAGTTCTTCAAGGATATTCTATCCAACAAGAAAAAGTGGGAGGAAAATGAAACGGTTTGTCTAACCGAGGAGTGCTCCCCCGTCTTACTTAACAAATTACCTTGCAAGCTAAAGGACCCAAGGAGTCTCACAATAACCTGCACTATTGGCCATCTCAAGTTTCGACAAAGTTCTTTGTGATTCGGGAGCGAGTATCAACCTTATTCCCTACTCTATTTTTAAGAATCTAGGCCTTGGAGATCCTACGCCAACATCCATGTCCGTGCAATTAGCGGATCGCTCTATCAAGAAACCAAAGGGCATTATCGAGGATGTCATTGTACAAGTCGACAAGTTCTTCTATCCAGTTGACTTCGTGGTTCTTGACATGGATAGTGACATTGACGTGCCCTTGATTCTAGGAAGACCCTTTCTAGCCACTAGCAACGCCAAGATCGACGTGGGAAAGGCTAAGTTGACATTGAAGGTGGGTGATGAAAAGGTGATATTCGATGTTTATCATGACATGCAACCGCCTATGGATGATCTTATTTGTTCATATGTCGATGTTATTCACCTTTTGTTTGATGAGAAATGTGCACTTGGTAAGACTAAGGGCACTCTTACGGTGGAGGATGAGGTCCCCAATGAGCAACAAGGCAAGGTGAGAAAAGATGATTTTTGCATGAAGTACATTACACCACATCTACGTGTTCGGGAGATCGATAAGACAAATATGAAACAAAGGTCTAATCTCAAATCACCGCAATATGAGTGGAGGGAAGTGGGACATAAGAAAAAAAGGAGAAATGGCGACGATATTGTCGTTCTAAATGGGCCACCTATTTGAACCTTAAAGCAAAAAAGTCAAGCTAATGACTATAAACAAGCGCTTCTTGGGAGGAAAACCCAAGTTCGTAAGTTTTCTTTTCTTTTCGTTTTCGTTTTTGTTGTGTTTGTTTCATCCGTTTGTTTTTAGTGGAAGCATGTCTGTTTTAGTTATCTTTTGTTTTGTTGTTGGTTGTTTGTCGTTTCTCGCTTCTATCCATTACTTAACGCTTTGACTAGCTAGCATAGTTTAATGTGTAGTTGTTGCATTGATTTCTCACCAACCGGTGTTGCCACTCTTGGACACAATTGCGTTCGAGGATTCGGGTTTGCTTTTCAGCAACCGTATGGTGATGGTATTTTTCCATTCTTTTTTTCGAACATTGGGGACAATGTTCTTTTTAAGTTTGGGGGGGGGGTATACTAGATCCATTACAGTCAGGTTTATCCATGTTTTATATATTTCGGTCCGAGTTTGGGGGGGGGGGGTACCTCCACATGTGAAATGTGTGCAATTTTAAAAACTTTTTAGATTGAAGTTCAACCTTTCAATCAATGCATTGAGAATGGTTAATTTGAATCCATGGCATGTTTTCTCTATCAATTTGGAGTTTAATAACTATACACATCATCTTCTTTCTTGTGGGACCCTAAACGTGATTAGATTGTCCTTAAGATGATTGACATATGCACATAAGTTGAGGGTAGAGGAGTTGAATGGGTAACCATTTTGAAACACTTAAAGGCTTGATCCCGAAAATATCAACTTAGATGTTTCGCATGTGTTATGAGTTGAGAATGTTAGCTTTGTATGCTTAATAATAATAAAAGAGGTTGAACATTGGTATGACTGCAAAAGTCAGGCTTAATAGATACTGGGCGAAGATTACCATGCCTAGAATACTGTACTATTAAGCTAATTTGAGATAAGCTCAAGCCAGTGAAAGTGTCAAGGGAATAAGGACCTAGTTTGGTTTTGTGGCCTTTGGCATTCGAGTGATTAAGCCCTTAGGAGTGTCTCTACACTTAATACCCTAAAACCGTCCTGTTTGGGAGTCATTGGCTCAAAGTTCGTTACAAGGGTGTCATAGAAAGCCTAAGAGAACTGAACATTGCACATGGTCTAGCCTCTAATGTTTTGAGTTGAAAGTTGCATAAGTAAAGCCTAAAGTTGATAAACTGATGAATTTTAAGTGGCTATAAAGTTTTCTTCAATTCTCATGCCGTGTGACTAATCGAAAGTCGATAAGATATGGGATTAATGCTTGAAAAGTGATACGAATGCCACACGATTATAATACCTTAGATTTATCACACTACACCCTTAGGATGGTCTTTTCAAGGTTAAGGCGTAACATGAGCAAGTATGTGAAGTGTATATATATGTAATTTTGAGCTTAAACAGATAAATTCATGCCATTGCTTTATTATTAATCATATTGATTTGCGTTGTTCGAGTGTGGTTGAAAATCCGTCGATTTTGTGGGTATATCGTATGCAAACCCTCACGAGACTATAACTCGTCCTTTGAGGTAACTCAAGGGTTCAAAGGTTTGTTGCATTCGCTAAATGCAACCGTGTACTCCACGAAAGTGAGTTAGGTAGTTCTTCCTTTTGTTTCTCCCGAGTTTGATGATGTTCTTCCTATCCTATAGTTTATTGCTCGAGGTCGAGCAATTGATAAGTTTGCGGGGGTTGACAAGAGGTGTTCTTATGTGTTTTTAAGCCCGTGATTTGATATTTTTGGATTTATTTATTGCCTAAATCATGCCACATTTGCGTTTAATCGGGGTGTTAAGTGATTTCAGGTGATAAACGTGAGCACATGAAGAAAATGGCGAAAACCGATGCACGACACAATTTCAAGCCTGTTCACCACGCCCAGGCACCAGTATGACCATGCCCGAGCGCCGAGCAAGAAGCAACAAGTTCAGCATCCTGTTGCCCACGCCTAGGCGCCGACTTGTCCGCGCTCGAGCGCCGTTGTCGCCACGCCTGGGCGCCGCCAGACTTATCCCCCAAGAAAGATACTCCACGTAGGCTGCACCTAGGCACCGTGCAGCCCGTGCCTAGGCGCCAGCATAACCGTTTTTCATATGTATAAAAGCCAGATTTCAGGAAGGAAGAGGGGTTCAGATTCCTGGGGATTGAAGGCATATTTTTGGGTTTTTGAGGCACAATTTCATCCTTTGAGGGAGAAGAAGGGGGATTAAGCTAGAGATTGAAGTTTCAAGCTAGGATTACATCATGTCTAGTTTAATTATGTATATGATTGTTCAATCTTCTTGCTAGATGATTAAGCTAGAATTTTATACTTTTATTCCAATCATGTGCTTGATCACCATATGTTTGCTAAATCTAGTCTCTGTGGGTGAAGGGAATTAACACATCATTCCCCTAGAGATAGGTAAAGATTTTCAGCCGGATTTATCCATAGAACGTGTGTGGTTATTGATTAATCCTAGGATAGACTATTTAGAGAACCCTGATAATGAAGGGCTAGTTAACTAAGAAGGAATTTCGATGTTTTGATGCAAATAGGGTTAGACTTACATCCTGACCCTTATAGTGAAATTCCTTAGACAAGTATGTGACACTAAAACACTTGGAAAATTCTGGGTGAGTCACCAAGTGATGAAGGTGAAGATCAAGCGTCTAAAGCTTGGATAAAGCATATCATTGAAGCGTCCGTTTTAGGGATTATCCCAATGGAATGGATAACTCAGGCCGAATACTCACTAAGTGAAATGACGGATTCTCAGTGAGACCATGCAAGATTGAAGAGTAAGCGTTCAGGATCAGTCCATAATACACGAGAATAACTTTCTCTTCAGCAAGCGTCCAAAAGGTTAACCAAGAACGACTAAAAAGAATTTAAACCCAAAACCATCCAAAGACTTAAAAAAATGCATGATTAATTTCCAACCGAACGCATAAGCTATAAAATACTTCCAAGCCATATCTTTGTGCTGTCAGATTTATGAAACCAAGACCATGCCTAACCAATTAAATATACCCAAAGTTAGATTTGAACTCAAGGAATGTTTGGGGAAATGAGACTCCAACCGAGTCAAACGGACAAAAACCACCAATACCTTAAAATAGCTCTTTCAACAAACAAGAAAAGGCATGCCAAGTACACACACAAAAAAAATACCTACCTGTTGTACGCCAAATATCCATATAAGTTGAAATCACCGAGTATCTAAGTTAACGTTTCTTCAAGCGTCACATCCAGCTGAAATCTGCTTAAACCTGTCAAGCTTTAGTGGAGCAAATCTGTGTGACCAAGGAGTTCCAAATATATCCAATTCCCTCTATCTTGTAAGTCTCTGTGTGATCTTCGATAATCATCATAGTGGAAAAACCTCCCTTTAGCTGGGAAGAAGTCATTTACCTCTTTAAATTCATTGTTTTACTTCAGCATACATTCTGATAAAGTCTAAAACAACCAAGCGACTTCAAATTAACCGAACCTAAGCCCCGCTTCTAACTCTGACCCTTTTTGGTACGTATACCACTTTAACGGGACCAGCGCTTACAAGTTCAAATACTTCAAAGGTATCGGGGTCTAGCGTATACCACTTGGGACCAACAAGTTGAAGTTGAAACCTAAGCGTTTCCAATCGTAACTGCTTGTTCAGATCCATTTTTTTTACAGTCGCTTTAAAATTACTTTAAATTCTTCATGGCATTCTCTAAAGTTCCCAAGTTGACCGAGTCAAATTATGACTCTTGGAAGGTCAAAGCGTTTACTTATTTGTGTTCATGTGATGATGAAATGTGTGATATCATTTCAGATGGGCCAATCAAAATATACAAAGTTATCACCAGAGCGCCCGAAGCCACAGGAGAAACACCTGACGGTTATGTGGAGAAGCCCAAACAAGAATGGTCCACCGATGAGCGTCGACGAGCCAATCTAGACAATGTCGGTCGGAATGCATTATACACAGCCATTGGTGACAATGACAACTTATTCAACAAAGTCAAATCATGCAATACAACTAAAGAAATTTGGGATAAGTTGGCTACTATTTGTGGTGGCTCAGCACAAATAAAGGAAAACAAATTATCAATTGCCAAAGAAAAATTCAACGGCTTCAAGATGCTACCTAATGAGACGCTAGAGCAATTAGACATGAGGTTTACAGCCCTTGTCACTGAACTAACATCTCTGGGTATAGAGCTACAAAATCGAGAAACAGTGGTCAAAATCTTTAGAAGTCTTCCAAGCAGATTCCTGATGAAAACAACTGCAATGAGAGAATCAAACAATCTGGACAGCCTAACTCCAGAAGATGCTTTTTCAGAACTCAAAGCATTTGAGTTTGAGCTGAATTCGGCCAGTGATGCAGTAAGTAATCCAGTGATCGAATCTGGAGCGCTAATGGCATCAATCAAAGGAAAACCTATCAAAGAAAAGGGTTCGGATATAAGTGAGGAAGAAGAACTGGCGCATCTAAATAGATTCAGGAAATTCCTGAAATATGAAAAGAAGGGAAACAGTTCTAAGCACCCAGGACAAAGTTCATATCAAGCGCTTCCTCAAATACAACCACAATATCGAGCGCCTCACTATCCTGCGTCCTCCTCCCTAGCGCCAATTCAATATCAAACTCCTTCTCAGCAAGATCTCTCAGCGCCTGCAGCGTTAAACCAACGATCCACAAGATTAACAAACGAACAAAAGATGAAGACCAATCTTTGTTACAACTGCAGGAGACCAGGGCATTTCCAAGTTAATTGCCCATATCCAAATGTGTCTAAACCTACAAAGCAAGATCACACGGATAGAAACCAATTCAGGAGCAACCTGAGACAACAAGGCTTGCTAGCAGAATCAGAACCTCTCTATACGCCTGAAGAGGACTTGGAATCATCAGATGAAAGCAGCGATGATGAACCATCAAAGGACTCAGCATTCATTTGTCTCATGGCAAGAGAAAATGAAACATCTAACGACGTACCATCTGAGGTAACCACTGATCTGTATCATCCTCTCTCTTATGATGAATTACTTGACAAAGTAAAGAAATATTATACAGATTGTCAAGATGCCACCCAATTATTCCAAAATCACCATCGTATTATTTCAGCACTCAGAAGTGATAACCTAACGCTCAAAGCAGAGTTGCAAATTCAGCAACAGTGCATTGAGAAAAACCAATCACTCGAGAGTGAAATTACTCAGCTAAAAGGTGATCTTGATATAATAGTCAAAAGAGAAGCTGAAATGGTCGCTAAACTTGCCAAATCAGAGCAGCTTATCTCTTCATTATCAAAAGCGTCTAGAACGCTAGATAATGTGACTAAAGTAACCAGGGCATTTGGTGAAAAGACCGGTCTAGGTTTTGATAAATTCAGTTATAAAGCCAAAGCGTCCAATGTTACAACAATCAACAAAGGAAAAGGTGTAATCTTTGTTGAAGAAAGTTCAATCAGACAAACGCTGAATGAATCAACAAATACTGGTACAAAAGCTAATGATAAAGTCAACATTGACTCAGGCAAAGGAAAGACCAAAGTGAATGTCTCACAAAAGAAAATATATCCAAACGCTCAAAAAGCTAAGGAGATATTTTCTGCCAGTGAATCAAACGTTAAGCGTCCCGCACCAAAAGTGCATCCTAAGCCAGTACCAAACAGAATCAAACGTCCATATCCAAAACAATCCAGTTCATATTATCAACACTATGATAATTGTGAATACGATTATGATTATCACTATAATCAAGGATATTTCTATACATCTAGAAAAGGTATGCAACTCAAAACGAAACCCAAGAAGGCCAATCTTTCTCCCATAGTGAAGATAAGGCAAATATGGGTTCCGAAAAATCTAATTCACGTCACTAACAAAGAAGGACCCAAAACAAAATGGGTACCTAAAGGAAATTAGATCTGCCCTTTTGAATGCAGGTACCTAGAGCCAACACCGACGCTTCAGTATGGTACATAGATAGTGGATCATCGAGACACATGACTGGATCAAAGGATCTCTTGATCAACTATCGTGCAACCAATGGTCCTCAAGTTATATTCGGTGATAATTCTAAAGGTAAAACTAAAGGTATAGGTATCATGCATAGGGGGAACATCATGATCAATGATGTATACTATGTCGAGGGTCTTAAACATAATCTCCTAAGCATAAGTCAATTTTGTGATAAAGGCTTTGAAATTAAATTTTCTAGTGACTTGTGCGAGATAATCGATGTTAAGACAGGATCTACTAAATTAAAAGGAAGAAGAACAAACAATGTATACTTAGTAGATTGGGATTCAACATTAGATAACAACCCTACATGTTTCGTAGCTAAGAATCAAAACGAATTAGGTTGGTTATGGCACAGAAAAATGAATCACCTCAATTTCAAAACAATCTCTCAATTAATATCTCTAAATCTCGTAGAGGGATTACCTAAAGGTTCCTTTAATAAAGATCGCTTATGTGATGCCTGTCAAATGGGTAAACAAGTTAAATCATCCTTTAAGAAGAAGCTTCATCTATCGACCTCTCGAATACTTGAATTACTACATTTAGATTTGTTTGGTCCTATTCAAATCATGAGCGTTAGTGGTAAAAAGTATTCACTAGTAATAGTTGATGATTTTTCACGCTATACATGGGTAGAATTTCTAGCATCTAAAGATGAAACTAGTGCCAAGCTCACCTCTCTAATTCGTCAACTACAAAACTCAAAAGATCTAAAAGTAACAAGAATTAGAAGTGATAGAGGAACTGAATTTACTAACCATATTGTTGAGAAATTTTGTAAAGACTTTGGAATACTTCATGAGTATTCAGCACCTAGAACACCTCAACAAAATGGAGTTGCTGAACGACGGAACAGAACGCTTAAAGAAGCCGCTAGGACTATGTTAGCCGAGTCTAAGCTGCCTCAAAGGTTGTGGGCCGAAGCTATCAACACTGCTTGCTACACTCAGAACCGGTGTATGATCAACAAGCAACATGAAAAGACTCCATATGAGTTATGGAAGGGACGTAAGCCGAATGTTTCATACTTTCATGTATTTGGTTCAAAATGTTTCATTCATAACAATGGTTCCCAAAGCCTAAAGACATTTGATCCTAAAGCAGATGAAGGAATTTTTCTAGGTTACGCCAAAAATGGAAAGAGCTTTCGCATCTTAAATAAGATCAAATCGAAGGTTGAAGAATCCATTCATGTTGTGTTTGATGATGCTAACCAAGAACCGAGTAAGGTTAATATTAATGATGCAGGAATTGAAGATTTATCTCAACAAGCGTCACAAATCAATCTGTGTGATGATAGTGATATTGATGAAGAAAATGAAATCATTGTACCTAACCCTAAGACTACTCGTAAAGACATCAACGATGACATTGCAAGAAACGCTGACGATCATGAAGGAAATGTTCATCAAGAGCAAATTCAAACTATAAACACTGAAGCGCCTACGCAAGGAATTGGTCAAGCGCCTACACAGTTTAATCAAACGTTAGATCAATCTCTTAACTCGTTCCAACCAGACAGAAAATGGCTCAGAGACCATCCACCAGAACTAATTATTGGAGATATTGGAGCACCCGTTAGAACAAGAGCCGCTACAATAAATGAGGCCATATTTGCAAGCTTCCTATCTCAAATGGAACCAAAGAAAGTGGATGAAGCGCTTAACGATCCAAGTTGGATAGAAGCCATGCAAGAAGAGCTAAACCAATTTGAAAGAAATAAGGTATGGACGCTAGTACCAAGACCAACCCACCAAGGGGTCATTGGAACTAGATGGGTCTATAGAAACAAAATGGATGAGAATGGGATTGTGATTAGAAACAAAGCCAGACTCGTAGCTCAGGGATACTGTCAAGAAGAGGGCATCGACTTTGATGAAACATACGCTCCAGTTGCCCGACTTGAAGCAATCCGCATGTTTCTAGCGTTTGCAGCATTTAACAAATTTACAGTGTATCAAATGGACGTAAAGAGTGCATTTCTGAATGGTAAACTCCAAGAAGAAGTATATGTGGAGCAACCACCAGGATTCATCAACAACCATGGGAAAAGCATGGTTTACAAATTGGACAAGGCACTCTATGGTCTTAAACAAGCACCACGAGCATGGTATGACACTCTCTCTATCTTCCTTATAGGTAAAGGCTTTTCAAAAGGCAGCGTTGACACAACGTTATTCAAAATTACCAATAATGAAGATATACTCCTAGTTCAAATTTATGTTGATGATATTATATTTGGATCTACCAATAAGCGTCTATGTGAGAAATTTTCGAAAATGATGCAAGATCAATTTGAAATGAGCATGATGGGTGAATTAACTTTCTTCCTAGGATTACAAGTTAAACAACTCCCTAATGGCATATTCATAAATCAAACTAAATATACTAGAGATATGATCAAGAAATTTGGTATGGAAAATGCATCACTTTCAAAAATTCCAATGAGCCAAACGCTTAAACTAGATAGAGACGATAATGGAAAGAAAATTGATATCACTAACTATAGAGGTATTATTGGATCACTTCTTTATCTTACAGCTAGTAGACCTGATATTATGTTCTCAGTATGCATGTGTGCACGATTTCAAGCTGATCCTAGAGAATCACACTTAATTGCTGCTAAAAGAATCCTTAAGTACCTAAAAGGCACACAAAATGTGGGCTTATGGTATCCTAGGGATTCTCCTTTTGAACTAATCGGTTATTCAGATGCAGATTTTGCAGGATGCAAAATAGATAGAAAAAGTACTAGTGGAACATGTCAATTTCTAGGTGATAGACTAATTTCATGGCATAGTAAGAAGCAACAGTCCATCGCTACTTCCACCGCTGAGGCTGAGTATGTAGCCGCTGGAAGCTGTTGTGCACAGATCCTTTGGATGAGGCAACAACTTAAGATTATGAAATAATCCTAGATCCAACTCCTATCCATTGTGACAATCAAAGCGCCTTAGCAATGACTCAAAATCCAGTTCTTCACTCCAGAACCAAACACATTGACATTCGCTATCACTTTCTACGTGACCACGTTCAAAAGAAAGATATCTCCATGCACTTCATTAGTACAGAAAAGCAACTGGCAGATATCTTCACCAAAGCGCTTAACGAACAACGTTTTCTCACTTTAAGAAGTGAACTAGGTATGATTGATCTAAATGCTTAATCATTCGAAACATCATACTTTTGTTAGGCATGAAATTTAGGGGGAATTCACTGTATGTTATGAAATTTATGGGGAACCTACATAGGGGGAACCTTAAAAGAGCTAACTATACCTAAGTGAATATGGCCAAAAATGTTTTCCCTTGCATCGGTCATACGCACTTAGCACCATACACTTAAAACCTTTTTGACGTTTATTACACAAATCTGTCTTAGCGTCTGCACTTCTTTCAAAATAAACTAAACGCTTAGCTTTATTCCCGGCTAAAGCAGTTAGTAAAAAGACCCTTTTAAAAGCAAGCGTACATTACCCTACGCTAAAACGAGAAAGTGGATTAGTCAATCAATGCAATTAATGCTGACTTGACATTCCTCACCCTTCGCTCAAGAAAACCCATGGGTACTCATCACGTTTTTTTCAAAGATGGTTCAGCACATGTACACGCGTCAGTACAATTACCATGTATCTTAGACGAATACAACCAGCGCTGAATATTTTAAACCAAAAGTAAAACACTACTACCAAGACATAATGATAAGTACTGGGAAACTGTGTCCTCATATACACCCTGAAAGGAATAATTCTATATGGTACAATGACCGCTAAAGCACAAAATGTTACTTGAAAGAGACTCTCAAGATTTTCAAGCGTCATTCTGAATAGGTCCGGACGCTTTAACAAATTTTTGGCGGGCATTTGAATAGTGTTCAAAATTATGATTCCCGAACAGTTTTCATAAAGAACATATCCGCTTTTCATGGGCACACGTATCACTCTCAGTCTCTGTTTCAAACTTTTAATCGGACTTCAAAATAGTATATGTGGCAGTTACTAAAAGAAACCGTGCCTATTTAATCTCAATTCACGTCCACAGTTATATTTTAATGGCTGAGATTTATATTCCTCCACGTGTCAACATCTCAAACTTCAAACACACCGAACATTCAAATTGAAGTTTCTGCAGAACACAAACACTCTTATACTCTATTACATTCGTGCAAAAACAAGTCTCTCTCTTTTTCAAAAACAAAAAAAAAATTTCATTCGTAATCTCTGTCTACTGCTCACTAATGGCACCCAAAAAGGCTACTGCTGGAACCGCTGAAGTTATTGTCAAGATCACTGAAGGCCTTATAGTTGATTGGAAGTTTCTCTATGAAAACCCCCAAATTGATTTAACGGAAATAATGGATTCTGTAGCAGAGGCTGGGCTTCAGAAATTTCTCACGAAATACTCATATATGTTTCCTGAAGAACTAGAATTTTTCTGGAGAAATGCTCGACTGTCTGACGATGAGACTTCCATCACGTGTTTGTTTCCTGTCTCCAAGAAGGAATCAAAGACGTTCACTCTCTCTGCGGCCTCCATTGCCCAGAATTTCTCTCTACCTAATGCTGGAGCCACTTTAGACACTATCACTGAAGAACAAATTCAAGAAGTCTGGACTCAGATTAGCGCTTACGATGATGTTCCATACAAACCGTACTTTGAGAAGAAAGATATAGTGAACAGGTATCGAGTCTTGGCTGATTTCTGCAGTAAAAACATAGAATACAGAGTGGGAACCTTCGACAAAATCAACCCAACCCAGTTCCAGATGATGACTGCCATCCTACTCAAGATAAAGATCAACTGGAGCGCCTATATATTCAGCAGGTTCAGAGACAGTCTACGCACTTCAAACAGACCTTATGGTCTAGTTTTAAGTGATCTACTTTTTCGAGCAGAGTGCACCTCTTCAGCAGGAGTCACCGTGGCCAAGCATAAGTTCTATGGGCCAAGAATCATCAATAATCTCTTCAATCCACCCAAAGTTGGAGGTGCTGCTAAGCCTCTCTCTGAGCGCCAAGTTGTCCGCGCAGCGTCAGATGAGGAGGCTGAGCGTCCAGATCAGGCAAAAGCCAAACATAATGTGAAGCGTCCCACTGTCACAAAGAAACGGGCTCCTCGAAAGCCCAAGGCTCAACCTATCAAAAACGATGAAGATGACGAGGATTCTATACCCCTCATTAGTCGAAAAGATCTGGAAAAGGTTCTCAAAAATATTGACTTTGAAGAACCTGCAGTTCCACAGACTCAAGCGTTCCCCGCCGAAGGTATAAATGTGAAGCGTATCTTCAAGAGGCGTAAGCGTCCAACTGCTGCCATCTCTTCTGAGGCTACACAAAGAGATCAAGCCATAGCTGCTGTCCCGATATCATCCTTCGAAACACCAGTTGATGTCCATCTGGATGTTGATATGACCCAAATTGTGGCCATCGCACATGAAGCTGCCATCGAATCTACAAATCTCGAGCCGGATGAACCTGAAATCCCAAGGGCTCAACCATTGCTTACATTACCTAGTACAACAGAGGCACGCTCAGAAGGTCAGAGCGATGCTAACGACGTTGTGATCCATCGACATTTCTTCAAGCTGGATCCCTCAAAGACTATCGATCACTCAGTCGATTATTTGCCTCCAGCGCCCGCAGAGAACTTCATTCCTGCAGGTTACAATGAAGAAAGTCTTATCAATGCCGAAAATGATATCGCCAAGCTCATAAAGTTTGATCTGGCTGTACGCAACACTCTCTTTAATACAGCCTCCACCCCAGCTGATGAAGCTTACTACACAGCGCTTGAACTCGGGAAGACTCCCACACACATCCCGGCTTCCGTCACTCTCCAAGCACAGCGGCAAGGAGGCACGACTCCTAGAGCTGATGTTGACTTAGCTTATTATCTGGACTGTGGGACAAGCAAACCCACTGGCTTCGCTCTCCGCGACTACAACATCAGAGTCTATGAGCGTCAGGATCAGCTTCTGAACCCAACGGAAGAGCTACTAAACAGAGAAGGCTATTCTCACTCTCTAACACTGGTCAAAAGCGAGGAAAACAAGCGCTCAGCTAATCCTCTCCTCCTGTGGAAGAATAAAGGAGTACATGCCGGTGAGCGTCCAGCATCCCTGACCGAGATGATTCAACTTGAAACCGATGCATATTTTGACTGCGTCTGGAACGCTAACTACCAACCCGCCAGGTATCATTTTGAATCCATCTGTGATATTCATCACCAAGGGTTTC
Organism: Buddleja alternifolia; assembly: GCA_019426215.1. Taxonomy (NCBI): domain Eukaryota; kingdom Viridiplantae; phylum Streptophyta; class Magnoliopsida; order Lamiales; family Scrophulariaceae; genus Buddleja; species Buddleja alternifolia. The sequence continues at coordinate 5,869,910 of CM033406.1, forward strand.
GTGCTATACTTAATGCAGGAACTGAGTATTGTATGACTGAGATAAGATGGGCTGAAGCTTACATGGGTGACACGTATAAATTTGAAGACTTGGTTAGTGCTCCCCATCTATTCAGAATAGGGATTCATGATAAAAGGACCAAATTTGCACGCTACATGCTGACGCAGCGCCAGCATAGACTTGGACCCGTTCTGAAGCTGCCTCTGATCCGCCATCAACCTGAACACCGCTTAAGACAAGCGTTGCACAAACTGGCCAACTCTTCTCTACGCTTTGATGATCAAGCGTCCACCAGCGGTTCTTCTCCCCTGTCCTGTCTGAACTGCACCACTAGCCACTGTGAAGACAACTTTTCTCTCATGATGGCAATTATGCCTCCAGTCTCTCTATTCGACAAAATCTTCACAGACAATCTGCGACAATGGGATGGCTCTCGGATCAATCCTTTCAGAGGATATCCACTTCTTCCGTCTATTCGACAAGAAGTCTTCAGTCACTATGATTTTGTTTTATCACTGCTAGAAAGATCTCAAGCGCTTGCTTCAGCCATCTACCCATACTTGGAAGAGTATTACCGGCTCCGCGTTCCTGACTCTCGGAAACCGAAGACTCTCCCAACAGATCGGCTAATTGGCTTCTCACAACACTATTGCCCAGATGCCTTATTCTCCATCTGCAAAGCGCCCTCCAAACTCTTTCCCACTCATGTGCTGGATATCCTCGGGCCACTGTATATCAGGGCACTGGATAGTCCTATCAGAACGTTCATTCAAGGTACTTATCTCCCCACTCTACATTTGAATGAACTTCTGCAGACTGCTACGTATCCATATGCAGATGAACCGTTTGCCAGCTTGGACTTTCGGTTTACGGACTTTAGCCGAATAGAATCAGAATTTCCTGCAGCACCAGCTGAACTGTTACCTGCTTCTGAGCGCTTATTAGAATTACCTCAAGCGCCTCATTCTCCCAGTCCAACTGAATCCGACTCTACTGCATCCACCGAGTCCCACACTGCTCCAGAGCTTCGAGGAACAGTATTTGATCCTACTAATCAAGTACCTATTGAATCTCTCAAACACACATCTCGTTTTAAGCCTCAAGTCCGCCCTGCACTTCCCCACGCTCAACCGTCCATGACTGAATGCCTCACTCAAATACAGCAACTATCTACAGCTACTCAGGCAAGTCATGTGGCTTTAACCAATGATCTACAAGACCGGTTCACGGCTCTCGAGACCTCTCTCACAGACGCTAATCAAGCTCAACTCCTGGTCATGAAAGAACATTTCGACCAGCGTCTAAACACTCTTGAGGCCTCTGTCGCTCAGATTGCTGCTCAAGTCAGTCTTCTTACTCAGCATTTCATACAGACTGATGATGGCAATAAGGGGGAAAAGAAGGGAGAAAAGAGGAAATCGTCAACATCTAAAGATCAAGTTCCTCCTCCACCATCCAAGCGTCAACACATTGATACTTCTCTCACACTGAGTGCAGAACCAAGGTATCCCTATCCCTCTTGGGTAACCACATCGGTTGAAGCGTCCAATAAGAAAGAAACTCCCAGAGTGCTCTATCCAACTCTTCCATTGCCTTCAAGAGCACTGCTTGAACAGTTTGACATTTCTCTTCTCAGAGCATCAATTCCAGAACCAACTGATCCAGCAGTATTAGCCTTAGAAAGAAAAATGTCTGACTTCGACCAAACCTTCAGAATTTGCCTACGATACATAGGCATCAGTCCAGAGGAATGGGATAAACACTTCATTGCCTTTAAGGCACGACAAGTTCAAGAAAACAAGCACATAATCAGTAAAGATCACGCTGCAATGATGACGTTAGAAGATCAGATAACTGAAGCAATCCGTGCTGAAATGACTAAGAGATACAAGATCAAGCCACGATCTTAACTTTTACTTGTGCCTCTCTCTTTTTAGTTGTAAAATGCCTGTACTGTGAAATATATATATAAAATGCATTTTACAGCTGAAACATCTCGTTAAAGCTCAAACTAACTTACTAACTTACGCTAACCTTCAGGTATCTAACGCTTGAACCAAATAAGTATTGCCATCATCAGAAAGGGGGAAATTGTTAGGAATTTCATATTAGATGTTTTGATGATGACAAATAGGACTTTCTGTTAGACTCCGAAAAGTGTAAAAGCTTTCATAGAATGTTATGTATAAGTACCTGAAAGCTTATTTATCTTAGGCTTATAGTATTTATCTTTGTAGAATTCCTTAGACTAAGTATGTGACACTAAAACACTTAGGAAAATTCTGGGTGAGTCTACCAAGTGATGAAGGTGAAGATCAAGCGTCTAAAGCTACAATGGATAAAGATATCTTGAAGCGTCCGTCAAACGCTTTAGGGATTATCCCAATGCTCAAACTACGAATCGATAACTCAGGCCGAATACTCAACATCAAGTGAAATGACGGAATTCTCAGTGAGACCATGAAGACAAGATTGAAGAGTAAGCGTCTGAAATAAAGAAAAGAAAGTCAGGATCAGTCCAAGCGTCTGTCCAATACACGAGAATAACTATTCTCTTCAGCAAGCGTCCAAAAAGGTTAAACCAACACAACCTACAAAGAACGTAACCTGAAAAAGAATTTAAACCCAAAACCATCCAAAGACTTAAAAAAATGCATGAATCAAACGGACGAATTATTTCCAACGGAAATAAGACAAGATGCATTAAAAGTCGGATAAGTGCTATTAAAATATAAGCACTATAACTTATGGGCAAGCCATATCTTTGACCTAGACTGTCAGATTTATGAAACCAAGACCATGCCTAACCAATTAAATATACCCAAAGTTAGAAATGTCTGAACTCAAGGAATGTTTGGGGAAACGAAACTCCAACCGAGTCAAACGGACAAAAACCACCAATACCTTATAAATAGCTCTTTCAACAAACAAGAAAAGGCATGCACAAGTGACACACACAAAAAAAATACCTACCTTGTTGAAAGAAAAGCTTACTAAAAATCATAGCCAAATATCCATATAAGCTTTTCACAAATACTCCAGAGACAGTCACCCATATCTCAAATCCTTTTTAAGAAGAACCTATACTACCATTGAGAAATCCCCAAGTTGTTTGAACTTTCCAAAAACAAACAAACCCGTGACCAAAACCATCAACACCTTTCATCTGAGTGAGAAAGCTGGTTGACTTGCAAGCAATATTTTTGTGTAAAAGAAGTTTGTTGAAGTTGATCTCTATTGGAGCTGAAATCTGTGTGACCAAGGAGTTCCGAGATCAAGAGTAACTTGCACCATTTCTGAGTGAAAGAAGCAAGGGGATAGAAGATCTTTAGTGGAGCTGAAATCTGTGTGACCAAGGAGTTTCAAGATCATATCCAATCTCCCTCTATCTTGTAGAAGTCTCTGTGTGACTCTTCGATAATCATCATAGTGGAAAAACCTCCCTGATAAAAGGAGAAGAAGGACGTAGCTGGGATTACATCACCCAGTGAACCTTACAAATATCTTGTGTCATTTACCTCTTTAAGCATTCATTGTTTTACGACTTTACTATTCATACTGCATATATCCTGATAAAGTCTTAAAACAACCAAGCGACTACTTTCGATTAATTAACCGAACGCTAAGCTATAAAATGCTTCCGCTGTGCTAACTCTGATTTAGTGACTAAACTCTGCCCTACTTTGGTAAGCGTTGAAATCACCGAGTCTAAGTTAACATTTCTTAAGCGTCACATCCAGCGCTTAAACCTGTCAAGCGTTCAAATACTTCAAAGTGATACGAATTTTTAAGAAGTCAAAAAAGACTTCAGGGTCTATTCAACCCCCCCCACCTTCTAGACCCTTTCGTATACCACTTGAGACCAACAAAGGAGTTTCCACCAAAGCAATAGTGTTAGGAATTTCATGTTAGATGTTTTGATGATGACAATTAGGATCTTTTGTTAGACCCCAAAATATGTAAGTTTGTTTTTCAGCTTTGAAGCATTAGATTTGTAATAGGCTTTGTTTTATTCTTATTCTAGATTGTTAGGTTAAGTTGTCTTAGACTGAGCGTCTGATTTGTTCTGAGTGAGTTTATCAGAAGTAAAGTTTGAAGACTCAAGCGCCTAAAGTCTGAATAAAGATGAAGATTCTAAGCGTCTAGAATGACCTGCTACACCAAGCTTCACCTTATAGGATAGAAGTGATTCAAGGTTGAATAAGCATCTATCAATGACTAATTTCACCTGAATTTATTTCTAAGTCCAGAAGGAGTTTTAGTGCAAATATTCTCAAAGCATTAAATGCCAACAGGCATTTAATTCAAATGCATTAAATGTTGATAAGAGCATTAAATGTGATAAGCACTTTCAGACGTACAGAGAAGCCACCCTATTGGACTGTCAACTATTCAAAGACTGCAGCATCAACTTTTGTGCTGCAGATTTTCAGGAAAAAGGACAAAAAGTTGTTCACTCGCAAAAGTGAGAGACACGCACTCGTGCATGTGTCAAACGAACACTTTTTCCAGGAATGCCTATAAATAGGACTTCAACAACAAGCTAAACACAGAGAACAATTATCAAGTTGAATTGCTGTTGCATTGAAGTCTCATCCCTTACAATCTCAGAAAAGCCAAAACTTTTAAGAAAATATTCTCTTTGCTTTTCTTCAAATCCTGAGACAGTCAACCAATATCTCAAACATTCTTTTCGGAGAAACCCACATTACTACTGAGATATTCCTAGTTGTTTGAACTTTATCAAAATCAAACAAACCGTTTGAAAAAACCCCTATCCAAGCCTCGCGATTTGTGTGAAGTCGAAGTTGGATACTTTCCATATTTCTGGGTGAAAGAAGCAAGGGGATTGAAGTGATTTGGAGCAGAAATCTGTGTGATCAAGGAGCTCAAGTCATCGACATCCATCTCTCCCTAATTTGTAGAAGATTCTGTGTGATTCTTTGAGAATCATTTTAGTGGATTGCCTCCAGGTGTTCGAGGAGAAGAAGGACGTAGTTGGGATTACACCACCCAACGAACCTTAGAAATATTGTTCTTTACTTTACTTTCAGCATTCATATTGTCATATCATAAACTGATAATGTAACGCCCACCGACCACCTGGTGGCCCGCTACACCGCGACACTAGCTCGATCCACGAGACTGTCCTTTCTCGAGCTAGCGCTAAGCGTCAGAACTATACCAATTCTTCATCTACTAAAACTAAAAGAATTTCATTCCACTTAAACCAACAATACCTTATTCATCAGTCTTACACAATTAAATAATAACCCTATCAATTACAAATCTCCAAGCCAAAACATATACATACCCAATCGTACATCCCAAAACATTACTCCCTTTGATAGAAACAAACGAATGCTTCCTTTATTTCTCATTTCTCCATTTGTATCCGACATTCTAAGCTTATCTGAAAAGGAAGAAAGAAGGAGGGGTGAGTCCGAATGACCCAGTGAGGTAGGCTAATGGCTTGCTTTACCTTATCAGGAGAGATAGAATCTGCAGCAAAAATAAAAAACGACATGGACATATACGATGGCAAGCAAAAGAATAGAATAACATATCACAAGTTAAATTAATCGAGTATGTTACGTATGAATCAGAGGACATAACCCATGTACTTTTGTAATCATATCATGTGATCGTGATCCACCTTCCACTGTCCCATACCAGCAGGAGGCTTCACACCTTTATGTTCTATGAAGTGTTCCAGATGTCGAGATTCAAGAGGTGGCCCCCGCCGTCGCGTGGCACTTTGTCCCGTATAGCACTTAGCTCCCTTCACTCTGCTTTTTCGAATCAAAGCTGTATATCAAGAAAATGACACATCGCTGATGGATGCCAGACTTCGGGATTCTAGAGGTGCCTCCTACGGGTTCAAGCGGTGGCCCCCGCCGTCACGTGGCACTTTGTCCCGTATAGCACTTAGCTCCCTTAGCCGACGGAATAGAGCCAAGAAGAATAATCGTTTCAACGAGTTTCCTACTAGAATATGTACACTGATTTGTATTCGAGCGAGAGCGAGCGAAAACAAGAACGATAGACTACAAATTGGGACACGGTTGGACACTTACCTTAGATGAGAATAAGAGTCTGATCAATGAAACTTTATGAGGTCACACTTGGCTATGATTTAAAAGGGAACGAAAAATGGTAAGCAAGATCAAGTTGAAAGAATAAGAGAAACCCTCACAATAATAAACCGGCGTCGTTGCCTCGGCCTCGGAATCATGAAAGTATCCTGTGATTCAAAATACCATCATTTTCACAAAACAATACACTTTTAAGCTAATCACATACAACAGGTTATATCATACTATCCAAACATATAGGCAACTAAGTTCAAACTAGCCCCCTTACATGCGCAATATTTTTCAACAATTTTTTAACACATTCTTGGATTGGAATTTCTTTCTCAAATTTTTCAGGATATCAGATAGGATGATGAAAAATTCTACATAATTTTTCCAGATTTAATTTCCTTGTCAAATTGGGGATTCGATCAACGAAACGGGAGTGTCCCGGCAGATTTGTTTCAGAACAGACACCTTATATTCCAATATTTTTGTAAACTCCCCTGTTTACTGAAAAATTCCGAAATTTATATGAAGTCTCTATAACACATGTATCAAAATACTGTAAAAGTTTTAGAGTAAACCAAAATTTCCAGGTACACGAAATATCTTCAAAACAGTAACAATTTTCACTTCCGCCGAACAGACTGGCGATTTTGTTCAACGATTTTTAGAAAATTCCACAAAACTCTAACCCTTACCAAATTTTTCATAGATGTTTAAAACACAATCAAGTTATTCCAGAAAATTTATCATAATCAAACTCACAAGTTTAGGCACCTCATTACAGCTTTAAACATAACTTTCAGAAACTGAAATTTTCTGAAAACTGGATGTCAAGCAATTTAACTTAACTAAATACATATACATGATACAATACTTTCAAATTCAGACCTTGAAGGTGTTATCCATCTTGAATACAAGCATCTACTCAACTTTAAACATATAATCAAAATATATAAGTTAGTCATTTTATACCTCAAAGAGTGATAAAATAAGATGAAGCTTCCTAGTCTTGCTTTATGTTCTCTCTTCCAATTGAATTTCTTTCTTCCTACAAGTGTTTGTATCTTAAGAGGAGTAAGAAGGCTTAATTGGGGAGGGTGTTTCAGCTGTGAGTGTGTGAAATTTCGAAGAAGAAAAAGGGGATGACTAACAATATAATAAAGAAAGGAAGGATCATTTGGCTGCCACGTTTTTTGAGAGGGTCAAGGTGTTTTCCTCTAATGATGACACCTAATCCAATATTTAGCATCTGCAAAGAACATATATATACATGTATGTATATATATATATACTCACGTTTCAGCCCCCTATAAGAATATATAATGTTGCCACTAATACTTACATTATCTACACAACTTTTAGAATAATTACCCTACCCACAACTAATATACTATAATAGGTAAATATTGATTGTCTATTTTTCTTGGAATATGATATTAGCTATATCATAACTAGACGAATATTTTTGGTCGAACGCGAATCACTAAAATCAAATAATTTATGAAATCTAATTAGCGGTGATTATAATGTTTACCTTCGCTTCTACGAAATTAGGAACCGAGAATATTGGATGTTACAGATAAAGTAAGACTTAATCAAACGCTAAGCAACTAAATACACTTTCTGCGACGCTAAAGCTTTCAAAGAGAAGACTCCAAAAATCATTCCGCTGTGCTAACACTGATCAAAGAAGTGAACGCTCAAACCTATTTGGTTGTAGCATTCAAGTCTTGAAATCTAAGTTAACTTTCTAAAAACAGTCTCCGTTAGATGCTTCACCAAAGCGCCTATATTTTAAGTGAACGCTTAAGTGAAGTGTTAGACACTTGAAGCGTCTACTTCTCAAGCGTCCAAAATCCTTTTAATACGAATCTTTTGAAGTCGAAAAAGACTTCAGGGTCTATTCAACCCCCCCTCCATTCTAGACCCTTTCGTATGCCACTTGGGACCAACAAGTGGTATCAGAGCGGTTAAAGTTGAAATTTTAATATTTCCAAGCATAACTGCTTGTTTAGATCCTTTTTCAAACATAGTTGCTTTAGATTTTAAACATGGCATTTGCTAAAGTTCCCAAACTGACTGAGTCAAATTTTGACACATGGAAAGTCAAAGCATTTACATATCTCTGTTCATGTGATGATGACATGTGTGATATTATTTCAGATGGGCCAATCAAAATATAGAAAGTTATCACAAGAGCGCCTGGAGCCACGGAAGACACTCTCGATGGTTACGTTGAAAAACCGAAACAAGAATGGTCTCCAGATGAGCGTCGAAGAGCTAATTTGGACAATGTTGGTCGTAACCCTCTATATACGGCTATTGGTGATAATGACAACTTATTCAACGAGATCAAGTCTTGCAAAACGACTAAAGAAATATGGGATAAGTTGGCTACAATTTGTGGTGGTTCAACTCAAATCAAAGAAAACAAACTTTCCATTGCCAAGGAAAAGTTTAACAGATTTAAGATGCTACCCAATGAAACTTTAGAGCAATTAGATATAAGATTTACAGTTCTAGTTACATAACTTACATCGTGCAGAATCGAGAAATGGTGGTTAAGATCTTTAGAAGTTTACCAAGTAAATTCTTGATGAAGACAACTGCTATGAGAGAATCAAATATGCTGGATCTCCTAACTCCAGAAGACGATTTTTCAGAGTTCAAAGCATTTGAGTTTGAGTTGAATTCTGCAAGTGATCTTGTGAGTAGTCCGGTGATTGAATCTGGAGCGCTTATAGCATCAAACAAAGGCAAATCAGGCAATAAAGGAAAGAATATAGATATCAATGAAGAAGAGGAATTGGCTTTGCTGAATAGATTCAGAAAGTTCTTGAGATATGAAAAGAAAGGAAAAGGTTTCAATAATCAAGGACAAAGTTTATCTTAAGCGCCTTGTCCGATGCAACAACAGCTTCAAGCGCCTCAGTATTCTGTTCCTTCACCCCAAGCGCTTGTTCAGTACCAAGCGTCTACTCAAAATCTCTCAGTTCCAGTGGTCTCAAAACCACACATTGCATGGTTAACAAATGAACAAAAGATGAAAACTAATCTTTGTTATAATTGCAGGAAACCAGGGCACTACCAGGTAAATTGCCCTTATCCAAACGTATCTATGCCCTCAAGGCAGGATTACTTGGATAGAAACCAATTCAGGAGCAACCTTCGTCAACAACGTTTGCTAGCGGAATCAGAACCAGCATCCGCACCTGAAGATTTAGAATCATCAGAGGAGAGTAGTGACGATGATGAGCCATCAGATGACTCAGCGCTCATATGTCTCATGGCCAGAGATGATGAAGCGTCTCCTGAGGTAATCAATGAATTATCTATTCCTCTCTATTATGATGAATTACTTGACAAAGTCGAAGAATACTACAATGAATGTCAAGAAGCTGCCAAAGTATATCAAAATGATCTCGCTATTATTTCATCACTCACAAGAGATAAAGTAACGCTCAAAGCAAAGTTGCAAGTTCAGCAACAGTGCATTGAGAAGAACCAATCGCTTTAGAGTGAAATTATTCAATTAAAAAGCGATCTTGATATAATAGTCAAAAGAGAAGCTGATTTGATCGCTAGACTTGCTAAATCAGAGCAGCTCATCTCATCATTATCAAAAGCTTCTAGAAAGTTGGATAATGTGACTGAAGCAACTAGATTATTTGGTGAAAAGACCGGTTTAGGAAGTGATAAACTCGGTAAACAACCTAATAAATCTAACGTTACGGCGAACAACAAAGGAAAGGGTGTTATCTTTGTTGAGAAAGGTTCACAAGGTCAAACACAAAATGAACCTAGTGACAATGGTAAGAGGCCAAATGAGAAAGTCAAAGCTAACTCAGGCAAGGGTAAGGCTAAGGCAAATGATTCACAAAGTCGGGTCTATCCAAACGCTCAAAAGGCTAAAGATAAGTCTGACCACTGTGAATCAAGCGCTAAGCGCCCAGCACCAAAAGGGCAACCCAAGCCAGCGCCAAGGAAATACCAGCGTCAATATCCAAGACAGTCAAGATCATATTATCGATACTATGATGATTATGATTATGACTATGATTAGGACTACCATTATAATCGAGAATATTATTATACACCCAAAAAGCACACACAACACGTTGTGAAACCCAAAAAGGCCAGTATTCCTAAAATGAAGACTAGGCAAATATGGGTTCCTAAAGTTCTAATTCAAACTAACAATGTTACTAATGTTAAAGGACCCAAGCAACAATAGGTACCTGAACAGAAATAGAACTTCCCTTTTGATTGCAGGTACCTAGAGCTAGAGCCGATACATCTGTGTGGTACTTTGATAGTGGATCGTCAAGGCACATGACTGGTTCCAAAGATCTTCTGATCAACTATCAAGGTGCCAATGGTCCTCAGGTTGTATTTGGTGACAACTCCAAAGGTAAAACCAAAGGTATAGGTACTATGCATAGGGGGAACATCTTGATAAGTGATGTTTATTATGTTAAGGGTTTGAAGCACAATTGATTAAGCATAAGTCAATTTTTTGATAAAGGCTTTGAAGTCATATTCTCAAGTGACTGTTGCTATATAAATGACACTAAGACTAAGTCTACTAAATTGAAGGGTAAAAGAACTAACAACGTATATTTGGTAGATTGGGGTTCAACACTTGATAACAACCCAACATGTTTTGTTGCTAAAAATGAATCTAAAATGGGTTGGTTATGGTAAAGAAAAATGAATCACCTCAACTTCGAAACAATCTCTCAACTTATAAGTCAAAATCTTGTAGAGGGATTACCAAATGGACCATTTCACAAGGATCGCCTTTGTGATGCTTGTCAAATGGGTAAACAAGTTAAATCAACGTTCAAGAGAAAACTTTATCTATCTACCTCTAGAATACTTGAACTACTACACATGGATTTGTTTGGACCTGTTCAAACGATCAGTGTAAGCGGTAAAAAGTACACTTTGGTGATAGTAGATGATTTCTCTCGATTTACTTGGGTGGAATTTCTTTCATCCAAAGATGAGACATGTGACAATTTAATAATGCTTATTCGGCAACTTCAAATATTGAAAAATCTTAAAGTTGCAAGAATAAGAAGCGATCACGGTACTGAGTTTACTAACAAGATTGTTGAGAAGTTTTGTGTAGAAAATGGAATACATCATGAGTATTCAGCTCCCAGAACTCCCCAACAAAATGGTGTTGCTGAGCGCCAGAACCGAACGCTTAAGGAAGCCGCTAGGACTATGTTAGCAGAATCCAACACTGCCTGTTACACTCAAAACCGTTGCATGATCAACAAACAGCATGCGAAAACTCCATATAAACTGTGGAAGGGACGTAAGCCAAATGTTTCATATTTTCATGTATTTGGTTCTAAATGCTTTATCCATAATAATGGATCCCAAAGTCTAAAGACATTTGATCTTAAAGTGGATATGAGAATCTTTCTAGGCTACGCCAAGAATGGAAAGAATTTTCGCATCCTAAATAAGATCAAATCGAAGGTTGAGGAATCTATTCATGTTCTTTTTGATGATGCTAACCAAGAACCGAGTAAGGTTAATGTGAATGATGTAGGAGTTGAAGATCTATGTCATCAAGCGTCTAAGATTACTATTGATGAAGATACTGACGATGATGATGAGATCTCAGTGCCACCTCCTAAGATTGCTCGTGAGGTTAATATGGACAATATTGTAAGATGTGCTGATGATCATGAAGAGAGTGATCATCAAGAGCAAACAAGAATCTGTGAACTTGAAGCACCTACGCAAGAGGATAATCAAGCGTCTGATCGTCAAGAGTCTGTTCGTCAAGATGATAAGCACTTTCAGATGTATGGAGAAGCCACCCCATTGGACTGTCAACTATTCAAAGACTGCAGCACCAACTTTTGTGCAGCAAATTTTCAGGAAAAAAGACAAAAAGTTGTTCACTCGCGAAAGTGAGAGACACGCGCTCGTGCATGTGTCAAACGGACACTTTTTCCAAGAATACCTATAAATAGGACTTCAACAACAAGCCAAACACAGAGAACAATTATCAAGTCGAATTGCTATTTTTACGTGTTTTTAAGCCTACAATTATCAACTTCTGATATTGTTGGAGTTATTTATTGCCTAAATCATGCCACTGTTGCGTTTAATTAGGGTGTTAAGTGATTCCAGGTGATAAACGAGAGCACACGAAGAAAAAGGCGAAAAACGGTGCACGACACTTTTTGAAGCCTGTCGACCACGCCCAGGCGCCGAGCTGACCACGCTCGGGCGCCGATCAAGAACAATAAACTTGATCCCTGTTGACCGGGCCTAGGCGCCGCACTACCCGCGCCTAGGTGCCGTTATTCCCGTGCCCGAACGCCGTACTTTCCACGCCTGGGCGCCGCCGGACTTCTCCCCCAAGAAAAGTACGCCACGTAGGCCGCGCCTAGGCGCCGGCGTAACCGTTTTTCAATTGTTTAAAAGCCAAATTTCAGAGAGGAAAGGGGGTTGGAAAATCTGGGAATTGGAGACACTTTGCTGGGTTTTTGAGCCACAATTTCATCAACAATTGAAGGGGAAGAAGGGGGATTGAGCTAGAGATTGAAGCTACAAGCAAGGATTCATCATCATTCAAGACTTAGGGAGTTTCTTTTGCATTTCATTTACATGTTTATGTTAATAACTATGTATATGATTGTTTTAGACCTTCTTGAGCTATTGAATATGAGCTAATCTTGTAGAACTAAGGCCATGTGAAGGCCTAATTTACAAATCATTATATGTGAAGTTAATTTTCGTATTAATTCTCCTATTGCTTTGTGTGTTGATTTTGTGCTTTTATTCCAATCATGTGTTTGATCACCATATGCTTGCTATTGTGCCTAATCTAGTCATTCGAGAGAAGATAGGTTAGGGTTCAAAGAAATCAACACATCATCCGAAACTAATGTGGAATTGCTCCTAGAAATAGGTAAAGATTTCCGGGTGCTATTAGCCGGATTTATCCGGGGAAGCTCTAGAACGTTAATGCATGGTTATTGATTAGATTCTCGGATAGACATATTTAGAGAACCGTCAATCAATCATAGGATTGTTATGTGCCAAGACATTGGGTAATATTTAATTAAGGAGTTTCCACCAAAGCAATAGGAGTCTAATAATTCGAAGAGTAGCTCACGTATATTGATGCGTAGATTAGGTTGGAGCATGTGCCTTAGTCGTTTATCGCTCTTGAGTTTTAACCTATAGTCTGTTTCTCTTTGTTCTTCGCTTGTTTCTCGTTATAGTACAATTTACTTTCGTCCATTTTCATTAATCGAAAGCTAAAAATTCAAGTCCCTGTGGTTTGACAACCCGGACTTTTAGTCCACTTCATTAGTACCGCGACTAGTACACTTGCTATCAAAGCACGTTAAGTAATAGCGTGTCAAAAAACCCCTATCCAAGCCTCGCGATCTGTGTGAAGTCGAAGTTGGATACTTGCCACATTTCTGGGTGAAAGAAGCAAGGGGATTGAAGTGATTTGGAGCAGAAATCTGTGTGATCAAGGAGCTCAATTCATCGACATCCATCTCTCCCTAATTTGTAGAAGATTCTGTGTGATTCTTTGAGAATCATTTTGGTGGATTGCCTCCAAGTGTTCGAGGAGAAGAAGGACGTAGTTGGGATTACACCACCCAACGAACCTTACAAATATTGTTCTTTACTTTACTTTCAGCATTCATATTGTCATATCATAAACTTATAAAGTAAAACTTAATCAAACGCTAAGCAACTAAATACACTTTCTGTGACGCTAAAGCTTTCAAAGAGAAGACTCCAAAAATCATTCCGTTGTGCTAACACTGATCAAAGAAATGAACGCTCAAACCTATTTGGTGTAGCATTCAAGTCTTGAAATCTAAGTTAACTTTCTAAAAATAGTCTTCGTTAGACGCTTCACCAAAGCGCCTATATTTTAAGCGAACGCTTAAGTCAAGTGTTAGACACTTCAAGCATCTACTTTTCAAGCGTCCAAAATCCTTTTAATACAAATCTTTTGAAGTCGAAAAAGACTTCAGGATCTATTCAACTTCCCCCCCTTCTAGACCCTTTCGTATGCCACTTGGGACCAACAAATAGGAGTCTAATAATTCGAGGAGTAACCCATATATATTGACGAGTAGATTCGGTTGTAGCATGTGCCTTAGTCATTTTATCATAAGTGAGTTTTAATCTATAGCTCGTTTCCTCTTTTATCCTTCGTTTATTCAATCAATTCTTGCACGTTACTTTAATTGTCTTTCTTTTATTGTTAATCATAAACTAAAATACCTAGTCCTTGAGGTTCGACAACCCGGACATTTTGTCTACTTATTCCTACGCACGACTAGTATACTTGCTATCCAAGCACGTTAGGTATTAGCGTGTCAGAACACATAATTGCATGCTTCAAAAATGCATAATATGCATATCAAAAATCACATAAACATGATCAAATATGCAAAATTAGAGATTGGTTCTGATACCACTGTTGGGTTTCGCGAAAAATCAAATAAACATAACGGAAGTTTTAAAAAACCCAAAGTGAATTCTCTGTTTGCATAGTCGAATCAATTACTCGCGAAAATCAATAATTACTTAACCGTTGAAGCGAAATGGTTAGAGACTCAGTTTCTCCTTCAAAAATTCAAACTATGTTGATTTGATGACTTCCAGAACACGTGCAATCCAATCTTCACGAATCTTTGATCTTTTCTTGAATTCTTGATCCGAACAACGAATATACGTTGCCTGTAAATTATCACGCGGATTGATTAGACGAAAAATCCCACTTTTTCTCTATGGAGGCCGACGACTAGAGTGTATAGAGAGAGGGAGGAGTTTTTTCTTTTTTTCTTTTCTAGGAGAGTTATGATTTCATATGTCTTGTTTAGGTCGAGGTGTCCTTTTATAATCACTTGACTTATTGACCAAAACAAATAAAAAGAGACCTCATTGGGAATCTAAGTGGACACCCAACTTACCCTAGTAGGAATCCAAATGGACGCCCCAACTAGGCCTGGGATTTCCGTTTGTTTTAATTAATTATCTATTAAATTTATAAATTAAATAACCAAATTAATTTAATAAATTAATTAATTTATTTATTTTCATAAAAAAATGATTAATAATTAATCTTATATTTATAATTAATTATTTCATCCAATGAGTAGTTAATTAATTATTTTATTTATCCAATAAATTAAATCCCCCAGAATAAAGTAGAAAATCCTTTTCATTTTTTTCTTTATCAAACCTTTTGCGCAACTCTTTAGGTTCATTTTGTTTGGCAATGAGAGGAATCCAAAGGAAGCGGGTAACACCTAACCAGTCACGTGACCCACTTCGTAGCCCAAACGAAAGATGAATGATTGGATCATTCCACAACCTTCCAATCATAAATACTGTATAAGTAAACCCTTTGTTCACGTGCCCCAGTCAAGTGAGAGTCATGATTATGTCAAACTCACTAGACTTGAACACATGTATTAGTTATAATAATACGAGATCACTGAGATTGATTTAGTGCCTCGCACAATCGTCTCTTTTGCTTTGGCCAAAGTCTTTGATCTCTATTTATCTATAATCACATAGGGTACTTTCTCATTCACTTATGAGAAAACAAATCTCATATTAGATATCATCTAAGACTACCACTTACCCATCAAGCCGCATTTTGAGGTCGACCCCACCAATGGGTGAATTGGGTTTAACTACTCTAGTGAAATACTTGACGTCACAAGTGCATCTTAAGCCTGATACTTCAGGTCGAAGGTTCACTTGTACCTATTACGCATAATCAGTTCTATCATTGACAGTCACAGAGTGAAAACACATGTGCCAGAACCAATGCGAGTCAAGTTCGAGAATATCAGTTCCAGTGATGTGCTTACAGTCTTAAGCTCCCACCATCACATGGTGTTCGACTGGCACTCCCATGTCAGAGCTAAGATTGTAGAAGTGTTCTAAGTCTTTATTTATCCATTAAAGACTTCATATTACTTGTGAACGAGTTTAAGTAATCAAGATCAATCTTTCTAGTGCCAATCTTCCTATCCCATAGGAAGTAGAGGGATTGCACTGAAAACATAGACAAAACGTTTTACACTACTAATTGATGCAGATATGATTTAAGTGAAAACTAAATAATGCCTTTTATTATAAATAATAAATAAGTTTATTACAAGAAAGATGTCATATCATTCTATCCTCTATGGCATCTGAGGGCATAATCCTAACAATCTCCCACTTGCACTCAATTCCTATCATCTGATTCGATCTATCCCTGCGATGCGAATTCCTAGGATGTAGATAGCTTCTCCCAAGTCTTTCATGGAGAATGTGCTTGAAAGCCATGTCTTAATCGAAGTTAGTAGACCTACATCCTCCTTATAAGTAGAATATCATCTATGTATAGCACCAAGAATGAGATCTAGCTCTCACTGACCTTTATATATGTAGACACGTGGTTCATCCTTGGTTTTGATGAAGCCATAGCTTCGTACTTCCTCCATCAAAAAGAAGGTTGCAACTGCGAGAGTCCTGCTTAAGCCCATAAACTGACCTATTCAATTTAAAGACCTTATGAGAATTTGCATTAGATATGAAACCCTTGGGCGGTTCCATATAGATTTCCTCCACGAGGAACCCATTTAAGAATGCGATTTTGACATCCATTTGTCAGATTTCATAATCTAGGTATGCAGCTATGGCAAGTAGAATTCTAATGGATTTGATCATAGCTACAGGCGAAGAGGTTTCCTCATAGTGAATGCCCTCCTTTTGACTATACTCTTTCGCCACTAGCCTGGCCTTATAGGTATCTACCTTGCCATCTGGACCAATCTTTCTCTTATAGATCCATTTGCATGCAATGGGTACAATACCTTTGGGTCGATCTATTAGAGTTCAGACTTGGTTCGAATACATCAAATCCATTTCTACTTTCATAGCTTCATGCCACTTTGCAGAATCCATGTCAGTCATTGCTTGGTCATAGATAGAGGGATCTTCTCCATGGTTTCCTTCCGCTACTGCATACCTATTATGCTCTCCTTGTAGCAGATAACCATATCTCTCAGGCGGTTGAGATACTCTAGTAGACCTTCGCGTTGATGGCTATGTCATTGCTAGTTCGGGTTGGGTCTCTTGAATAGTGTCTTCCAAAGGAGATTCATTTTGTTCTTCTAGAACAATTTTCCTACCAGCTCCACCTTCTCGAATAAATTCTTCTTCGAGAAAGATCGCCTATAAGGCTACGATGATCCTTTGATCATCCTGAAGGTAGAATAGGTATCCCATGGAATCCTCGGGATAACCAACGGATCGTCCTTTCAAGAACCTAGAATAGTTATAAAGTACCAAAAACCACCGCGGGCCACATTTCCAAAAGGGCCACACATTAGTATGAATTAATCCTAACACCTCATAGCTTTCAAAATTCCCGGTGAAGGGGGATTTAGTCATCTTGCCTTGAATACAAGACTCACAAATGGGATAAGGATCTGATCCCAATGAGTCTACGACTCCATCCTTTTCTAACTGTGTAGTCTATGTTCCCCGACATGACCTAATCTTAAGTTCCATAGTTGTCTTAGGTTCGTATCATACAAATTGCGCTTTCTTGTTACAACATTAATATTGCAATTATTTTGGACATTAACATAATATAAACCATTTATCAAAGATGCACCGCCAACACATTTAGAAGAATTGTTCATAAAGTAAAATAAATAACCTTTCCTGACCAAAACAGGAATTAAAATAATATTTTTAAGCCCATTGGGCAAAACAAGGTAATCTTCTAATTGTAAACAATGTCCAGACAATAATTTAATAGAAGTGATCCCAATGTGTGTGGCCGCTACACTCAGCCCACTACCAACATTAATCATATCACTTCTTTGTTCTCCAGCTCTCTACTTCTTTCTAGCTCCTGATTCAAAACACATATGTGAGCACTAGCTCAGAAGTCTAGAATCCAGGAAGTAGAAATAATAGTAATAGAGCAATTTGTTTCTAAAATATTAACTTTTATACCTAAAGCAGTCTTTGCTTTCAGCTTGGGATAGTCACGCTTCCAATGTCCCATCTCACGGCAGTGAAGACATATGTCTGTCTTCTTTGCACCTCTCCTTTTGAACCCTTTTCCCTTGCCTTTTACCATGTCACTTGAGGCCTTTGACACTCCCAGTTGCTTTTTGCCTTTACCTTTCCTTTTTCTAAAGGGCTTGGATGCCCCAGTGGTAATGGCTAAAGCAACTTCCTTCCCCTAGGGCTACATCTGTCCTTGAGCAGTTGTGAGCTTGTTCGTCAGAAGGATTTGGGGAGTGACTGAAGAATGAGGTCCGTCAGAAGGTGGAAATCCACGGTGAAGTCGAGATCTTCCGTGGAAATCATTTTTAAGACGTGGGTTAACACATCTTCTCCTTTGCCCATTCTTGCTGCAAAGAGCTCTCTCGATATGTCATATCGATCAGTCCTACTGTGCTCTCCATACAGCTCCTTGAGATACAGCAATATTGACTTGGCATCATCCATGTTTTCATGGGATCGCTGGAAATCATTGTTCATGGAGCTGAGCATGTAATCTTTAACAGGGGTGTCATTCTTGATCCATGTGTGATAGTTATCATGCGCGTCCTCCTCGTCATTATCCCCAGGGACAGGAGGACGGTTGGCCTCGAGTACATAGCCCAGTGATTCTAAACTAAGGATAGTCCTTAAGTTTCTGAACCAGTCAGCAAAGTTTGGTCCAGTCATGACATTCTTTTCAAGTAGAACTGGTAGTGGGTTATTAACCATTTTGAGAGAGAGATATTTAACAACAGAAAATAAACCAAGATTTCATTAGATTATTATGTTGTACCCAAGTAAAATTTGAACTTTAATTTGTCTTGGCTCCCTCTATATTTTTCGAACCATTGCACTCCCACTGCAATGAACAGAAATCTCGTTGGATAGATTTCGTATTGAGTGATTCATTTCTTCAAAAATTTCAATGGGTTGCAATATGTTTCGATATATGGCTCATTGCAATCTTTGAAGTGGTGTTCCACGCCAATCAGTCCAACTGATGGTTCAATCTTACTTTTGGCTCATAGATCACTTAACCTCAGGCTGTAACGGAATATCGGTGATGATGCATCTAAGTACTTTTCCATCAACTCCTATCGATCTAACAATTGAATCTCATCTTTCAACCTGTAACGGTATATGGGATGAGATTTGCTTCGACCGACGGCATCAAATGCACTTAGAGAGATTTGAACTTTAAAATTAGTGTATGACCGTCATTAGTCGGGACGATGCCATACATAATTTATAATCCCATCTCTCAAAGTTTGATGGAGAGCTAGGATATCCTATATCCCTTTCTTACTTAGTATCTTAAATTTAGGAGAATTTATTAATTTCATAAGGCCTCACTTTGCACATTAATTTATTACGCGCATGTGTGGAATAAAGCGAATTGAACCATACAATCATAGAAAAACCTAGTAATTCTATCAACATACATTTCATGGACATTCAAGATTGGTATAACCCAACAGACCAATCAGGGGATAAGGGCCTATATCAAATTTAATCTACTTGATTAGCTCCGGGCTCCAAGCTCTAGAAGGTCCTACTCCTAGTTATATGTTTAGAAGCACCCTATACATGATTCTACCAAAAATAAAATACAAATTGGGAGCATAAACTGGCCCATTACAACCCAAATAAAACAAAGCGGTAAAACCCTATGTCCATGGGATGCATCCAACATAACATACATCAAAGCATGTAAATAAACTATACAAAGCATGTAAAACATCGACTTAATTACAAAAGGATAAATTTAATTTCAATTTAAAAAATTAATAAATCTAATTTAATTTATTTTTAAGAACTAAGTCTAATTTATTCTTAATTATTGTAAAATCCAATTTCGACCACGAAAGAAAATAAATCAAATTTATTGTATCGACTTTTGGAATCACAAACTAACTCTAATTAATTTATGATGTAATTAAATAAAATTTAATTATTAAATTAAATCTAATTCAATTTTAGAAAAACAATTCAATTTTAATCGGGGAAAAGATTAATTAACAAATTGGGCTAAATTTGTCTATTGAGTCAAACCCAATATTTATAATTATATATATATATTAAATACATAAATATATATATATAAGTGTCGCTGGGCCATGCCCAGCAGCTCCCTGGGTCCGGCCAGACGACTGCCTTATTCGAGTTGCGCGCTGGGCCGGTTCACTTATAAAGAGCCCAAAATCGAATATAGTGTACTGGGCTAAGCCCGACACCTGTTCAGTAGGGGCAGCGCAGGCGGAAGCGGCGGCACTCAATAGTACCCGCCCCTTTTTCCCTCTTTTTTTCCCATTACCACACAGCAGAGCACCGCTGCATGTTCCAAACGTTCATCGGCATTTCTGTTGCCAGCGTTGCTCGCCCGGTTATATGGCAGAGATTTCGAGGCGAACATGGATTTCAAAATTTCAGAATCATTATCATATATAAATCATGCAAAAAATCAGATTTTAATTCCAAATTAAAATAGCCAACATAATTTCAAACGCAAAAAATCGTCAAACACGTTAAAGTCGGCTCTAAACCACTGTTAGGGATCTTATGAATGAAGCAGTGGAAATAAAATGATTCCTAGAGTCGAATCACTTTAACGTAGGTTTGATGATTTTCAATAATTTATGAAAACATAAACAAAATCAAATACCTTTTGATTTGTTTATTTCCATTCGCATAACAACAACTCTGATGAATTCCTGTCTCTAAAGCCTCACTCGAAACAAGCCTTCAAAAACTCCCTGGGACTCGAAACAAGCCTCTGTATTGTGTTTTAGGGTTAGGTTTAGCTTGATAGTTTGAGGATTAGATAATCCTCAAATTTTAAGCCTAAGTGGGGGCGTCTCCCAGGCCCCTAGTAAACCTCAATGATGGGCTATGTTGGCCCAGTCAACTTAGTCCATCTTTTAATACATATAGTTAATTCAAATCCAATTTAAATCCATTTAAATATATACATAAAATTAATTAATTGCAATTGATTAATTAAATTCAAATAATTTAGTCTAACTAAATATTTGAATTATTGATTTACCACTTAAATCAATCCGTCCTATTTAATTTGTCTTTCCAAAAGATAAATCATTTACACAAAAAGATATCCTGCTTCTTTCTTATAGCGCGACTTTTTAGGTTTGTCTCGATTGGCAATGAGAGAATACCAAAGGATGTGAGTGTCACCAAGCCAGTCCTGTGGACTCACATCATAACCCAATCAGGTATGAAATGATTGCATCATTTACAAACCTCTCGATCATAAATACCATATGAGTATAAGCCCTTCACTAACGTATCCCGATCAAGTGAAAGTCATGGTTTATGTGAAGCTCACAATATTTGATACTATGCATCAGATCATAGCATGATGAAATTACCAAACTACCCTCCGTGTCCTATATGAGTTAGTTTCATTGCTTTGGCCAAAGACTTATAATTTCATTTGCCTATGATCGCACATGATACTTTCTCGTCTACTATCGAGATAGTGAATTCCATATTGACGATCACTTCACAAGTGCTACTTGACTCATTGAGATTGCACTTTGCGGTTGGCCCCACCAAAGGATGATTTTGGCGTAACTACTCTAGTAACAGATTCAACAACACAAGTACATTGATCATGACCCCTTAGGTCTAAGGCTCATACATACTATTATCATCAGTAATCCGATCATTGACAGTCACTGAGTAAATACCCATGCGATTGGATTGCTACGAGCCGTGTTCGAATATATCAATTCCATTGGTATATCTATGACTTGCGCTCTCACTACCTAATAGTGTTCGACTGACACTCTTTGTCAGAGCATGTGTCATACAAGTCGAATCTTAACGCCCACTTAAGATTTCTTTACTTTTGAACCCTCTTTAAGTGATCAGCTGTCAGACTCTCCTCGTGACACTTATTTATTCCACAAAGGGCGAAGAGATAATCTCGATTCACATGGACTGCTTGGTCAATACTTGTTAATGTCATGAAGCTTTATATGAACAAAAGAATGAATGCTTTTATTAATGATAAGTTCATACAACATAATTACATACCCTATACAATCTATTTGTCCTCATTGGCATCTAGAGCATATACGTAACATCATTAAGTGTTAGGAATTTCATGTTAGATGTTTTGATGATGACAATTAGGAATTTATGTTAGACCCCAAAATATGTAAGTTTGATTTGAGTAGAAATCATGTATAAGCTTTGAAGCGTTAGATTTGTAATAGGCTTTACAGGCTTCGTTCTGTTTTATTCTAGATTGTTAGGCTAAGTAGTCTTAGGCTGAGCGTCTGATGAATTCTGAGTGAACTTATCAGTAGTTAAGTTTGAAGACTCAAGCGCCTGAAGTCTGAATGAAGATGAACTTTCCAAGCGTCTAAATATCCAGCTATATCAAGCGTTACCTTATAGGGCAGAAGCAATTCAAAGATGGATAAGCGTCTATCAATGATGGATTTCACCTGAATTTATTTTCACGTCCAGAAGGAGTTTAATGCAATTATTCTCAGTGCATTAAATGCTGATAAGAGCATTAAATATGATAAGCACTTTCAGACGTACGGAGAAGCCACCCTATTGGACTATCAACTTTTCACAGACTGCGGCACCAACTTTTGTGCAGCAGATTTTCAGGAAAAAGGACAAAACTGGTTCCTTGCGGAAGTGAGAAACACGCGCCTGTGCATGTGTCAAACAGACACTTTTTCCAAGAATGCCTATAAATAGGACTTCAACAACAAGCCAAAAACAACGATCAATTCCAAGCCAAATTGCTGTTGCATTGAAGTCTCATTCCTATAAATCTCAGAAAAGCCAGGATATTCAAGCAAACATTCTCCTTGCTTTTCTTCAATTCCTAAGACAGTCAACCAATATCTCAAACATTCTTGTTGAAGAAACCCACATTACTATTGAGATATTCCCAAATTGTTTGAACTTCATCAAAATCAAACAAAACGTGTAGAAAAACCCCATCCAAGCCTCGCGATCTGTGTGAAATCGAAGTTGGATACATGCATTATTTCTGGGTGAAAGAAGCAAGGGGATTGAAGTGATTTGGAGCAGAAATCTGTGTGATGAAGGAGCTAAAGTCATCAACATCCATCTCTCCCTAATTTGTAGAAGTTTTTGTGTGATTCTTTGAGAACCATCTTAGTGGATTGCCTCCAAGTGTTCAAGGAGAAGAAGGACGTAGTTGGGATTACACCACCCAACGAACCTTTCAAATATCGTGCTCTTTACTTTACAGTCATTCTTCATATTATTATATCTTTGTATAAATCTGTTAAGTAAAACTCAAGTGAACGTTAAGCAATCTTTGAATAAAGTCTGAGTTAACTTTCTAAAATAGTCTTCATTAGACGCTTAGCCTAAGCGTCTATATTTAAAGTAAACGCTTAGTCAAGCATCTACATTTCAAACATCCAAATTTTTTTAATATGAATCTTTTTGAAGTCAAAAAAGACTTCAGGATCTATTCACCCCCTCCCCCCCCTTCTAGACCCTTTTGTATGCCACTTGGGACCAACAAGTGGTATCAGAGCGGTTAAAGTTGAAATTTTTAAAATTTCCAATCGTAACAGCTAGAGTAGATCCTTTTTCAAAATTTAGTTGCTTTTAATTTGTCTTTCATGGCATTTTCTAAAGTTCCTAAGTTGACCGAGTCAAACTATGACTCATTGAAGATCAAAGCTTTTACATATCTTTGTTCATGTGATGACGAAATGTGCGATATTATTTCAGATGGACCAATACAAATTCTGAAGGTTCTTACCAGAGCGACTAGCCATAGAAGAAACTCCAGATGGCTATGTTGAGAAGCCTAAACAAGAATGGTCCACTGATGAGCGTCGAAGAGCAAATCTGGACAATGTTGGTCGAAATTCTTTGTATACAGCTATTGGTGACAACAACAATTTATTCAACAAAGTTAAATCATGTAATACCACTAAAGAAATCTGGGATAAGTTGGCTATAATCTGTGGTGGATTAGCTCAAATCAAGGAAAATAAGCTCTCCATTGCTCGAGAAAAATTCAACAGCTTTAAGACGTTACCTAACGTGACCCTAGAGCAATTGGATATAAGATTCATAGCTCTTGTTACGGAACTTACATCATTGGGAATGGATTCAAAGAACCGAGTCTACCTAGTAGATTCCTGATGAAGACAACAGCTATGAGAGAATCAAATATGTTGGATCTTTTAAGTCCAGAAGACGCCTTTTCAGAACTCAAAGCATTTGAGTTTGAGTTAAACTCAGCTAGTGACGTTGTGAGTAGTCCGTTAATTAAATCTGGAGCGCTCGTAGCATCAATCAAGGGTAAATCAGGTAATAAAAGAAAAGTTTCAAATATGAGTGAAGAAGAGGAGTTGGCCTTGCTAAATAGATTCAGAAAGTTCTTGAGATATGAAAAAGAAAGGAAGTAGTCCTAAGCATCAAGGACACAGTTCATATCAAGCGCCTGCTCCAATAAATCAACAGTTTCAAGCGCCTCAGTATTCTGTACCTACATCCCAAGCGCCTGTTCAATACCAAGCGTCTACTCAAAATCTCTAAGCGCTAGTGGTCTCAAAACCACACAATGCAAGATTAACAAATGAACAAAAGATGAAAACTAATCTGTGTTATAATTGCAGGAAACCAGGGCACTACTAGGTAAATTGTCCTTATCCAAACATATCTAAGCCTTCAAGCCAGGATTACTTGGATAGAAACCAATTCAAGAGCAACCTTCGTCAACAAGGTTTGCTAGCGGAATCAGAACAAGCATCCACACCTGAAGACTTGGAGTCTTCAGAAGAAAGTAGTGATGATGATCAGCCAGTTGATGACTCAGCGCTTATTTATCTCATGGCCAGAGATGATGAAGCGTCTCCTGAGGTAAACACTGAATTGTCTCTTCCTGTTTCTTGTGAAGAATTACTTGACAAAGTCAAAGAATATTATAATGATTGTCAAGTTGCAGCCAAATTATACCAAAAGTGATAAAGTGACGCTTCATATGATAGTGAAGAGAGAAGCTGACCTGATTGCTAGACTTGCTAAATCAGAACAGCTCGTCTCATCATTGTCTAAAGCATCAAGAAAGCTAGATAATGTGACCAAGGTAACAAGGTTATTTGGGGAAAAGACCGGTTTAGGATGCAATAAATTTGGTAAACAACCAAACAAATCAAATGTTACGGCAAACAACAAAGGAAAGGATATTTTCTTTGTTAAAGAAGGTTCACAAAGACAAACGCTAAATGAACCAAGCGACAATGGTAAGAGGCCAAATTAGAAAGCCAAAGCTGACTCAGGCAAAGGAAAGAAGAAAGCAAATGATTCACAAAGAAATGTTCATCCAAACGCTCAAAAGGCTAAGGATAAACCTAACCACTGTGAGTCAAGCGCTAAGTGTCCAGCATCAAAAATGGAACCCAAGCATCAATATCCACAACAGTCTAGATCATATTATCGCTACTATGATGATTATGACTATGACTATGATTATGATTACTATTATAATCGAGGATATCACTATACACCCAAACAGCAGACACAACACAATGTGAAACCCAAAAAGGCCAGTATTCCTACAATGAAGACTAGGCAAATATGGGTTCCTAAAGTTCTAATTCAAACTAACAATGTTACTAATGGTAAAGGACCCAAGCAACAATGGGTTCCTAAACAAAAATATAACTTCCCTTTTGATTGCAGGTACCTAGAGCTAAAGCCAATACAACTGTTTGGTACTTCGATAGTGGATCGTCAAGGCACATGACTGGTTCCAAAGATCTTCTGATCTACTATCGAGCTGCCAATGGTCCTCAGGTTGTATTTGGTGACAACTCCAAAGGTAAAACCACAGGTATAGGAACTGTGCATAAGGGGAACATCACGATAAGTGATGTTTATTATGTTGAGGGTCTAAAGCACAATTTATTAAGCATAAGTCAATTTTCACTACTACAAAAATACACTATTACAGCGCACTTATTACAGCGGCTTTTATTGGTCTATTATAGCGGTTCTTTGGAGAACCGCTATAATAGTCTGGAACCGAATATAGCGGTTCTTCAAAGTACCGCTATTTAAAAACAAATAAAATGAAAAACCCATTTCCCCCCCCCCCATTTTCGCCGGCCTCTCTCTCTCTATTATCTCTCTCCACTCCCTCTCTCACTCGATCTATCTCTCTCTCTCACTCGACTCCTCCACCACCGCTGCCGCCATCCCCACCGTCTGTTGGGAATTATACGAATAAAACGCAGCGGAAAGTAAATTTAATTCCCAAAGCCCGAATCATCTCTAATCCTTGTGCTTAATTGTGTATAGAAAAATTACCGTTCTCGCGTATTATGATTTCTGAACGTGATCCTTTTCTCTAACGCTGCATTTGCCAACGTCTCTAATTCATCACGCCGGAATCAATAATGAAAGACTCCTCCTTTCTTCCTTGTCAAAGACGGCTAGAGAGAGAAAGAGAGGTGGGAGACTTTTTCTTGGAGAGAAAGTTATGTAAGTTGCCTTTTTGTTATTTTTCACCTTGTGATATATTTATATCATTATGAAACAATAACACTAACATGCAAGAGCCCTATTTGGACATCCATTTAGCCGCCCCTTAGTGGGCTCGGAAGCCTTCGGGTTTTTGTCTTGCTTGCTAATTAATTAATCGGATAATTTATTTATCCAATAAATAAATTGATAATCCAATTAATTCAATTCTTAATTAATTTATAATTCAATTTCTCCAAGAAATTAAATAACTCATTAATTTAATTAATTAATTAAATTATCCAATAATTAATTAATTAATTACGGCATCCAATTCTGTGAATTTCTCTCAAGTCTTTTTCCCATGTTTTTCCTTTTGCACTTCCTTTAAGCGTGACTCTTTAGGTTCGTCTCAAAAGGTAATTGGGAGGAATCCAAAGGGGTGTGGTGACACCTAGCCAGTCTCGTGGCTCACACCATAACCCAATTGAGAATGAATGAATAGGATCATTCCAAACCTTTACACCGTGAATACCATACGTGTATAAACCTTTTATTCTTATATCCCAGTCAAGTAAGAGCCATGGTTTAAAGTCAAACTCATATAACTTGACCATATGCCTAAGCTCATAATAAGTCGAGGTATTTAAATGCTTTGGCCAAAGACTTTCATCCTCACTTATTCATGATCGCATAGGATATTTTACTCATTCACTTATGAGAGAATAAATTCCATATTGCAAATCAGTTAACAATGCTACATGCCCATCAAGTCGCACTTCGAGGTCGATTCCACCAACAAGTGATTTGAATCTAACTACTCTAATGACAGACTTGATGTCATAAGTACATCTTCAACTCGATTTCTCAGGTCAGAGGTTCACACGTACCTATCACTACTTATCAGTTTCATCATTGACTGTCAATGAATGAATACCCATGTGATGAACTGATGCGAGCCGTGTTCGAACATAGCACTCCAACTGACACGTCTATGAAATAAGTTCCCACTACTATTTCCATAGTGTAAGACTGACACTTTTTTTGTCGAAACTTACATCATACAAGTCTTTATTCACTATTAATGCCCAATCAGTATTTCATAGACTTGCGAACCCTTTTAGATGTCAAGGGTCAAACCATTCTAGTGCTTTTCCTCCTATCTCATAGGAGGTAGAAGATTCGCCTTGTCATCAAGGACTTTATGTTGTTTATTCACACCTTATAAATGCCTATAAGAAAACAACAATCAACTGTCTTATATTAATAGAAAAACCATAGTTTAGTTACAATGTTTATGCCCTCTAAATCTATCCTCTTTATGGCATTCGAGGGCATATACTCTAACAATCTCCCACTTGCACTCAATGCCATTTGCCGTGGTATTTAATATCCATCTTTTCGAGATGTTTTTCCAGCACCGCCTGTGCCAATGGCTTGGTCAATGGATCAGCGACATTGTCGGCTGAGGCTATTTTTTGAACAACTATTTTACCTCGTGCAACGATCTCTCTAATGATGTGATATCTCATCTCTATATGTTTGGATTTATTGTGAGACCTAGGTTCCTTCGCTTGCGCTATAGCTCCGGTGTTGTCACAATAAAGTGGCAACGAGAGATTTATGCTAGAAACCACTTGAAGTTCCTCAACGAACTTCCTAATCCAAACAGCTTCTTTAGCTGCCTCCGAGGCAACTATGTATTCAGCCTCTGTGGTGGAGTCTGCGGTTGTGCTTTGCTTGGAACTTTTCCAAGTCACCGCTCCACCATTTAGAGTAAATACAAATCCCGAGGTGGATTTCCGGTCATCAACATCAGATTGGCAATCCGAATCAGTGTACCCGTCCACCCTCAGGTCACCACTTCCATAGGTGAGAATCATATCTTTAGTTCTTTTCAGATACTTTAGGATATTCTTCACAGCTATCCAATGTTCCTTACCAGGGTTTGCTTGAAATCGACTAACAACGCTCACAGCATAAGCAATGTCGGGTCTAGTATAGAGCATCGCGTAGATCAAGCTGCCTACAGCAGACGCATAGGGTATAACGTTCATTTCTTTTCTATCTTCCTCACTTTGAGGACACATAGATTTTGAAAGATGTATCACATGTACTCGAAAGCCACTTCTTGGTTGTGGTGAGCATTCCTATGTCATTCCCAATGAGTATAATGTCATCTACATAAAACACTAAGAATGTCAACTTGCTCCCAGTGACCTTCTTGTAAACACAGGGCTCGTCTTCATTTTTGATGAAGTCAAATCCTTTGACAACCTCATCAAAACGTAGATTCCAGCTACGAGACGCTTGTTTAAGTCCATATATGGATCTCTCAAGTTTACACACCTTATGAATATCCTAATCGGATTCAAAACCTTTAGGCTGTTCCATATAGATATCCTCTTCTAGGAATCCATTTCGGAAAGCAGTTTTGACATCCATTTACCATATTTCATAATCTAGGTGTGCTGCTATTGCAAGTAGAATCCTTACTGATTTGATCATAGCCACTGGCGAGAAGGTTTCTTGGTAGTTAATTCCATCCTTTTGACTATACCCTTTCGCCACTAGCCTGGCTTTGTAGGTGTCTACTTTGCCATCAACACCAATCTTTCTCTTGTAGATCCATTTACACCCGATTGGTTTTACCCCTTCAGGTTGGTCTACAAGTTTCCAGACTTGGTTTGCATGCAACAAATCGATCTCGGTTTGCATAGCTTCACGCCATCTAGCAGCAACCACATCCACCATCGCTTGATCAAAAGTGGAGGGATCATCTCCATGATCCTCCTCTAACACAGAATGGAGATCCAACTCTCTCTGCATTAGATATCCGTACCTCTCAGGCGGTTGAGATACTCTATTCGATCATCGTGGTTGTCGATGTGTTACAGAAGGTTCGGTTCTCACTCCCTGTGTAGATTTATCCAGTGGGGTTTCATTTTGTTCTTCTAGAACAATCTATCTACCCGTTCCTCCTTCTTGAATGAACTCATCTTCAAGAAAGTGGGCTTGTAAGGCTACAATGATCCTTTGATCATTGTGCAGGTAAAAGAGGTATCCCATAGAATCTTTAGGATATCCAATGAAACGTCCCTTTAAGGACCTAGCCTCCAACTTGTCCACTTTAGTCTTTTTGACATAAGTGGGACATCCCCAAATCTTTATGTGGTTAAGACTTGGTTTCCTATTTCTCCACATTTCATAGGGAGTCAGAGGAACGGACTTGGACAAAAATCTATTTAAAATGTGTGCAGTTGTAAGCAGCGCGTGACCCCACAGTGAAATGGGTAAATCAGTGTAGCTAAGCATGGAGCGAACCATGTCCAACAAGGTTCGATTCCTATTCTCTGCTACTCCATTCAACTGTGGAGTGGCTGGAGGCGTGAGTTGCAATACTATACCATTCTATCTGAGGTATAAGTCAAACTCGTCGCTCATATATTCTCCTCCTCAATCAGATCAAAGAGTTTTTATACGTTGACTTGTTTGATTTTCCACTAAAGCCTTGAATTCCTTGAACTTGTCAATGGATTCAGACTTATGCATGCTTCATCAGGTACACTAGTCCATATCGAGAATGGTCATTAGTGAAGGTGATAAAGTAAAGGAAACCTTCTCTGGCCATTTCTCCAAATGGACCACAAACGTCAGTATGCACTAAGCCTAAGATTTGTGGGGCCCTTTCAAAATTCCCTGTGAAGGGCGATCAAGCCATCTTGCCTTTGAGACAAGATTCACAAGTAGGATAGGGATCTGATATATGTTATTTTTACACAAGTTTTACCCCTTTTATCAACTTGATTTTGATTGTTTCTTTAACAATTTGATCACATATGATGCTTTGAACCCGGTTTGCTTTGACTTTTCAGATTGGGTTAACAGCCGGAGGAAAGAGCAAGAACCGAAGGCAAAATGAAACAATTTTTGGAACTTTTCAAGGCAACGCCGCGGCGTTCAACAAGCGAACGCCGCGGCGTTCACAAGCAGTAGCCAACGCCGCGGCGTTCAACAAGCGAACGCCGCGGCGTTCGAGGCGGCAGTGTTGGCCTATAAATACCTCTTTTAGCCATTTTTTACCCTAACTCACCTTGGATATCAGCAACCACACGAAAATAGAGAGAGAGAGAGTTTAGAAGAGAAGATTAAAGGTCAAAACATGGAGAATTCAACAAGGAATCCACATCTCTACAAGAATTAGGGAGTTTTTACATATTTGTTTCTTGAATTTGTTCAAATCTCCTATGACTTGTATGATTTATATTTGCACTTTTGACATGAATATGAGCTAAACTTGTTTGATTGAGGCCATGGATAGGCCCTTTATGTTATTTTGATTGTTGATTTGTTGGTGTTTATTGGATTAATTTTGGTTTTAGCTATGTATTCAATATTTGATCTCAATGCTACATTTGCTTGATCACCAAGTGTTTGATAAAATGCCTAGGTTAGAGATCGAGAGATAATAACCTAGGGAAGATATAAACATTGAATACCTTATAGTTAAACCGACTAGAGATAGACTCGGTTTCTTTAGGTGGCTTTCCATTCACGTGGGGAATTCCTAGACCTTAAATGCATCCTCGTTAATCGGGTTTTCATATAGAGATATATAGGAAATCGTTACCAAGGGTAGGGTTGCTATGCCAAGAGATTGGGTAGTACGTACGTTAGGGAATTTCGCCTTAGCTAAATCAATCTAATAATCCAATAGAACCTAAATCACAATCTAAATGCATAATCGGTTGAACCATGTGCCTTGATCGCTTCTCTCTATTGTTTCCTCCCTTTATTTGGTGTGACGTTGCCTTAGTTTATTTTCTAGTATTTATTAATTAGTTAATCAACCTTTCTATCGACCGATTTAACTTAGAATTGAGTAATATAGTAGTCTTAGTACTTAGATTATAGTTGTCCCTGCGGATACGATAACCCCGGACTTAGAAATCCACTTTACTACTTACGCGACCTAGTTCTCTTGCTAGGATTTTGTCGTGTCAAGTTTTTGGCGCCGTTGCCGGGGACAACTATTTTTATCTAATTTTGAGATTCCTTTATTCTTTCTGAGCTTAGATCATTTCTTTTATTTTTAAATTGTGTGTCTTTCTTTGTGCAAGGTTGATCTCGATTAGTGCATGACCCGTACTAGTCGAGTGGGACTAGCGGAGTTGGACCCTGAAATTGAACGAACGTTTACTCGAGGGGTAAGACTACAAAGAGAGGCTCAACATTATCAAGCCACAATGGATCCAAATCTGAATCCTCCTCCTATTCACATAGATCCCGCTATCTTAGAAGAAGCGGTTCGTCGGGAGCTTGCAAATCTTCGCGTTCATCAAAACCAACCAGAGGCGCCTCCGCAACGCCCTTTGAGGGATTATATGATGCCAAACATCCAAGGAGCCGCAGGGCCAATCGTTTTACCACCGGTAGAGGCTAACACTTTTCAAATCCTGCCGGGGTATATCCAAATGATAGGAAACCAGGTTTAATTCTCCGGTTTACAACATGATGATCCACACGCTCATATAGCCACATTCTCGGAGATTATCCATACTTTCAAGAACAATGGAGTCACCGACGACGCCATACGCTTACGGTTATTTCCATTCTCTCTCAAAGACAAGGCTAAACAGTGGTTCAACTCTTTGCCAACCGCCTCTATCCGTACTTGGGAACAAATGGTGGATAAATTTTTGTCTAAGTACTTTCCACCGGGTAAGACGGCCGCAATGAAAAATGAAATCACCAGCTTTCGTCAATATGAGGGGGAATCACTTTATGAGGCATGGGAGCGTTTTAAGGAACTTTTGAGGAAATGCCCACACCATGGGTTAGCCGTGCCCACACTTGTTCAAACTTTCTATTTGGGTTTGGGACCGAATCTCCGTACGAATTTAGATGCCTCCGCGGGAGGTACTATCATGAACAAATCACCTGAGGAAGCTTGGGCATTAATTGAGCTCATGGCCGAGAACAACTATCAATGGCCAACCGAACGAATCACGTTGCCCAAGAAGCCCGCCGGATTGTATGAAATTGGGAATAGCTCCACAGTAGCTGTTCAATTGGAGGCCCTAAACAAAAGATTGGATTCCTTCGGACTCATGCAAGGTACGGTAAATCAAGTTAAATCCACTTGTGAAAATTGTGGAGGTGATCACACAAACTTTGAGTGCTTACAAGGAGATGTGTGTGGGACATCTAATTTGGTTGAAAGTGCTAACTTCATGGGAAATGCAAGTCGTCAACAGAATAATCCCTACTCGAATTCTTTTAATCCGGGATGGAGGAATCATCCCAATTTCTCATGGAGCCAAAATTCGAATATGGCGAAACCACCACCACCAGGTTTTCAGCAAAACCAAGGAGGTTTCCAACAACCTCCATTTCAAAGGCAAGGGGGGCTCCAACAACCACAACAAAGCGAGAAAAAGAATAATATGGAAGATGTGTGGCAAAAGTTCATGATGGAGGCAACACAAAAGTTTCAATATCAAGAAATGATGTCCAAGAAACAAGAAGCAAGCTTAAAAAATCAAGAAATTGCACTAAAAAACTTAGAAACTCAAATTGGGCAAATTGCCAACATGCTTTCCGGACGAACCCAAGGCACGTTACCAAGTGATACCGAGAAAAATCCAAAGGAACAATTTCAAGCAGTTTCACTTCGTAGCGGAAAGAACCTCGTTGATCCAAAATTGGGAGAGAAAATGGATGATACACCAGAACATTTGGATAAAACTAAGGCAACATCCAACTCCGGAAAGAACACGGAGACATCATCCCCTGTTTCGGGACATTCCGCTACCGAACCCTCCGTGCCCAAACCAAGACCTCCATTTCCACTTGCATTACAAAAAGGAAAGTTAGATAAGCAATTTGCCAAGTTTCTTGATATATTTAAACAATTGCGTATTAACATTCCTCTTGTAGATGCTTTGTTGCAAATGCCGAGTTACGCTAAATATCTCAAGGATATCCTTTCTAACAAGAGAAAGTTGGAGGAACATGAAACTGTAGCCCTTACTGCAGAATGCTCGGCTATATTGCAAAACCGGATACCTCAAAAGCTTAAGGATCCCGGAAGCTTTACAATTCCTTGCACTATCGGTTCTATTTCTTTTTCTAAAGTTTTGTGTGATTCTGGTGCCAGTATTAATTTGTTGCCTTTGTCACTTTTCAGGAAATTAGGACTTGGCGAGCCCAAGCCTACCACTATTTCATTGCAACTCGCTGATAGGTCCATCAAGTACCCACGAGGAATAGTGGAAGATGTTTTAGTGAAAGTCGAAAAATTCATATTCCCGGTGGACTTTGTAGTTCTAGATATGGAGGAGGATGTCGAGCTACCACTCATTCTTGGTCGACCATTCCTCGCCACCGGACGAGCATTAATTGATATTGCCAATGGTCAAGTTAACTCTTAGAGTGGGAGATGAGCAAGTGACAATAAATGTGTATCATGCTATGCGAACACCATCTAATGATTCTACTTGTTTCCACATTGATGCATTTGATACTTTAATTTCTGAACATTTTCAGGGAAATCAATACGAAGATCAAGTGGAGGCATGTCTTGTGAATCCCATGGATGAGACAATGGAAAACAATAACTTGAGGGACGCTGTTGCTTTTCTCGAGGCAAATCCACCTTACAAACGAAGTTTTCGACCTCGTTTCGAAGTTCTGGATAGACCAATCACTTCATCACCAAAGCCCTCAATTGAAGAACCGCCACCTCTTGAGCTTAAACCTCTTCCTTCTCATCTCAAGTATGCTTACTTACAAGATTCAGAATTTTTACCTGTTATAATCTCTTCATCTTTGACAGACATTATGGAGGAGAAGCTGCTTACGGTGTTGAAAGCCCATAAAAAGGCTTTTGGATGGAAAATAGCTGATATTAAGGGGATTTGTCCAACGGTATGTATGCATAAGATCCTCATGGAGGATGAATATAAGCCCACCATTCAACCGCAAAGACGACTCAATCCAATGATGCAAGAAGTTGTTAAAAAGGAGGTAATTAAGCTACTCGATGCAGGTATTATCTATCCTATCTCCGATAGCAATTGGGTGAGTCCAACTCAAGTGGTCCCGAAGAAAGGAGGTATGACTGTTATTACCAATGCTAACAATGAATTAATTCCCACACGAACAGTTACCGGGTGGCGAGTATGCATTGATTATCGAAAATTAAATGAGGCCACCCGGAAAGACCACTTTCCCCTTCCCTTCATTGATCAAATGCTTGAGAGGTTAGCCGGGCATGAGTTTTATTGTTTCCTAGATGGCTACTCTGGCTATAATCAAATTGCCATCACACCTGAGGATCAAGAGAAAACCACTTTCACTTGTCCTTATGGCACATTTGCTTATAGGCGGATGCCATTTGGCCTATGTAATGCCCCTGCCACCTTTCAACGATGTATGATGGCTATTTTTCATGACATGGTCGAGGATTCCCTAGAAATTTTTATGGATGATTTTTCAGTTTTTGGAACTTCTTTCGATACATGTCTTAACCATTTAACACGTGTTCTAAAACGATGTGAAGAAACTAATCTTGTGTTAAATTGGGAAAAATGTCATTTTATGGTTCAAGAAGGAATTGTGCTTGGCCACAAAATCTCTCACAAGGGGATTGAAGTGGATAAAGCTAAAGTTGAGGTCATTGAAAAGCTCCCCCCACCCTCTTCGGTGAAAGCCGTCAGGAGCTTTCTTGGTCATGCAAGATTTTACAGGCGTTTCATTTTAGACTTTTCGAAAATTGCTAAACCATTATCTAATTTGTTGGTAAAAGATACACCGTTTAACTTTGATGATAAGTGTTTGCAGGCTTTTCACACGCTCAAGGAAAAATTAATTTCAGCGCCCATCATGGCACCTCCAGATTGGAACCTCCCATTTGAGCTTATGTGTGATGCTAGTGATTCAGCAGTTGGAGCTGTACTCGGACAAAGGAAAGATAAGGTATTCTACACCATTTATTATGCGAGTCGAACTTTAAATGATGCTCAGTTAAATTATGCCACGACGGAAAAGGAATTGCTAGCTATAGTTTTTGCATTTGATAAGTTTCATTCATACCTTGTCTTGAACAAAGTCATTGTTTACACTGATCACTCTGCACTTAAGTATCTACTTGCAAAGAAGGATGCCAAACCTCGCCTTATTAGATGGATTCTTCTTCTCCAAGAATTTGATCTAGAAATTAGGGATAAAAAGGGAGTTGAGAATGTGGTAGCTGACCATTTGTCTAGGATAGAAGCTCCTGTCTCCGATTCAATCATTGAAAAACCAATCGGGGAAGAGTTTCCGGATGAACAATTGTATACGGTGATTCATGGTGCTTTCCCCTGGTATGCTGATTTTGCAAATTATGTTGTCATGGGTGCACTTCCCCCTAATCTCACTTTTTATCAAAAGAAGAAATTTTTATCTGATGTCAAGCATTATTTTTGGGAAGAGCCATTTTTGTTTAAGAATTGTGCAGATGGCATTATC
The DNA here is from genome assembly GCA_019426215.1 of Buddleja alternifolia. Lineage (NCBI taxonomy): Eukaryota > Viridiplantae > Streptophyta > Magnoliopsida > Lamiales > Scrophulariaceae > Buddleja > Buddleja alternifolia. The sequence continues at coordinate 5,906,068 of CM033406.1, forward strand.
AGGCGTTGTGTCCCGGCGGAAGAAATGACATCTATTATGAGCCATTGCCATGATGGCAAGGTAGGTGGCCACTTTGGGCCTACTAAGACCGCCTCAAAAGTTCTCCAATCAGGTTTTTTCTGGCCCTCCCTATTTAAAGATGTGCATGCGTATGTATCTTCTTGTGATCAATGCCAAAGAACAGGGAATATTTCGAGGAAACATGAAATGCCGTTAAACAACATACTAGAATGCGAACTTTTTGATGTTTGGGGCATTGACTTTATGGGACCATTCCCTAGCTCATGCTCCAATAAATACATTCTAGTAGCGGTTGATTATGTGTCTAAATGGGTCGAAGCGGAGGCTTTACGTACGAATGATTCAAGGGTGGTAGTTAAATTTTTGAAAAAACACATTTTCACTCGATTCGGTACCCCTCGAGCCATTATAAGTGATGGTGGCACTCATTTTTGCAACAAACAGTTTGATAATCTTTTGCAAAAATATGGTGTCACACATAAGATTTCCACACTGTACCACCCTCAAACGAGTGGTCAAGTTGAAGTGTCCAATCGGGAACTTAAACGCATCCTTGAGAAAACGGTAAATTCATCTCGAAAAGATTGGTCTCTTAAGTTAGATGATGCCCTGTGGGCATATCGAACTGCGTTTAAGACACCTATTGGCATGTCACCTTACCGACTCGTTTTTGGAAAAGCTTGCCACCTACCCGTTGAGCTAGAACATAGGGCATTTTGGGCAATTAAACTGCTTAATTTTGATTTGCAAGATGTTGGCAAACACAGGTTGTTGCAATTGAACGAGCTGGATGAGTTCCGACAGAAGGCCTATGAAAACGCAAAAATCTACAAGGAACGAACAAAACGCTGGCACGACAAGCGCATCACACCGAGGGAGAACAGGTCCTTTTATTCAATTCCCGCCTCCGACTTTTTCCCGGTAAACTACGCTCTAAATGGTCAGGACCTTTCACTGTCATGAAAGTTTACCCCTCCGGTGCGGTTGAAATTTCACACGAAACAAAGGGTTCTTTCATTGTTAATGGCCACCGTTTGAAACACTATGAAGGAAATGGTTGTATGAGGGACCATGTGCACGTTACTCTCGTTGACCCACCACATTGATTGCACCTAAGTCAAGCTAACGACTATAAACAAGCGCTTCTTGGGAGGCAACCCAAGTTCTTTTTTATTTTATTTTATTTATTTTCCTTTCGTTTCACTTTGTCTTTTCTTCGTTTTGTTTCTGTTTAATATTTTTACGATGTGCTTTCATCGTGTTTGCAGGTTTTCCATTCATTCGCACGATTCGACGCAAGCAGCCCTTTTCTTTTTAACTAAAAAAAAAAAAAACAAAAAAGAAATCGGGTTGACTCAACGCCGCGGCGTTCCAAAAAAATAACGCCGCGGCGATAGCTACTGCATCCCAACGCCGCGGCGTTCCAAAAAAATAACGCCGCGGCGTTAGCTACTGCATCCCAACGCCGCGGCGTTATAAATCGAACGCCGCGGCGTTCGATGCATATATGGACCCAGCAGCTTTCCTCTTCCCCATTTCACTTACAACCCTATTTTCATTTCAAAAAAAAAAAAAAAACCTAACTCTTCCCCCCCTTACAAAAATCCAAATTCCTTCCACATCACTCAATCTCTCTCCAATTCATCTTGAATCTACACTTCCCAACCGATTTCTTACACTTCCCACCGATCAAAACTCAAAATTTCGGCCGAAAATCCACGTTCGCGACTCCCCACCGCCGCCGCCGGAATTGTGCCGCCACCACCGTACTTTACCTTGCATTTTCATCTTCTTTGGGCAAAGTAATAGCTTCATACATCACTTTGTGATAATTGTCTACCCATTTTGGATTAAGGTACATATATTCTTTGTGGTAAATTGTGGGGTGCAAGTTGATTTTAATTATTGGATTGTTGATGATATCGTGCATTTGGTTGGTAGTTGCGAGTATCATTCGGGTCGATTGAATTTTGTGGGTTTTCTTTTCTTGCTCGTTTTAACCATTCCATTCGTGAGCTTGTTGTGTTTGTTGAGTTGAGCAAAATTTGGTTGTGGGAGTGATTTGTTGAAGAAGTTTGGGGATACCGAGTTTGAAATCAGTCGTGTGGGTGACTAGAGCGTTCTATCTTGGCTACGTGTTGCCTAGTGTTAGGGGGTTGAAAATGAGCCCGCGACTTTCTAAGGGAAACAAAGGCAAGGCTAAGGCGACTACTTCTACTCCAGCGGATGACCCGCCGTATGATTGTCATAAATTTGTTAGCCTAGCCGCCTCTGTTTGTTTTTCCGAAAAATTGACAAAGAAGAATGTGGTGGATGAGCGAGCGTTGGATTGTTCGATTGAACCATTCAGGACGAATATTAGGAATCGAAGTTGGTTTGAGTTTGCTACGCAGCCCGGGGAGGCAATTATTCCTTTAGTCAAAGAATTCTATGCCAATGCCACCGGCAAGCCCGAAAACGTACACCGTTTAGTCTCTGTTCAGGTCAGGGGGCGGAATGTTACCATTTCTTCCACAAAAATCAATGAAGTACTTCACATCCCCATCCCTCGCCAGGATCAGTTTGAGACGTTTTTAAAGGACATTGATTATGCTGCAATCCATTCTGCCCTTTGTTATCCAGAGTCTATATGGACAGGTTTCAAGGACTCCCGTCCTATCTCAATCAAGGCAGGTAACCTCAACACCACGGCCCGCACATGGTATTACTTTGTTTGCGCTCGCCTCATCCCGACATTATCTTTGAGCACAGCTACTCGCGAGCGAGTCGAGGTTGTCTATGCTATTCATCATGGTCTCAACATCAACGTGGGCAAACTGATTAAGCAACAATTGATTCAGTCCATCATTGAATGTTCTGGTGCCAAGAAGAATCTTTGTTTCCCCTCCCTGATCACCGCACTGTGCAAGAATGCCGGCGTCCAGTACTCGCCGATGGAGCATGTTGAGGTGCCGCGCCGGATTATTTCATACACACAGATTTGCCAAGCCGAGACTATAGCTGCTCGTTCTGGTCACCGTGCCTGCCGACCCACTGCCACATCATCCACCGCCGCCCCCGCTCTGCCTGCTCCGCCACGTCGCAAAGCCCCACAGCGTGTTTCCTCTTCTTCCGGTGTAGCGCCTGATGTCCCGCAGTGGGCAGTTGAGTTGGATCACAAGATGACACATATTGATCAGAATATTCTTGCTGCGCGATGGGACGCACACCGCCGATGGCAATTTATGGAGAGTGCTATTCGGGCTAATGCATTTGGCCCTTGGCCCGGCGTTTGGCCCGAGTTTCCCCAGTTTGATCCGCTTGCTCCACTACACCCTCACCCCCAGCCTCCAGAGCCCGCTGCCATCCCTGAAAATGACGAGGAGGGTGAGGACGACGAGGACGATGAGGATAATGAGACTAATGAGGACGAGACGGCGTCGGATGAGTAGTCGGATGTTGACGTCGTTTGAGAGCTTTCCCTTTTTTAATTATCTGCTTTACTATGTTATGATTGGCTGTAACTCTTTTGTACTCGATGCTTGTACTGTTTCCTTTGGTTTTGTTTGCGTTTTCGTGTTTTTGCTTCTCTTTCATGCTCTTTTGTTCACCTTCATGCGTTGATGTGGGTCACTTGAGTTTTCCTTCCGGCAGGTTTTAATAATGATTTGACTCCGGGATCTGAGACGCCACCTTTCTCCCTCCGTTCTCTAAATTTCAGGGATGTATTGCTTTTCCCTCTCCTATACTTAAGTTTTGCAACATTGAGGACACTGTTTAATTTCAGTTTGGGGGTGGGCGTACATTTTTGCATGTTGCTCGTGTTTCTTTTGTTGAGCTTTTGTTGATTATAACCTTGATGAATTAGAATTCATCAATGAGTGTACCCTTGCATAAGAACAGAATGCATTCGAATATCTCTACTCTGTCGAAGTCAAAGTTCCTTGTCTGTGGTCAACATGTCATATATTGTGACTTGAAAGCCCTTTTTAGTCATGTTTATGCGAATTCTTGCAGACTTAAAACGTTGAACTTTCAATTTTGTTGATTTTGAAGTGTGTATTAATGTTGTAAAGTCATAAAATGATTTAGGCCATCTTTCATTGTTGTTAGCCTTACATTTTGGCCTTCTCTATATTGCATAATCTCTAGACCTTGTTTTGAGCTGTATTGATAAGAATGGAGTGTGCTAAGCACACTAGAAACCACCATTCGCCTTTCTTTCATAAGCCACAACAACCACCTTCTAGCCTAAAAGAAAAACAATGTCTTATACCCAATCAAGAGAGTTTAGAACTTAATATCATTTGACTTGAATTTGGGTAGTCACCTTGTTTTGGTTTGAATGTATATGAGTTGGATAGTGATGGTTTTGGTTATGATGGAAAATTTTGAGGTTTGAAGTATTATGTAATAAAGGGGATGAAATGAAAACTTGAGCAATGGGCCAAATAGTCGAGAGAGAGAGAGAAAAAAAAATGTGTAAAGTTGAAGCTCTCGACTATGCCTTAATCTTGGCACTTAATTTGATCATTTGGCTTGGAAATCTTTGTACAACTCGATATGAAAAGAAACAAGTTTGGGGGTTGTAAGTTGAAAGGCAAAAGAGAAGGAAAAAGTGATAAGTTGTGAAAGTTTATATGGTTTATATGAAATTTAGCTTGATGATTTTTGAGTTATAAGCTCTCTTGACTTAGTCACTTTATCCATATCTTCCGGTCCTAGCCATCACCTAGCCCTGCGTTACAATCCGGAAAGACCTTTTGATTGTGACTTTTACACTTTATACACACTGATAGGTTAACGAATGTTGAATTGTTAAATGCCTTTACTTTCTAATTGGGTTGCATAATCTTTTCTAAAGTGTGCTCTTGACATGAATATGGATGTGGGAGTTCATGATTTAGGGATGGAAACTAAGATTTTGTGTGGTTTTTGAATTGTTGAATGTTCAAAGCTTTGGGTGACTATTCCAAAACTTCTTAGAAGGTATAATGCTTGTTGTGGTGTGTATGATTTGGCAAATTAACTTTTCAATCTTCATGTGTGCGCCTGATTCTATTTGATCGAGGACGATCAAAGCTAAGTTTGGGGGTAGTTGATATATGTTATTTTTACACAAGTTTTACCCCTTTTATCAACTTGATTTTGATTGTTTCTTTAACAATTTGATCACATATGATGCTTTGAACCCGGTTTGCTTTGACTTTTCAGATTGGGTTAACAGCCGGAGGAAAGAGCAAGAACCGAAGGCAAAATGAAACAATTTTTGGAACTTTTCAAGGCAACGCCGCGGCGTTCACAAGCAGTAGCCAACGCCGCGGCGTTCAACAAGCGAACGCTGCGGCGTTCGAGGCGGCAGTGTTGGCCTATAAATACCTCTTTTAGCCATTTTTTACCCTAACTCACCTTGGATATCAGCAACCACACGAAAATAGAGAGAGGGAGAGCTTAGAAGAGAAGATTAAAGGTCAAAACATGGAGAATTCAACAAGGAATCCACATCTCTACAAGAATTAGGGAGTTTTTACATATTTGTTTCTTGAATTTGTTCAAATCTCCTATGACTTGTATGATTTATATTTGCACTTTTGACATGAATATGAGCTAAACTTGTTTGATTGAGGCCATGGATAGGCCCTTTATGTTATTTTGATTGTTGATTTGTTGGTGTTTATTGGATTAATTTTGGTTTTAGCTATGTATTCAATATTTGATCTCAATGCTACATTTGCTTGATCACCAAGTGTTTGATAAAATGCCTAGGTTAGAGATCGAGAGATAATAACCTAGGGAAGATATAAACATTGAATACCCTATAGTTAAACCGACTAGAGATAGACTCGGTTTCTTTAGGTGGCTTTCCATTCACGTGGGGAATTCCTAGACCTTAAATGCATCCTCGTTAATCGGGTTTTCATATAGAGATATATAGGAAATCGTTACCAAGGGTAGGGTTGCTATGCTAAGAGATTGGGTAGTACGTACGTTAGGGAATTTCGCCTTAGCTAAATCAATCTAATAATCCAATAGAACCTAAATCACAATCTAAATGCATAATCGGTTGAACCATGTGCCTTGATCGCTTCTCTCTATTGTTTCCTCCCTTTATTTGGTGTGACGTTGCCTTAGTTTATTTTCTAGTATTTATTAATTAGTTAATCAACCTTTCTATCGACCGATTTAACTTAGAATTGAGTAATATAGTAGTCTTAGTACTTAGATTATAGTTGTCCCTGCGGATACGATAACCCCGGACTTAGAAATCCACTTTACTACTTACGCGACCTAGTTCTCTTGCTAGGATTTTGTCGTGTCAGGATCCAATCCCAGTGGGCCAATTAGCCCATCTTTTTCCATTTTGAGAATCTTTTGTTCGCCAGCATGGCCTAGTCGAAGGTGCCATATTAATTTTTGGCTTATTTCAAGCCTACTATGTTTCCTTTGTACTGTATTCATAGCACACTTATTCTTGACATTAAGGTAACACAATGCATTTATCAAAGAAACAAAGCCTACTAATTTATTACCATAATAAATCTTGCATTGTTCATAAATAAAATGAAAGTGAAACCTTATTTAACTAAAACCAATGTTTTACAATATCCAGAAATAGCATATGTCTAGAATAAAAAATAATGAGGCAGATCTTGTTTTAGTAGCCGCGACGCATTGCCCGCTGCCTACTCTGATATTCTCCTCATTAGGGCTCAGCTCCCTTCTTCTTCCCAGATTCTGATTTACACAATTATACAAAAGGTATTAACTTCTGAATCATAATCGATGAAGATGGAATATTATAAAGCAATTAGTTTCAAACTATAAAGTTATTCACCTTTTGCTTGTATATTAGGACAGTCTCTTCTCCAGTGGCCCAGCTCACCGCAACATAAACATGTGTCCTGTTTTCTAGCCTTCTTATTTCTCCTTCGTTGTGCCTTGTTGCAAGTCGTACTGGATGCTCCCTCCTCTAAATGGGCATTATTCCTTTTTCCATCAAATGTTTTAGGAAATGTAATAGCCATCGGATTGTTCCATTTGTTAGTCTTTATTTGTTTCTGAGCAACCTTGAGTTTTTCCAATAGCCCAGCTAAAGATCCCTCAATGTCATTCATATCAAAATTTATGACGAAATAATAGAACGAATCTGGGAGTGACTGTAGAATAAGATCGACTTGGAGATGCATGTCCATGTAGAAGTTTAAAGATTTTAGTTTTTGTATCATGGTCATCATTTTGAAAACGTGTTTTCCAACATCTTCTCCTTCAGTCATTTTAGTTCGGAATAGATCCCTTGAAATAAATTATCTGGCGGTCCTACCGCGTTCTCCGAACAATTCATCCAGATGAAGGATAATGTCTCTTGCATTATCCATCTTATCATGAGACCTTTGCAGCTCTATGCACATTGAGCTTAATATGTACACTCTTGCTCTATGGTTGTCATAACACCAATCCCAATGAGCTAGGCGAACTTCATCACCCTCGTCTGGTCTAGGAATGTTGGGATGACCAATTTCCAATATATAGTCAATGGATTCACTGCTAAGGACTATCCTAAGCATAGTGAGCCATGCTATGTAATTTGGACCGGTGAGAATCGTATTTTCCATTAACTTCGATAGTGGTTTGGGAGACATAAAACAAAATCACTGCAGAAAATAAGCCAGACTTAATTAGATTATTGAACTAAACTAAAACCATGTTTAAAATCAAGGACTTCGATTTATAACTTGGCTCCCACTATATTTTTCGAAATTTCACACTCCCACTGTGAAAAGACGGAAGCGATCATTGATGAAAACTTCATGGTGGGGATTGAGTTCTTTAATTAATATAATGGATGGCAACCCTTATAGATATTTGGTCCATTACTTAATTAAAGTGATGTCAAACATCAATCTATCAAATAGACGGTTCAATCATAATTATCCCATAATCCACAAATACCACAACCCTTTAACGATTTATTGGTAAAGTGGACTATCTAAGTTCATTCCCACTAACTCCTCATAATCTAACATTTGAATTTCACCTTGCAACCCTTTAACAATATTTGAGGTGAAATATGTCTCGATTAAGGCATCCAATGCACTTAATAAAATTCCAGAATTAAATCTTAATATACGATCCTCACTTACTGGGAAGATGCCACATATGGATTTAATCCTTGACCTTGTTAAGTTTAGTGGAGGGAAAGGATGCCTAGCACCCCTTACTAACTTAGTATTATTTTTGTTTGGGAGAATTCATGTTCAAAACATTTATTTCGTCTCACTTTGCACATTTACCAATTTATATAGCGCATATTGATAACACACATGCTTCATACAACTAATGAACATGCATCGAAAGCAATAATACAACACACAAATCTACGGGCTTTTATCTAGAGGGCCCAAGCCAATGGACCATCATAAAGTTGAAAAACAAAAGCCTAGCTAATCTTCGTGGGCTCCAAACTTCTCTTCTTTTGCATGATCTCCATCTTGAAAGGTCTATTCTATTTCTATTTATCACAAGAGGTAATTTAAAACCTATACATAAATCTAGAAATAAAATAAAATGGGCTCAAACCGGCCATTACAACCCATCAAAAGAAGCAACCTAAGCCCATAGACATATGTCACCATCACATAATACATGCTCGCAGTAAATAAAGCACTTATATTGGTGATTAATAAAAATTAATTAGTCCAACTTAATTAATTTCCACAATAAAATTCCAAACTTTATTGATTCATATGAAAATAATCCTATTTATGAGAATTCTTTATTTAAATAAATAACTTAATAAATAAAATTCTCCAAGAGTTTATTAATTAATTATTTCATTCAAATAAAGATCAATAAAAACTATATTGGGATTAATTTTATCAAAATTGAATTACCAACCATTGGCGTATTCAAAATTAATTAATTAGGCTCAATAACTAATTTATTGAATTATCCACAATTTTAATCAAAACAATTTGGGCCCCCTTTTAATTAAATCCGGATCATCATCCTTTTGACCCACCCGGATAACTAAAACAGCCCAAACACCTATTCAATTAAAATTTAGACCTTAGGAAAATATAACCCGACCCATTAGGGCCTGAGTCACGAAAACCCGGGCCCCGAAACAGGTCCGTGCGTTGGGCGCATGACACGGTGTATGCCGTGCGCCCAGAGCACGGTTTAATCGGGCGTCCGGCCAGCCTCTCCGACCGGCGCCGTGAAACTGCATAGCGTTGGGTGCCCACCCAGTGTGAGCAACGGGAGGCCGAAAAGGCCTCCTACTCTAACACCGTCCCCACACCTTCGCCGCCACCACCATGTACCCTCATTAGTCTCTCTCTCTCTCTCTCTCTCTACTACTCTACATATATATATATATATATATATATCTAGCTATATATATACACACACACACACACACCACATATATCGCCGCCACCACCACCACCTTATACCGCAGCCGCCACCACCACCACCTTATACCGCAGCCGCCACCACCACCCGAGCGCTGCTTGTCTCTCTTTCTCACCTTATAGGTATATACTTATATATATATATATGTTTATATATGTTATGTATATGTTATGATAATTAGGGTTATATGTTAATATCTTGATTGTAACTATATATATGTTATGCTAATTGGGGTTTTGTGAATTATATAATGTGTGTTATAAGTTAATATCTTGATTGTTATTATATATATGTTATGTTAATTGGGATTTTGTGAATTATGTGCTAATTTCTTGATTGTTGTTATATATATGTTATGTTAATTGGATTTTGTGAATTATATAATGTAGGTTATATGTTAATTTTTTGATTGTTGTTATATATATATATGTTATGTTAATTGGGGTTTTGTGAATTATATAATGTGGATTTTTGTTATGTTTTGTTATGTTATAGTTGATTATGTTATAATGTGGATTGTTGTTATGCTATAGTTGATTATATTAATTGGTTTTGTGAATTATATAATGTGGGTATTTGTTATATATAAGTTATGTTAATTGGGGTTTCTTGATTGTTGGATTTTTGACTTATGCTATGATATGTTGGTATTATGATTAGATTTTCGTTGTCTTATTTTGTTGACATCGTTTAATGCATTCATGGTTTTGTGAAAGTCGATTGGTTTTGTGAACGAATTGATGGATTGGTTTTGTTCGGTTGCAATTTTGGGGGAAGATTAAGTCGAGAACTTGGTAGAATTTTTTGTGTTATTACTCTGTCAAATGTTTTCTAGAATAATGGGCATTGTTATTTGTTTTGCTGCATATATATTTGTTTGGGTTTTTTGTGGTTGAAATATCTAAGTTTTGACAGTTCCAAGGTTGGGAGAAGATTAAGTCGAGAACTTGGTAGAAATTTTTACATCGTTACTCTGCCGATTTTTTTCTAGAATAATGGGCATTGTGGTTAAAATAATTTAGAAACTTTATAGTGTTTTGTTGTGGTTGAAAAATTAGAATCAAGATAGATCGAAGTTGGATATTAGCAGATCGTATGTCGGAGCAATATGAGAAAGGGGTGAAAGAATTCATCAATTTTGCGATTGAGCATGCACCAGATCGAACTAGAATCAGTTGCCCGTGTTTACGTTGTTGTTTTGGAAAGAGAACTAGTCCGCGTGAATTGGAAGATCATTTGGTGTGTAATGGAATAGATAAAAGTTACACACGTTGGACAAGACACAGTGAGAGCAGTGCCACCTCAGATGATTTGGGTGGTACATCATAGCGATCACGGGATTTGGACATGGATGATTATGAGTCTGGTCGTTTGGAGGAGATGACAAATGTGATTGAGGAGGATTTGCAAAATTGTCCCAAGATGTTTGACAATTTGGCAAGTGATTCAAAGACACCACTGTATAGTGGTAGTAAATTCACAAGATTGAAAGCAGCCCTAAACCTCTACAAGTTAAAAGCCAACAATGGGTGGAGTGATAAGAGTTTCACAGACTTACTTGATCTATTAAAAAACATGCTACCGAGGATAATGTGTTACCTAATCATACTTATGAGGCTAAGAAGATGTTAACCTCAATTGGTATGGGAAATGAGAGGACACATGACTGTCTCAATGATTACATATTGTTTATAACTGACTATGCAAGAAATATGGCGCCTCACGGTACAACAAGAATGGATCTGCTCCAGTCAAAACCATGTGGTATTTGCCCATAATACCACGATTTAAGCGCATGTACAGTAGTAAAGAGTTAGCCAAGGACTTGACATGACATGCTGATAGAAGGCTTGAAGAAAGGATTGAAGATGACAAGATTTGACACCCCTCAGATTCTCCTCAATGGAAAAAGATCGATGATGATTTCCCTGAATTTGGTGAAGAATCAAGAAACCTGCGCCTTGTATTGGCTACAGATGGCATGAACCCTCATGGCTTGCAAAGTAGCTCACATAGTACATGGTCGCTGGTTTTTGATGATCTACAACCTTCCCCTATCGCGATGCATGAAGCGAGAACATATAATGATGCCTATACTCATATAATGATATAGATGTCTACTTGCCTCCTTTAATTAAGGATTTGAAGGTGTTGTGGGAAACCGGTGTTCAAGTATATGACGTGTTCAGAGAAGAAAATTTCAATTTTAGAGTAATGTTAGTTGGAACAATCAATGATTTTCCGGCAAGAGCAAACCTCGAGGGATATGGTGTACATGTCCAATGTGGATGCCCCATATGTGTCAAGTGTACAGATCAATATCGAATGACACACTCTCAGAAATATGCATTCCAAGGGCATCGGAGATGGCTAAATCGGAACCATCGATATCGTCGGTGGAAAAAAGCTTTCAATGGGAATATAGAAGAAGGCCAAGCTCCTAAGTGCTTGACTGGTGAAGAAGTGTTTGAGAATATAAAAGACTTAGAGGTCAAATTTGGAAAGACTTTTGCAGGTGGCATTGCAAAAATTGGGTGGAAAAAAAGGTCAATTTTCTTTGAGTTGCCGTATTGGACGTCTTTACATGTTAGACATTTTCTTGATATTATGCATATTGAGAAAAATGTATTTGATAGTGTCGTTGGTACACTTCTAAATGTTTTCGGAAAGACAAAAGATGGCATAAAGGCATGGTTAGACTTGGTTGAAATGAAGATAAGAGAAAAATTGGTACCAACAAATATGGGAAAATGTACTTATTTGCCTCCAGCAGCTCACACTCTATCCAGGAAAGAAAAAATTACATTATGTGAGTTTGTTAATGGAGTGAAAGTTCGAGAAGGGTATTCTTCAAACATTAGCAGTCTTGTATCAATGAAGGACTTGAAGCGAAAGCACATGAAGACTCACGATTGTCATGTGATCATGGATCATTTGCTACCAATTGCTATACGGGCCATTTTGCCAAAAACGGTGAGAGAAACTATAACCTCATTATGTTTCTTCTTCAAAGCAATGTGGAGCAAGGTGTTTGATCCTGAACAATTGCCTGCACTTCAGAAACAAATTGCCATCACTTTGTGCGAGCTTGAGATGTATTTTCCACCAGCGTTTTTTAATATAATGACTCACCTACCTATTCACTTAGTTAGAGAGACACAACTATGTGGACCGACTTTTATGAGATCTGTGTATCCGGCTGAGCATTATATGAAGGTATTAAAAGGCTACGTGAAAAATCGTAGTCGACCGGAAGGTTGCATTGTTGAACAGTACATAGTTGATCAAGCAATTACATTTTGCACAGAATATCTGAAAGATTCTAACGTTGCAGAGCTTCCAAAGTCTCATGTTGTGGGAGGGAGAACAGAAGGAGAAAGCGTACTTGGAAAGCAATTAGTTAGTGTTCCTTGAACACAAAGGGATCAGGCACACCTATATGTGCTCCACAACACCGATGAGTTTAAGCCATATGTTGAAGAGCACAAGGACCAACTGAGGAGATTAAATCCAAATAAAAATGAGAGTTGGATTTCAAGAGAGCATAATAAGAGTTTCTCTAATTGGTTCCAAAAGCATATTCAAGAGAAACAGAATGAGAATCCAATTTCAGTTTCAGATAAATTGGCACGGTTGTCGATGGGTCCGGGCAGACTTGTATTTTGTCATTCAGGTTATCGTATAAATGGTCGCACATTCTATACAAAAGACCAAGATGAACGGAGTACAATGTAGAATAGTGGGGTGAGTCTTGTAGCTCAAGCAATGCATATCTCAAGTGCGAGAGATAATAATCCTATCTATGCCCATTTATCATATTATGGAGTGATTGAACATATATGGGAGTTGGATTATAGTTGGTTTCGGGTGCATGTATTTGGGTGTAGGTGGGCTGACAATAAAAATGGTGTCGATAATAGTGAAATAGGCATTACTTGAGTAGACCTTGAAAGGGTGGGATTCAAATATGAACCTTTCATTTTGGCATCACAAGCTAAGCAAGTGTTTTTTTTCACCGATCTTATTGATAAGAGGTGGTCAATTGTTTTATCGGAAAACAAAAATACTTGTATTGAGGATGATGGTTCATATAGTGATGATGATGGAGAAAATCCTATCTTAGGTGATTCACAAGCCACTGATAGTGATGGTGACTTGGATATCAGTGATGATGAATTGTATATGCGACAACATTACCAAGAGGAGATATGGATTAATCCATCTGTTCGTCGACGTACTAAAAAAAAGGGTCGTACTGAGGGGAAGCAAAAGACTACTAAGCCAACGACACAAAGAAAACGATGAAAGGTATTTGAACTTATGTGATAATTAATTATATGATAGACTTATTTCCTAAACTTTTTTGCTGCTTCATATAAGCATTTGTTAGTGTATGAGTCAGGGCGTCTCTTGTTAGTGTATGAATTGAAAAATTATGTTGTTGCTATATGAAACTTCTGTATTTTTGGCTTTTGTAGGTCGATATTGTATACCTCCGTCGCCGCCACATCCGCTCTCTCCTCCACCTCTACGACCACCACCGCCGCCTCTACCACTACCACCACCACCACCGTAAGCTTCTTCTCTCTCGCTCTCTCTTGATTGTTGTTATATATATGTTATGTTAATTGGGGTTTTGTGAATTATATAATGTGGATTTTTGTTATGTTATGTTATGTTATAGTTGATTATGTTATAATGTGGATTGTTGTTATGTTATAGTTGATTATGCTATGATATGTTGGTATTATGATTGGATTTTCGTTGTATTATTTTATTGACATCGTTTAATGCATTCATGGTTTTGTGAAGTTCGATTGGTTTTGTGAACGAATTCATGGATTGGTTTTGTTGGTTGCAATTTCGGGGGAAGATTAAGTCGACAACTTAGTAGAAATTTTTGCGTTATTACTCTGTCGAATTTTTTCTAGAATAATGGGCATTGTTATTTGTTTACTTCATATATATTTGTTTGGGTTTGTTGTGGTTGAAATATCTGAGTTTTGTTAATTCCAAGGTTGGGAGAAGATTAAGTCGAGAACTTGGTAGAAATTTTTGCATCGTTACTCTGCCGATTTTTTGCTAAAATAATGGTGGCGTTATTTGGTAAATGAATCTAAATTCTGTATTTTTTGCTTTTATAGGTCGATGGATTCTGGGGGTGCTCCAAACAAACGTGTTGAAAATGAGATACGTAGAGGTATCGCGGCAATGAAAAAAGTTATAAATGCCAGAAGTAAAGGCTTAAAGCTACCAGTCGGCTGGAATAAGAATGGCCAACCAATTGACCCAAATAAATTAACATTTGTTGGTTACATTGGAGTCATAGCTCGTGAGAGGGTGCCGATTACCATCAGTGATTGGCGACACGTATCGGGAGCAACAAAATCAACAATTTGGAATGAAATAGCTGTAAGTGGGTTATTATCATGTTTCTAATTGGTTAATGTATTTTTTGTTTATTTAATTTTCTCTAAATTATAATTTCATATATACTTTGTTGTTTGTTTTTTATAGTTGGCCTTTGATATTGAAAAAAGTAGACAAAAATTTGTTTTAGCCGAAGCTGGAAAGCTAGCTCGAAACTTCAGGAGCTACTTGAGCAGAGTGTGGGTAGAGGATGATAATGGGAATATTAATTCCAGCCCACCCCAAAAATATAATAGATCTCAAGAAGATTGGACAGCGTTTTTACATGTTCGGCAAAGTGAAGATTGGATGGTAATTATTTTAATTTACGTTTTCATTTGTTGCATATTGCGTTTATATGAAACCATATGCATTGACTAATGCTTTGATTATGTAATGAACGGCAACTAAGTAGGGAAAATCAGGAAAGAGCAAAGGAACCTGAATATCCTTATAGGAAATCACGTCTTGGATATGCTCAACTGGAGCAAATTGAGGTACGTAGTTCGTTTAACAGTGAATCCTTACAAGTTTTCTAATAAAAATTCCTTGTTAATATATATATATATATATATATTTAATCATAATATAGATGGAAAAAAGAAAGGAAGCTGGGTTAGATTGCTCAGACGTGACACGAGCACTCGTGTGGAGGATTGCACATTCTGACAGCCAGCATAACATTGATAATGTCAATGTTAAAAGAGTAGCGGATGAAATTGTGAGTTATTTGCAATTTTAGCTATATCATGTGTTGTATGTTTTTTTTGAAATATTTTTAAAAGAGCGAAGTTCACTAATTTTTTTTATTTTTTAAATGTATTATTATAGGAGTGCTTATCACAGGAGGGTAGCCATAGAGGAAACGAGAGGACCCGGGATGATATATTGGCAAAAGCTCTTAAAAAGGAGCATTTGGGTCATGTTAGGGGTGTAGGCTTTGGGGTATCACAAAAAAAGTACTTTACGGATTCAAAGCCTTCTAAAGATGAAGAGATTGATAACTTGAAAAACATGGTGCACATGCTCACTGCATCACTATCCTCATTACGACGCGAGTTTGACGAGCATAAGGCGTCTGTTTCGTAGCAGCCACATGAAGATGAGGCGGCTTCTTTGAAAGATAGCTGCCCAGATCCAGTTAAGAACCTTCCTCAGGTAATGATATGAAATTATTTAGTGATCATTTAACTTGCAATTCTCTAAAACACACAAAATTTTCTAATATTATAATGGTATATATATATATATATATTATATATGTAGGTTGTGGCGCAATGTGAATTAGCACTTTCAACACCGTCTTATCGTATGGTGGCTAAATGACAAATGTACAATCAATCAGATGATAGAACACTGCATACATGTCCATTACCCACCCACCTTGTGAAAGTGATGATTGACATTGCAATTGAAGATGTTGCACCCCTACCAGTCCCTCTCGCTGATGAAGGAGTGTTCACAGTTTCTGATGCGATGGGATACATTGTTGCTTGGCCTAAGAGTCTTGTCACTCTCAGTGATGCATCGGTACGTAATTATTAATAGCTAGCCATTAATAAATTATAACAATTGTTTAAGGTTACTAAATATAGTTTGGTTTGTAACATTCACGTTTTGTTTTCTTTGCTTAAATAGTCTCTTGGAAAATCCAAATCATTAGTTGGAAAAAATAAATCAGAGATGACGAAGCACTCAGCTGTCAAACGAACACCTCAAGTGGCCAACCCTTCACATGAAGATGACAGAGCAGCAGACGTTGTAACAGCTAATCAATGCCCTCAACCACTTGTAACTCTTGAAAGGTACCTACAGATAATGGCTATTGAACAACAAGTCACCATAGACATTCTCGAGGCAATCTATAATAATGAACCCTGTCAAGAGTATCTTGGGCGGGAGAAGATCTGTCACTTTTTGCGTAAAGAACAGATAGGAGTCTCTATCATTTCGGTTTACATCAATTAAGTTTTTAAATATGAATTAAAAAAAGTAAGTTTTTAAATTATTTTACTGCATTAATTTGAACTATGTTCATTTTTGTTGCTCAAATTTATTTTATGCTCAATTTAGGTGTTTGTGGGCTAAGTATGTGGTCCCCGAAGAGAAAGCAAATAATTTTGGGTTCCTTAGCCTACATACTATAGCTGCGGGAGCATGTATTAATCCCCCTCAGCGTATCTTACAAGCGTAATATATAACAAATATCATGAAAGATTGCACAGACGGGAAGTTGTTTATTGCACCTTACAACACCGGGTGAGCTACTAAAAACCCAACTTTATTTTGTAAAATTTGTTACGTACGTAAAACTAATTTTGAACTTATCTTTTGAATGCTTTTTAGGGGACATTGGCTGTTGCTTGTAATTGATCCAATTAAAGAGATCGTTTATTATCTAGATTCTTTGCACGGTGACCCGAATAACCGACGTGATATGAAAGAAACAATCAATCAATAAGTTTTTCATTCAATCAATGTATCTATTATATTTAATAATAGTTTTAAAGTGTATATATCTTCCTAGATTTCACATATATATTTGCTTGATATTGACATCTTTACTTGTTTTTTGATGTTTTTAACAGTGATGTGTTGATGTTTCGTGCAAATTGTAACACCCAAAAGATCAAATCCAAAAATATTGTCTGTAAATGGACTTGTATAAAGGTTAGTGTAATTTTATATTTTCAAGAGATTATTCGTATAAAAGTTATTGTTCTAATACAATTTTGATTTCAATTTTGTAGTGCCCCATACAGTTAAACGACAAAGATTGTGGCTTCTTCATTATGAAATTCATGAAGGATATTATTAGCCACGGAGAATCTACAATCCCACCAACGGTATGCATAATCCTAATTAATACTCATCATCAAATTCTAATTTCCCCTTTTAAGTTATTAAACCTTTGTTGGGTTTTCAATCTCTATCTTGCAGTACTTTCCTGATTGTCAATACGCCACTTACTCTATAGAGCAATTTGATGAAGTACGCCACTTACAATACATTTTTCAATGCGCTTTTCATATGGTGCAAGTTGCAAATTATTGTAAATTTTTATTTGATTTGTTGTATTTAATTGGTTTTTGTTGTTAGAGATGATCATTTGGTGAAGTTAATTTTGGGTTTTAATTTGTTGTTTCTGTTGAATTGGTTTTTATGGTTTGTTGTGTTAGTGTGTTGAATTTTGAGCCTGTGGGAAGCTGGTTACTATAAATTTTGTACAGTGCAGCTAGGAAAATAATTTTAAAAAAAATTAAATAAATACACCTATTATAGCGGTTATAGGAATAACCGCTATAATAGATTGTCCAAAAAAAAAATTTACAAATACACCTATTATAGCGGTTTTTTACGTAATCGCTGTATTTGGTCCCTATTACAGCGGTTAAAAAACCGCTGTAATATGCATAAACCAATTACAGCGGTGCCTATTACAGCAGTTAAAACCGCTGTAATAGGTCATTTCTGTAGTAGTGTTTGTGATAAAGGCTTTGAAGTTATATTCTCAAGTGACTGTTGCTATATAAATGACGCTAAGACTAAGTTTGCTAAATTGAAGGGTAAAAGAACAAACAATGTATATTTTGTAGATTGTGGCTCAACACTTGATAACAACCCAACTTGTTTTGTTGCTAAAAATGAATCTAAAATTGGTTGGTTATGGCATAGAAAAATGAATCACCTCAACTTTAAGACAATCTCTCAACATACAAATCTAAATCTTGTAGAGGGATTACCAAAAGGATCATTTCATAAGGATCGCCTTTGTGATGCTTGTCAAATGGGCAAACAAGTCAAATCATCCTTCAAGAGAAAACCTCATCTATCTACCTGTAGAATACTTGAACTACTTCACATAGATCTATTTGGACTTGTTCAAACGATCAGTGTAAGCGGTAAAAAGTATACCTTGGTGATAGAAGATGATTTCTCTCTATTTACTTGGGTAGAATTTCTTTCATCCAAAGATGAGACATGTGACAAGTTAACAACGCTTATTCAGCAACTTCAAACATTGAAAAATCTTAAAGTTTCAAGAATAAAAAGCGATCACGGTACTGAGTTTACTAACAAGGTTGTTGAGAAGTTTTGTGCAGAGAATGGAATACATCATGAGTATTCAACTCCTAGAACTCCCCAACAGAATGGTGTTGCTGAGCACCAGAACAGAACGCTCAAGGAAGTTGCTAGGACAATGTTAGCAGAGTCCAAGCTTGCTCCTAGGTTTTGGGCCGAAGCGATCAATACTTTCTGTTACACTCAAAACCGTTGCATGATCAACAAACAGCATGGGAAAATTCCATATGAACTATGGAAGGGATGTAAGACAAATGTTTCATACTTTCATGTCTTTGATTCTAAATGTTTTATTCATAACAATGGATCCCAAAGCCTAAAGACATTTGATCCTAAAGCGGATGAGAGAATCTTTCTAGGCTACGCTAAGAATGGAAAGAATTTTTGCATCTTAAACAAGATCAAATTGAAGGTTGAAGAATCTATTCATGTTGTTTTTGATGATGCTAACCAAGAACAGAGTAAGGTTAATGTAAATGATGTTGGAGTTGAAGATCTATGTCATCAAGCGTCTAAGATTACCATTGATGATGATAGTGACAATGATGATGAGATCTCAGTGCCACCTCCTAAGATTACTCGTGAGGATATTTCGGATAACAACGCA
This sequence comes from Buddleja alternifolia, assembly GCA_019426215.1. Taxonomy (NCBI): domain Eukaryota; kingdom Viridiplantae; phylum Streptophyta; class Magnoliopsida; order Lamiales; family Scrophulariaceae; genus Buddleja; species Buddleja alternifolia. The sequence goes on from CM033406.1 coordinate 5,925,581, forward strand.
AGATCTACTGATGATCATGAAGAGAGTGATCATCGAGAGCAAACAAGAATCAGTGAACTTGAAGCGCCTACGCAAGATGGAAGTTAAGCGTCTGATCGTCAAGCGCCTGTTCAACCTCGTAACCCATTCCAACCCGATAGACTATGGCTGCGTGATCATCCACCTGATCAGATTATTGGAGATTTTGAAGCACCTGTTAGGACTAGAGCCGCTACATTTAATGAGGCTATGTTCGCAAGCTTTCTATCTCAAATGGAACCTAAGAAAGTGGATGAAGCGCTAAGCGATCCAAGTTGGATTGAAGCCATGCAAGAAGAGCTAAATCAATTCGAGCTGAGTAAGGTTTGGACGCTAGTACCAAGACCAACTCACCAAGGAGTTATTGGAACTAGATGGGTTTATAGAAACAAGATGGATGGGAATAGCATTGTAACAAGAAACAAGGCCAGACTCGTAGCTCAAGGATATTGCCAAGAAGAGGGTATTGACTTTGATGAGACAAATGCTCCAGTCGCCCGTCTTGAAGCAATTCGCATGTTTCTAGCATATGCAGCTTTCAACAAGTTTACGGTGTATCAAATGGACGTGAAGAGTGCCTTCCTGAATGGTAAACTCCAAGAAGAAGTATATGTGGAGCAACCACCGGGATTCATCAACAACCATGGTAAAGGTATGGTCTACAAGCTACACAACGCACTTCATGGGCTTAAGCAAGCACCCCGAGCATGGTATGACACTCTCTCTATCTTTCTTATTGGTAAAGGCTTTTCAAAAGGCAGCTTTAGTACAACGTTATTTAAAATTACCAATAATGAAGATATTCTCTTAGTCCAAATTTATGTTGATGATATTATATTTGGCTCTACTAATAAGCGTCTGTGTGAGAAATTTTCAAAAATGATGCAAGAACAATTTGAAATGAGAATGATGGGTGAATTAACTTTCTTCTTAGGATTAAAAGTTAAACAATTCCCTAAGGGCATATTTATTAACCAAGCTAAATATACAAGAGATATGATTAAGAATTTTGGAATGGAAAATGCATCATATTCAAAAATTCCAATGAGCCAAACGCTTAAGTTAGATAAAGATGAAAGTGGGAAGAAGATTGATATCACTAATTATAGAGGTATCATTGGATCACTTCTTTATCTTACTGCTAGTAGACCTGATATTATGTTTTCGGTATGCATGTGTGCACTGTTTCAAGCCGATCCTAAAGAGTCACACTTAATTGCTGCCAAGAAGATCCTTAAATACCTAAAAGGCACACAAAATGTGGGCTTATGGTATCCTAGGGACTCTCCTTTTGAACTAGTTGGTTACTCAGATGCAGATTTTGCAGGTTGCAAAATAGATCGTAAGAGTACTAGTGGTACATGTCAATTTTTAGGTGATAGGTTAGTTTCATGGCATAGTAAGAAACAACAATCCATAGCTACCTCTACAGCCGAAGCTGAGTATGTAACTACAGGAAGTTGTTGTCCACAAGTGTTATGGATCAGGCAACAACTTAGAGATTATGGTATAATCCTAGGTCCAACCCCCATTCATTGTGATAACCAAAGCGCTCTAGCCATGACTCGAAACCCTATTCATCACTCCATAACCAAACATATTGACATTAGATATCAATTTCTTCATAACCATGTTCAAAAGAACGATATCTCCATTCATTTTATTGGAACTGACAAACAATTGGCAGATATCTTCACCAAAGCGCTCAACAAACAACGATTTCTTACTTTGAGAAGTGAATTAGGTATGATCGACGTAAACGCTTAATCATTATGCATCATATTTTATTAGACATATAATTTAGGGGGAATCCACTTTATTTATGTCCAAAAGATTTTTGAAAAGTTGTTACAAGTTATCAAACTTAAGGGGAACCTTAAAATTGTACTTGAAACATATTCCAAGTGTCAATGATCAAAACCTATCATGTGCATGATCATCAACGCTCAGAATTATTTATGCACAATATGTTGACGCTAAAACATAAAAGGATCTTAATTTCAAGCGTCAATATAAATTTAACAACGAATGGTATCTGTTGAGCATTGAACCAATTCCATTCAACACTAAATATAAAATCATTTAGAAAACTCATGCATAAATTTTACAAGCTTCTTGAAGTAGTGGATAGACTCAACAGTCTATGTTGTACTCTATCTACACGCTTCCATCACATCAAACTGGCGGGTAATCAAAACTTTTCAAAATGGAGGTTCAGAAATAGCGCGTGTCTATGTACGTATCAGTGTACCATTAGGCACGTGTACTACACTCTAAAAATCCCAAACGTTTTTCAAATTTTAACTATCGGGTGTCAAATCATTATATATGGGAGTTAACAAATGTAACTTCTCTCTCTTACACAAAACTCGCGTTCGCAGTTAATATTTTCATGGCTGAGATTCAAAATTAAAAGAAATTCTTTACACATGTCTAAATCCTACAGAGACTAGAGAACACAAGTTTAAAAAATTCATTACTGTGTCATTTAAAACACAATTTCCGCAGAAAAATTATTCACTCTCACTCAAAGCTTTCTACAAATTCTACTCTCTCTCTCTCTCTCTTTCAAAGCAAAAGAAAATACCGACTGATGGCTGATTTCTGCAGAAAAATCATAGAAAGTCGAGTGGGTACCTTTGATAAAGTGAAACCAGTTCAATTTCAGATGATGACGGCGATACTGCTCAATCTCAAGATAAATTGGAGTGAGTATGTATTTGGAAGGTTTAGAGACTATTTAAGCGCCCCAAATAAACCTTATGGGCTTATTTTGAGTGACCTATTGTATAAATCAGACTATGTCTACTCATCTGGTCAACCGCTGAACAAGACCAAGATGTTAGGAAGAAGAATTCTAAATAATCTGTTCAATCCTCCCAAAGTTGGTGGTGCTGCTAGACCACTATCTAAGCGTCTGGAAGTACGCAAAGCATCAGATGAAGAAGCTGAGTGTCCAGTTCCAGAAGAAGCCGTGAAGCGTCCGGCTGCTACAAAGAAGAGAGCTCCCAGAAAGCCCAAGGCTCAAGTCATTCCTTCTCCTCAAAAGGATGATGAGGACACTGATGAGGATGCAGAGGACAAGATTCATCTCATCAAGTGTAGGAAGCTGGAAGGGATTATTAAACAAATAGACTTTGAGGAACCATCTACCGCTCCTCCCGCTCAAATGCTAAAGCTCGTTGAAGAAGTCAACGTGAAGAAAATTTTCAAGCGTTCCAGGACAAGCAAGCATCGAGCTGCTCCTGTTCCTGAAGAGCCTGAGACTGTTGAGCCAAGCGCTCAAGTTGCCGTTGAGCCAAGCGCTTAAGTTGCTGTTGAGACAAGTTCTCAGGGTAAGTTTATGTCTTCCCACAACATTTCCTTTCCTACCTCTGTAGAAGATCCTGCTCTTATAGAGGATAGTTCTTATGTTACAGATCTAGTTCCAGCTGCTGCTGAAGCATCAACAGACGTCCACCTGGATGTTGAGACGACAAATGTTGTGGCTATTGCCAAAGATGTTGCCACAGAAGCTGCTACACTTGAAGTAGAGAAACCTGCTCCCCAAGAGGTTCAAGCGTCAACTAGTGTTTCGTCTATAACAGAGGCACGCTTAGAAAGTTAGAGTGTTGCTGAAGATGTTACAAAGCCAAGGCATTTCTTCAAGCTGGACCCACTGAAGACGATTGATCGCTCAATCAATTTTTTACCCCCAGCGCTCAAAGAAGACTTCATTCCAGCGATAAATTAATGCGGAGAATGAGGTAGCCTCGCTAATTGACATCGATAATCAGATCAGGGATATAGTCTTCAACATCGGGCTGACAGAAATTGAGAGGAAGTACTATTTGGCCGTTCAACTTGGTAAATCTCCTAATCAGATACCATCTTCTCTTATTCTTCAACAAGACAGACAAGGAGGTAGAACTCGTAGGTGTGATATGGATCTCGCCTACTACCTAGATTATGGGCACAGTAAGTCAACTGGTTTTGCTCTGAGAGACTACAACATCAGAGTGTATGATCCTTTTCGCCCAGAATTTCTCAACCCTTCAGAGGAAGTCCTAAACAGAGAAGGCTACACACATTTTCCTCTTATAGCGAATAGTGATGAGAACAAGAATTCTGTCAATCCTCTTCGACTGTGGAAGAATAAAGGAGTTCATGCCGGTGAGCGTCTTGAATCTCTAACGGATTTGATCCAGACCGAAGCTGATGCATACTTTGACAGCGTCTGGAATACCAACTATCAGCCCAATAGATATTTTTTTGAATTTATCAGAGATATCCATCATGAAGGCATTCGAGCTATGGTCAATGCTGGAATAGACTACTGTATGGCTGAAGTGAACTGGGTTGAAGCATATGTGGGCCATAGACATACGTTCACAGAATTAGTTCAAGCTCCCCATTTGTTTGGCATACGCATGCATGATAAGAAGCGTCAGTTTGCCAAGTATTGTCTTCTAAAGCGTCAAGAGCGAGTTGGACCTGTTGCCAAGCTGCCTAAAGTTCGTAAATTATAGAGCAGTGTCTACGTCAAACATTGCACAGACTGTCCATTACTCCTCTCCAATTCAACGATCAAGCGTCCACCAGTGGCAGTTCATCTCCACCTTGTTTGAACTTCTCACTAAGTCACTGCGATGAAAACTTTAGATTGATGATAAAGATCATGGCTCCCATTCCTCATTTCGACAAGATCTTCACTGAAAATGTACGGAAGCCAAATGGCTCGAGGATTCAAAACTTCCAAGGTTATCCACTTCTACCTTCTATTAGATAGGAAGTAAGCGATCATTATGCCTATGTTCTCTCCTTACTTGAAAGCAATCAAGTCATAGCTCGGGCAGTGTATCCGTATTTGGAAGACTATTACTGCAGGTATGTGCCAAAAGCTCACAAGTCACAGCGTCTTCCTACAGATCGGATTATCGGATTTTCCTTGCATTACTGCCCAGATACATTATTTCTCATTCCAAAGCCACAGTCAAGGATCTTCCCAAACCACGTATTGGACATCATGGGTCCAATGTACGTCCGAGCCAGAGATAGTCCACTCCGCACCTTCATTCAAGGGACTTGCATCTCTCGCTCACGCCTAACTGAACTTCTGGAAGCTGCTTCAAATTCATATGCAAATATAGCAAATTGGAACATCCAATTTGATGACTCTCGTTAAGAGGAGTCAGTGATTGAGGAAGTGCCTGCTAAGTTGGTTGAAGAATCCGTACCAGCGTCCACTTCAGAAGTTGCAAGTTTTCCAGCGTCTGCTGAAGAACCAGTTCAAGCATTTCCACCAAAAGCTATTCATGACGCTCTTGAAGTCGTTGATTCTGTTGCTGCTGATACTGTTGAGGATCTTCAAATTGATGTACGAGGTACAATTTTTGATCCTGCATATCAAGCTCCCCTTGACTCACTCAAGCATACATCCAGATTCAAGCGATCGGCTCCTCAAGCGGTTCTATCGAATGTGGGTTAAGCGTTTGGACATTTGCTGAAATCTGCCTTAGAGGAGATGAGCAATCAAGCTACTCAAAATGAAGAATCCCTTCACTGGATTAAGAAAGATCTGGCAAAGATTGAATCTCAAATCATGAATGCTCAAATAGGTCATATGAAAGGTTCTACTCAAGCGGCTGTTGATGAGTGTCGTAGAGAATTTCAAGAGATGAATGATGCTACCAACGCTAAGCTTCTCGCAATGAACGAATAGTTCGACAAGCGTTTTAATGATATTACAGCTTCATTGTCTCAGATTTCCTCTCAGGTTAGTCTACTCACAGAATATTTTCTGAAGGCTAATGATGGTAATAAGGGGGAAGAGAAGAGAAACGGAGAAAAGAGAAGAGCGTCTGGTGCAAGAGCTCAAGATCCTCCTCCGCCACCGAAGCGTCAACATTTATCTACTCTCTCTGAGTCAAGACTCCCATCTTGGATACCTGCTTATGGAGTAAGTGATCCCGCTGGAGTGCCTAATAGAACGCTAAGAGAACCTCCACTAGCTCTTTATCCAAATCTACCAATAACCACTAGAGCACGGCTTGAACAGTTAGACATTCCTCTTCAAAGAGCATCGATTCCAGAACCGACAGATCCAAGAATTTTAGCTGAAGAAAGGCAGATGTCTGACTTCAACCGAACTTTCAGAATTTGCCTAAGGTATATTGGTACTGACCCAACTGATTGGGACAAGCACTTTGCTGCTTTCAAGAAGAGACAAAAGGAAGAGAATAAGCTCATAATCGACAAAGTGCATGAATCGATGATGACCTTGGAAGATAACCTAACTAAAGCTATCCGAACTAAAATGTCCAAGCGATACAAAGTAATACCAAGACGCTAAAGCTTTTTGATTTACATTATCTATATTCTTGTCTCTTATGAATTTTTTTGTTTAGTTGTAAAAATGCTTGTAATCATTGACATATATAAAATGCATTTTTCAGCTGAAACAACTCGTTGAAGCATAACTAACATTAACTAACCTTATCTAACCAAAGCTAACTTTGTTTTTGGCTGTCTAACTCTTGAACCATAAAAGAGTAAGTATTGCCATCATCAAAAAGGGGGAAATTGTTAGGAATTTCATGTTAGATGTTTTGATGATGACAATTAGGAATTTATGTTAGACCCCAAAGTATGTAAGTTTGATTTGAGTAGAAATCATGTATAATCTTTAAAGCGTTAGATTTGTAATAGGCTTTATAGGTTTCGTTCTGTTTTATTCTAGATTGTTAGGCTAAGTAGTCTTTAGCTGAGGGTTTGATGAATTCTGAGTGTGCTTATCAGTAGTTAAGTTTGAAGACTCAAGCGCTTGAATTCTGAATGAAGATGAGGTTTCCAAGCGTCTAAATATCCAGCTATATCAAGCATTACCTTATAGGGCAGAAGCAATTCAAGGATGGATAAGAGTCTATCAATGATGGATTTCACCTGAATTTATTTCCATGTCCGGAAGGAGTTTAATGTAATTATTCTCAGTGCATTAAATACCAACGGGTATTTAATTCAAATGCATTAAATGGTAATAAGAGCATTAAATATGATAAGCACTTTCAGACGTACGGAGAAGCCACCCTATTGGACTGTCAACTTTTCACAGAATACAGCACCAACTTTTGTGCAGCAGATTTTCAGGAAAAAGGACAAAAGTGGTTCACTCGCTGAAGTGAGAGACACGCGCCTGTGCATGTGTCAAACGAACACTTTTTCCAAGAATGCCTATAAATAGGACTTCAGCAACAAGCCTAAAACAACGATCAATTCCAAGCCAAATTGTTGTTGCATTGAAGTCTCATTCCTTAAAATCTCAGAAAAGCCAGAATATCCAAGCAAACATTCTCCTTGCTTTTCTTCAATTCCTGAGACAGTCAACCAATATCTCAAATATTCTTTTTGAAGAAACCCACATTACTATTGAGATATTACCAAGTTGTTTGAACTTCATCAAAATCAAACAAACCATTTAGAAAAACCCCATCCAAGCCTCGCGATCTGTGTGAAGTCGAAATTGGATACTTGCATTATTTCTGGGTGAAAGAAGCAAGGGGATTGAAGTGATTTGGAGGTTCGATTCCTTCGCTCTGCTACTCCATTCAACTGTGGAGTCGCTGGAGGTGTGAGTTGCAATACTATACCATTCTCTCTGAGGTATAAGTCAAACTCGTCGCTCATATATTCTCCTCCTCGATCCGATCGAAGAGTTTTTATATGTTGACCAGTTTGATTTTCCACTAAAGCTTTGAATTCCTTGAACTTTTCAATGGATTCAGACTTATGCCTCATCAGGTACACTAAACCATATCTTGAATGGTCATCAGTGAATGTGATGAAGTATAGGAAACCTCCTCGAGCCATTTCTCCAAATAGACCACAAACATCAATATGCACTAAACTTAAGATTTGTGAGGCTCTTTCAAAAGTCCCTGTAAAGGGGGATCTAGTCATCTTGCCTTTAAGACAAGATTCACACGTAGGATAGGGATCCAATCCCAATGGATCAATTAGTCTATCTTTCTCCATTTTGTGAATTTTATGTTCGCCGGCATGGCCAAGTCTAAGATAACAAATCAATCTTTGGTTTATTCCAAGCCTACTATGTTTCCTTTGTACAGTATTCACAGAACACTCATTCTAGACATTAAGGTAATACACCTTTTACCAAAGAAGCAAAGCCTACAATAAATGTTGCAATGTTCATCAGTGAAACGGAAAGTATAACCATTTTTAACTAAAACGGGAATTGAAACAATGTTTTTGAGCCCATTGGGCAAAACTAAAACATTATCCAGAAAAAGTAAATGTCTAGAATTTAAAAGCAATGAGGAAGATCCAATTCCAGTAGTTGCGACGCTTTGCCCGCTGCCTACTCTAATCTTCACCTCATCACTGTCTCGCTTCCTTCCTCGCATCAAATCCTAATTCATACAACAAATGTGAGCACTAGCTCTAGAATCAAGAATCCAGGATGTAGAGAAGACGGTCATAGAACAATAATTTTCATGAACATAATGTTCCATACCTTGTGCGCCCGGCCTCATTTTCGGACAGTTCCTCCTCCAGTGGCCCAGCTCACCGCAGTGTAGGCATCTATCCATTTTTTATGGCTCCTTATGCTTGCGATTCATAGGAGCTTTCCCTTTTTCTTTATCGACACCACCCTGAGCTCCAAGCTCGCCACCCTGCTTTTTGGCTTTCTTCTTCTTATTCTTCGCCCTTTTGGGCCCAGAAGAGATTACCAATGCAGTTTCTTTTCCCTTGGGCTACAATTTAGATTGTGCAGTGTTTAATTTGTTCATTAGCCTAGCTAAGTTGCATTCAAACTCATTGTAATTGAACTTCATGACAAATTAGGAAAATGAATCAAGAAGAGACTGGAAAACAAGATCGGTTTGAAGATGTTGGTTCATAGTAAAATCGAGAGCCTCCAATCTCTCGATCCTCGAGATAATCTTGAAAACATGATCCCCAACTTTCTCACCTTCTCTCATTTTGGCCCCGAAGAGCTCTTTAGATATCTCATATCTAGCAGTACGACTGTGCTCACCATAAAGCTCAACCAAGTGTGCCAAGATAGCCCTCACAGTGGTCATCTTCTCGTGGGGCCTCTGAAGCTCGTTTATCATTGAGCCAAGAATGTACCCACGCACTCGGACGTCGTCCTTCACCCACTTTTCGTGAGCTTGGACTTCTTCCTCATTGCCACGTGTTTTGGCAGGCGGAACAGGGATGTCAGCGTCCAGCACATATCCCAATGACTCCATGTGGAGAACTATTCTCAAGTTCCTTAGCCAGTCCACGTAGTTGGGTCCAGTAAGGATGTTCTTTTCGAGTAAAACGGAAAGTGGGCTGCGTAGTGGGGATTGCGTTCTTTAATTAATGTAATGGATTGCTACCCTTTAACGATATATGGTTCATTACTTAATTAAAGTGATGTCCAACATCAATCTATCCAATAGACAGTCTAATCTTCTTTTTCCCATAACCCACCAAAATCGCAACCCTTTAACGATTTTTAGGCTTTGTGGACTATCTAAGTTTATTCTCACTAACTCCTCATAATCTAACATTTGAATTGCACCTTGCAACCCTTTAACGATATTTGGGGTGAAATATGTCTCGATTAAGGCATCTAATGCACTTAATAAAGTTTTAGAATTAAATCTTGATATACGACCCCCACTTACTGGGAAGATGCCATATACTAGGTTTAAATCTAAACTCTATTAAGTTTAGTAGAGGGAAAGGATGCCTAGCACCCCTTACTAACTTAGTATAATTTTTTAATTGGGAGAAGTCATGTCCTAAACATTTATATAAGTCTCAATTTTCACATTATTATGTTTATATAACGCATATTGATAACATACATGCTTCATACAACTAATGAACATGCATCGAAAACAATAAACCAACACATTTATCCATGAGCTTTATCTAGAGGGCCCAAGCCAATGTGCCATCATAAAATTAAAAAGAAAAGCCTAGCTAATCTTCGTGGGCTCCAACCTCCTCTTCTTTTGGATTGATCTCTTCTTGAAGGCCTATTCTATTTCTATCTATTACATGAGACTAAATTAACAACCTATACATAATTCTAGAAATAATATAAACGGGCTCAAAACCGGCCCTTACAATCCATCAAAAGAAAACAACCTAAGCCCATGGACAATGTCAGCATCATATAGTATATGCTCGGGATAAAATAAAGCAATTATGTTGGTGATTAAGTTAATAATTAATTAGTCCAACTAATTAATTTCCTCAATAAAATTCCAAATTTTATTGGCATTTATGATAATAAAGGCTAGACCATGTGCAATGTTCTATTCCCTTAAGGTTTCTATGGCACCCATGTAGCAAGTTTTAGGCCAACTGTTGGAATTTTAAAACATAAAAATGCAGCGGAGAGATAAATCTCCCATGTGGCTCATCTCGATTTAACATATTCAAAATGTGTTTCGAATTCAATTACCTTACTTCGCGTGTGTTGAATTCTGAACCAACTTTCGCAACTCTTTCTTGAATAGCAAATTCGTCGATGTCTCTAAATTGCCACGCCGAATTCAAAAGCGAAAAAATCCCTTCTTCTTCTTCCCTTGGAGGACGGCTAGAGAGAGAGGGGGTTGTAGAGTTTTTGAGTTGGAGAGAAAGTTATGACTTATTCACTTGTTGTTTTTTCACTAAGTAGTATATTTATACTACAATAGAAAACAATAACCTAGGCCACTAAGATCCTCATGGGCGTCCAAATAGAGGCCCACTTTAAGGCTTTGGAAGCCTTCGGGCTTTAGTCCATTATATGCAATTTGATTAATTTAAATAATTAATTTTATTTATCCAATAAATAAGTAAATTAAATTATTTATTAAATCCATGTTAATTCTATAATTAATTTCCTCTAAGGAATTAATTAATTCATTAACTTAATTAATTAATTAATTAATCACGATATCCAATACCGAAAAATTTTCTCAAGTCTTTTCCATGTTTTTTTCTTTTGCACTTCCTGTAAGCGCGACTCTTGTGACCCACTCACTAAGCCTCTATCATCAGCAATGTTAGAGAAACATCCTGAGAAGATGGGACTCAAATACAATAGCAATTGGCATTGAGTGCAAGTGGGAGATTGTTAAGTGTTTGCCCTCTATGCCATTGAGGAATTAGATTTAGGAGGCCATTTTATTTATATTGTATGAACATTATTAATCATTAGTAAAGGGCATTGAGTTTTTTCTTATAAATCTATTTGTGGCATTGAATGTATTGAACAAATAGGTCCTTAAGATCAAGGTGTACTCACCACTACTTATTTGACAAGTAGGAGCACTAGTGGAGTTAAGTGCTTGATCTTATGAACATTGTTCACAAGTTAAAGAATTTAAATTGGGCATTTAGGTTCAACTCGCATGACACTTGCTTTGCCAAGGAAAGTGCTAGTGTTACACTGATTGGATAGTGAAAGCTGGTGTCATGAATATGATTAATGGAGTTGACATATTCAAACACGACTCATTGTAATCCTATCACATGGGTTGTTACTTAGTGACAGTCAATGATAAGGATTACCGATTATGATAGTATGAATGAACTTTAGACCTGAGGAGTCCTTTACATAGTGCTCGTACCATTGAATAAGTTATTAGAGTAGTTAGGCCCAATCACACATTGTTGTGGTCAACCTTGAAGTACGATTCAATTGATGTGTTTGACAATGGGAGAATTCACGGTCTCGAAAGTAAACGAGAAGGGACCTGTGCGTCATAGGTGTTGTGAAATTAAAGTCTTTGGCCAAAGCATTAATGACTGACTTGTATTGGATATAAAGGGGAATTTGGTAATTTCACATCAGTATGATTGTAGTACAGTATCAAGTTATATGAGGTTAACGTTCCATGACTCTTACTAGATCCGGGTTGCGTCAGTGAAGAGTTTATACTCATATGGTAATTATAACATAAAGGTTCGTGATCAAATATTTATCTCGTACTTGATTGGGTTTCATTATAACTTCATGGGAATGGCTTAGTGATAACTATATCCTTGGAATCTTTCCAATGTCGATCAAGACAAGCATAGAGAGTCACGCTATGTAAAGATGATAAATTAAAGGAGTTTTACTTTATGAAGGGTATTTTGGTAATTTCACTTAGACTGGAAATTATCAAATGGATGTGTATTGATTATAATAAATATATTTAATTATTGTAATTAAATAATTTTATTCTATCAATATTAATAGTATTATTAATTTAGAATTAATAAAGTGTTATTAATGAAAGGAGCTTAGTATTTACTTAATTACCAATTGGATTAGATTGGGAATATTATTTAAATACTTAACACTGGGCTTGGAATTGGATGAAGCCCATTAAACCTATCCCTAGGCCATTTTCGCCGCCCCCCTCTCTTCTTAGTTAAGGAGTGGTTTTTATTTAAACAGAAGGTGCTTAACTAAAAACATAATTTTATGTGATTTTTCATCTTAGAAAGTGAAAAAGAGTAAAACACTAAAATTCTTTCTCCCTCCCCATAAACCCTAGTTGCCCAACCCAGTCTGCAGTGAGGAGGTCGAGCTTTAAGAATTGAAGATCATCTTTCGCGTGATAATCTAGAGGAAGGAACAATGAATTAAATTCATCGAAAAAGGTAATTTGATTACATCTTTTCTTGGTTTCATGAATTAAATCTGGGCTTTGTGAAACAAGAAAAAAAAATTATCCGCTGGTTCGATTCACAACAAAAACCACGTCGCCTCGAATCCTTGAAAAAGACTCGGCCCCTTTCAAATTCCAAGCTCCAATTTTGTTCCCTGTATCTTCAAGTGATCCAATTTACTCACCTGTAAGATGTATCCACACTTCCTTATCATTCCCAATAAATATATATATATTTGGTGCTAGCCTGTATATTTATTTTATATCCAATCTATGCTTATTATATGAAGGTAGGAATATATCCTGTGAAAGATTAAGCTCAACACATGAGCAAAACCTTGTCGAAAAAAATGGGTAGGGGCGGCTACTTTAGGAGAAAATAGAAGACAAGATTTTCTCCTTTTATTTCTTGAGGTGAATGAAAATTTCACCAAGATTTTTCTTAACACACATATTTATAGAGCTTGGAAGTCAAGATGAAATCAAATCTACTCAACTAAGGAGTTTCCTTAAAACAAAGAACTTAGCCAACAAGCTAACTTATTCCTTCTCTCTCCCCTAAATATTTTCTTGATTCCAACTTGATGAAGACTTGTAGAGGAATTAATTCCTCTCCCCTAATTTCGTCGGCCACATGCCCCTCTTGTAGTCATGGAGTCCAAAATTTTTATCTAACTTGATTTAATTTTTGACTCCTTATTTAATTAAATAGTCCAACTATTTAATTAAATATTACATAACAATTAAAGTTCAACCTTAATTATTATTAGTGGTCCCAAGTGGCTTATGAAATGGTCTAGAAGGGGGGGGGCATTAAATAGACCCTGAAGTTTTCTTCGTGTTCAAAAATTTTCGTTCCACTTAAAATATTTTGAACACTTGGTAAGCAAAGCGCTAGGTCAAGCACTAGAATAAAGATAACTTAGACCTAGTGATTTTAGCAACTACCAAGTAGTGTAACGCTTGGATCGCTTAATCAGGGTTATCACAACGGAATTGATTTTAATGCTTAGCATTCGGTTTTGAAGATATGAAACAAAAGATAAGTAAAGCAATAAAACAGTAAAGTAAATGACACAGGATATGAAAGGTTCACTGGGTGATGTAATCCTAGCTACGTCCTTTTTTTCCTTTGAACTCGGAGGAAATTCACTAGATGATAATCAAAGTCTTCACATAGATGACTTCTACAAATGATGAATGAACACGAAGATGATCTTGAGCTCCTTGATCACACAGACTTCAGCTCCACTTGAGATCTCTTCAACAAGATTTTCTCACTCAGATATTGCTTGAAATAACAACAACTTTCTCATTCTCAAAAAATGCTTTTCTCACCATGTTTTTATGTGTATCATTGGCGTATTGTTTATTACCCATATTTTCGGCCAATTGCTTAAAATTATACAGACGCTTGTTCAAGACTGAAGGGTCAACTCCAAGTTCACATAAGAGTTCTTCAAATATTTCATAAGCTCTTGTCACTGGAGCTCAACAAGTTGTAGGATACGCAAGAACAAACACTGCAAAAGGAGGGATGCCTAGCTCTTCAAGAAGTTCAACTGAGAAGTCAGGAATTGGGAATCCCCTATAGAAATGTCATTTTTAGTTTCTTGAGAACGGCCTACTGCATAGCTGAAATGGTACTCTGGAGCTCTTCCCATTGCTTGTCTTCAGAGCTTTGAACACTCTTAGACTTACCTTTTCCCCCTTCTCGAAATCATCAAGAGAATTACAAATTTTGACAAAGTCTTTCTAAAGGAGCTTGACTTCTTCTACTAAGCGCTACCTGCTCAGCGATACTTTGATTGCCTACATCTGCTTGATTGTGTTGCTTGGTATCCGCGGAGGCATTCTGGACTAGCGATCGGTTGAATTCTTTAGAGAGCTCGGTATTCAGCGGGACCATAGTATCAAGCATTTTAAGTGAGCTTGCATTTGCTTGATTTCTCATATCAGTAACCCTTTATCTGTCCACAGCACTGAGTACTTCTCGAGATTTTTCTTCTATTCGAGAACATGAACCTTGAATATCAACCAGAGAGTTTCTGACCGCTTGCTTGAAGTCCTTGACTTCTGGGTCACTCTCGGAATCGGAACTATCGCTTAAGGAGTGCTTTTGAGGTGACATAGAGTCTTTCAAAATCATTGAAGCCTTGCCTTTAGCTTCATCTCGGATGAGAGGTTCATCGGGATCAACAGCGACATCTTCAGTGGCTAAATCCATAGATTGAGTTGCAGCGTCAATTGGCACAACTTGATCTTCAAAAGGTTCTTCCTCAACTGGAATGAACAATCTTTGGATTGGCTGAGTACCCAATAGCATTAAGCATATCCTCATCGGGGTTCTTGAGCCATCCAGCGATATTGGGATTTTCTAGCAAAGGATAAAAGGCTTCTGACGAGCGACCAGATACATTATAGCGCTGAGTGTCAAAATCAGTTACATTGATAGCAGGACACTAAATATATCCCAACCAAGATTTCAGACGCTTCTTGGTATTAAGACCTAGACCCACCAGCGTCTTAATTTATGTGAATTTCTTGGCGTCTGAAAGAAGAGGGTTTTGGAGAGTTTCCTAGAAAGTCTTTTCCAAATCAACCATCCGAGAGGTGTTATTTTCTCTCCAAGCATAATAGAATTCAACTTCTGGATCATAGCCTCTTGGAAAGAAATTGATAACATGATGAGGATGAGGAGTTGGTCGTTGCATGATGGGGTCCAATTCTATCGACCGCTCAGCAATCACAGACGCTTCCTAGGCTACAGAGGTCTAAGCATTAGGAATAGCCTGGGCAACTTCTTTTGCAATATTCACGATCGATGTCAAATCGACATCTAACCCCATTTCAACCTCTGGAGGTAAGGTTGCCTCAGTGACAGCTGGAATTGAAGGAACTTCAGTATCTACCATAATTAGAGCTAAAACATTCAAGCGTTTGAGAAGATAGAAAAATTTCTACTAAGTAGAAATTTAAAGGAAAAGACATAAACGCTTACCTAGAGGACTTTCGACAGTCTCAGTCACTTGGGCTTCAGGAACAGATTGTTCCTTTACCTCAGGCTCTAATGAAACATCAGCATCAAGACTGATGAGAGTGGTGAGGGGAGTAGCACGGATAGGAATATTTCGTTCCTCTAAAGCGTCTAATACTAATTTCATTCCTTCTTCCCTAAGAGCTGAAATAATTTATCTTAGTGTTGGACAAAGAGACTAACAAGGAAAGGATAATGTACATTGTAGTTTTACAAGTACTTACCCTGATCACTAAAATCAATACCATCTGAAGGAAGATTAGCTTCAGGCTCTATGACAAAATCATGAGGAGGGGAGGCACTCAAGAGTTCTTCAAGTGCTGGCACAACTGGAGCCCTTGTTGATTCCTTTGGAGTAGACCACGGTGTACGCTTTCGGGCTAGCAACATAACCTATTCATCTTCTTATTCCTCGGATTCATGAGTATACTCAAATGCGGGAGGAGGAGAAGGGCATTTCTGAGGAGGAGAGGGAGATTTCTTCTTGGTCTCCTTCTTCAATTTCTTTGACAGCTTAGATGACTCAAAGTCTTTCTCTGTAGCCTTCCTCTTAGGTTGCTTAAAGACAACCTCTTCTTCAGGCTCATTTGATGAGGAACCCGCTTGCTCCTCATCATCACTTTGAAGCCTCGCTAAAGCGGCGAGCCGCTTTTCTTCTTCCTTAGGGAGCGCTGCACCACCCCGTCGCTTTGGGTTGAACAGTTCACCTATCATCTCCCATAAAATTTTAGCAGTGGGACTTTTGTGCCTTCGAAGTTGACAAACTCACTAGCGCTTAAAATGAAACTTAAAAGAATCCCATACGACTTAGGGTTAATCGACAGCTGAATCGCTGCCTTGAAGCGATTGAAAACATAAATAGCCCAATTGATCTTAAACTTGGTCAGAATGGCTATCATCATCCAATACTTCAATTGGGAAATCTTGTCGAATGATCCTTTTCTACATTCGATCTTTTGGCACGAATGTCTGCGAGAATGACATATTCACCCTGCATATCATTCTTCTTGAAGTTGGGTTCATATGCAACATCAACATTGTTTCTCTTGATTCTTTCCCAGATTTTGGTTACATCTCCCATGGTAACTTCTCCAACTTCACGACCACCAGTAGGCAATTTAGGCAAATCAGCAAGAAGTTGAGGGGTAAGAACAAACGGTTTGAGGTCAAAGGGAAAAACACAGGAAATAGAGTTGCCTTCGTTCGAGATGACGACATGCCGAAAGAAGAAAAGAGTTTCTTCTGCGTGAATCAAAGAGTGAGAAGTCAAAAGTGTACGAAGTCTAGAACCTTCAATGAGAGGAAGAATTTATCTCATTGGAAAGTGTTGGTTGTCGAACAGATTTTCCCAGTTGGCCAGGAATCCTGCATTGACTGTTACTGATTTATCGGCTCTAGACTTAGAAGGTTTTCTGGCATCAGATTTTGATAATTTGGAAGATTTGTGTGGTGCCATTGATGAAAAAGGTTGAGCTTTTGAGGGAGAGAAGAAAATTCCTTTTGCCTTAGAATGTTTTCACAGAAAGAAATATGAGATTGATAAAGTTTTTCTGTAAAAATTTGAGGTACTTAAATAGAAATGGCAAAAAGTTACCTCTCACATGCTCGGATTATAGCCACGTGTAAAAACAGTTAATCAAAAATAAAAAACATTTAATCTGACCCATTTAATCGTAATGACGGATGTGAAATAAGGTGATATTTTAGGGTAACTGCATTTGATAATAAAATTTGAAGTCCACAGTTATTTCTCAAAAATGTTTGATTTTGAAATTTTCATCATGCGTTTCACGCGCCTATTGGTACACTGACATGTACCCAGGCATGTACAGATATTGAGCTGCCTATATAGATAGACATCATTAACCATTAGTTTGATTTGATTGGAGCGTGTGGGAAGTGATGAAAATGGAATTAACCAAATTAGACTTTAAACTCATGAAACATTCATTCTAATTCACTAAAGGCTAGACCATGTTCAATGATCTATTCCCTTAGGCTTTCTATGGAACCCATGTAGCAAATTTTAGGCCAACAACTCCAAAACCAGATGGCTTTAGGGTATTGAGTGTAAAGATACTCCTAAGGGCTTAATCATTCGAGTGTCAAAGGCCACAAAATAGAACTAGGTCCTTATTCATATTTAAACTTCAAATTGGCTTGAGCTTAGCTCAAATTAGCATAATAGTACAATGTATAGGCATGTAATCACTCCCCAGCAACGGCGCCAAAAACTTGACAAGAAAAATCCTTACGTGTATAAAACAGCAAGTGGACTGGTCGTGTACAGTGATAAAGTGGACTTTGAGTTCGAGTTATCGATCCCACAGAGACAAGATTATTTAAAACTAAGGAGTTTTAAGCAATTAAAATTAAATTAAAAGATTGTGATTAATTAACGGTAAAAAGGTGAAAACGAGACTTAGCAAACTAATTGAGATTCTTATGTGATAAAACAACTAAGGCACATGCTTCAACCGAATTACTTATTTAGATATACGAATTATTCCTAGAATTATTAGACTACTAATTACTTTGATGGAAAAAACGTTAATTAATTACTACCCGATGTCTCAAAAATAATAATCCTATGATTAATTGATGGTTCCCTAAAATATCTCTATCCGAGAATCCAATCAATAATCACGCATTCAAGTTCTAGAATTTCCCCGGATCAATCCGGCTAACTGCATCCCGGAGTCTCTACCTATGTCTAGGGGCAACTTCTTATTGTTTACGGATTATGTGATGATTTCTTTGAATCCTAACTTATATTCTTTCGAACTATTAAGGTAGGCAATATGTCAAACATATGGTGATCAAGCATATGCAAGTAATTAAGCACAAAATCAATGCACAAAACAATTGTAGAATTAATACGAAGAGCAATATCATATATATAAAATCATAATTCGTCTTTCACATGGCCCTAGTTTGACGAAATTAGTTCAAAATAGTAATGCGAAAAACAACAACAGATATAGAATTATTCATAGACAAAAAAACTAAATCTAAAAATCTCCCTATTACGAATTGATGAATAATCTTGGTGTAGAATCGTCTTTTTCCTTGCCCTGACTCGTATTCTTGCTCGGAAGTCTCTTAAAGTAGTGAATTTTCAAACCCGTTTGCTGTTGGAAGAGGTGGTATATATATATGAGAGGCTTCCCAAGTCTTCTACTTGAATTAGATATTTAAAACTTTTCAATTTTCTTCAGCCACTCGCCAAGTACGTACTTCACAATCTCTTAGTACATACTTGACGACGCAGCATAAGTGGATTGAGTGGGCGTTGACTGTGCTCAAGTACATACTTCAAAACCTCCAAGTACGTACTTCACAAGCCTCAAGTATGTACTTGACATGCAGTTTCGTTTGGCCTTTTGCGCAGCGATCTTGTTTCCTTCATAAATTTCTCATCCGATCTTCAATTTGGGTGATTCAAGTTGTCACGTGAATCTAAGAAGTATCTCTAAATAATTATATAAGGACACTTCCTTAAATTAATTCTCTCAATACTCTAAAATTCCTCATTTCCGTTCATTTTTTCTCAATTGCAGTGATTATCCACCTTTACTCAATAAACACACAAATTTCAAGCATATGTGACATAAATCATGCATAACCTAATTTAAATCACATGAATATGAGGTTCTAAAACATGTAAATTCACACCCAATCAGGAATGTTTTGCACTTATTCACACGTTACATTTACGTGATGAAAACAATGCATGAATTTTAGATAAAGTTACTCAGCGTCAAAAGGGAATAATTTCAACGCTGAAGTTTTCTTTTGGAGAATAAACAATTGAATAGCTTTTGAGAAATAATATTTTTGTTTTATTAGAGATCAATTCAACATGCATAAAGGTAAACGCTGATGATCAATGCATAACATTTTTGAAAATCAATTTTGATCATAGTCGCTTACTTTCTGAAATAAGTATAATTTTAACGTTTCCCCCAAAATTGATAACTCATTTCAATTTTGAAATCGCATAGACATTATAAAAGGTGGATTCCCCTAAATTATATGCCTATGAACAGTATTATGCATCATGATTTTAAGCGTTTAAATCAATCATGCCTAATTCATTTCTGAAAGTGAGAAAACGTTATTCATTGAGCGTTTTGGTGAAGATGTGTTTGTTAGTTCCAATAAAATGCTTGGAGATATCTTTCTTTTGAAAATGGTCATGCAAGAAATGGTAGCGAATGTCAATATGTTTGATTCTGGAATGAAGAACAGGGTTTTAAGTCATGGCTAAGGCACTTTGGTTATCACAATGAATGGGGGTAGGACCTAAGATTATCCCACAATCTCTAAGTTGTTGCCTTGTCCAAAGGATTTTGTGCATAACAATTACCAACGGCTACATATTCTGCCTCAGTGATAGAAGTCGCTATGGATTGTTGTTTCTTACTATGCAATGAGACTAACCTATCACCACGAAATTGACATGTATCACTTCTACTTTTTCTATCAATTTTGCATCCTGCAAAATCTGCGTCTAAATAACCAATTAGTTCAAAAGGAGAGTCCCTTGAATACCATAATCCCACATGATGTGTTCCTTTTAGGTATTTAAGGATTCTCTTGGCAGCAATTAAGTGTGACTCTTTAGGATCAGCTTGAAATCGTGCACACATGCATACCGAAAACATAATATCAGGTCTACTAGCGGTAAGATAAATAAGTGATCTAATGATACCTCTATAATTAATGATATCAATTTTCTTCACACTTTCATCTTTATCTAGTTTAAGCGTTTGGCTCATTGGAATTTTTGAACATGATGCATTTTTCATACCAAATTTCTTAATCATGTCTCTAGTATATTTAACTTGGTTTATAAATGTGCCATTAGGGAGTTGCTTAACTTGTAATCCTAAGAAGAAAGTTAATTCACCCATCATGCTCATTTCAAATTGATCTTGCATTATTTTCAAAAATTTCTCACACAATCGCTTACTAGTAGATCCAAATACAATATCATCAACATAAATTTGGACTAAGAGAACATCTTCGTTATGGGTAATCTTAAATAACGTTGTATAAATGTTGTCTTTTGAAAGTCCTTTACCAATAAGGAAGATAGAGAGAGTGTCATACCAGGCTCTTGGTGCTTGTGTAAGGTCATAGAGTGCCTTATCCAATCTATAGACCATACTTTTACTACGGTTGTTGATGAATCATGGTGGTTGCTCCACATATACCTCTTCTTGGAGTTTACCGTTGAGGAAAGTACTCTTCACGTCCATTTAATATATTGTGCATTTGTTGAATGCGGCAAACACTAGGAACATCCAAATCACTTCAAGACGGGCTAGGGAGGCATAAGTTTCATCAAAGTCAATACCCTCTTCTTGAGAATAACCCTGAGCAACTAATCTAGCTTTGTTTCTTATAACAATGCCATCTTCATCCATCTTGTCCTTAAAACCCATCGAGTCCCAATAACTCCTTGGTGAGTTGGCCAGGGATCTAGCATCCAAATCTTACTACGCTCAAATTGGTTAAGCTCCTCTTACATCACTTCTACCCAAGTTGAATCACTAAGCGCTTCATCCACTTTCTTTACTTCCATTTGAGATAGAAAGCTTGCGAACTTGGTCTTATTGAACGTAGCAGCTCTAGTCCTCACAGGAGCTCCAATATCTCTAATCACTCAATCTGGTGGATGATCTCTAAGCCATTTGCAGCCTGGTTGGACCGTGTTGAGATACTCTTGATTATCAATCACTTGATCCTCATTTTTCTCTTGCGCAGTTGCTTCGTTATTCACAGTTCCAATTTGCTCTTGATGATCATTCTCTTCATGATCATTATCATTTCTGGAAATATTCATTGATAACCTCACAAGTAACCTTAGGAGGAAGCACAAAGATCTCATCGTCCTCATCATCATCACTATCATCACCAAGATTGATCTGAGATGCTTGTTAGGAAAGATCTTCAACTCCTACATCATCAATATTAACCATACTCGGTTCTTGATTAGCATCATCAAACACAACATGAATAGATTCCTCAACCTTTGATTTAATCTTATTTAGGATGCAATTTTTTTTTCCATTTTTGGCATAACCTAGAAAGATTCCCTCATCCGCTTTAGGATCAAATGTCCTTGGGTTGTGGGATCCATTGTTATGAAATAAATATTTTGAACCAAATATATGAAAATAAAAAATGTTAAGCTTACGTCCCTTCCATAACTCATGTGGAGTTTTTTCATGTTACATGTTGATCATATACCGGTTCTGGGTGTAGCAAGCGGTGCTGATTGCTTCGGCCCAAAACCTTTGAGGCAGCTTGGACTCGGTTAACATAGTCCTAGCGGCTTCTTTAAGCGTTCTGTTCCGTCGCTCGGCAACTCCATTACGTTGAGGCGTTATAGGCACAGAATACTCATGAAGTATTCCAAAATCTGTACAAAACTTCTCAACAACGTGGTTAGTAAATTAAGTTCCTCTATCACTTCTAATTCTCGTCACCTTTAGATCTTTAAAAGTTTCTAATTGACAGATTAGTGTTGTGAGCTTGTAACTAGTTTCATCTTTGGACGCGAAACATTCTACCCATGTATAGCGTAAGAAATCAGCAACTATTACTAGCGAATACTTTTTACCACTAATACTCATATTTTTGAATTTGACCAAACAAATCCACATGCAATATTTCAAGAATTATAGAAGTAGATAGATGAGGTTTTTTCTTAAAAGATGATTTAACTTGTTTATCCATTTGGTATGCATCACAGTGTTGGGAATTATACGAATAAAACGCAGCGGAAAGTAAATCTAATTCCCAAAGCACGAATCATCTCTAATCCTCGTGTTTAATTGTGTATAGAAAAATTACCGTTCTCGCGTATGTTGATTTCTGAACGTGATCCTTTTCTCTAACGCCGAATTCGCCAACGTCTCTAATTTGTCACGCCGGAATCAAAAACGAAAAACTCCTCCTTTCTTCTTTGTCAAAGACGGCTAGAGAGACAGAGAGTGGTGGGAGACTTTTTCTTGGAGAGAAAGTTTTGTAAGTTGTCTTGTGTTATTTTTCACCTTGTGATATATTTACATCATTATAAAACAATAACACTAGCATGCAAGAGCCCTATTTGGGCGTCTATTTGGCCGCCCCTTAGTGGGCCCGGAAGCCTTCAGGCTTTCATCTTGCTTGCTAATTAATTAATCAGATAATTTATTTATCCAATAAATAAATTGATAATCCAATTAATTCAATTCATAATTCATTTATAATTCAATTTCTCCAAGAAATTCATTAACTCATTAATTTAATTAATTAATTAATTACGTCATCCAATGCCGTGAATTTCTCTCAAGTCTTTTTCCCATGTTTTTTATTTTGCACTTCCTTTAAGCACGACTCTTTGGGTTCGTCTCAAAAGGCAATTGAGAGGAATCCAAAGGGGTGTGAGTGACATCTAGCCAGTCTCATAGCTCACACTATAACTCAATTAAGAACGAATGAATAGCATCATTCCAAACCTTTACTCCGTGAAGACCGTACGTGTATAAACCTTTTATTCTTATATCCCAATCAAGTAATAGTCATTGGTTAAAGTCAAACTCATATAACTTGACCATATGCCTAAGCTCATAATAAATCGAGGTATTTAAATGCTTTGGCCAAAGACTTTCATCCTCACTTATTCATGATCGCATAGGATATTTTACTCATTCCCTTATGAGAGAATAATTTTCATATTGCAAATCACTTAACAAAGCTACTTGCCCATCAAGTCGCACTTCGAGGTCGATTTCACCAACAGGTGATTTGAATCTAACTACTCTAATGACAGACTTGATGTCACAAGTACATCTTCAACTCGATTTCTCAGGTCAGAGGTTCACACGTACCTATCACTACTTATCAGTTTTATCATTGACTGTCAATGAGTGAATACCCATGTGATGAACTGATGCGAGCCGTGTTCGAACATATCAGTCCAATTGACACGTCTATGATATAAGTTCCCACTACCATTTCCATAGTGTACGACTAGCACTTTCTCTGTCAAAACTTACATCATACAAGTCTTTATTCACTATTGATGCCCAATCAATATTTCTTAGACTTGCAAACCCTTTTAGATGTCAAGGGTCAAACCATTCTAGTGCCTTTCCTCCTATCCCATAGGAGGTAGAAGGTTCGCCTTGTCATCAAAGACTTTACGTTGTTTATTCACACCTTATAAATGCCTATAAGAAAACAACAATCAACTGCCTTATATTAATAGAAAAACCATAGTTTAGTTACAATGTTTATGCCCTATAAATCTATCCTCTTTATGGCATTCGAGGGCATATACTCTAACAATCTCCCACTTGCACTCAATGACGTTTGCTGTGGTATTTAATACCCATCTTTTTGAGATGTTTTTCCAGCACCGCCTGTGCCAATGGCTTAGTCAATGGATCAGCGACATTATCGGCTGAGGCTATTTTCTGAACAGCTATTTCACCTCGTGCAACGATCTCTCTTATGATGTGATATCTCCTCTCTATGTGTTTGGATTTATTATGAGACCTAGGTTCCTTCGCTTGCGCTATAGCTCCGGTGTTGTCACAATAAAGTGGCAACGAGAGCTTTATGCTAGGAACCACTTGAAGTTCCTCAACAAACTTCCTAATCCAAACAGCTTCTTTAGCTGCCTCCAAGGTAGCTATGTATTTAGCCTCTATGGTGGAGTCTGCGGTTGTGCTTTGCTTGGAACTTTTCCAAGTCACCGCTCCACCATTTAGAGTAAATACAAATCCCGAGGTGGATTTTCGGTCATCAACATCAGATTGGAAATCCGAATTAGTGCACCCGTCCACCCTCAGGTCACCACTTCCATAGGTGAGAATCATATCCTTAGTTCTTTTCAGATACTTTAGGATATTCTTCATAGCTATCCAATGTTCCTTACCAGGGTTTTCTTGAAATCGACTAACAACGCTCACAGCATAAGCATTGTCGGGTCTAGTACAGAGCATCGCGTACATCAAGCTACCCACAGCAAACGCATAGGGTATAATGTTCATTTCTTTTCTATCTTCCTCACTTTGAGGACACATAGATTTTGAAAGATGTATCCCATGTCTCATTGGTAGGAACCTTTTCTTAGAATCTTCCATCCTATACCTTTTTAGGAACTTTTCTAAGTAAAGGGCTAGAGAAAGTCCTATCATCTCTATAGATCCGAATCTCTAAAATATAGGTCGCTTCTCCCAAGTCTTTCACGTAGAATGTACTCGAAAGCCACTTCTTGGTTGTGGTGAGCATTCCTATGTCATTCCCAATGAGTAATATGTCATCTACATATAACACTAGGAATGTCAACTT
Organism: Buddleja alternifolia; assembly: GCA_019426215.1. Taxonomy (NCBI): domain Eukaryota; kingdom Viridiplantae; phylum Streptophyta; class Magnoliopsida; order Lamiales; family Scrophulariaceae; genus Buddleja; species Buddleja alternifolia. The sequence goes on from CM033406.1 coordinate 5,950,631, forward strand.
GCTCCCACTGACCTTCTTGTAAACACAGGGCTCGTCTTCATTTTTGATGAAGTCAAATCCTTTGACAACCTCATCAAAACGTAGATTCCAGCTATGAGATGCTTGTTTGAGTCCATAAATGGATCTCTCAAGTTTACACACCTTATGAATATGCTCCTTGGATTCAAAACCTTTAGACTGTTCCATATAGATATCCTCTTCTAGGAATCCATTTAGGAAAGTAGTTTTGACATCCATTTGCCATATTTCATAATCTAGGTGTGCTGCTATTGCAAGTAGAATCCTTATTGATTTGATCATAGCCACTGGCAAGAAGGTTTCTTGGTAGTCAATTCCTTCCTTTTGACTATACCCTTTCGCCACTAGCCTGGCTTTGTAGGTGTCTACTTTGCCATCAACACCAATCTTTCTCTTGTAGATCCATTTACACCCGATTGGTTTTACCCCTTCAGGTTGGTCTACAAGTTTCCAGACTTGGTTTTCATGCATCGAATCGATCTCAGTTTGCATAGCTTCACGCCATCTAGCAGCATCCATATCCACCATCGCTTGATCAAAAGTGGAGGGATAATCTCCATGATCCTCCTCTAACACAGAATGGAGATCCAACTCCCTCTGCATTAGATATCTGTACCTCTCAGGCGGTTGAGATACTCTATTCGATCGTCGTAGTTGTGGTTGTGTTACAGAAAGTTCGTTTCTCACTCCCTGTGTAGATGTATCTAGTGGGGTTTCATTTTGTTCTTCTAGAACAATCTTTCTACCCGCTCCTCCTTCTTGAATGAACTCATCTTCAAGAAAGTGGGCTTGTAAGGCTACAATGATCCTTTGATCATTGTGCAGGTAAAAGAGGTATCCCATAGAATCTTCAGGATATCCAATGAAACGTCCCTTTAAAGACCTAGCCTCCAACTTGTCCACTTTAGTCTTTTTGACATAAGCCGAACATCCCCAAATCTTTATGTGGTTAAGACTTGATTTCCTATTTCTCCACATTTCATAGGGAGTTAGAGGAACGGACTTGGACGGACATCTATTTAAAATGTGTGCAGCTGTAAGCAGCGCGTGAGCCCACAGTGAAATGGGTAAATCAGTGTAGCTAAGCATGGAGCGAACCATGTCCAACAAGGTTCGATTCCTTCGCTCTACTACTCCATTCAACCGTGGAGTCGCTGGAGGTGTGAGTTGCAATACTATACCATTCTCTCTGAGGTATAAGTCAAACGCGTCGCTCATATATTCTCCTCCTCGATCAGATCGAAGAGTTTTTATACGTTGACTTGTTTGATTTTCCACTAAAGCCTTGAATTCCTTGAACTTGTCAATGGATTCAGACTTATGCTTCATCAGGTACACTAGACCATATCGAGAATGGTCATCAGTGAAGGTGATAAAGTAAAGGAAACCTCCTCATAATCTAACATTTGAATTTCACCTTGCAACCCTTTAACGATATTTGGGGTGAAATATGTCTCGATTAAGGCATCTAATGCACTTAATAAAATTTTAGAACTAAATCTTGATACATGACCCCCACTTACTTGGGAGATTCCACATATGGATTTAATCCTTGATCTTATCAAGTTTAGTGGAGGGAAAGGATGCCTAGCACCCCTTACTAACTTCGTATAATTTTTATTTGGGAGAATTCATGTTCTAAACATTTAATTCGTCTCACTTTGCACATTTACCAAATTTATATAGCGCATATTGATAACACACATGCTTCATACAACTAATGAACATGCATCGAAAGCACTAATACAACACACAAGTCTATGGGCTTTTATCTAGAGGGCCCAAGCCAATGGGCCATCATAAAATTGAAAAAGAAAAGCCTAGCTAATATTCGTGGGCTCCAAGCCCCTCTTCTTTTGCATGATCTCCTGGAAAGGCCTATTCTATTTCTATTTATTACAAGAGGTAATTTAAAACCAATACATAAATCTAGAAATAAAATAAAATAGGCTCAAACCGGCCCTTACAACCCATCAAAAGAAATACATAATCAAAAGAAGCAACCTAAGCCCATAGACATATGTCACCATCACATAATACATGCTCGCGATAAATAAAGCACTTATGTTGGTGATTAATAAAAATTAATTAGTCCAACTTAATTAATTTCCACAATAAAATTCGAAATTTTATTGATTCATATGAAAATAATCCTATTTATGAGAATTTTTTATTTAAATAAATAACTTAATAAATAAAATTCTTCAAGAGTTTATTAATTAATTATTTCATTCAAATAAAGATCAATAAAAATTATATTGGGCTTAATTTTATCAAAATTAAATTACCAACCATTGGCATATTCAAAATTATTTATTTAGGCCCAATAACTAATTTATTGAATTATCCACAATTTTAATCAAAATAATTTGGGCAGCATTTTAATTAAATCCGGGTCATCATCCTTTTGACCCATCCGGACAACTAAAATAGCCCAAACACCTATTCAATTAAAATTTGGACCTTAGGAAAATATAACCCGACCCGTTAGGGCCCGAGTCACGAAAACCCAGGCCCCTAAACAGGTCTGTGCGCTGGGCGCATGACACAGTGTATGCCGTGCGCCCAGCGCACGGTTTGATCGTGCTTGGTCGGACACCCAGCTTCCGGCCAGCCCCTCCGACCGGCGCCGTGAAACGGAATGGCGTTGGGGGCCCACCCAGTGTGCGCAGTGCGCACGCTGTGTGCGCAACGGGAGGCCGAAAAGGCCTCCTATTGCGTGCACAGCGCGCTCTGTCTCAGACTGGGCACGCTTTTTGCGTCGCGCTCGTCTCGGGATTAAAAACACGTTCAAAGCAGGCCTCAAAAACGCGAAAAAAAACAGTCAATCACATAAGCAATTAAACACAGAATTCAGAGATTGGCTCTGATACCACTGTTGGGAATTATACGAATAAAACGCAGCGGAAAGTAAATTTAATTCCCAAAGTCCGAATCATCTCTAATCCTCATGTTTAATTGTGTATAGAAAAATTACCGTTCTCGCATATGTTGATTTCTGAACGTGATCCTTTTCTCTAACGCCGAATTTGCCAATGTCTCCAATCGCCACGCCGGAATCAAAAATGAAAAACTCCTCATTTCTTCCTTGTCAAAGACGGCTAGAGAGAGAGAGAGGTGGGAGACTTTTTCTTGACGTTCACAATATACTAATGATCAATAAATGATGGTTAAAACCCTCAACACAATATACGTCACTTATCATGACTTTCACCCTATGCACGATACCTATACCTTTAGATTTACCTTTAGAGTTATCACCAAATATGACTTGAGGACCATTGGTTGCACGATAGTTGATCAAGAGATCCTTTGAGCCTTCCATGTGCCTTGAAGACCCACTATCGATGTGCTAAATTGATGTATCTGAGCTGGCTTTAGGTACCTACATTTAAAGGGCAGTTCTAACTCTTTTTAGGTACTCATTGTGACTTGAGTCCTTTTACATTAATAGTGTTATTCTGAATTAGTACTTTCAGAACCCATATTTGCCTAGTTTTCATTGCGGGAGGATTGGCCTTTTTGGGTTTTGCTTTGGGTTGTGTTTGCTTTTTAGGTGTATAGTAATATCCTTGATTTCTTTGATCATAGTTATAATCATAATCATAATCATAATCATCATAGTACTGATAATATGATCTTGATCTTTGTGGATATTTACGCTGGTATTTCCGTGGCACTGGCTTAGGGTGCACTTTCGATGCTTGACGTTTAGGGTTTGATTCATATGTGCACGGTTTCTCCTTCGCCTTTTGAGCGTTTGGATAAACCTTCCTTTGTGAATCATTTACTCTCATCTTTTCCTTATTGCCTGAGTTAGCTTTGGCATTCTCATCTGGCCTCGTACCATTGTCTTTTGGTTCATTCGGTGTTTGACTATTTGAACTCTTCTCAACAAAGGCTACACCTTTTCCTTTGTTAGTTGTCGTAACCTTAGACGCTTTTGGTTTATTACTGAATTTATTACAACCTAAACCGGTCTTTTCACCAAAAATCTAGTTACCTCAGTCACATTGTTTAGTTTTCTTGAAGCTTTTGACAAAGATAAGACGAGTTGTTCAGATTTGGCAAGTTTATCTGTTAGAGTGTATGCCCTCAAATGCCATAAAGAGGATAAATTCATAGGACATTGACTTGTAACTAAACAATATCTTTTCGTTATATATAAGGCATTATCTTGTTGTTTTCTTATAGGCATTTGTGAGGTGTTAATAAACAACATAAATTCTTTGATAATAAGGCAAACATTCTACTTCTTATGGGTAAGAAAGAATGGCTCTAGAATGGTTTGATCCTTATTATCTAAATAGGGTTCGCAAGTTTAAGAAATTATTGACTGGACATCAATACAGGACAAAGACGTGTATGATGTAAGTTTTGACAGAGAAAGTGCCATTCGAACACTATGGGATGATAGTGGAAACTTATGTCATAGACATATCAGTTGGACTGATATGTTCGAACACGGCTCGCATCGGATTCATCACATGGGTATTCACTCACCGACAATCAATGATGAAACTGATAAGTTGTGATAGGTACGCGTGAACCTTAGACCTGAGGAATCGAGTTGAAGATGTACTTGTGACATCAAGTCTATCATTAGAGTAGTTAGATCCAATTCACCCTTTGGTGGGATCGACCACGAAGTGTGACTCAATGGGCAAGTAGCATTCTTAACTGATTAGCAAAATGAGATTTATTCTCTCATAAGTGAATGAGCCAAATATCCTATGCTATTATGAATGAGTGAGGTTAAAATTTTTTGGCCAAAGCATAAAGAGATACTCATGTTAGACATGAAGGTATACTCATTGACCTCGATTCATTATGAGCTAAGCATATGGTCAACTCATGTGAGTTTGACTAAAACCATGACTCTCACTTGAGTGGTATATAAGAATGAAAGGTTTATACTCGTACGGTATTCACAACGTATAAGGTTTGGAATGATCTTATTCATTTGTTCTCAATTGGGATACAATATGAGCCACGTGACTGGCTAGGTGTTACTCACATCCTTTTGGTTTCCTCCCAATTACCTTTTGAGACGAACCTAAAGAGTCGCGCTGAAATGAAGTGCAAAAGGAAAAATCATGGAAAAAACTTGAGAGAATTTTTCGGTATTGGATATCGTGATTAATTAATTAATTGATCATTAGATAATTTTTTAATTAATTAAATTAATGAATTAATTAATTCCTTAGAGGAAACTAATTATAGAATTAACATAGATTTAATTAATTATTTTATTAATTAATTTAATGGATAAATAACATTAATTATTTAAATTAATTAAATTGCATATAGTGGACTAAAGCCTGAAGGCTTCCAAAGCCTTAAAGTGGGCGGCCAAATGAGGGTTTTAGTAGCCTAGGTTATTATTTTCTATTGTAGTATAAATATACTACTTAGTGAAAAAATAACAAGTGAATAAGTCATAACTTTCGCTCCAAGTCAAAAATTCTCCAACCCTCTCTCTCTCTCTAGCCGTCCTCCAAGGGAAGAAGAAGAAGGGAGTTTTTGCTTTTTGACTCCGGCATGGATATTTAGAGACAACGACGAATTTTCTGTTCAAGAAAGGATTGCGAAAGCTGGTTCAGAATTCAACATACGCGGTGTAAGATAATTGAATTTGAAACACGATTTGAATACATGAAGTCAAGATGAGCCACATGGGAGATTTTTTTTCTGCTGCGTTTTTATGTTTTAAAATCCCAACACGATCAGCTCAGCTTCTCTCTTGACTACCATATCGAGATCTCGATTTCAAGTGATTGATTTTTTTCAATGCACTGTTGTTGAACTAGCAACTCTTCTTTGAGCGTCATGTTTTCACTTTTAGCAGTTGAGATCTCATCAGAGTGTTCTTAATATAGTTTGCCGGCACCTTGACAAGCTCCATAATATTCATTGACCTTATCAAGTAATTCTTCATAAGAAATAGGATTAGATAGTTCAGTGGTTACCTCTGGTAGTGAGTCTTCAGATGCTTCTCCATCTATCGCCACAAGACAGATTAGCGTTGAGTCACTAAAAGTCTCATCATTACTACTTTCTTCGGAAGATTCCATATCCTCTTCAGGTGCGAAGAATGGTTCAAATTCCGCTAGCAAACCTTGTTGGCGAATGTTGCTCCTGAATTGGTTTCTATCCAAGTGATCCTGCCCTGTGGGCTTAGTTACATTTGGATAAGGGCAATTTACCTGGTGGAACCCCGATTTCCTGCAATTATAACAAAGATTAGTTTTCATCTTTTGTTCAGTTTTTAACCTTGCATTATGTTGCTTGGAAACCACTGGCGCTGAGAGATTCTGATTCTGATTCGGAGATGCTAAACACTGAATTAGTGCTGGAGAAAATGGTGCAGAATACACCGACGCTTGATACTGAGGTGCTTACGCAGGGAGAGGGGTTTGGTATGAAGTTTGTCCATTGGAATTTTTCTTTTCATATCTCAGGAATTTCTTAAACTTCTTAACCAATAAGGCCAATTCTTTTTCCTCATTTGACTCTGAAGCTTTCACCTCATTGGCTGATTTACCTTTGCCTTTGGCAGTTGCAATTAGTGCTCCAGATTTAATCGCAGAAGTCGACGTATCGCTGACCTATCCCAATTCAAATTTGAACGCCCTTGACTCTGAAAAATCATATTCTGGTGTCATAATTTCCAACATTTGGGATTCTCTCATCGCAACAGTCTTCATTAGATACTTGCTTGGAAGGCTTCTAAAAATCTTATTGCCATTTCCTTATTGGCCAATTCTTTGTCCAATGATGTTAATTCTGTAATAAGCGAAGTAAATCTCGCACCAATTGATCTAGCGTCTCACTGGGCTGCATCTTGAAATGCTTAAATCTTTGCATCGCTACGGAGAGCTTGTTCTCCCTCATCTCTTTAGATCCTTCACACACAGTAGCCAACTTATCCCATATTTCTTTTGAAGTTTCACATAACTTGATTATGTTGAACAATTCTTCATTATCAATCAACATTGAGTAGAGAGCACTTCGTCCAACATTATCCAAATTTGCTCTTCTACAATCATTTGGCGTCCATTCTACCTTGGGCTTCTCTACATAACCATCTGGAGTTGTTTCAGTTGCTCCAGGGGCTTGAGTTATAACTTTCACAATCTGAATGGTGCCATCTAAAATAACATCACACATTTCATTATCACATGAACATAAATATGTAAATTCTCTTGTGAGGATTATGCCATCGGATTGTTAGAGTATATGCCCTCGAATGCCATAAAGAGGATAGATTTATAGGGCATAAACATTGTAACTAAACTATGGTTTCTCTATTAATATAAGGCAGTTGATTGTTGTTTTCTTATAGGCATTTATAAGGTGTGAATAAACAACGTAAAGTCCTTGATGACAAGGCGAACCTTCTACCTCGTATGGGATAAGAGGAAAGGCACTAGAATGGTTTGACCCTTGACATCTAAAAGGGTTCGCAAGTCTAAGAAATATTGATTGGGCATCAATAGTGAATAAAGACTTGTATGATGTAAGTTTTGACAGAGAAAGTGTCAGTCGTACAATATGGAAATGGTAGTGGGAACTTGTAACACCCTTACCCGAAATACATAGAGAATAAAAGCACACATTTATATTTTACGCATTTGACCATCATATACAAGCGGAAGCATCAAACTTTGCTAGTTTCACAACTGTCACACATGAACATAGGGAAAATATATACACATCTAGGAATTATCCTTTACAAGCGACCAAAAGGAGCCCTATATGATATGCAAATGATGAGCTGAGGGAGAAGGACTTGAAAACTAGCCAGCCGACCTTTGATCCATGCTTCAGCTTTATGTACACAACTTCACGGATCGATACTATCTACAACACTAAAAAAACAACATTGCGTTTGGTGAGTCGCAAACTCAGCAAGTATAATCAAGTAACGAGATATTTAACATCCCATAAACACACAGAAATCAGCAACCAATCAATCATTTGAAGTCACATAAGAACATCATCCATAATCATTTCCCATTCAATTCCTATCATTCAGAACACATGATGCACGTGCTTACTCATTTTCTTTTACTGTTAATGGTCTGCTATAACCAAGAGTAGTTCGTGATCACGATAATGGCCATGGCACTCTGTAATTCATATAACACATGGGAGTTCAGTGAACTCAGGTGGCCGTACGGTACTCTGTGGTCCAGTTTTACTGGAAATTCTTTAACACATGGCTCAAGGTTAATAGCAGCCATAACAGAACCTCTTATCTCTGATGAATGCATTTACATATCATGTATCTCATTTTCATCATCATATCATCAACAACATTTTCACCATGTTAAAGTTCATGTAGTTCACATATATTACACAATGAATTATATTCACCATATTCGTTTCCATCACTCAATCATCATATAACCACGTTCATAACACCGTAAGCTTCCCAATCACACAAATAGACAAATAAAGAAGTCATTTAGACATATCAATCAAACAATGGATGAGTCAACTATCAAGTCACCCAATTATACTCACAAATAGTGGTTCGTCGAGGTATCTTCATCTAGTTGGCGTTTTCAGCTCCTCTATTAGAATCTCGACCTATTAAACACATCAAAATGCATAACTACCTTTGATATAACACATTGACTAATATGACATAGTAATTCCAGATTTAATTTCCTTGTCACTTTGGGGATTCGATTAACGAAACAGCTGTCCCAACAGATTTATTTTAGAACAGACACCGTATATTCAAATATTCGTGTAAAATCCCCTGTTTACTGAAACATTCCGAATTTTATATGATTACTCCATAACACATGTATACAGCCACTGTAAAAATTTTAGAGTAAACCAAAATTTATATGTACACGAAAAACCTTCAAAACAGTAACAATTTTCACTTCCGCCGAACAGACTGGCGATTTTGTTCAACGATTTTTAGAAAAATCCACAGAACTCCAATCTTTACGAAATTTTACAGAGATGTTCAAGAGACAATCAAGTTTATCCAGAAAATTTGACATAATCAAAATCGCACGTTTAGGTACCTACGTACGGCTTTAAAATCTAACTGCAGAAACTGAAATTCTGAAAACTGGATATCATGCAATTTAAGTTAACTAAAATACATGAATATGATACAATATTTTCAAATTCAGACTTCAAGGCGTTCTCCCTCTGAATGAAATAAAATCGTATGCTTAATTTCAAACAAATCATCAAAATATATAAGTTTGTAAATACCTTATAAGAAAACAATAAAAGACGTTGCTTTATAACGCTGCGTGCATCTTCCTTTCCTACTGAATATCTTTGTTCAATTCATCTCTTACATATGAGAGGAGCTAAAGGGGCTGACTTGAGAGAAATTTCAGGCGGTGTGTGAGGGTGAAAATGAGATGATGTTTCAATAGGAATGAGCAAAAGAAAGGTAAGCATGCACTTGGGTTGCCACGTATGGAGGTGATGCAGCAAGGTAAGACACTAGCACTTTTATATTCTATTTACTCTATATGACCTATATACATGTATTTATTTATCTAGCCATCTATGTATCTATATATATTTAGTTATTCGACCAAATAGTAGCATTTTAGGGTCGAGTACGAATCGCGAAAATTGAATAAATTGTACAGTCTAATTAACGAAAAGTATCACTCTACCAAAATGCATGTATTTATGCTAATGTGTGATTTAATGAAAAGTGAGGTTTTGGGTCATGACAATCCTCTCCCCCTTTTTTTTTTCAAAATTTCGTCCTCGAAATTTGTACCTGTATCGCTAAATAACCACGGATACTGTTCTCTCATGTGTTGTTCTGTCTCCCAAGTTGCTTCTTGTCTCGAATGATTCTTCCATAACACTTTCACCAATGGAATTGTTCTATTTCGAAGCTGCTTGTCTTTGTGGCCTATGATTTCCATCGGTTCTTCAACATAACTTAAATCATCAAAAATCTCAATTGGATCATCTCGAAGAATGTGAGAAGGATCGGATCTGTATCGGCGAAGCATGCTAACGTGAAATACATTATGAATCTGTGACAATTCTGGTGGTAATGCCAGACGGTAAGCTAATGGACCAACTCTTTCAAGTATCTCGTAAGGACCAATATAACGAGGAGATAGTTTACCTTTCTTGCCAAATCTGAGAATGCCTCGCCAAGGAGAAACACGTAAGAACACTTTTTCACCAACCTCATATTCCATTTCCCGTCTGTGTTGATCAATATAACTCTTTTGTCTATCTTGGGCTGCCTTTAGTCGATTTTTGACAATTTTCACTTTTTCAACAGTATCTTGAATCAAATCTGGTCCTTCTAACAATCGCATTCTATTTTCATCCCAACATACTGGACTCCTACATTTTCTACCATATAATGCTTCATAAGGAGCCATGCCAATGCTGCTATGATATTGATTGTTGTACGCAAATTCCATAAGTGCTATATGATCATCCCAAGAGCCTTTAAATTCAAGAACACATGCCCTAAGCATATCCTCTAAAGTCTGAATAGTTCTCTCTGATTGTCCATCCGTCTGTGGGTGAAATGCCGTACTAAAATGTAATTTAGTACCCAATGCTTGTTGTAAGCTACCCCAAAATCTCGATGTAAAACGAGGATCACGATCCGAAACAATAGATAAAGGTACACCATGTAATCTCACAATTTCATCCACATATTTTTTTGCAAGATGTTCCAGAGTAGAACCCCACTTGAATGGTAAAAAATGAGCCGATTTTGTAAGCCGATCAATAATCACCCAAATGGCATCATTCTTTCTCCGTGTCATTGGTAGACCATAAAGAAAATCCATAGTAATACGCTCCCACTTCCAAACCGGAATAGGTAATGGATGCAACTTACCTACGGGTACCTGATGTTCTGCTTTCACTTGTTGGCATGTCAAGCATTTAGAAACATACTCTGCTACATCTTTCTTCATTCTGGGCCACCAATAATGGGTCTTCAGGTTTTGATACATCTTTGTACTACCTGGATGCATGGCATATGGTGCAGTGTGAGCTTCCTCCATTATCTCATGCCTTAGGCCATCGACATTAGGAACACAAAGTCTGTGGTTGATTGTTAAGCTACCATCATCATTGATAACAAAAGCTGTACTCTTTTCCTGTTTCACCTTTTCAGCAATACTAGTCAGTTTGTCATCACGAAATTGAGCCTTTTTAATTCTTTCAATCATAGTAGGACGAACACCAATTGTAACATATAAGACACCCGTATCATTAACATCCATCTGAGCATTCATCTTTCTCAAGTCCAGCAAATACGGTATAGAATCCACCGTAAGATAAGAAATAGTACCATAGGATTTTCGACTTAAAGCATCAGCAACAACATTAGCTTTCCTAGGATGATACTCAATAGTACAGTCATAATCTTTCAGCAATTCAAGCCATCTTCTCTGTCGCATGTTCAACTCTTTCTGGCTCAACAAGTATTTCAAACTTTTATGGACAGTGAAAATTTGAAATGTGGCACCATATAAGTAATGTCTCCATATTTTTAAAGCGAGAACAACTGCAGCAAGCTCAAGGTCATGAGTAGGATAACACATCTCATGTGGTTTAAGTTGTCGGGAAGCATATGCAATAACCTTACCATGTTGCATTAAAACACATCCCAAACCTTGGTAAGAGGCATCACTATAAATAACAAAACCATCATTACCTGAAGGAATTGTCAATACTGGGGCAGTAGTAAGTCGTTTCTTCAACTCTTCAAAACTTTTCTGGCTTTGCTCTGTCCATATGAAAGGAACGCCTTTTTGTAACAATTTGGTCATTGGAGCAGCAATACGAGAAAAATTCTCAACAAATCGTCGGTAATACCCCGCCAAGCCCAGAAAACTACGGACTTCTGTAACATTTCTCGGGCTTTCCCATTTAAGTACTGCTTCAATTTTCTGCGGGTCAACCTTAATACCATCCTCGGAAATAACGTGTCCCAAAAAGATGACTTGGTCTAACCAAAATTCACATTTACTCAATTTCGCATACAACTGTTTCTCACGTAAGATTTGCAACACAATTCTCAGGTGTTGTTCATGTTCTTCAGACGATTTAGAATAAATTCGAATATCATCAATGAAGACAATCACAAATTTGTCCAGATACGGTCTAAATATATTATTCATCAGTGCCATGAACACAGCAGGTGCATTAGTCAGACCGAAAGGCATCACTAAAAACTCATAATGGCCATACCTGGTTCGAAAAGCTGTCTTTGGAATATCGGCCTCTGCAATTTTTAACTGATGATACCCGAATCTCAAATTAATCTTGGAGAAAACGCTAGCACCCTGCAGCTGATCAAATAAATCATCCACCCTAGGTAATGGATACTTATTCTTCACTGTGACTCGATTTAACTGTCGATAATCTATGCACAATCTCAAAGTGCCATCCTTCCTTTTAACAAACAGTACTGGTGCACCCCATGGTGAAACACTCGGTCTGATGTATCCTTTCTCATGTAATTCATGCAGTTGTGTTTTCAATTCTTGCAATTCAATAGGTGCCATTCTGTATGGAGGGATAGAAATTGGTGCGGTACCTGGTTGTAATTCAATAGTGAATTCTATATCTCTACTCGGAGGTAACCCTGGGAGGTCGTCTGGAAACACATCAGGATACTCTTTAACCACAGGAATATCTTCAAGCTTCAAACCGTTTAATCTTGTGTCCACGACATGAGCTAAATAAGCTTCACAACCCTTTTTAATCATTTTAAATGCTCTCAATGCAGATATTATACAAACAGGCAGAGTCTCTTTTTCCCCTTTTAATACTATACACGTATGATCAGAAGGTTGTAGCACAATTTCCTTGGTGAAACAATCTAGTCTAGCATGGTGTTCACTTAGCCAATCCATACCCAAGATCACATCAAAATCCCTCAATGGCATAACAAGCAACATAGCATGAAATTTAGTACCCTCAATCAACAATATACACCCACGATACATGGTATTGACAATAACAACACTACCGACTAGGGTTCGAACAAATAAATCATAACCCAAAGACTCTGGCTTACCCAAATATGTTGCAAATGATTGTGATATAAATGAATGGGTTGCTCCTGGATCAAACAAAACATGGGCATTTATACCAAAAATAGAGATGTTACCAGTAATTACGGTAGGTGTGGCTTTAGCTTCTTCTCGTGTCATCGAAAAAAACTCGAGCTTGTGGTTGTTCCTTGCTAGCTTGGCTGCTTTCTGTACTAGCTCGTCTACCTGCCCCAAATCTTCCTCGACCCCTACCTCTACTAGGATTGAATCCACTAAATCTGCTCTGCTCAATGGTGGTTTCCTCATGTGACATTGGGCAATTCCTTGCTATATGACCAAGCTCCCCACATCTAAAACACTTTCCTGTAAGTAGCCTACATTCTCCACGATGATTCCTCCCGCAATGTGCACATTCGGGAACGAATGATGTGGAACCAACACCCATGGTATTTGATGTTGTGCTCCTAAAATTATTACCTTTAGAGCTACTCGGGAAGCCTCTTTGTGAAGGTAAGGTAAATGCCTTTTTGTCCCTAAATCCACCAGTGTTCTCGTTTTGCCTCTTCTTATTAAGTTGAAAGTTTTTGGACTCTGAATCTAATTTCTCTGAACGAATCGCTGCTGCTTTTAGCTTGCTATAAGACTCTAAATCGGTTTGCGTGATACGGTTTCGGATAGTAAATCGGAGTCCGGATTCAAATCCGGTGCACTTCTTCTTTTCTGTGGCTATCATATGTGGGGTATAATGAGAAAGTTGATTAAACAGCACTTCATACTCAGCAACTGATCTATTCCCCTGCTGAAGTTCAAGAAATTCCTTTTCTTTCTGATCCTTGTATACTTCTGGCACGTACGCGTCATGAAATTCCCTAAGGAAGTCATTCCATGTCAATATAGGTGGCTGAGCAGTGCTATTAGGTATAGTCTCCCACCAAGCATATGCATCTCCCTGAAGGAGTGATACTACGTAGTCGAATTTTTCTTCTGGAGTACATTGCATCAAATGGAAAACTCTCTCAGTTTGTTTTAACCATGTCTCTGCCTTTGTTGGATCAGTAGTACCCAAAAAATCAACGGCTCCCATTTTTCTTAATTTGTCATACCTCCGCTCACGTGATTCAGGGCCGTGTACTGGTAAGTGTTGTGGATACACAAAATTAGCAGCTCTAGGCCCAAGGGGTGGAGGTAGATGAGATGAATGAGACTCTTGGTCGGCTGATCCTTCCCCTCTATGGACACTATGCTCATCATTTACTACACGTGCTTGTTGACTCGCAATGCTTTGCCTAAGATGTTACACAGATGGTTATTTATGCTAACATATAACATAAAATGATGAAGCACATGTCATGTTGCTGTCTACAGAACCCTTACCCGGGCTCTGATACCACTAAATGTAACACCCTTACCCGAAATACATAGAGAATAAAACCACACATTTATATTTTACCCATTTGACCATCGTATACAAGCGGAAGCATCAAACTTTGCTAGTTTCACAACTGTCACACATGAACATAGGGAAAATATATACACATCTAGGAATTATCCTTTACAAGCGACCAAAAGGAGCCCTATATGATATGCAAATGATGAGCTGAGGGAGAAGGACTTGAAAACTAGCCAGCCGACCTTTGATCCATGTTTCAGCTTTATGTACACAACTTCACGGATCGATACTATCTACAACACTAAAAAAACAACATTGCGTTTGGTGAGTCGCAAACTCAGCAAGTATAATCAAGTAACGAGATATTTAACATCCCATAAACACACAGAAATCAGCAACCAATCAATCATTTGAAGTCACATAAGAACATCATCCATAATCATTTCCCATTCAATTCCTATCATTCAGAACACATGATGCACGTGCTTACTCATTTTCTTTTACTGTTAATGGTCTGCTATAACCAAGAGTAGTTCGTGATCACGATAATGGCCATGGCACTCTGTAATTCATATAACACATGGGAGTTCAGTGAACTCAGGTGGCCGTACGGTACTCTGTGGTCCAGTTTTACTGGAAATTCTTTAACACATGGCTCAAGGTTAATAGCAGCCATAACAGAACCTCTTATCTCTGATGAATGCATTTACATATCATGTATCTCATTTTCATCATCATATCATCAACAACATTTTCACCATGTTAAAGTTCATGTAGTTCACATATATTACACAATGAATTATATTCACCATATTCGTTTCCATCACTCAATCATCATATAACCACGTTCATAACACCGTAAGCTTCCCAATCACACAAATAGACAAATAAAGAAGTCATTTAGACATATCAATCAAACAATGGATGAGTCAACTATCAAGTCACCCAATTATACTCACAAATAGTGGTTCGTCGAGGTATCTTCATCTAGTTGGCGTTTTCAGCTCCTCTATTAGAATCTCGACCTATTAAACACATCAAAATGCATAACTACCTTTGATATAACACATTGACTAATATGACATAGTAATTCCAGATTTAATTTCCTTGTCACTTTGGGGATTCGATTAATGAAACAGCTGTCCCAACAGATTTATTTTAGAACAGACACCGTATATTCAAATATTCGTGTAAAATCCCCTGTTTACTGAAACATTCCGAATTTTATATGATTACTCCATAACATATGTATACAGCCACTGTAAAAATTTTAGAGTAAACCAAAATTTATATGTACACGAAAAACCTTCAAAACAGTAACAATTTTCACTTCCGCCGAACAGACTGGCGATTTTGTTCAACGATTTTTAGAAAAATCCACAGAACTCCAATCTTTACTGACACGCTAAAAGCTAACGTGCTATAATAGCAAGTGCACTAGACGTGTGTAGTAATAAGTGGACAAAAAGTCCGGGTTGTCGAACCACAAGGACTTGAATTCTAGTTAATGATTTTCGATAAAAGATAAGACAATTAAAGTAAAGTGCAAGAAAAAGATTAAACAAACGAAGAACCAAAGAGAAACGTACTATAGATTTAATCTCACGTATGATACAATGACTAAGGCACATGCTACAACCGAATCCACTCGTCAATATATATGAGCTACTCTTCGAATTATTAGACTCCTATTGCTTTGGTGGAAACTCCTAAATTAACTATTACCCGATGTCTCGGCACATAATAATCCTATGATTAATTGACGGTTCTCTAAATATGTCTATCCGAGAATCTAATCAAAAATCACGCATTAACGTTCTAGAGCTTCCCCGAACGAATCCTGCTAACAACACCCGGGAATCTTTACCTATTTCTAGGGCAATCCCTCATTTGTTTCGGATGATGTGTTAATTCTCTTGCACCCTAATCTATTTTCTCTCGAACAACTAGATTAGGCAAGATAGCAAGCATATGGTGATCAAACACATGATTGGAATAAAAGCATAGAATTAACACACAAAGCAATAGGAGAATTAATACAAAGAGCAACTTCACATATATTGATTCATAAATTTGGCCTTCACATGGCCTTAGTTCTACAATATTAGCCTCTCATCAAAGCCTTAAGAAAATCTAATACAAACATATACATACTCATGGAATTAAACATGTAAATGCAAATAATTAAAACTCCCTCAATTGATTGATGATGGATCTTTGCTCTTCAACTTCAATCCTTAACTCCTCTCTCTTTGTTCCCCTCCAAAAGTGATCAAGAATGGTGATCAATGATGATGAGTGAAAAGTGATGGCCAAAATGCCTTTTTCTCTCCCCTCCTCCCAGATGTCTCGGTCAATTGTGCTCAAAAATCCTTAAGAAGACCACCACCAATCAGCTCCTCATGTGTGTCCCCCCTAGTGTGTCCTCCACTACTCTTAAAGTGAGTAGTATAAAATTCCCTAAAGTAGATCTCTTAAGAAACATACTTATGACATCCCCCTCATACATGTGATGACCTCTTGACTTTAAATGTTCCATTCCCCCATCAAATGATGATCTTTTGGCTGAAAAGAATCTCAATTCGGGTGTGGACACGCCTAGGCGTGGCATTACGGCGCTTGGGCGCGGGATTCAGAATGCTGAAATTAAATGCAATGTATCCTGCGCAGCAATCGTATTTCATTCATAACTTTCTCCACGAAACTCCGATTTAGATGATTCAAGTCCTCATTTGAAGCTAACACATAGTTCTACAACATTGTAGAAGGGAACTTCATCCAATTCGGCCTCTAAACATACGGAAATAGCACTCGAACGTGGAAAGTGGTGTAGATACGGCGCCCGGGCGTGGGCAAGATGGCGCCTAGGCGTAGGGGTGCATAGCAATTTGGCCTAAACTTGTTTTATACGTCATTTTTCATCCCGTTCTTTGATTGTATCCATTTAAGACCTGAAATCACTTAATGCACGAATTAAATGCACATGTGGCAAGAATCAAGCGATAAATGAACCTAAGACATAAACGCAAAGGGGCTTAAAAACACGTAAAAATGCCTCTTATCATTTACGAAATTTTACAGAGCTGTTGAAGAGACAATCAAGTTTATCCAGAAAATTTGACATAATCAAAATCGCACGTTTAGGTACCTACGTACGGCTTTAAAATCTAACTGCAAAAACTGAAATTCTGAAAACTGGATATCATGCAATTTAAGTTAACTAAAATACATGAATATGATACAATATTTTCAAAATCAGACTTCAAGGCGTTCTCCCTCTGAATGAAATAAAATCGTATGCTTAATTTCAAACAAATCATCAAAATATATAAGTTTGTAAATACCTTATAAGAAAACAATAAAAGACGTTGCTTTATAACGCTGCGTGCATCTTCCTTTCCTACTGAATATCTTTGTTCAATTCATCTCTTACATATGAGAGGAGCTAAAGGGGCTGACTTGAGAGAAATTTCAGGCGGTGTGTGAGGGTGAAAATGAGATGATGTTTCAATAGGAATGAGCAAAAGAAAGGTAAGCATGCACTTGGGTTGCCACGTATGGAGGTGATGCAGCAAGGTAAGACACTAGCACTTTTATATTCTATTTACTCTATATGACCTATATACATGTATTTATTTATCTAGCCATCTATGTATCTATATATATTTAGTTATTCGACCAAATAGTAGCATTTTAGGGTCGAGTACGAATCACGAAAATTGAATAAATTGTACAGTCTAATTAACGAAAAGTATCACTCTACCAAAATGCATGTATTTATGCTAATGTGTGATTTAATGAAAAGTGAGGTTTTGGGTCATGACAGAACTTATATCATAGACGTGTCAGTTGGACTGATATGTTCGAACACGGCTCGCATCAGTTCATCACATGGGTATTCACTCATTAACAGTCAATGATGAAACTCATAAGTAGTGATAGGTACGTGTGAACCTCTGACCTGTGAAATCGAGTTGAAGATGTACTTGTGACTTCAAGTCTATCATTAGAGTAGTTAGATTCAAATCACCTGTTGGTGGAATCGACCTTGAAGTGCAACTTGATGGGGAAGTAGCATTGTTAACTGATTTGCAATATGGAATTTATTCTCTCATAAGTGAATGAGTAAAATATCCTGTGCGATCATGAATAAGTGAGGATGAAAGTCTTTGGCCAAAGCATTTAAATACCTCGACTTATTATGAGCTCAGGCATATAGTCAAGTTATATGAGTTTGACTTTAAACCATGACTCTTACTTGACTGGGATATAAGAATAAAAGCTATATACACGTACGGTATTCACGGCGTAAAGGTTTGGAATGATCCTATTCATTCATTCTCAGTTGGGTTATGGTGTGAGCCATGAGACTGGCTAGGTGTCACTCACACCCCTTTGGATTCCTCTCAATTGCCTTTTGAGACGAACCTAAAGAGTCGCGCTTAAAGGAAGTGCAAAAGGAAAAACATGTGAAAAAGACTTGAGATAAATTCACGGCATTGGATGCCTTAATTAATTAATTAATTATTGGATAATTTAATTAATTAATTAAATTAATGAGTTAATTATTTTCTTGGAGAAATTGAATTATAAATTAATTAGGGATTGAATTAATTGGATTATTAATTTATTTATTGGATAAATAAATTATTCGATTAATTAATTAGCAAGCAAGACGAAAGCCCGAAGGCTTCCGAGCCCACCAAGGGGTGGCCAAATAGATGCCCAAATAGGGCTCTTGCATGCTAATGTTATTGTTTCATAATGATAGAAATATATCACAAGGTGAAAAATAACACAAGGCAATTTACATAACTTTCTCTCCAAGAAAAAGTCTCCCACCTCTCTCTCTCTCTCTAGCCATCTTTGACAAGGAAGAAAGGAAGAGTTTTTCGTTTTTGATTCCGGCGTGACGAATTAGAGACGTTGGCAAATTCGGCGTTAGAGAATAGGATCACGTTCAGAAATCAACATACGCGAGAACGGTAATTTTTCTATACACAATTAAACACGAGGATTAGAGATGATTCGGGCTTTGGGAATTAAATTTACTTTCTGCTGCGTTTCATTCGTATAAATCCCAACAGTGGTATCAGAGCCAATCTCTGAATTCTGTGTTTAATTGCTTATGTGATTGACTATTTTTTTCGCGTTTTTGAGTCCTGATTTGAACGTGTTTTTCATATGCAAATATTCTGAATCTCGGTTCAGTTTCTTCATGAAAGTTGTATTTTAATGAGTTTCGAATCTGGTCATATAAATTTTATGAGAATCGGAGAAGTATAACCCTGAGACAAGCGTGATGCAAAAAGAGTGCGCAGTCTGCGCGCTGTGGGCGCAATAGGAGGCCTTTTCAGCCTCCCGTTGCGCACACAGCGTGCGCACTGCGCACACTGGGTGGGCCCCAACGCCGTGCCATTTCACGGTGCCGGAAGGAGGGGCTGGCCGGATGCCCAAGCACGATTAAACCGTGCGCTTGGTGCACGGCATACACCGTGCCATGCGCCCAGCGCACGGACTTGTTTTGGGGCCCGGGTTTTCGTGACTCGGGCCCTAATGGGTCGGGTTATATTTTCCTAAGGTCTAAATTTTAATTGAATAGGTGTTTGGGCTATTTTAGTTATCCGGGTGGGTCAAAAGGATAATGACCCAGATTTAATTAAAAAATGACCCAAATTGTTTTGATTAAAATTGTGGATAATTCAATAAATTAGTTATTGGGCCTAATTAATTAATTTTGAATATGCCAATGGTTGGTAATTTAATTTTGATAAAATTAAGCCCAATATAGTTTTTATTGATCTTTATTTGAATGAAATAATTAATTAATAAACTCTTGGAGAATTTTATTTATTAAGTTATTTATTTAAATAAAGAATTCTCATAAATAGGATTATTTTCATATGAATCAATAAAATTTCAAATTTTATTGTGGAACTTAATTAAGTTGGACTAATTAATTTTTATTAATCACCAATATAAGTGCTTTATTTACCGCGAGCATGTATTATGTGATGGTGACATATGTCTATGGGCTTAGGTTGCTTCTTTTGATTATGTATTTCTTTTGATGGGTTGTAAGGGCCGGTTTGAGCCCATTTTATTTTATTTGTAGATTTATGTATAAGTTTTAAATTACCTCTTGTAATAAATAGAAATAGAATAGGCCTTTCAAGATGGAGATCATGCAAAAGAAGAGGAGCTTGGAGCCCACGAAGATTAGCTAGGCTTTTCTTTTTCAATTTTATGATGGCCCATTGGCTTGGGCCCTCTAGATAAAAGCCCATAGACTTGTGTGTTGTATTATTGCTTTTGATGCATGTTCATTAGTTGTATGAAGCGTGTGTGTTATCAATATGTGCTATATAAATTGGTAAATGTGCAAAGTGAGACGAAAGAAATGTTTTGAACATAAATTCTCCCAAACAAAAATAATACTAAGTTAGTAAGGGGTGCTAGGCATCCTTTCCCTCCACTAAACTTAATAAGATCAAGGATTAAATCCATATGTGGCATCTTCCCAGTAAGTGCAGGTCATATATTAAGATTTAATTCTAGAATTTTATTAAGTGCATAGGATGCCTTAATCGAGACATATTTCACCTCAAATATCGTTAAAGGGTTGCAAGGTGAAATTCAAATGTTAGATGATGAGGAGTTAGTGGGAATGAACTTAGATAGTCCACTTTACCAATAAATTGTTAAAGGGTTGCGGTATTTGTGGATTATGGGATAAATATGATTGAACCGTCTATTTGATAGATTGATGTTTGACATCATTTTAATTAAGTAATGAACCAAATATCGTTAAAGGGTTGCCATCCATTATATTAATTAAAGAACTCAATGCCCACCACAAAGTTTTCATCAACGATCGCTTCCGTCATTTCACAGTGGGAGTGTGGAATTTCGAAAAATGTAGTGGGAGCCAAGTTATAAGTTGAAATCCTTGATTTTAAACTTGGTCTTAGTTTAGTCCAATATTCTAATTAAGTCTGGTTTATTTTCTGCAGTCATTTTGTTTTATCTCTCTCAATCAAAAACCATGTCTCCCAAACCACTGTCGAATTTAATGGAAAATATGATTTTCACCGGTCCAAATTACATAGAATGGCTCGCTATGCTTAGGATGGTCCTTAGCAGTGAATCCATTGACTATGTATTGGAAATTGGTCATCCTCCCATTCCTAGACCAGACGAGGGTGATGAAGTTCGCCTAGCTCGTTGGGATTGGTGTTGTGACAACCATAGAGCAAGAGTGTACATATTGAGCTCAATGTGCATAGAGCTGCAATGGTCTCATGACAAGATGAATAATGCAAGAGACATTATCCTTCATCTGGATGAATTGTTCGGAAAATGCAGTAGGACCGCCAGATACTTTATTTCAAGGGATCTATTCCGAACTAAAATGACTGAAGGAGAAGATGTTGGAGAACAAGTTTTCAAAATGATGATCATGATAGAAAAACTAAAATCTTTAAACTTCTACATGGACCTGCATCTCCAAGTAGATCTTATTCTACAGTCACTCCCAGATTCGTTCTATTATTTCATCATAAATTTTGATATGAATGACATTGAGGGATCTTTAGTTGGGCTATTGGAAAAACTCAAGGTTGCTCAGAAACAAATAAGGACGGACAAATGGAACAATCCGATGGCTATTACATTTCCTAAAACATTTGATGGAAAAAGGAATAATGCCCATTTAGAGGAGGGAGCATCTAGTACGACTTGCAACAAGGCACAACGAAGGAGAAATAAGAGGGCTAGAAAACAGGACACATGTTTATGCTGCGGTGAACTGGGCCACTGGAGAAGAGACTGTCCTAATAAACAAGCAAAAGGTGAATAAATTTATAGTTTGAAACTAATTGCTTTATAATATTCCCTCTTCATCGATTATGATTCAGAAGTTAATACCTTTTGTATAATTGTGTGAATCAGAATCTGGGAAGAAGAAGGGAGCTAAGCCCTAATGAGGAGAAGATCAAAGTAGGCAGCGGGCAAGGCGTCGCGGCTACTAAAAACAAGATCTGCCTCATTACTTTTTATTCTAGACATATGTTATTTCTGGATATTGTTAAACATTGGTTCAATTTCCGTTTTAGTTAAATAAGGTTACACTTTCGTTTTATTAATGAACAATGCAAGATTTATTATGGTAATAAATTAGTAGGCTTTGTTTCTTTGATAAATGCATTGTGTTACCTTAATGTCAAGAATAAGTGTGTGGTGAATACAATACAAAGGAAACATAGTAGGCTTGAAATAAACCAAGGATTAATATGGCACCTTCGACTAGGCCATGCTGGTGAACAAAAGATTCAAAAAATGGAAAAAGATGGGCTAATTGGCCCCACTGGGATTGGATCCCTATCTTACTTGTGAATCTTGTCTCAAAGGCAAGATGGCTTGATCGCCCTTCACAGGGAATTTTGAAAGGGCCTCACAAATCTTAGGCTTAGTGCATACTGACGTTTGTGGTCCATTTGGAGAAATGGCCAGAGGAGGTTTCCTTTACTTTATCACCTTCACTGATGACCATTCTCGGTATGGTCTAGTGTACCTGATGAAGCATAAGTCTGAATCCATTGATAAGTTCAAAGAATTCAAGGCTTTAGTGGAAAATCAAACAAGTCGACATAGAAAAACTCTTCGATCTGATCGAGGAGGAGAATATATGAGCGACGAGTTTGACATATACCTCAGAGAGAATGGTATTGTATTGCAACTCACACCTCCAGCGACTCCACAGTTGAATGGAGTAGCAGAGCGAAGGAATCGAACCTTGTTGGACATGGTTCACTCCATGCTTAGCTACACTGATTTACCCATTTCACTGTGGGGTCACGCGCTGCTTATAGCTGCACACATATTAAATAGATGTCCATCAAGTCCATTCCTATGACTCCCTATGAAATGTGGAGAAATAGGAAGCCAAGTCATAATCACATAAAGATTTGGGGATGTCCGGCTTATGTCAAGAAGACTAAAGTGGACAAGTTGGAGGTTGGGTCCTTAAAGGGACGTTTCGTTGGATATCCTGAAGATTCTATGGGATACCTCTTCTACCTGCACAATGATTAAAGGACCATTGTAGCCTTACAAGCCCACTTTCTTGAAGATGAGTTCATTCAAGAAGGAGGCGCAGGTAGAAAGATTGTTCTAGAAGAACAATATGAAACCCCACTGGATACATCTACACAGGGAGTGAGAACTGAACCTTCTGTAACACAACCACAACCACGACGATCGAATAGAGTATCTCAACCGCCTGAGAGGTACGGATATCTAATGCAGAGGGAGTTGGATATCTAATGCGTGAGAGCATATGCATAAGGTGTGTAAACTTGAGAGATCCATTTATGGACTCAAACAAGCGTCTCGTAGCTGGAATCTACGTTTTGATGAGGTTGTCAAAGGATTTGACTTCATCAAAAACGAAGATGAGCCCTGTGTTTACAAGAAGGTCAGTGGGAGCAAGTTGACATTCCTAGTGTTATATGTAGATGGCATATTACTCATTGGGAATGACATAGGAATGCTCACCACAACCAAGAAGTGGCTTTCGAGTACATTTTCCATGAAAGACTTGGGAGAAGCGACCTATATTCTAGGGATTCAGATCTATAGAGATCAAACCAAAAGAATGATAGGACTTTCTCAAGCCCTTTACTTAGAAAAGGTCCTAAAAAGGTATAGGATGGAAGATTATAAGAAAGGGTTCCTACCAATGAGACATGGGATACATCTTTCGAAATCTATGTGTCCTCAAAGTGAGGAAGATAGAAAAGAAATGAACATTATGCCCTATGCGTCTGCTGTGCGCAGCTTGATGTAAGCGATGCTCTGTACTAGACCCAACATTGCATATGTTGTGAGCGTTGTTAGTCGATTTGAAGCAAACCATGGTAAGGAACATTGGATAGCTGTGAAGAATATCCTAAAGTATCTGAAAAGAACTAAGGATATGATTTGCACCTATGGAAGTGGTGACCTGAGGGTGGACGGGTACACTGATTCGGATTTCCAATCTGATGTTGATGACCGAAAATCCACCTCAGGATTTGTATTTACTCTAAATGGTGGAGCGGTGACTTGAAAAAGTTTCAAGCAAAGCACAACCGCAGACTCCATCACAGAGGTTGAATACATAGCTGCCTCGAAGGCAGCTAAAGAAGTTGTTTGGATTAAGAAGTTCGTTGAGGAACTTCAAGTGGTTCCTAGCATAAAGCTCTCGTTACCACTTTATTGTGACAACACCGGAGCTATAGCGCAAGCGAAGGAACCTAGGTCTCACAATAAATCCAAACACATAGAGAGGAGATATCATATCATACGAGAGATTGTTGCACGAGGTGAAATAGCTATTCAGAAAATAGGCTCAGCCGACAATGTCGTTGATCCATTGACCAAGCCATTGGCACAGGCAGTGCTGGAAAAACATCTCGAAAAGATGGGTATTAAATACCACAGCAAATGGCATTGAGTGCAAGTGGGAGATTGTTAGACTACATACCCTCGAATGACATAAAGAGGATAGATATATAGGGCATAAACATTGTAACTAAACTATGATTTTTCTATTAATATAAGGCAGTTGATTGTTGTTTTCTTCTAGGCATTTATAAGATGTGAATAAACAACGTAAAGTCCTTGATGACAAGGCGGACCTTCTACCTCCTATGGGATAGGAGGAAAGGCACTAGAATGGTTTGACCCTTGACATCTAAAAGGGTTCGCAAGTCTAAGAAATATTGATTGGGCATCAATAGTGAATAAAGACTTGTATGATGTAAGTTTCGACAAAGAAAGTGCTAGTCGTACACTATGGAAATGGTAGTGGGAACTTATATCATAGACGTGTCAGTTGGACTGATATGTTCGAACACGGCTCGCATCAGTTCATCACATTGGTATTCACTCATTAACAGTCAATGATGAAACTGATAAGTAGTGATTGGTACGTGTGAACCTCTGACCTGAGAAATTGAGTTGAAGATGTACTTGTGACATCAAGTCTGTCATTAGAGTAGTTAGATTCAAATCACCTGTTGGTGGAATCGACCTCGAAGTACGACTTGATGGGCAATTAGAGTTGTTAACTGATTTGCAATATGGAATTTATTCTCTCATAATTGAATGAGTAAAATATCTAATGTGATCATGAATAAGTGAGGATGAAAGTCTTTGGCCAAAGCATTTAAATATCTCGACTTATTATGAGCTTAGGCATATGGTCAAGTTATATGAGTTTGACTTTAAATCATGACTCTTACTTGACTAGGATATAAGAATAAAAGGTTTATACACGTACGGTATTCACGGCGTAAAGGTTTGGAATGATTCTATTCATTCGTTCTCAATTGGGTTATGGTGTGACCCACGAGACTGGCTAGATGTCACTTACACCCCTTTGGATTCCTCCCAATTGCCTTTTGAGACGAACCTAAAGAGTCGCGCTTAAAGGAAGTGCAAAAGGAAAAACATGGGAAAAAGACTTGAGAGAAATTCACGGCATTGGATGTCGTAATTAATTAATTAATTAATTAATGGATAATTTAATTAATTGATTAAATTAATGATTTAATTAATTTCTTGGAGAAATTGAATTATAAATTAATTAGGAATTGAATTAATTGGATTATCAATTTATTTATTGGATAAATAAATTGTCCGATTAATTAATTAGCAAGCAAAACGAAATCCCGAAGGCTTCCGAGCCCACTAAGGGGCGGCCAAATAGATGCCCAAATAGGGCTCTTGCATGCTATTGCTATTGTTTCGTAATGATATAAATATATCACAAGCTGAAAAATGACACAAGGCAATTTACATAACTTTCTCTCCAAGAAAAAGTCTTCCACCTCTCTCTCTCTCTCTAGCCGTCTTTGACAAGGAAGAAAGGAAGAGTTTTTCGTTTTTGATTCAGGCGTTACGAATTAGATACGTTGGCAAATTCGGCATTAGAGAAAAGGATCACGTTCAGAAATCAACATACGCGAGAACGGTAATTTTTCTATACACAATTAAACACGAGGATTAGAGATGATTCGGGCTTTGGGAATTAAATTTAATTTCCGCTGCGTTCCCAACACAGATGCCATAGAGGATAGAATGATAGGGCATCTATCTTGTAATTAACTTATCTTGATATTATTAATAATGGCATTATTTAGTTTTCACTTAAATCTTATCTGCATCTATAAATAGTGTAAAATGTTGTGACCGTGTTTTCAATGCGATCTCTCTACTTCCTATGGGATAAATTTTAGTAAGTGCATTAAATGCCTTAATCGAAGCATATTTTACCCCAGAAACCGGTTAGGTTGTAAGGTGAAATTCAAATGTTAGATTGTAGGAGTTAGTGGGAATAAACTCGGGTAGTTCACGAGCTTAGAAATCGGTTAGGTTGCGACTTGGTGAACTATGGGAAAATGTATTGAAATATTTTTTGGATAAATTAATATTAGATATCATTTCAAATAATTAATGGGCCAGAAACCGGTTAGGTTGCAACCTATCTAATTAATTGAGGACCTCAATACCCGTTGTGGAATCGATGCCAATGATGATTCCCGGTTTCACATGGGAGTGTGGGATTTGAAAAATGCAGTGTGAGCCAAGATAAATTTTAAGTCCTTAATTTTTTCT
The DNA here is from genome assembly GCA_019426215.1 of Buddleja alternifolia. NCBI lineage: Eukaryota > Viridiplantae > Streptophyta > Magnoliopsida > Lamiales > Scrophulariaceae > Buddleja > Buddleja alternifolia. The sequence goes on from CM033406.1 coordinate 5,977,736, forward strand.
GGTTAAATCAAAACAAGTAATCTAATTAATCTGGTTTATATCTGTAGTTATTTTCTCGTTTATCTCTCTCAAATATGATAAACCCACTTTCAATTCTGCTCGAAAAGAATACTCTTACTAGAAATTTGAGGAGTGTCCTCAATCTGGAATCTCTGGAATACGTCTTGGAGGCTGATATAACGGCGGCTCCTGCTAGAACACGTGTCAACAAGGAAGAGGTCCAAGCCCATGAAAAATGGGTTAAGGCAGACCTATGGGTGAGAGGATACATGATGGGATCTAAGACCAATGATCTTCAAAGGTCACAGGATAAGATGCCCACTGCAAGAGCTATCCTAGCTCACCTGGTATAGCTCTATGGTGAGCACAGTCGAACTGCTCGATATGAGATATCGAAAGAGCTCTTCGGAGCCAATATGAAAGAAAGTGATAAGGTTGGTGATGATGTACTCAAAATGATTTCGAGGATTGAGAAATTGGAAGCTCTCGAATTCACCATGAACGCCACCCTTCAAACTGACTTAATCTTGCAGTCTCTTCCTGATTCCTTCTCCCAATTTGTAGTTAACTTTAACTGGAATGAGATAGAGTGCAATTTAGCTAGGCTATTGGACAAATTGGTTAATGGACAATCTCAAATGATACCAAAGGGAAAGGAGACTGCCTTGGTCATCTCTTCTGGACCTAAAAAGTCTAAGTCTAAGTCTAAGAAGAAGAACAACAAAAAGCAATCTGGCGAACTTGGAGCTCAAGAGGGTGTTCAAAAGGGTAAGGGGAAGGATCAAGGGTTTTATAAGAGCAAAGGGCTTAAGAAAACGGATAGATGTCTCGAGTGCGATGAGCTTGGCCATTGGAAGAGGAAACGTCCCAAATTAGGCAAAGGCGCAAGAGGTATGGAACTCTTTTTTTTTGAAACTAAATATTCTATGACCGTCTTTTCTACTTCGTGGATTCTGGACTCAAGGGCTAGTGCCTATGTTTGTTGCTTGGATCACGATCTGCAGAGAAGTAGAAAGCTGGGCCGAGAAAAAGTGATGATCAAAGTAGGCAGCGGGAAAAGCGTCACAGCTACTAAGATTGGATCTACTTCTCTTTATTTGAATTCTGGACATTTATTGTTATTAAATGATGTTTTAGTTTTGCCCAAGGGGCTTAAGAACATTGCTTCCCTTCCTATATTACTTAAAACTGGTCATACATTTGAATTGCGACATTTATTATGGAAATAAATTGGTTGGCAATGCTTCTTTAGTTAATGGTTTGTATTATTTAATTGCCCTTAATTCATCTGTTGTGAATGTTGTAACTCATAAACTTGGTAGACAAGAACCTAACTTAAGACTCAAGTGGCATCTTAGACTAGGCCATGCCGGAGAGCACAAGACACACAAAATGGAAAAAGATGGGCTTTTAAGCTCACTGGGGTCGGATCCCTATCCAACATGTGAATCATGTCTCTTTGGCAAGATGGATAGATCGCCCTTCACCGGGACTTTTTGAAAGAGTACTCAAGTCTTGGGATTAGTCCATACCGACGTTTGCGGACCGTTTGGAGAAATGGCTTGTGGGGGTTTCTACTACTTCATCACTTTCACAGACGATCATTGAAGATATGGTCTAGTGTGTCTGATAAAGCAAAAGTCTGAATTCTTTGAAAGGTTTAAAGAGTTCAAAGCCTCAGTAGAAAATCAAATTGGGCTAAATATAAAAACTCTACGATCGGATCGTGGAGGAGAATATATGAGTACCGAGTTTGATGAATTCCTTAGATAACAAGGAATAATATTACAACTGACATCATCACCAACTCCTCAACTAAATAGGGTAGCCGAGGGAAGGAACTGAACACTGTTGGACATGGTTCGTTCCATGCTTCATTACACTAATTTATCCCTTTCGTTGTGGGGACATGCGCTCCTTACTGCTGCTTCTTTATTGAACAGATGTCCCTACAAATCCGTTCCTAAAAATCCGCATGAGATGTGGAATAATAGGAAACCAAGTCTTAACCACATTAAGATCTGGGGATGTCCCGCTTATGTCAAAAACAATAGAGTGGAGAAATTGGAGACAAGATACCTCTTAGGACTTTTCATTGGTTATCCTAAAGATTCCATGGGATTCTTCTTTTACCTGCATGATGATCAGAGAATCATCGTGGCCCTACAAGCACACTTCCTTGAAGATGAGTTCATCTTGGAAGGGCGCAAAGGTAGGAAAACTGTTCTAGAAGAACAAAGTGAAACTCCCTCAGAGACATCTGTCCAAGAACCAAGGCTTGAACCAATAGTAGTACAACCACAACGTAGATCTGGTAGAATACCACATAAACCTGAGAGGTATGGGTCTCTATTGCAAGGAGAGCCAGAGCTTCACACTGTAGTACAAGAAGGTCATCAAGATGATCTTTGTACCTATGATCAAGCGATGGTGGATGTCGACCCTTCAAGATGGCGAGAAGTCATGGAAACAGAGATGGACTCTATGCAATTGAAATAAGTTTGGACTTTGGTAGATCATCCTGAAGGTATCAACCTATAGGATGTAAGTGGATCTACAAAAGAAAGATAGGTAGCGATGGCAAGGTTGACACCTTTAAAGCCAGGCTCATAGCGAAAAGGCATAATCAAAGAGAAGGAATTGACTATCAAGAAACCTTTTCGCCTGTGGCCATGATAAAGTCCATCCGAATACTGTTATCCATAGCTACATACTTAGATTATGAGATATGGCAAATAGATGTCAAAACGGCTTTCCTGAATGGATTCCTCGAGGAGAATATCTATATGAAACAGCCAAAGGGTTTTCTATCCGAGACCAATATCCATAAAGTATGTAAACTTGAGAGGTCCATATACGGTCTCAAGCAAGCATCTAGAAGTTGGAATCTTCATTTTGATGAAGTAGTAAAGGGATATGGCTACATCAAGAATGAAGATGAACCCTGTGTCTACAAGAAGACTAGTGGGAGCAAACTCTCATTTATAGTACTATATGTGGATGACATTCTGCTGATAGGAAATGACGTAGGAATTCTCACCACAGTCAAGAAATGGTTTTCGAGTACGTTTTCCATGAAAGACTTGGGAGAAGCGACATACATTCTAGGAATTCGTATCTACAGAGATAGAACGAATAGAATGATAGGTCTCTCCCAAGCCCTTTACTTAGAAAAGGTCCTAAAGAGGTTTAGGATGGACAATTCAAAGAAAGGGTTTCTTCCCATAAGGCATGGAGTAAACTTATCCAAGTTTATGTCTCCTCAAAGTGAGGAAGATAGACAGGAGATGAGCAATGTGCCCTATGCTTCTGCAGTTGGTAGCCTGATGTATGCAATGCTGTGTACTAGACCCGATATTACCTATGTTGTAAGCGTGGTGAGTCGATTTCAGGTAAACCCTGGAAAAGAACATTGGATAGCTGTGAAGAATATCCTAAAGTATCTCAAAAGAACTAAAGATATGATTCTCATCTATTGAGGTGGAGACCTGAAGATGGAAGGTTTTTCTGTTTCAGACTTTCAGTCTGATGTTGATGACCGAAAATCCGCTTCAGGGTTTGTTTTTACTCTCAATGGTGGAGCGGTGTCTTGGAAAAGTTCCAAGCAAAGCACAACCGCTGATTCCACTACTGAAGCAGAGTATGTGGCAGCCAAAGTAGCTATTTGGATGAGAAAGTTTCTTGGAGAACTTGAATCGGTCCCTAGTGCTTTGGTCCCGTTATTACTTTATTGTGATAACAATGGAGCAATAGCGCAAGCCAAGGAACCGAGGTCTCATAACAAGTCCAAACACATTGAGAGATGATTTCACATCATCTGGGAGATCATTGGCAGAGGAGAGATAGCAGTGCAGAAAATAGCCTCCGCTGACAATGTAGCTGACCCGTTCACCAAACCACTACCTCAGGCTGTTTTGGACAGACACCTGGAAAGGATGGGTATAAGATACCACAATGAGTGGCATTGAGTGCAAGTGGGAGATTGTTAGGATTATGCCCTCAGATACCATAGAGGATAGAATGAGTAGGGCATCTATCTTGTATTGAACTTAATTATTATTAGGCGTAAATTACATCCAACCCCCCTGTGATATACCTTATTATCACTCCTCCCCCCTGTGAAAAAAAATTTATCATGTTAACCCCCTGTGAAAATATAAATGATGCACACTACCTCCCTCAAATATTTTTGCCTGTAAAAAATTTTGTAAAGACCAAAATACCATTACGTATTGAAAATATTTACACTAATATTTACTCTAATTTTTTATATGATTTCTATTATTTTATATTTTAATATTTATTTACCTTTTTAGTTTAATTTTTATTTTCATCTTCTTCTTCCCCATCTTCATTCACCATTACCGGTCAACCCCTCCACCTTCCAAGTTCTATCCACCGTTGCCTCTGCCGTTACCACCGCCGCGCCGCCAGTCTCCAGTCGGCCCCATTATCACCACTAATCCTGCCGCCAACTCCACCTTTACAGATCTGGCTGCCACCACCTCCATTTTCAGATCGAGCCGCCGTCGGGTTTGGGGTGGGCTTGGGGCTAGTGTGACGTAACCGACTTGGCATACAGCTATACATATATACATACAATCGGTGCCGGTGAAAAGAGAGCTCCAGTGTCCTTTTTTGGTCGAGTATAGTACAGAGACACATATATATAATACATCTATATATATACACAGAGAGAGAGTAAGATATATAGAAATGAAGAGACGAAGAGTGAAAAGCTCCGTCAGCTTATCGAGGCAACCGGCGGCGGCGAGTAACGGCGGGGATAGTAAGAGGAAGGCGAATTTGATGGAGTACGAAGAGTTTTCAGAGTATCAGAAATGGCGGAGACGGCTTAGATAAAATACGGCATCCCCAAGCCCACCGCCGACCACCGACCACCTGCAATTACAAGTTTGGGGGCTAAAATGGTTGGGCTTGGGTGGCGGTTTTGGGGCTGATATAGGATGGTGGTGGTTTTGGGGCTGAAATGGTGAAAATGGTGGTAGGTTTGGGGACGAAGTGGTTGCGAAGTACAACACGGTAGCAGCGGCGGGGCAACGATGTTGATGAAGGATTTGTATTTACAGGGATATATATATATATATATATATACACACACACTTATATATATATATATATATATTTTAACATCTTTGATAATTTTCAAATTATAAAAAATAGTAAAAAAATGTATATTTACTTAAAATAAGATTATTTAATATGAACCGTTGATTTTAGTAGATCAGATCCGACGGTTGTAAGATTAGGGGCAAAGTAGTCTTTAATTAATAGAAATTCGATCACCAGTCTCACGACACACGAGTGAGGCACGTAGGGAGCTAAATTGCATCTTTAATTTTTTCACAGGGTGTTAAGTTGACAATTTTTTTATCACAGGGGGGTGGAGTGATAATAACGTATATCACAGGGGGGTTGGGTGTAATTTACCCATATTATTAATAAAAGACACTATTTAGCTTTTCACTTAATTCTTATTTGCATCTATAAGTTGTATAAAACGCTTTGCCTGTGTTTTCAGTGCGATCTCTCTACTTGCTATGGGATAGGAAGAGTGGCACTAGAGAGATCGACCTTGATTACTAAAACTAGTTCGCAAGTAATATGAAATCTTTAATTGGCAAAGAAAGACTTCGAATACTTGTACAATCTTAGCTCTAACATGGGAGTGTCAGTCGAACACCTTGTGATGGAGGGAACTTAAGACTGTTGGCACATCAGTGGAACTGATATGCTCGAACACGACTCGCATCGGTTCTGTCACATTGGTTTTCACTCTGTGACTGTCAATGACAGAACTGATTATGCGTAATAGGCATATGTGAACCTTTGAACTGAAGTATTAGGCTGAAGATGCACTTATGACGTCAAGTCTTTCACTAGAGTAGTTAGACTCAATTCACTCGTTGGTGGGGTCGACCCCGAAATGCGGACTTGATGGGCAAGTGGTAGTCTTAGCATATATCTAATATGGGATTTGTTCTATAGTAAGTGAAAGAGAATGCACCCTATGTGATCATAGATAAATAAAGATCAAAGTATTTGGCCAAAGCAAAAGAGACGATTGTGCTAGGCACTTAATCGATCTCAATGATCTCGTATTATTATAATGTATGCATATGGTCAAGTCTAGTGATTTGACATAACCATGACTCTCACTTGACCGGGGAAAGTGAACAAATGGTTTATACATATACGGTATTTACGATTGGAAGGTTGTGGAATGATCCATTCATTCATATTTTATTTAGTGGAGAGTGATAGAATACTTCACAACTATCCATTACCCACCAACCATGTGAAAGTGCGCATTGACACTGCAGTTGAGGAGAATACACCCCTACCCGTCCCTCTCAATGATGAAATGCTCACCATTTCTAGTGCTCTGTTACCTTTGTTGCTTGGCCAGTGAGTCTTGTCATTGTCAATGATGCACCAGTATGTAATTAATAGCTAGTCATTAATAAATTATAACAATTGTTTAAGGTTACTAAATAAATTTGGTGTGTAACATTCATGTTTTATTTTCTTTGCTTAAACAGTCTCTTGGACCATCCAAATCATCTGGAAACCAGAAATCAAGGACGTCGAAGCAGTCAGCTGTCAAAGCAAAACCTCCAGTGGCCAAGCCTGCACGTGAAGGTGACATATGTGCGGAGCTTGTACTAGATGGACTCCCTGATGACCTTTTATTTCTGGGAAAGTACACGAAGTTGATGTCTATTAATGCCCAGATCACTATAGACATCAAGCAAAGCATTATGAATTTTGCATTCCCAGAGTATATTGGGAAGGAGGAGATCTGTCACCTTCTGCTTCAAAAAGAGATAGGAGCCATTCTCATTACAGCGTACATGAAGTAAGTTTTTTAATAATTTTATTGCATCTGAACTATGATTATTTTCATTACTCGAAATTTATTTTTTATGCTCAATTTAGGTGTTTGTGGGTTAAGTATGTGATCCCCGAAGGGAAAGAAGCAAGTTTCAGGTTCCTTAGCCCACATTCCATATCTGTAGGAACAGGCAAGCGTACTGAACAAGTGCAATACATAGCAGGTGCTATGATACAGAGTGCACAAATGAATAAGTTATTTCTTGCACCTTACAACACCGGGTGAGCTAATAAATACTCAACTTTAATTTGTAAAACTATTTACGCAAAACAAATTTTGAACTTATCTTTTGAATGCTTTTTAGGGGACATTGGTTGTTGCTTGCAATTGATCCATTTCAAGAGGTCCTTTACCATCTGGATTCTTTGCATGGTGAGCCGGATTACCTAGATGAGAAGAAACAAAAAATCAATTAGTAAGTTTTTCATTCAATCAATGTATCCATTATATTTAATATTTTTTTAAAGTGTATATTTAATTCACATAATTGCTTGTTTATGACATATTTCCTTGTTTTTTATATTTTTTTACAGGGCTGTGCACATATGTCGTGCAAATTCCAACGACCATTCCAAGAAATCCAAAAACAAGGCCTGTCAATGGATTAAAATAAAGGTTAGCGTTTCCTAGTTTCAAGAGATTATATATTCGAATAGAAGTTAGTGTTCTAATACAACGTAACTTTGATTACTTTTGTAGTGCCCTCGGCAGACAAACAAGGTGGATTGTGGCTACTTCGTTATGAGATTCATGAAAGAGGTTATTAGCCACAGACAATCTATAATCCCAACAGCGGTATGCATAATTCTAATATATACTTAATTTCTATCCCTTTTGAATTTATTAAACCTTTGGTAGGTAATTGAAACATCATTTGAGTTTGCAATTAATCTCTATATATATATATATAGTAGTACTTTCATGATTCTCAATCCTTCTATACTCAAGAGCAAATTGATGAAGTACGCTGTGAAGTGGCACGTTACATTTTCTTAGCAGCTCCTTAGAAATTAGGTAATGTATTTTTTGTACATTGTGGCTTGTTGTAAATTATGATTTCATTTATAGTATTTAAATTGTGAGTAATTTAATTAGTTGATTGTAAATTAACATGTGATCATTTGTTGAAGATTATAACATTTTGTTGTTGGAGGAAAGAGATTGTATTAATATTGAAGTTTAGGGTTTTTGTTGTTTATGTTGAATAGGTTATACTGTGCAACTGGAATTTGTTGGGTTGGTTTATCGAATATTACTGTACAGAATAATACCATAATAGGGTGCAAAATTTAAAAAAAAAGAAATTCGATACCCTATTACAGTCTGAACCGCTGCAATAAGGTTAAATAAAAAAAAAATTCCCCTATTGCAACGGTTCAGCTGGAACCGCTGCAATAGGTGAATTGTTTTTTTAAAAATTTTTTTGCAGCCTATTGCAGCGGTACCAACTGAACCACTGTAATAGGGGACCTATTACAGCGTTGCCTATTACAACGGCTGGAACCGCTGCAATAGGTGAATTGTTTTTTTAAAAAATTTTTTGCAGCCTATTGCAGCGGTACCAACTGAACCACTGTAATAGGGGACCTATTACAGCGTTGCCTATTACAACGGTTAGAAAGGCTGTAATAGGCCTTTTTTGTAGTAGTGAATAGTCCATACATGTGTGTGTTGTTAGAATTTCTAGGCTTATTCTTATGCATTTTCTTTAAATTGCGCGATAAAGAAATTAATGTGCAAAGTGAGACCAATCTTATTAACATGTCAAATGTTATAATTCTCCCATTTGAAAAATACTGAGTAAGTAAAGGGGCATTGGATGTCCTAACTCTCCATCAAGCTTTAGAAGGTGGGTTCACTTCTAGTGCATGACGACGTCTCGGAATAAGGGAGTCATGCATCAAGACGTGGTACTCTATCTTCTTTAGTGCATTCGATGCCTTCACATCGAAGCGAATTCTGCGCCATATATCAAAAAAGTTGCAAGGTGGGATTAAATTGTTAGACTGAAAGGAGTTGATGGGAAAAATGACTCAGATGGATTACCACCTATGATGCACGGATACTCCTAAAATCGACTCCGTGCAGTATCGTATCCGTATCGTACCCGTATCCAGCACGGATACTCTCGGATACCGTGTCCGGACCATTTTTGAAGTGTCCAAAAATAAAAAGAAAAGAGAAAATTCTAGCTGTCATATCCGACACAAAATTTGAAATATCCAACACGTTTTAGATACCAGATAGAGTATTTTTTAAAATATTTTACAATACATTTTGGACTTAAATAGGAAAAGAGATAAATTTTTTGGTTTTTTGTTAAAAACGAACACATAAAAGTTAAATAAATGACTTAAAAATTTACAAAACTAGACAAAATTTTATTTATATCAATGAATTTATCGAATCAATTTATTTGTACATATTATACATGCATATATATGCACATATCCTCGGCGTGTCGTATCCTAAAATTTTGAAAAATTCGTATCGCCGTTCCCGTATCGTGTCGTATCCATATCCCCGTATCCGCACCCGTGCAACCTAGATTACCACCTATATATCGAAAAAGGTTGAGGTTCAGTGATCCATGAGCTAAAGGAGATTGAATCATCGATTGGACCGATTGGTGTAAGATACCACCTCAAAGATCTAATAGGCCACATATCGAAAAAGGTTGCAACTTGTTTAGATCATTAAGGAACTCAATTACTCACTATGAAACCCATCGAACAAGGTTTCTGATTATTGCAGTGGGAGTGCAATGTTTCGAGCAAAATAATGGGAGTTAAGTTAATATTGAGATTCTTGATTTTACTTGAAAGTACATAATAACACATGTAATCGTAGATCTTGATATTTTATCCAGTTTATTTCCTACACAATGACTAATCCTTTGACCATGTTGCTTGAGAAAAATGTCCTCACTGGACTTAATTTTGTTGATTGGCTACGAAATCTGAGGATTATCCTCAACCTTGAATCCTTGGGATGTGTGCTCGATGAAGAGATGCCTGAAGTCCTGGACACTGGATCTTTTGAAGATAGACTTACCTAAGATGAATGGTTAAAAGCTGACATTCGTGTCAAGGGGTACATGCTGGGATCGATGACCGATGAATTGCAGCGATCCCATGAAAAGATGGGAACTGCTGCTGAGATCATGGTTCATCTAAAGGAACTCTAGGGAGAGCACAACAGGACTGCTTATTATGAAATCTCCAGTCAACTCTTTAGCGCAAGAATGATGGAAGGAGAGAAAGTTGGATATCATGTCCTAAAAATGATCTTTATGTTTGAGAGATTGGAGGCTCTCGGCTTCTCTATGGACTTCCAGCTATAGATTGATCTCATCCTACAGTCACTCCCCAAGTCTTTTTCGCAATTCATAGTCAATTTTAACATGAAGGACATTGAGTGTTCACTACCGGGTCTTTTGAACAAACTCTCAAACGCTCAACACAAATGGACCCTAAGATGAAAGAGATTGCTTTGGTCGTTTCTACTGAGCCTTCAAAAACTCGTAAGAAGAAACGATGCAAAAAGTAACTGGGAGTGATAAAATCTTCTGGGAAATCCAAATGCAAGGAAAACCAAGGGAAAAGGTTTAAGGGCAGGGGCCCTAGGAAGACAGATATATGCCTCCACTGCAAAGAAGCAGGGCATTGGAAGCGTGACTGTCCAAAGCTGAAAGCAAAAAATAAAGTAGGTATAGAACTTTATGTTTTTTAAACAAATTGTTCTATGATTATATTTTCTACTTCTTGGATTCTAGATTCCGTAGCTATTGCTAATATATGTTCTTTGAACCAGGATCTGGAAGCAAGTAGATAGCTGGATGAAAAGGAAGTAATGATCAATGTTGGAAGCGAACATAGCATTGCTGCGACGCACATTGGAATTACTTCTATTACACTATTTCTTGGACATCAAACATTTTAGATGATTGCCTAGTTTTGCCCAATGAGCTTAAGAATATTATTTCTATTCCTGTATTGGTCAGTAAAGGATATTTGTTTTCTTTTAATTCTTGTGATATTTATTTTGGAAATAAGCGTATTAGCTTTGCATCTTTAATTAATGGTTTATACCATTTGAATGTCCAAAATCAATGTATGGTTAATACTATGACTAAAAAACGTAGTATGAATGAAGTGAACCAAAAACTCATATGGCACCTTAGACTGGGACATGCCAGTGAATTTAAGATTCGTGAGTTGGAAAAACGTGGGCTTATTGGTCCACTTGGGTCTGACCCATATCCTACTTGTGAATCATGTCTAAAAGGTAAGATGACAACATCACCATTCACAGGGCATTTCGAAAGGGCAAATGAAGTTTTAGGATTAATTCACACTGACGTTTGTGGTCCCCTCAAGGATGCGGCCCTTGGAGGTTTTCAGTACTTTATAACCTTTATAGATGACCACTCTAGGTATGGTCTAGTTTATCAGATGAAATATAAGTCAGAAGCACTTGTATGGTTCAAGAAATTCAAAGCTTTCAATGAAAAACAAATTGGAAACAGTATTAAGACACTCCGATCTGATCGAGGTGGCGAATACATGAGTGCCGAGTTTGATGACTTCTTAAAAGAATAAGGCATAGTATTACAACTAACTCCTCTAGCAACTCCACAACTTAATGGGGGTAGCAGAAAGAAGGAATCGCAAGTTGTTGGACATGATAAGTTTCATGCTTAGCTACACTCATCTACCTATTTCACTATGAGGGCATGCTTTGCTTACAATTGTGCATATTCTGAATAAATGTCCCTGGAGATCTATTCCCACTACACCATATAAAATTTGGTGTGGTAGGAAACGTGGTCTCAAGTACATAAAAATATGGGGATAATTGCATAAAACCCCCCTGTGTTATTTAGAAAATGCTAAACCCCCCCCCCCCTGTGTTAAGGAAATAAGTTAATCACCCCCCCTGTGTTCTTAAAAAGTGTGCAAAAAAACCAAATTCCATTAAAAAAACGAACGCGTTTTTCATGTTTTTCACCTTTATTGACATTCTCATTTGTTATTTATATACTCTTCATACTTTATAAAAGGTAGATAGTGTTAATTCATCCAAAAAGCACATATTTTCTTCTATCATTTTAACAAAATTTGACTTTTTTGCACACCTTTTAGGAACACAGGGGGTTGATTAGCCTATTTATCTAACATAGGGGGTTTTTAGCATTTTTGAAATAATACAGAGGGTTTTATGCAATTATCCCTAAAAATATGGGGTTGCCCTGCATATGTAATGAAGACCAATGTAGAGAACTGGAGGATAGATTCTTGAAAGGAAGATTTGTCTATTTTCCCGTATATTCGATGGGATACCTCTTTTACCTGCAAAATGACCATAATATCATCGTGGCCTTGCAAGCATTCTTTATTGAAGAACAATTCATTCGAGAAGGTGGTGCAGGTAGAAAGATTGTTTTGGAAGAACAGGACAACGCCCTTTTAGAGACATTAGTTCAATAATCACAAACTGAACCCAAAACGACACAAAGTCGCAACGATGATCTAGCAGAGTATCTCTGCCACTTGACAAATATGGCTATATATACGATACACAACATTATATGTATGATGTTATAGAAGGGAGCCATGGACATGATCCCTCTAACTATGATAAAGCAGCGACGGATAGAGATTCCTCAAAGTGGCTTGAGGCTATGAAAGTAGAGATTGATTCGATGTATTCGAACTAACTCTATACTCTTACTAATCTACCAAATGGTGTAAGTCCAATTGGATGCAAATGGATCTATAAGAGAAAGATTGGTCCGGATGGCAAGGTGGATATGTATAAAGTCAGGCTGGTGGCTAAAGGGTATAGTCAAAAGGAGGGCGTTGACTATGAGGAAACCTTTTCGCCAGTGGCCATGATCAAATCTATTAGAATTCTGCTAGCCATAGCTACAAACTTGGATTATGAAATCTTGAAAATGGATGTGAAGATCGTATTTCTAAATGGATACCTCGAGGAGGACATTTATATGCAACAGCCCGGGGGTTTCATATCCGAAGCAAATTCTCATAAATTTTGCAAACTCAATAGATCCATTTATGGACTAAGCAAGCCTTTCATAGCTGGAATCTTCAATTTGATGAAGAAGTAAGGAAATTTGGCTTCATTAAGAATGAAAACGAACCATGTGTCTACAAAATGGTCACTGGGAGTAAGTTGACATTCCTGGTACTATATGTAGATGACATAACACTTATAGGGAATGACATAGGCTTATTGACGTCAGTCAAGACATGGCTCTCAAGTACGTTCTTCATGGAAGACTTGGGAGAAGCTACCTACATTCTGAGAATTCAACTATATAGAGATAGAGCGAATAAAAGGATAGGACTCTCCCAAGTGCTCTACCTGGAGAAAGTCCTTAAGAGATATGAGAGGCATAACTCTAAGGAAGGACTTTTGCCCATTAGACATGGTATTGATCTTTTCAAATCTATGAGTCCTAAAATAGACAAGGATAGAATGGTTATGAGGAATACACCCTATGCATTGGCAGTAGGAATTCTCATGTACGCAATGTTTTGTACGAGATCAGATATGGTATATGCTGTAAGCATGGTTAGTAGGTTTCAAGCAAACCCGGGAGAGCAACATTGGACAACAATGAAGTGTATCTTAAAGTACTTAAGAAGAAATAAATATATGTTATTGATATACAGAAATGGAGAATTGAAAGTGGATGGTTACATCGATACAGATTATCAATCTGATCCTGATGACCTCAAATCCACCTGTGGGTACACATTCATGCTCAATGGTGGAGCAATGTCTTGTAAAAAATCCAAGCAAAGCACAACTACTGATTCTACAACCGAGGCCGAATATGTGGCCGTCTCTGACGTAGCCAAAGAAGCTATTTGGCTGAGAAAGTTCATAGCTGAACTTCAAGTGGTTCCTAGTGTGGCATTGTCGTTTCCACTATGGTGTGAAGACCATGGACCAGTTGCGCAAGCTAAAGAACCAAGGTCTCACAACAAATCTAAACACGTGGTGAGGAAATATCATATAATATGAGAAATCATTGGAAGAGGTGATATCACCGTGCAGAAAATAGCCTTAGCAGACAATGTGGCTGACCCACTCACAAAGCTATTATCATAGGCGGTGCTAGATAAGCAACTTGAGAAGAAGGGCATCGAATACCATAACGATTAGCGTCGAGTGCAAGTGGGAGATTGTTAGGTGTATGCCCTCAATGCCAATGAGGAATTAGATTGAGTAGGGCTTTGATAAGTTATTTGTACAAATGATTTTACGTTTCTATTTATAGAATAAAGGTTTTGGTTTTGTTTATATAAATCTAATGGCATTTAAATGTGTTGACTAAATAAGTCCATGAGATTTGAAGATAGACTTTCCACCTCTTATGGTTGAGGAGAGGCACTGGAAGAGTTAAGTAATTAATCTCTTCAAAGGGAGTTTGTGAGGTAAGGAATTTTAATTGGGTGTTAAAATTTAATTCGTATGATACCTGCTTTGACAAGGAAGTTCCAGTCGAATACTGATTAGATAGTGGGAGCTGGTGTCATGAATATAGTTAATGGAATTAACTTATTTGAACTCGATTCACATTAATCCGATCACATAGGTATTTAATCTTTGACAGTCAATGATTGGGTTTAAGATTTCGATAGTATGTGTGAACTTTAAACCTGAGGCGTTATTTACAATGTGCTTGTAGTATTGGGTATGTTATCAGAGTAGTTAGACCTGTATCACCTGATAGGTGGGGTCGACCTCGAAGTACGATTCACATGGTGCATTCCACATTGTAAGATAAATGCCAATATGAGATTCATCCTCTCGATAGTAAATGAGTATGTGACCTGTGCGATCATAAGTGATTGAAATTATAAAGTCTTTGGCCAAAGCATGTAAACTAACTAGTGATGGTCACTGAGGGTAGTTTGGTAATTTCACATTATTATGATTATCGAGTAAAACATCAAGTTCTATTAGTTTGACAAACCATATCTCTTACTTGATCAAGTCACGTCAATGAAGAGTTTATATGTATATGGTAATCGTAATCAAGGTTCGTGATGACGTGTTCATCTCGTATTCAACTGTGCTACGATTTGGTTCCATGGTGTTGTCTAGGTGATAACCTTATCCTTTGGAATCCTCCTACTACCAATTGAATCGAACCTACAGAGTCGCGCTATGTGAACAAAAGGAATGCTTTTCCATGATAAGGGTATTTTGGTGAAATCACATTTGATGTGATTGACTAACAAAATGGGTGGCATAATTTAATTAAAGATATTTAATTAGATTAAATAAATTAATTAAATCATATTACTTCATAAGTTAAATTAATTGAAAATTAATTTATAAGTTGAATTAAATTAATTGGAATAATTTTAATTGGATTAAAGTAATTAATTAATTGTCAATTGGATTAGACTTGGATTTAATTAATCACACATGGGCTAAGATGGAACGAAGCCCGGAAGCCCATTCCAAACAGGCCTAGCGGCCGCCCCTTTGTTTTATACCTAGGGATTCTGCTTACTTAGGATACGTAGCTAGTCAATGCCAGAACTCTACACAAGTCATTATTTTGAATCTGATTTTGAGCCAAAATAAACCTAAAGCAATAGGAAAGACAAACTTCCCTCCCTCTCTCTCTAACTAGTCGCCGCCGCCATTGTTGCTTAGGAGGAGATCGGAGCTTTCTCAGAGATTTTTCTTTCGAGTGATAATCTAAAGCCAGGAGTCTGGGGCTGCTGCTGATTATTTGAATTTTGTCGTCAAGAGGTAATTTGATTACTATCTTACGTAATCTGTTCTTGTTGTGAAATAATATCATGAAACTCTGGATTCGATTCTTGGTGTGATTTGGATCAAAAATTTTATCCGCTAGATCGAATCACAACAATAGGGAAAGGTAAGGCGCCTATGGTTAAGAGAGTTCAAGGCAGGGCCCCAAAAAGACAGACATTTTGCCTTCGCTGCCGTGAGATGGGACATTGGAAGTCTGATTGTCCTAAGCTGAAAGCTGAGAGTGCTTCAGGTATAGAACTTAATGTTTTAGAAACAAATTGTTTAATGATTATTTTTTCTACTTCCCGGATTCTAGACTCTGGAGCTAGTACTCACATATGTGTTTTGAATCAAGATTTGGAAAGAAGTAAGAAGCGGGATGATCAAGAAGTGATGAAGAATGTTATGTTAGGTGTATGCCCTCAATGCCTATGAGGAATTAGATTGAGTAGGGCTTAGATAATTTATTTGTACAAAACGTTTAATGTTTCTATTTATAGAATAAAGGTTTTGATTTTGTTCATATTCTAATGACATTTAACTGTATTGAACAAATTAGTCCAAGAGATTTCAAGATAGACTTTCTGCCTGTTATGGACAAGAGGAGGCACTGGAACAGTCCAATATTTAATCTCTGAAACTGGGAGTTCGTGAGTTAACGAATATTAATTGGGCATTAATATTCAACTCATATGACACCTTCTTTGACAAGGAAGTTCCAGTTGTACACTGATTAAATAGTGGGAGCTGGTGTCATGAATATGATTAATGGAATTAACATATTTGAACTCGACTCGCATTAATCCGATCACATGGGTATTTATTCTTTGACAGTCAATGATCGGGATTAAGATTGCGATAGTATGTGTGAACTTTAGACATGAGGAGTCATTTATAACATGCTTGTAGTATTGGATATGTTATCAGAGTAGTTAGACCCATATCACCTGATAGGTGAGGTCGACCTCGAAGTACAATCTATTAGTGCATTCGATGTTATAAGATAACTTGCCGAAATTGGATTCACTATCTCAACAGTAAACGAGTATGTGACCTATATGATCGTAAGTAATTGAAGTTATAAGCTTCGGCCAGAGCATATAAACTATCCCATGATTGTCACTGAGGGTAGTTTGGTAATTTCACATTATTATGATTCTAAGTACAGTATCAAGTTCTATGAGTTTGACTAAACCATGGCTCTTACTTGATCGGGTCACGTCGGTGAAGAGTTTATACACATATGGTATTCGTAGACAAGGTTCATGATGACATGATCATCTCGTTTTCAATTGAGTTATGATTTGGTTCCACGGTGTTGGCTAGGTGGCAACCTTATCCTTTGGAATCCTCCTATTGCCAATTGAATCGAGCCTAGAGAGACGCGCTATGTGAAGAAAAGGAATATTTCCTTAAGCTAAGGGTATTTTGGTAAAATCACATTTGATGTGAATTGACTGGCAAAATAGATGGCATGATTTAATTAAAGATATTTAATTGGATTAAATAGATTAATTAAATCATATTAATTCATAAGTTAAATTAATTTATAAGTTGAATTATATTAATTGTATTAATGTAATTAATTAATTACCAATTTGATTGGACTTGGATTTAATTAATTACACATGGGCTAAGTCAAAACAAAGCCCGAAGCCCATCTACTAAGGCCAATTCGGCCGTCCCCTCTATTTACAACCCAGGGGAGTCTTTTACTTGGTATAAGTAATCAGTCAGTGTCAGAACTCAAAACACACAAGTCATTGTTTTAGAATCTGACACCGAGCCAAAATAAACCTAGAGCATTAGGAAAGAAAAATCCCTCCCTCTCCATCCATCTAGCCACCTGCAATTGTTGCCGAGGAGTAGATCGAGCTTTTCTCAGAGAATTTTTCTTCCGCGTGATTATTTAGAGGCAGGAGTCCGGGGCTGCTATTGATAATTTGAGATTCAATAGACAAAAAAGGTAATTCAATTACTCTTGTCAATTCTCGTCAATTGATCTAAATGCTTAATATCATGAATATCCCTGGATTGGATTCTCGGTTGTGATTCGGATTAAAATTTTAATCTGCTAGACCGAAGCACAACAGTGGTATCAGAGCCAAAATTTGGGAATTTCATGATATTCGTTGTATGTTGATGTGTTTTAATTGTTATAATGTCATGAACATGATTTTATGTATCGTATGTAAATGTAATTTATGTTATGCATGCTTATCTGTAAAATTGATTTTTCATGTGTTGAATTGGATTTACTGGGTAAAACGAAAAATTGAATTGGATTTGTGATTTTAGAAAAATTGGATTTTTTAAAAAATTGCGCCGCCAGAAGCGGCAGCACGCCACCACCGGCGCCGCCGCCGCTACAGTAGCAGCAGCGCCATTGCTGCTGCTGCTTGGGGCGGTGGCGGCTGTTTGGTGTTGGGCTTTAGCCAAACACATTAGGGTTGTGTTGGGCTAAAGCCCAACACCCATGGTGACAGCGCTGGACTTGGCCCAACGCATAAATAGGCGCTGGGCTCTGAATATGTACACAGGCCCAGCGCATAAGTATGCACTGGGCCGAGCCCAGTGCTGTACAACGTGTCAGCACAAGGATGCCCTGGGCTTGGCCTTGCGTAGGTTATAATTATCCTCGGCTTGGCCCACCGCAATTAATTAAAAAGTCGGGCCAAGCCCAGCTGTTGTTTAATTAATTAGTTTTTGAATTGGGCCTAATAAAATTAATTATAGGGCTTGGCCCAAATGATTTAAAATGTATTAACCAATTATCAATTAATTAATTATGTGGGCTCAATCCAAATTGAAAAACTTAACCTAAACATTTATCAAGTAAACAACCCTAATTAATTTTCATTTCAACATCTAAATTGGATTTAGTGAATAATTTTTAATTAGATTTAAGTTTATCAAAAACCCTAAATTGGATTTAGGAAATTTTAATTAATTTTATTCTAAATTGGATTTAGTTACTTTATTTAAATTGGATTTAAACTTGAAAAATTTCAAATGAACATAGAATTGTTCAAAGTCTTAAATTGAATTTAAAACTCCTTTTTAAAGTTGGTCTATATTAAATCGGATTTGTTGAATTAGATTTAAACATTGCTTTCCTTTTACATGATATTGCTATGTGTTTAGATTAAATTACCCATTAGACATTATTGGATGATAGTCAATCTTTAATTAGATTAAAGTATTCAAACTAAATTAGATTTATTTTGATGATATTAAATTGGATTTAATTGAAGAATAAATTGAATTTAATCAAGAGATTGAATTGGATTCAATCACAGATTAAATTGGATTTAATCTTAGACTAAATTAGATTTAATCACACATTAAATTATATTTAAATGATAAATTCACATATGTGTTTAAATTGTTTAAGTGCTCCTTATATATGTGATGGTGACACTATGTGTGGACTTAGGGTTTTATTTTTGCTGTCTTACCTGTGTTGTATTGGGCCGATTTTGAGCCCCCCAGTTTGTATCTTCAATTCATAGAATTTTGTATAGGTTATTTCTATGTAATTGTTTTAGAGATAGGCCCAAATGGTGGTTCATAGTGGCACATGAAGTCTTGTAGAATAAAGAAGATTAGATCTTAGTATAAGGCCCAATCCTTGTAATAGATAGGACCCCTCCCCGATCACTCATTGGCTCGAGTTGATCTAGATAGTCCATACATGTGTGTGTTGTTATAATTGCTAGGCTTATTCTTATGCATTTCCAATTATTGCGCGATAAAGAAATTAATGTGCAAAGTGAGACCAACTTAAATAACATTATCAAATGTTATAATTCTCCCAAATTAAAATACTAAGTAAGTAAAGGGGCATTGGACGTCCTAGCTCTCCATCAAACTTTAGAAGGTGGGTTCATTTCTAGTGCATGGCATCTTCCCGGAATAAGGGGTTCATGCATCAAGACATGGTACTCTATCTTCTCTAGTGCATTTGATGCCTTCATGTCGAAACAAATTTAGCCCCATATATCGTTCAACGTTGCAAGGTGAGATTAAATTGTTAGACTGATAGGAGTTGATGGAATAAATGACTCAGATGGATCACCACCTATATATCTAAAAAAGTTTGCGATTCAGTGATCCACGAGCTAAAGGGGATTGATGTTGGAAAAAATGGCATAAAATAAAAAACGCAGCGGAAGAATAAGAGTTAAATCCCAGTGGCTCATCTTTATTTCTCATATTTAAATTGGGTTTTACGAAATTAATTACCATTCTCGCGTATGTTGAAATCTGAACCAGCTTTCCAATCCTTTCTTGAACAGCAAATTCGTCGCTGTCTCTAAATTGCCACGTCGGAGTAAAAAACAAAAATCTCCTTCTTCTTCACCTTGATGGACGGCTAGAGTGAGAGAGAAAGGGAGGAGAGTTTGACTTGGAGAGAAAGTTTGTGAGTTGATTCTCTTGACCTAGTTATTTTTCACTAAGTAATATATATATATATATATACACACTCTACTATATGAAACAATAACCTAGGGTCCAATAACCCCATATGGGTGTCCACTTTGGACGCCCACTTGAGGGCTTTAAAGCCCCCGGGCTTTGGTTATTTAATTATTAAATAATTAATATTATTTATCCAATAAATAAATTAATTAAATAATCAATTAAATTCATGTTAATATTATAATTAAATTCCCATGAGGAATTAATTAATTCATTAACTTAATTAATTAATAAAATCATCTAATGATTAATTAATTAATCTTGATATCCAATACCGAAAACTCTCTCAAGTCTTTTTCCCACGATTTTCTTTTTGCACTTCCTTTAAGCGCGACTCTTTAGGTTCGTCTCAAAAGGCAATTGGGAGGAAACCAAAAGGATATGAGTAACACCTAGCCAGTCACGTGGCTCACATCGTATCCCAATTGAGAACGAATGAATAGGATCATTCCAAACCATATACCTTGTGAATACCGAACGAGTATAAACTTTTTATTCTTATATCTCAGTCAAGTGAGAGTCATGGTTTTAGTCAAACTCACATGACTTGACCATATGTTTGGCTCATAATGAGTCGAGGTCACTTTATGCTTTGGCCAAAGACTTTTAACCTCACTCATTCATGACTGCATAGGATATTTAGCTCATTCACTTATGAGAGAAGAAATCCCATTTTTGCTAATCAGTTAACAATGCTACTTGCCCATCAAGTCGCACTTCGAGGTCGATCCCACCAAAGGGTGAATTGGATCTACCCACTCTAATGACAGACTTGATGTCACAAGTACATCTTCAACTCGATTCCTCAGGTCTAAGGTTCATGCGTACCTATCACAACTTATCAGTTTCATCATTGACTGTCAGTGAGTGAATACCCATGTGATGAAACTGATGCGAGCGTTGTTCGAACATATTAGTCTAACTTATATGTCCATGACATAAGTTCCCACTATCATTCCCATAGTGTGCGACTGACACTTTTTCTGTTGAAACTTATATCATACAAGTCCTTGTTCTGTATTGATGTCCAGTCAAATACTTTCTTAGACTTGCGAACCCTGTTTAGAGAATAAGGATCAAACCCTTCTAGTGCCTTTCTTCCTATCCCATAGGAAGTAGAAGGTTTGCCTTATAATCAAGGACTTTACGTTGTTTATTAACACCTTACAAATGCCTATAAGAAAACAACAAGATAATGCCTTATATATAATAAAAGGATATTGTTCAGTTACAAGTAAATGCCCCATAAATCTATCCTCTTTATGGCATTTGAGGGCATACACTCTAACAATTGAATCATCGGTTGGACTGATTGATGTTTAACATCACCTCAATGATCTAACGAGCCATATATCGTTCATGGTTGCAACTTGTATACATCATTGGGGAAATCAATCACACACTATGAAACCAATCCAACGAGGTTTCCAATTATTGCATTGGGAGTGCAATATTTTGAGAAAAATAGTGGGAGTCAAGTAAATATTGAAATCCTTGATTTTACTTGAAAGTAAAAAATAACACATCTAATCGAAAATCTTGGTTATTTTTCTGCAGTTTATTTCCATCACAATGACTAACCCTTTGAAACCAATGCTTGAGAAAAATGTCCTCACTGGACCAAACTACGTTGATTGGATCAAAGCGCTGAGGGCACAGCTCAAGAAAAAATCACTTGAGTACATTTTGGAGCAAGATGGTCCATCTTTGCCTAGGGTCAACGAAGGAAAATTTGCTCTGAAAATCTACAAGAGATGGATCTCTGATGCCCAGAAGGTCACTGACTTCATGTTGCGTTCCATGAGCAACGAACTGAGACATTTACATTTTGATATGGAAAGTCCGAGGTCAATGATGCTTCATTTGAAGGAGATGTTCGGGGAACATGGAAGGTCAACTAGATATTATTTATCGAAAGAACTTTTCCAAACAAGAATGAGAGAAAATGATGAAGTTGCCAGTCATGTTGTGAATATGATATCCATGATAGGAATACTTAAGTCTCTGGGAATCTACATGGATTTTCGTCTAGAAGTTGATCTCATTCTTCAATCTCTCCCTAAATCCTTCTCTGCCTATGTTTTTAACTTTGAGATAGATGACTTAGGAGGATCCTTAGTGGATCTTAGAGATAGGCTTGTATACATGCAATGCCAACTGAGAAAGGAATGGGATGATGATGTTGCACCTCCAACTGGACTACTTGGAGTAAGGATTGCTTCTGAAAACTATGAGCAAATAACTAAACGCTCAAGAGTTCATTGTAGGGAAGTGGATGAATGGAAGCATGACTGGCCTAAACCATCAGTTGAAAGCAAATCAGGTATTGAACTTTATGTTTTTGAAACGAATTGTTGTATGATGATATTTTTTACTTCTTGGATTCTAGATTCCAGAGCTAGTGCTCATATTTGTGTTTCAAACCAGGATCTGGAAGAAAGTAGAAAGCTGGATGAGAACGGAGTGATGATCAATATTTGTGTTTCAAGGAATTCAAGGCTTTGGTTGAAAACTAGACTGGGAGACATCAAGACACTTTGATTGGATCGAGGTGGTGATTATATGAGCGCCAAAATTTGACGAGTTCTTAAGAGAACATGACATAGTTTTAAAGCTAACTCCTCTGAGTAGCCGAGCGTCGAAACTGCACATTGTTGGACATGGTTCATTCCATGCTAAGTTATACAGATCTACCCAACTCACTGTGGGGCCATGTACTGCTTATAGCTACACATATCCTAAAAAAATGCACCTCCAAATCGGTTCCAAAAATGCCAAAGGAGATGTGGTGTGGGAGGATATCTAGTCTAAAATATATTAGGATATGGGGTTGCCCCGCATATATAAAGAAGACAAAGGTAAAGAAACTGGAGTCAAGGTCCTTAAAGGGACGCTTCATTGGTTTTCCCAAAGATTCCATGGATACCCCTTTTACTTGTATCATGACTAGAGAGCCTTGCAGGCCTTTTTTCTCGAAGAAGAATTCATTCGAGAAGGAGGAGCATGTAGAAAGATTGTTTTGGAAGAACAAAACGAAACTCTTTTAGAGAACACCATTCAAGATACCAAAACTGAACCAACCATGACATAACCATCAACGTCGGTCTATTAGATTATCTTAGCCTCCTGAGAGATATGGTTATTTTTTACAAAGAGAGCATAATCTGTATGCCGTGGCAGAAGCAAACCATGAAGATGATCCCTCTAACTATAACCAAGCAATGACAAATATGGATTCTGCAAAGTGGGGGAAAGCTATGAAAGCAGAGATGGATTCGATGTATTTGAACTAAGTCTGGACTCTAACAGATCGTCCCAATGGTATTGTACCCATCGGGTGCAAATAGATCTATAAGAGAAAGATTGGTACGGATGACAACCTATAAAGCCATGCTAGTGGCGAAAAGGTATAGTCTAAATGAGTACATTGATTATGAGAAAACCTTTTCGCCTGTTGCCATGATCATATCCATCAGGATTCTGCTTGCCATAGTTGCACAACAAGATTATGAACTCTGGAAGATGGATGTGAAGACCGCGTTCTTGAATGGATTCCTCGATGAGGATATCTACGTGGAACAACCCAAGGGTTTCAAATCTGATGTAGATTCTCATAAGGTTTGTAAACTGAATAGGTCTATCTATGGGCTTAAACAGGCCTCTCGCAGTTGGAAGCTCGATTTGATGAAGAAGTTAGAAGCTGTGGCTTCATAAAAAATGAAGATGAACCGTGTGTCTACAAAAAGGTTAGTAGGAGCAAGATCTCATTCCTGGTACTATATGTAGATTTTATAGGGAATGATATAGGCTCGTTAACTACGATCAAAACATGGCTTTCAAGAACATTCTCCATGAAAGACTTGGGAGAAGCTACCTACATCCTCATAATTCGCATCTGCAGGGATAGAGCAAATAGGACAATAGTGATAGAGTTAGTGCCCGGCGTGCCAATTATTTGGGCGCCATTCACGAAATACTTTAAGAAAATTTTACTATAATAAGTTAATTTCTTTATAGAATTATTTGTTCTTAAAATGTCTTTATATGCTTAGAACGAAGTCCCTTAAATCACACATGACTATGGGACATCATCGGACATCGAGAACTACGGTGATGGAATATGTCTCCAAGGTCATGATTCTTAAAAAGTTCCAAGTTGTTAAAGGGCCTGTCAAGATGAAGGATATTGACAAAGACCCGAAAGACTTGCTTGTACACATTGGTCCTTGGAGGATGTGCCTCGTTCCATAGGCATAGATGTGTATGAGGGTTCTCATTTGGATAATGAGTGAACTGAACAACTCCGCTGGAAATTCCTAAAATGATTTTCCTGATTGAATGTGGAATTTTCAATAATCACGTAGGCATAAGAGTAATCCTCATGGACCTGAGGTTCCATTGGTTACTTTGAGCATAATCGATTATAAGAGTAATCCTCATGGACCTGAGGTTCTATTGGTTACTTTGAGCATAGTCGATTATGTTGAATCTTAAACTTGCTTTAACGAATAAATTCAACTTACTCGTCGAAGCGAGGTGGTAGGAGAATCCAATTCTTCTTCAAAACTTCAAATTGACGAACTTCTTGAATTCTTCAATCCTCGTATTCTTCAAGTCTTGATTTCTTGAAGTTTCTTGTAAACAAATCCAAACAACGAAGCACGTTGTCTCTAAATTATCACACACAAATTAATGATGATAAAATCCCTTTTTTATTCTCCACGTGAACGACGGCCAGTGTGTATAGAGGGGGAGGATATTTTTCTTCTTCTTTTATTTGGAGAGTTACAATTAATTGTAAATTGCTGTCTAGGTTAAAGTCAAGAGAAGCCTTTTATATCTCAATGACTTATTGACCAAGATAAAACAAAAGAGACCAACATGATCATCCATCTAACCCTAATGAGGACGCCCCACATGGGGCCCGAATTTTTTCTCTTGCTTTGCTTAATTAATTCTTTATTCAATTAATAATTATTTTATCCAATTAATTAATTAATTAATTAATTAAATTAATTAGATAAATTAATTCATTAACATATTTCTCTAAGAAATTAATTAATAATTAATCTTATCCATTTATTTAATTATCTTATCCAATAAGTAATTAATTAATTATTTATTTAACTTATCCAATAAATTAAATCTCTCCAAAAATAAAATAGAAAATCCTTTTCAATTTTCTTCATCAATTCTTTAGCGCGACTCTTTAGGTTCATTTCGTTTGGCAATGAGAGGAAACCAAAGGAAGTGGGTAACACCTAGCCAGTCACGTGGCCCACTTCGTAGCCTATTGTACATCTGTTCTTTAGCCACCACACGATATGACGGTGATGAAAGTGCTAATTGACATGGAGCGATAACCTACACACACACATATATATATATACACAACATTAGGCCAAACCCAATGTTTTGTGTGATTTACAGAAATAGAGAGTTGCAAGTTACATGATCAATAAACAAGTTCAAATCATTACCTCAGGAAGCATCTGAACAGGTTCTGGGCAGCTATCTTTCAAAGAAATCACCTCATCTTCATGTGGCTGACGCGAGTTAGGCACTTCCAAAACATCAATCCGGCGTTGCATGGCAACCATAGTTTCGGAGAGGTTTTTCACCATGTTTCTCAAGCTTTCCATCTCCATTTCTTTAGCAGGTTTTGGATCCAAAAAGGTGTCTTTGTGAGACCCCAAAGCCAACACCCCTAACGCGACCCGGATGCTCCTTCTTTTTAAGAGCTTTAGCCAATAAGTCATCTTGACTCTTCTCATTTCCACAATAGCTAGTAGTCTCTTGTGAAATGCTCTCCTGTAATAATACATTTAAAACATAAAAAAATTAGTGAACTTTGTTCTTTCAATAGTATTTCAAAACAAACATACAACACATTATAGAGCTAAAATTGCAAATAACTCACCATTTCATTCACTACTCTTCTAACATTGTCGTTATCAATTTGATTGTTTTATACGAACGCGCAATCCTCCACACTAGTGCTCGTGTCACCTCTTTGCAATCGGATCCCGCAATCCTTATCAATTTGATTGTTCTATTCATCTATATTTTGATTAAAAATATATATATTTATTAACAAGGAATTTTTATTAAAAAAATTGTAAGGATTCACTGCTAAGTGAACTATTGCCTCAATTTGCTCCACAAGAGCATGTCCAAGACGTCCACTCCGGTAAGGATATTCAGCTTCCTTTGTTCTTTCCTGATTTTCCCTACTTAGTTTCTGTTTATTACATTATCAAATTATTAGTTAAATATAAACGCAATAACCAACAAATAAAACCGTAAATTAAAATGACTAGCTACCTGAAACTCTTCACTTAGGCGAAGATCTACAAATGCCTTCCAATCGGCTTGAGGTATCTCATATTGTGAGGGTGGGTTGTAATTAATGTTTCCATCATCATCTCGCACCCACACTCTACTTAAGTAGCTCCTGAAATTACGTGCTAGCTTCCCAGCTTCTGCTAGTACGTACTTTTGTCTACTTTCTTTAATAACAAATGCCAACTACAAAAAACAAACAACAAAGTGGGCATTGAATTTTTAGTTTCAAGAAAATTAAATCAACAAAAAATACATTAACACTTAGAAATATGATAATATCCAAATTACCTTTATTTCATCCCAAATGTTTCTTTTTATTGGTGATGGGACTTTTCGCCAATCGCTCATGGTAATCGGCACCTTCTATCTAGCCAAGACTCGTATATAACCAACAAATGTTGATTTGTTTGGGTCAACTGCTTGGCCTCTATCATTCCAGCCGACAGGTAGCCTTATACCTTTACTTCTGGCATTGATAACTTTTTTCATAGCCGTAACACCTCTCCGTATCTCCTTTTCATGATGGCTATCTGATCCATATACATCATCCTCAGGAAAACTATCAGAAGAATTTGATGTCATCTACCTACAAAAGCCAACAAATACAGAAGTTAGATTCATATAAATTTGGCAGATTCATTTAGCAATAATAATTTTAAAATAGAAGTAATAAATACAAAAGTTAGGTTCATTCCCATTATTCTAGAGAAAACTACAAATAAAGCATCATTTTATAAATATTGATCACCAATTGGATCACATAAATCACATAAAACTACAAATAAAACATCATATTTTCAACAACTAAGTATAAATATAGATCACCAGTTGGATCAATGTACCCTAAACCACAAAATAAACAAAGTTTAATCCCCAATTAAACGTAATTAACCCCCAGCTAACCCAAATTAACCTTAAATTCAGTCAAGCCCCTATGTCCTCAAGAATATAAATTTTCTAGCAACTAAGTATAAATATTGATCAAAAAATAAGTCTATCATACAATTATGAAATAAGTTCAAATACCTTTCATCGTTTTCTTTTTGTCGTTGGCTTAGCAGTCTTTTACTTCCCATCGGTACAACCAATTTTTTTAGTACGCCAACGAACTGATGGATTAATCCATATCCCCTCTTGGTGATCTTGTCACATATACAATTCATCATCACTTATATCCAAGTCATCGTCACTATCAATTAGTTGTGAATCACCTAATGAGATAGGATTTTCTCCACCATCTTCACTTTCCTCATAATCATCATCAATACAAGTATTTTTGTTTGACGATAAAACAATGGACCACCTCTTATCAATAGGATCCAGTGACAAAAAACACTTGCTTAGCTTGTGATGCGAAAATGAAAGGTTCATCTTTGTATCCCACCCTTTCAAGGTCTACTCGAGTGAAGCCTATTTCACTATTATCGACACCATTTTTATTGTCAACCCACCAACACCCAAATACAGGCACCCGAAACCAACTACAATCTAGCTCCCATATACGTTCAATCACTCCATAATATGGTAAATCGGCATATATAGAGTTATTATCTTTCGCACTTGAGATATGCATTGCTTGAGCTACAAGACTCACACCACTATTCTGCACTGTACTTCGTTCATCTTGGTCTTTTGTATAGAATGTGCGACCATTTATACGATAACCTGAATAACAAAATACTAGTCTGTCCGGACCCATAGACAGTTCTGTCAATTTATCTGAAATTGAAAGTGGATTCTCTTTCAGTTTCTCTTCAATATGCTTTCGGAACCAATCGATGAAACTCTTGTTATGCTCTCTTGAAATCCAGCTCTCATTTTTAATTGGATTGAATCTCCTATGTTGGTTCTTATGCTCTTCAACATATGGATCAACCTCATCGGTGTTGTGGAGCACATATAGGTGTGCCTGCTCCCTTTGCGTAATAGGAACACTAACTAATTGCTTTCCAATTACGCTTTTTCCTTCTGTTCCCCCTCCCACAACATGAGACTTTGGAAGCTCTGCAACATTAGAATCTGCTAGATACTCTGTGCAAAATGTAATGGCTTCATCAACTATGTACCGTTCAACAATGCAACCTTCCGATCGACTACGATTTTTCACGTGGCCTTTCAATACATTCATATAATGCTCAGCCGGATACATAGATCTCATAAAAGTCGGTCCACATAGTTGTGTCTCTCTAACCAAGTGAATAGGTAGGTGAGTCATTATATCAAAAAAAGCATGTGGAAAATACATTTCAAGCTCACACAAAGTGATGACAATTTGTTTCTGAAGTGCAGGAAATTGCTCAAGATCAAACAACTTGCTCCACATTGCTTTGAAGAAGAAACATAATCTACTTATCGTGTCTCTCACCTTTTTTGGCAAAATGGCCTGTATAGCAATTGGTAGCAAATGATCCATGATTACATGACAATAGTGAGTCTTCATGTGCTTTAGCTTCAAGTCCTTCATTGATACAAGACTGCTAATGTTTGAAGAATACTCTTCTAGAACTTTCACTCCATTAAAAAACTCACATAATGTAATTTTTTCTTTCCTGGATAGAGTGTGAGTTGCTGGAGGCAAATAAGTACGTTTTCCCTTATTTGTTGGTGCCAATTTTCCTCTTATCTTCATTTCAACGAAGTCTAACCTTGCCTTTACGCCATCTTTTGTCTTTCCGGGCACATTTAGAAGTGTACCAATGACACTATCAAATGCATTTTTCTCAATATGCATAATATAAAGAAAATATCTAAAATGTAATGTCCAATATGGCAACTCAAAGAAAACTGACCTTTTTTTCCACCCAGTTTTTGAAAGGCCACCTGCAAAAGTCTTTCCAAATTTGACTTCCAAGTCTTTTACATTCTCAAATACTTTTTCACCAGTCAAGCACTTAGGAGCTCGGCCTTCTTCTATATTCCCATTGAAAGCTTTCTTCCATCGATGATATCGATGGTTCCAATTTAGCCATCTCCGATGCCCTCGAAATGCATATTTATGAGAGTGTGTCAATCGATATTGATCTGTACTCTTGACACATATGAGGCATCTACATTGGCCATGTACACCATATCCCTCGATGTTTGCTCTTGCCGGAAAATCATTGATTGTTCCAAATAACATGACTCTGAGATTGAGATTTTCTTCTCTGAACCCGTCATATACTTGAACACCGGTGTCCCACAACACCTTCAAATCCTCAATTAAAGGAGCCAAGTAGACATCTATATCATTTCCAGGTTGTTTCGGCCCAGAAATGAGTATAGGCATCATTATATGCTCTCGCTTCATGCATTGCGATGGGGGAAGGTTGTAGATCATCAAAATCACGGCCATGTACTATGTAAGCTACTTTGCAAGCCATGAGGGTTCATGCCATCTGTAGCCAATACAAGGAGCAAGTTTCTTGATTCTGCACCAAATTCAGGGAAATCATCATCCATCTTTTTCCATTGAGGAGAATCTGAGGGGTGTCGAATCTTGTCATCTTCAATCCTTTCTTCAAGCCTTCTATCAGCATGTCATGTCAAGTCCTTGGCTAACTCTTTACTACTGTACATGCGCTTAAATCGTGGTATTATGGGCAAATACCACATGGTTTTGATAGAAGCAGATCCATTCTTCTTATACCGCTAGGCGCCACATTTAAGACAGGCCTTCAATGATGCATAGTCAGTTCTAAACAATATGCAATCATTGAAACAGGCATGTATCCTCTCATATCCCATGCCAATTGAGGTTAACATTCATTTAGCCTCATAAGTACGATTAGGTAACAGATTGTCCTCGGGTAGCATGCTTTTTAATAGACCAAGTAAGTCTGCGAAACTCTTATCACTCTACCCATTGTTGGCCTTTAACTTGTATAGGTTTAGGATTGTTTTCAATCTTGTGAATTTACTACCACTATACAGTGGTGTCTTTGAATCACTTGTCAAATTGTCAAACATTTTAGGACAATTTCGCAAATCCTCCTCAATGACATTTGTCATCTCCTCCAAAAGTTCAGGCTCATAATCATTCATGTTTAAATTCTGTGATGGATATGATGTACCGCCTAAATCATATGACGTGACACTGCTTTCACCGTGTCTTGTCCAACGTGTGTAGCTTTTATCAATTCCATTACACACCAAATGATCTTCCAACTCACGTGGACTAATTATCTTTCCAAAACAACAACATAAACATGGGCAAGTGATCTTAGTTCGATCTGGTGCATGCTCAACCGCAAACTTTATGAACTCTTTCACCCCTTTCTCATACTGTTCCGATATACGATCCCCTAAAATCCAACTTCGATCCATCTTGATTCTGAATTAATTAAATTACACAATTTTAACATCAGTTGATAGTTAAATTAATTAAATGATTTTCATTTTAATTTATATTTCATTATTCTAGAAAAAATTCGGCC
Organism: Buddleja alternifolia; assembly: GCA_019426215.1. Classification (NCBI taxonomy): domain Eukaryota; kingdom Viridiplantae; phylum Streptophyta; class Magnoliopsida; order Lamiales; family Scrophulariaceae; genus Buddleja; species Buddleja alternifolia. Next base: position 6,008,699 of record CM033406.1, read on the forward strand.
GAGTAACGACACAAAAATTTCTACCAAGTTCTCGACTTAATCTTCCCCCAAACTTGCAACCAACAAAATTCGTATCTTTCAACCACAACAAACCCAACATACTAATCTTTCAAATAAAGCATCATATTTCAAGCAACTACAAATATTGATCACCAGTTGGATCATATAAATCACATAAAACTAAAAATAAAGCATCATTTTATAAATGTAGATCACCAGTTGGATCAATGTACCCTAAACCACAAAATAACCACAATTTAATCCCAAGTTAAACGTAATTAACACCCGGCTAACCCAAAGTAACACTAAATTCAGTCAAGTCCTCCCTTAAATTTTCCACAAAAATAGGGAAATCTCAAGAATATACACAAATATACATACATTCACACATACACAAATACACAAATATACATACACCCACACATACACAAATATATATACATACACCCACACATACACAAATATACATACACCCACACATACACAAATATATATACATACACCCACATATACACAAATATACATATACCCACACATACACAAATATTTATCTAACTCAAACTCTATACTTTATATGTGTGTGTATATTTATCTAAAAAAAATTACCCACTAAATGGTGATGGTGGTGGCGGCGGCGGCGGCGGTCCTTGTATATATATATATATAGAGAGAGAGAGAGAGTTAAATATATATATAGAATATATACATATATATATATGAACATATATATAGAGAGAAAGAGAGAGAGAGAGATACCGAAAGCGGCGGTGGACGGCGGCGGGTGAGACAGAGGCCGAGTACAGAGAGAGAGAGAAACTAAGAGAGAGAGCACGAGAGAGAGAGAGAGAGAGAGACGGTGGCGGCGGCGGCAATGGCGGATGGTGGTGGTGGTAGTGGTGATGAGTTAGAGAGATAGAGAGAGTGATGAATGAGAGAGAGAGAGAGAGAGTGAGTGAAAGTGAGGGGGGGCGCGGTTGGCCCTAGTTTAAAACATGTGAAATTTTATTTTATTTTTTTAGGTGCATAGCGGTTCGGTTAAACCACTGCAGTAGGTCTCTTTTTTTTTTTTGGTTTTTTTATAACAGCGGTTCGGGTGAGGCCGAGTACAGAGAGAGAGAGTGAGAAACCGAGAGAGAGCGCGAGAGAGAGAGAGATAAATCGAGAGAGAGCGAGACGGTGGCGGCGGTGGCAATGGCGGATGGTGGTGGTGGTGGTGAGTTAGAGAGATAGAGAGAGAGAGAGATGAATGAGAGAGAGAGAGAGAGTGAGTGAAAGTGAGGGGAGGCGGGGTCGGCCCTAGTTTAAAACATGTGAAATTTTATTTTATTTTTTTTAGGTGCATAGCGGTTCGGTTGAACCACTGCAATAGGTCTCGTTTTTTTTGTTTTTTTTTTGGTTTTTTTTTTTAACAGCGGTTCACCCGAACTGCTGTAATAAATTAACATATTACAGCGGTTCGGGTGAGGCCGAGTTCAAAGAGAGAGAGAAATCGAGAGAGAGAGCGCGCGCGCGAGAGAGAGAGAGAGAGAGAGAGAGAGAGACGGTGGCGGCGGCAGCAATGGCGGATGGTAGTGGAGGTGAGTTAGAGAGATAGAAAGAGTGATGAATGAGAGAGAGAGAGTGAGTGAAAGTGAGGGGGGCGTGGCCGGCCCTAGTTTAAAACATGTGAAATTTTATTTTATTTTTTTTAGGTGCATAGCGGTTCGGTTGAACCACTGCAATAGGTCTCATTTTTTTTTTGTTTTTTTTGGTTTTTTTTTAACAGCGGTTCACTCGAACCGTTGTAATAGATTGACATATTACAGCGGTTCGGGTGAATCGCTGTAATAGGTCAAAACCGAATTACCCTATTACAGCGGTTTCTTTGGAACCGCTGTAATAGGTGCGCTTTAATAGTGTATTTTGTAGTAGTGATTCTAGATTAGCTCGAGCCAATGAGTGATCGGGGAGGAATTCTATCTATTACATGGATTTTCGCCTATACAAGATCTAATCTTCTTGTTTCTCCAAGACTTCATGTGCCATCATGAACCGCCAATTGGGCCTATCTCTAAATGATTACACAGAAATAACTTATACGAAAATTCTATGAAGTTGAAGATACAAACTGGGGGGCTCAAACTCTGACCCAATACAAGCCAGATAAGACAGCAAAGATAAACCCTAAGTCCATACATGGTGTCACCATCACACCCAATACAACCCAAATAAGACAGCGAAGATAAACCCTAAGTCCATACATGGTGTCACCATCACATAAATAAGGAGCATGTCAAACAATTAAACATTTATGTGAATCGCACATCAAATCTAATTTAATATATTAAATCTAATTTAATCATTGATTAAATCTAATTTAACCCTATCAAACTAAATTTAATTTAGTTTGACTACTTTAATCAAATTAAAGTGTGTGACTATATCAAATAAAGTCACATGGGTAATCTAATCTAAACACATAGCAACATCATGAAAAATATTCTAGTTTAATAAAAAGCTATTTTTAGTTTGAAAAATTTAAGTCCAATTAAATTTTTCAATAAATTGGATTTAAAATAATTTTAAATCCAATTTAAATTATTTAACTAAATCTAATTTATCATTTGAATAAACTTAAATCCAATTTAATTTATTCACTAAATCTAATTTAGAAGTTGAAACAAAAAAAATTATTCTATTAGGGTTTCTCTATTGATAAATAGTTTGGTCAAACTCTTCATTGGGTCAAACCCACATAATTAATTATTTCACAATTGGATAACCCAATTAAATCGCTGGGTCAAACCCAGCATAATTAATTATGCTGGGCTGGCCTAGTTTTAATTTAAATTATAGTTGGGCTCGGCCAAGCACTTTAAATTAATGTACTGGACCAACGCCCAGCACTTGCTTGACCACGTTGGGCTAAGCCTAGAGCTATTTACCGTGCGCTAAGCTCGGCCCAGCGCGGATCATTCGTGCCCTAGGCTCAGCCCAACGCTAATGTTATGCGCTAGGCTGAGCCCAGTGCTAAATGCCTTTAGTGTTGGGCTTAGCCCAACACATCTTTAATTGTGTTGGGCCAAGCCTAACACCCCATCTCTACCCTAATTGCTTTTCGCATGCTGCCGCACCGGCGGTGGTGTGCCACCCTTCAAACGGCTCGTTTTTCCAAAAATATGATTTTTCCAAAAAATAAGAATCTGATTCAATTTTTCGTTTTACCCGCTAAATCCAATTCAACTCAAAAAATTTAATTTTTCAGATTTGCATTCATAACATAAATTACCCAATTCACATACAATATTTAAACACATGTTTATGCTATTAAAACAATTAAAACACATAAACATACAACGAATATCATTAATCTCCCGAATTTTGGCTCTGACACCACTGTTGTGATTCGGTCTAGCGGATAAAAATTTTGATCCGAATCACATCGAGAATCGAATTCGGGGTTTCATGATAGTATTTCACAATAAGAACAGATTACGTAAGAGATTAATCGAATTACCTTTTGACAACAAAATTCAAATAATCAGCAGCAGCCCCAGACTCCTGCCTCTAGATTATCACGAGGAAGAAAAATCTCTGAGAAAGCTCTGATCTCGTCCCCGACAACAATGGCAGAGGCGGCTAGTTGGAGAGAGAGGGAGGGAATTTTGCCTTTCCTATTGCTCTAGGTTTCTTTTGGCTCAAAGTCAGATTCAGAATAACGATTTGTGTAGAGTTCTGACATTGACTAACTACTTATACCAAGTAAGCAGAACCCCTAGGTATAATACAAAGGGGCAACCACTAGGCTTGTTTAGAATGGGCTTCCGGGCTTTGTTCCATCTTAGTCTGTGTGTAACCAATTAAATCCAAATCCAATCCAATTGATAATTAATTAATTATTTTAATCCAATTAAAGTTAATCCAATTAATTTAATTCAACTTATAAATTAATTTCTAATTAATTTAACTTATGAATTAATATGATTTAACTAATTTATTTAATCTAATTAAATATCTTTAATTAAATCACGTCATCCATTTTGTTAGTCAATCACATCAAATGTGATTTTACCAAAATACCCTTATCATGGAAAAACATTCCTTTTCTTCACATAGCATAACTCTCTAGGCTCGATTCAATTGGCAGTGGGAGGATTCAAAGGATAAGGTTGTCACCTAGCCAGCACCGTGAACCAAATCGTAGCCCAATTGAATACGAGATGAACACGTCATCACAAACCTTGATTACGACTACCATATGCGTATAAACTCTTCACCAACATGACCCAATCAAGTAAGAGCAATGGTACGTCAAACTTATAGAACTTGATGTTGTACTCGATAACCATAATAACGTGAAATTACCACATTACCCTCAGTGACCATCACTAGTTAGTTTATATGCTTTGGCCAAAGACTTTCTAATTTCAATTACTTATGATCGTACAAGTCACATACTTGTTTACTCTCAATCATTGACCGTCAAAGAGCAAATACCTATGTGATCGGATTAATGCGAGTCAATTTCAAATATCTTAATTCCGTTAACTATATTCATGACACCAGCTTCCACTATCTAATCAGTGTTCGACTGGCACTTCCTTGTCAAAGCAGGTGCTATACGAGTTGAATTTTAACACCCAATTAAAATTTCTTAACTCACGAACTCCCTTTTAAAATATTAAGTACTTGACTCTTCCAATGCCTCCTCTCAACCATAAGAGGTGGAAAGTCTATCTTCAAATCTCATGGACCTATTTCTTCAACATATTTAAATGACATTAGATTTATATGAACCCAATCAAAACCTTTATTCTATAATAGAAACGTAAAATCGTTTGTACAAATAACTTATCAAAACCCTACTCAATCTAATTCTTCATTGGGATTGAGGGTATAAACCTAACACCAATGTCATTCAAGGCTTTGGATATACCAAGTTGCTTCTTGCCTTTGGATTTCTTTTTCTTATAGGGATTTGATGACCTAGCAGTAGAAATGGACAAAGCAACCTCCTTTCCTTTAGGCTTCATTTTTTCTTGAGCTATTGAGAGCTTGTTGATTAGCCTAGCCAATGTGCACTCAATCTCATTCATATTATAGTTCACAATAAATTGTGAAAAGGATTTGGGAAGTGATTGAAGAACGAGATCAGTTTGAAGATGGAAATTCATGGTAAAGTCGAGAGTCTCTAATCTCTCGATCATGGAAATCATTTTCAGAACCTGATTTCCCTCATCCTCTCCTTCACCCATCCGAGCTCCAAAGAGCTCCCTCGATTGTCATACCAAGCAGTCCTACTGTGCTCTCCATACAGCCCTTTGAGGTGCAACAATATAGCCCTAACATCTTCCATGTTTTCATGGGATCGCTGCAACTCATTGTTCATGGAGCCAAGCATGTAACCTATAACACGGATACCATCTTTGATCTACGTGTTATAGTTATCATGCATGTCCTCATCATTATCTTCCATAGGAATAGGAGGACGGTTGGCCTGAGCACATAACCATGTGACTCTAAACTAAGGACAATCCTTAAGTTTCTGAACCAGTCACCAAAGTTAGGTCCAGTGAAGACATTCTTTCCAAGCAGTACTGACAATGGGTTATTGACCATTTTTTAGAGAGATAACGAAAATAACTGCAGATAATAAACCAAGATATAATAAGATCATTATGTTGTACCCAAGTAGAATTAGGACATATTTTGAAGTAAGCGATTGAGTTCTTCAATGATTCCAATGAGTTGCAACCTTTTTCGATACATGGCTCGTTGGACTCTTTGTAGTGGCGTTCCACGCCAATCAATCTAACTGATGGTTCAATCTCACTTTGGCTCATGGACCACTTGACCGCAACCTTTTTTGATATATAAGTGGTGATCCATCTAAACCAATACCCATTAATTACTATCAATCCAATAATTAAATTCCACCTTGCATTCTTTTTCCATACATGGGGCGAAACTTGTTTCTATCAAAGGCATCCAATGCACTAAAGAAAATCGAAAATCATGTCATAATGCATAACCCCCTTATTCTGGGACGACGCTATTCACCAGACATGAATTCATTTTCTAAACCTTGATGGAGAGCCAAGATATCTAATATCCTTTGCGTACTCAGTGTTTTATAGTTTAGAGAATTTTAATTGTTCATTTAAAGTCTCACTTTGCATATTAATTTATTACGCACGTATGTGGATAATATCAATATAAGCATAGAAAAACACCTAGCAATTCTATCAACATGCATTCCATGGACATTCTAGATTGGTCCAAGCCAATGAACCAATCACGGGATAGGTGCCTAAAGAGTTTTAATCTTCTGGATAAACTCCAAGCTCTAAGCTCCAAGTGGATCCTCCAAGAAAATTCTAAGTGCCTAATACTAATAACAACATAATGCAACCTATACAAAAGTCTATGTAAAATAAATACAAACTGGGGGGCTCAAACTCCGGCCCAATACAATCCAGATAAAACAAAGCGGTAAACCCCAAGTCCATGGAATGCATCCACCACAATATACATCATAGCATGTAAATAAACTATTTAAGGTTATGTTGGCATTTGAATAAATTAAAATCAAATTTTAACTTATTATTAATTAAATCCAATTTAATTATAATAAAGATAAATCCAATTTTGATTTAGATGGGATCATCAAATCTAATGTAATCATATTAAAACTAAGTTTCACTTAATCTTAATGTGAAGATTAAATCTAACTTAATCCAATTTAATTTATAGTATTATTATATCTAATTTGATATATAGAAAAATTCAATTCAATTCAATTTTAATGGAATAATTAAAGCTAATTTTATTTGAAACAAAGGTTCTAATTTAGAAAGGGGTCATGAATTAATCTAATGGACAAGATCAAGTGTATTTGGTCAAATACAATATATATATATATATATATTAATCTCACTGGGCAAGGCCTAGCAATTCGATGGGCCAAGCCTAACAACTTATCCAATTGCGCTGGGCTAACCCAGCACTTCTCATGTGTGCTGGGTCAAGCCCAGGGCTAGATATTCTTCGTTGGGCCAAGCCCAGCGAAGATTAATTCAATGTGTTGATCGAGGCAGTGTGGCCCAGCGTAGATTAATTCAATGTGTTGGGCCGAGCCCTACACTGCAGGCAATGGCAACCTCCTCTGTCGTTACCGACGACAGTCATTTTGCATTTCAAGCCAAGAAAGAAGGCTATGCAAATCTGATTTGTACAGTTTGTTCATCGGTATGGACGCCGCCGCTTCACGATAAACAGCGACAGATAGGTGCGCCGCTGTCAACAGAGTATGGCGGTGCATTTGTCACCGCCTCTTGGCTCTCACGGCAAAGCTGTGTGAACAATAGCCTTTGATGGCTGCTTTTGCACAACGACGATGTCGTCTTCGCGGTAGCGGCGCCACCAATGCTGCCACCCTCTTCTTTTCATCTCTATATCGATTCAATCTTTGTTTTTCAGATTTTTACATCCGATCCAAGAATTCCAAATTCAGTTTCAAATTTGCTTAATCCAATTAATGAGATTCAAAATCCTCATAATTATTTTATATAAATTCATTTATAAAACTTAGATTTAATTCAAAATTAAATCGGCCAACATAATTATAAACGCATAAAAATCATCAAAACCATTAAAGTTGGTTGTGATAGCACTGTTAGGAATCCTATGTAGGAACGCAGTGGAAATTAATAGCATGTTGAATTCCTAAAGTCGAGTCACTTTGTGGCTTTGTTGATTTATCGGATTTCAAGAACATAATTATAAAATCGAATTACCTTACTTGGAGCATGATCTGATTCTTGATCTACAGTCCACAACAGCAATCCCCGGGACTTCTATCTCTAGCGCTTCACACAAAGTAAGATTGGAAGTCTTTGGATTCCTCTCTCCTTTTGAATGACGGCTAAGCAGAGAAGAGGAGGAGGAGAAATTTTATTTTCTCTACGTGTTAGGCAGATGACTGGATGATTCCTAACATAGCAGTTTGAGGATTAAATAAATTCTCAAATCCTAAGCCCATAGTGGGCACTTAATAGGCCCTAGTGGACAACCAAGGTGGGGTTAGTTGGCCTAGACAACTCAGTCCACCTTTAATTAATTAATCTAGTTTAAATCAAATTAAATATATAATTAATTAATTCTTTTAAATTTAAATAATTAATTAATCGAATTTATTACATATTTGAATCATTGATTTAAGGATTAAATAAATTCCCAAATCCTAAGCCCATAGTGGGTACCTAATAGGCCCTAGTGGACAACCAAGGTGGGCTTAGTTAGCCTAGACAACTTAGTCCACCTTTAATTAATTAATCTAGTTTAAATCCAATTAAATATATAATTAATTAATTTTTTAAATATATAATTAATTAATTCTTTAAATATATAATTAATTAATTCTTTTAAATTTAAATAATTAATTAATTGAATTTATTACATACTTGAATCATTGATTTAACTCATTATCATTTAATCTAATTAAATAAAAAATGAAATCAATTCTTCATTTTATTTAATCAGTTCACCTAATGACAAATTACCAAAATGTCCTTACAACAAATACATAAAGATATCCCGCTTACATCTTATAGTGTGACTTTCTATGTTCGTCTCGATTAGCAATGGGTGGATTCCAAATGACGTGGGTGACACATAGCCAGTTCTGTGGCCCCGTAGCCCAATCGAGTACGAAATGACTGGGTCATTAAGAACCTCTTGATCATAAATACCATATGAGTATAATCCCTTCACTGACATATCATGATCGAGTAGAGTCATGAAATATGTCAAACTCATAGGACTCGATTTTGTGCAATACATCATAGTAAGATGAATTTACCAAACTACCCTTCGTGTTCCACACTAGTTAGTTTATCTACTTTGGCCAAAGACTTATCATTTCATTTACCTATGATCGCACATGATATAATCTTGTTTAATATGGAGATAGTGAATCTCATCTTGGCAGTCACCTCACAACTGCTACTTGACTCATTGAGATCACTTCGAGGTCGACCCCACCAATTGGTAAATCAGGTCTAACTACTCTAGTAATAGATCCAATCACTTCGAGGTCGACCTCACAACTGCTAATTGATCGTGACCCCTCAGGTCTTAGACTCATGCATACTATTATGATCAGTAATCTAATCGTTGACAGTCATTGAGTAAATACCCATGTAATCGGATTACTATGAGTCGTGTTTAAATATATCAATTCCATTGATATCTGTGGCACAAGCTCCCCACCATCTCATAGTGTTCGACTTGCACTCATTGTGAGACAATGTGTCATACAAGCCGAATATTAATGCCCAATTAAGATTCTTTGACTTGTAAACCCCTTTAAGTGATCGAGTACTAGACTCTTCCAGTGCCATTTCCTTATTCCATAAGGAGTGGAAAGTCCACATGATACACATGGACTATTTATTCAATACTTATTAATGTCATATAGATTTATAGAAACAAAAGGATAATTGTCTTTCTATAAATGGAATAAACATTTGTACAACATAATGAAATGCCCTATACAATCTATTTCCTCGTTGGCATCTAGGGCACACACCTAAGAATATATATATATATGAAAGAGACTAGAGAAAAATAAAAAAAATATTTTTTTAAAAAATTGAAGCATATTTTAGTCAGTGGGAAAATAGAAAAAAAATTGTTTTTTATGGTATTTTAATTCACACAGAAATTTGATGTTTCATGAATTTTTTTATCTTGTTATTGTACAAAGGGGTAAAAGGGACATTTAACGCTTAGCGACAACTTTTTGGACTCACTACAAAAAAAAAAAAAAAAAAAACATAACTGACCAAATGTCAAGTGACACTAAACGTTGTCACTAATTATAAATTTGTAGTGACAATATTTTTTTGTTTTGCAACAACAATATGTTCTGTATGCTTAATAACTACAAGATTTGTATAGAAATTATTGTTCTTGCTAACTAGTGATAAGGAAATTATTGACAATTAGTGACAACAATTATAGTTGTCACTCAATTTGTGTTGTCATTATACATGTGTCACTAATTATCAATGGTGACAGCCACTACAAAAAAAAGTAATATTAGTGACAAATTTAAGTGACAATGTTAAATTTGTCACTATATATACATATATATACATAATAAGTGACAATAATTTTTGCTTTGTCACAATAAGAATTTTTAGTGACAAAAGTTTTTTTAAAGTTGTCACTATTAACAATTAGTAGCACACCTTTAGTGACAACACAAATAGAGTGACAACTATAATTGTTGTTACTTTATAGTTGTCACTAAAGGTGTGTCACTAATTGTCAATAGTGACAACAACTTCCTTGTCATTAATCACCAAGAGTGACAACTTCTATACAAATCTTGTCACTATTAAACATGTAAAGCTTATTTTTGTGACAAAACAAAATTTCTTGTCACAAAAAAAATCATAATTAGTGACAATTATGAAATTGTCACTTGACATTTTGCTATTAATATCATAATTTTTTGTAGTGAACTTTGAATAAATTCTTATCACTAAAAATCTTTTCTGTGACAAAGCAAAAATTATTTTCACTCATTATGTATATCTAATGACAATTTAAGTTTGTCACTTCAAATTTTGTTATTAATATTAGATTTTGTTGTAGTGACCGCCGGAGTTCAATAGGAGCTATATTGATAATTTATCAAATAGAGGGGTTAGTTATAATTATTCAATAAGTGATAGAGTGTGCATTTAGTTAGCCCTTGCAAATATTACGTCATTTTATAGAAATATGGTAAATTCTCTAATTCGAAATTCGAGCAAGTCTCTCCTTTCTCTTTGAAACAAAAATTTCAACAAGTGTGAATATAAAGGAACGTAGGTTACTTAGATTTTACTTTACCATTCGTTTACATCCCTTGATTTAGCAAATATTGGCCCCTCAATGTACATAGTTAATTAATGAATTACAAGAATTTCTTCTAAAATTACAAGAGAATTAGAAATTTGCAGATAATACGCATCACTCAATTATTTATTTATTTTTTTAATTCAAGAGGAAGGGGAATACTCTACGTATCTAGCCCGACAAACTCGGGTTGATAGCTATAATCTTGAGCCATAAAGACTTTATCTTGCTCCATAAAGGAGGGGAAAGCCACAACTTGTGGCAGTCTGGATTCGAAATCATGACCTCTCACATAAAGTAGGAGGTGAATAGCACTAAACCATTAGGTCTTTGGTCGCATCACTCAATTTATATTTAAGCTCTCATAACTCCATAGTTGACCACTGCATGCCGGAACGTTTGCGCTGAATTCACCCACCTTGTGTTGCCATACAAACCATACTTCCCACTTCAAATACTTTCTGGGCGTCTGGCTACAAATTTCTCCAAACCTCAAACATTCATTCCAAAATGGAAATTAACTAACTTGCAAATTGGGGTGGGGTGGGGTGGGGTGGGGGGGGGGGATAGAGCATTGGTAACCTTGGGATGTTCTATGCTGCCCAGCTCAGCCGTTGGATCCTCCCAATAGCGGGGGGAGGTATTTAGCAATTTAAACCCCCCCTCCATGTGGGGAATCCAACGGCTGTTGTTGGGCTGAGACCAACATAGAATTTTCCGGTAACCTTGCTTAATTAAACTTTTAATTTTCAGGGGGTGGGGATAAAGCATTGGTAACCTTGCTTTATTAAACTTTTAATTTTCAAAAAGACAAAAAAAATTGGAAATGTTATTCACGCCAATATTCCGGCCGCACACTGGCCGTACACCATAAAAGAAATTAAAATGATTTTATGTTACAAATTATGTAGTGTGAATATATATATATATATATATATACACAAAATTAATTACATAGGTGATGAAATTCAAAGCGGCCAAAGAAGCACCAGCTGTGCAAGATTCATGCATCCCAAAATATATATGGATAAAATCTCTAATGTAATATATAGATCTGAAATCTCTTTTTCCTCGGATGAGATGATGAGATCGACTCAACCTAGCTATAATAGCTAATGTATATCTATATATTAATCTTATCACCTCTCTATCTCTATCTCTATATATGTCTTCTTCTACCATCATCCACTTTTGTCTCCAAATGTCAATTTAAAGCCAAATCTGCGTAATCCTTGCCAGGATTTGGATGATCATCATGCTTTTCTTTTTCTTTTTCTTTTTCTTTTCTTTTTTCTTTTCTCATTAATTAAAAAGTTATGCCATCAATATTCGTCTTTAATTTCTAAAATAAATATTAAATAAATATGAAAATAATGCCCACATGCCAATAAAAACCCTGCTTCCCAACCCTATTTTTCCTCTCTTCATTTTTTGGCTTTACACCAATAGATAGAGACACCGTCCATGTCTCCATCACAATTCTTCATCTCAAGTTCATTTTGTTGATCTTTAGTTACAAGAACTTGTATATCTATACACAACAAGGAAAATAGAAAGACAAGAAAAAAAAGGGTCAACATATATATATTTATGATAATTGATAACTATATATTTTTTATTTTAGATTAATTATTAATTGGTATTGTAAAAACACACAGAGAGGGCAAGAAAAGGTTTGCAAGGTGGATCCAAGGCATGGAAAGAGAGCACTTCCTATGGAAGCATCGCCGGAGAAAAGCAGCGATTATGGATTTTCCGGTGGAGAAAAGGATACTTCCGCCATGATTTCAGGTACCATGCCGCCGCCGGAGAGTGCTCAAGAACAAAACCAAGATCAAGGTATGCTTACTTTAACATATGCTAGCTCCAAAACCCTTGTTTCTTTCAAGTCTATTCTAGGTAGATGAATTATAAATTTACTATACAGTGCTTTTATATATATTTATATATATATATGTTAAATATATTATATAGGTTGTATATACTAATTAATTTGTAACTTTGAACTTCTTCACCTGCTATATGTATATGTTTTTTTCTGATGATGAGTTTTACAGTATAATCCCTAAGACTAGCCGGAAGTAATTGTCAAGTTATATAGTGTTAGTGGGAAAAGAATTAAATGAAAAGATTGAAAAAGAACTCATGAGGAAAGAGGCAAAGATATTGCAAATTGTTAGGCAAGTTCATTGTATGTATTTCACTTTGCGTAAAGTAGTATCTAACTCTCTCTCTCTCTAGATCTCTCTTTCACAAAATGGAGCAAGGATCTAATACACACATGCCCATATCTATATTTTTGTCAAGCTGACACGTTTTCTTTACATTAACTATTATTTTGAACGTGTGTAGCTGGAAATATTCGTCTTTTCTACTACTAATTATTTGGTCGGTAATCAAAACCCTTAGCTTCAGAATGATATATTGCAAATTTTGTTGCAATCGCATGTTCTATTTTATATATGAATGACGTGTATAAAATATTTTTTTGTATATAAATTTCTTATGTAATATATATGCTTTTCTTGCACGATATGCAATAAAAGATGCAATACAATTCTGCAATAAAATATCTCGTGTGCTTAGCTTGCACGTAACAAAAATCTAACACCATCGACCAATTCATATTTTGTCAACTTTTAAACATCCCGGCGTATTCATATCACTTATAATTTTAAGTTGTTTTCGATTAGTTTAAATATGCCTCAATTGTCTTCATATATTAGGTAATATCAAACTGTATTTTTACCTTATTAACTCTTTAATCTAGTTGTATTGACTTAATAAGGTGTTTTCGGTAATTTCATCTTCACAATGCTAATCAGGTTATTACACATAAAAGTGTTTTGGACTATAGATAACTTTAATTTGGACTAATATGTACTAAGTATTTTGTGGAGCACAATTTTGTGTTGATGAAAATTGCAAGTATATATAAATATTGTCAATGTGAAAACAATAAATGTGTATTTCTCAAAGAGGAACATACAATGAGATGTCAATTGTTTTTTTTAATTAATGAATGGGTGACGGGATATATGTCATGAATATTGAAAAACAATAATTGACAATGAACAAATGACTATTACAATTAGCTAACAACTACTATAAAAGTATAGAAAAGATTCACACATAGGTGGGAGACAATGGGAGTAGTCTGATATCTCGGGGCCTCAATTTTGCTAGTAGAGTTAGCTAAGCTAGGCTTCATCAGTATGAGAGATTGAATATAAATAAGGATATGGATATGAATATGAATATGAATATGGTTATGATTATGAATATGAATATGAATATGGATATGAATATAAATATACTTCGAGCAGTAGGAGAATCAATATATGGATTAAACAAGACATCAGTTAACATGCAGCCATTGTATTTCAACTTCTGCATATTTTTCGTTTAACAAGTTTCGTGCCACTGCAAGATTGATGTATACGCAAGTCATATGATACTTCAACAAAAACATATAATTCCACATTTTGACACTGTTACATATGTATTTTACGAAAAGGAACTGTGAAAAAACACTATAGAGGAGTGAGACAAAGGCCATGGGGTAAATGGGCTGCCGAAATACGGGACCCGAAAAAGGCGGCACGAGTTTGGCTTGGCACATTCGACACAGCTGAGGATGCAGCTCTTGCATACGATGATGCTGCTCTCAAATTCAAAGGCTCAAAAGCAAAACTCAATTTCCCAGAAAGAGTTCAAGGCAAAACCGAACTTCGCTATCTCAGCTCCGACTCGTCTAGCAACCATCCGCAGGGAACAATTTCAAGCAATTTCCAGGCCCAACTCCCTTCTGATCCATTAATGCATAATACTTTTCCAGGGCTTCAGCAGTATGCGCAATTACTGTCTAGCAATGATGCTGAATTCCCTTATTTCACTTCAGCTCTTTACAATAATCAGCCATCAGGATATGAGTATTCTGGATCTCAGCCGATGACTTGTTCCTCGGCCAACGACACGTCAATGCCACCACAGCAGCATCAAGACTATCAGCCTAGTTTTGCAGATCAGTATCATTATGGAAACTTTTCTAGTTCGGATTTTACAAATTATAGCGACTATTTCGACCCAAACAACCCGAATGGATGAGTAGTTGATGCAGTCGATCAGTGCATGAGATCGATCAAATGAGAAGCTATGTTCGTGTAGCTTCATAGCTCATGATCAGAACTATATATATGTAGTATGATCTTTTGTGTGTTTATGTATTCTGATGGTAATTTAATATGTTATTGAGTCATGAGGAGAGAGTGCGAGATTTTAATGCATCTCCCCTTGTAGCAATGCTTTTCAGTTAGTATTTTTATTGTGCATGAATAAGCAGGGTGTTGCATCAATGATCAGGCTGTATATGGTTCATGTGCAAT
Organism: Buddleja alternifolia; assembly: GCA_019426215.1. Taxonomy (NCBI): domain Eukaryota; kingdom Viridiplantae; phylum Streptophyta; class Magnoliopsida; order Lamiales; family Scrophulariaceae; genus Buddleja; species Buddleja alternifolia. The sequence continues at coordinate 6,023,971 of CM033406.1, forward strand.
GATCAGTTGTGAATGCATTGGATCATTTAATTTGAATATACTTTTATAATTTCTACTCATGAGAGTATTAATTGGTGACTGATAACCCAATTAAATACTAATAGGTATATAAGGAGAAAAAAATGTCACAGTTTGCAAATATATATATGGCCATTTCCCAGTGAAGAAATTAAAACACGTAAAATCTCCACATATATAATCCAGTTTTTCAACTTCTCGACCCGACAATGAAGTTACATATTTGCTAATGAACTTAAAAGCTATGGAGGCTGAGTTCATTAGCTATGGTGTGAAGTATCTTTCTTGAACTAGAAGCAAGGAATTGAGCGGGAGGTTGGAATTAATCACATCATATTTTATGGCTATATATAATTAATTAGTTCCTAGCTAGTAGCATGCAACTCGCATAAAATCTATAAAAAAATGAAGCCAAAGTGTACAAAAGAGGAAGTGTCTACTTTTGAAGAACAAATCATAGGGCCTACAAGACTACTATATTTAATCATCCGTGAGTTTATGTCAAAAAGATTATTTCTATCTACCCTTACTTACTTATGTACCAACTTGCATGGAAATGATCATTCTCTCGTTTTTAAGTGGAGTTTCAATTATAAAATCAGACAATTGGCCCTCCCCTTTATATGTATGTGTGTCCAAATGTCAATTCCAAACCGCAAAGCTGAATAAAGTCATCTAGGACCGCTACCAAACGAAAAGATTATCCTCTCTACTTTTGAACTTAGACAATGGGGGACTAACCTAGCTAGATTTAAATGATATTTTGTCATGATTCCAAAAGTTCTAATTGCAAAGATTGTTAGCTAGTATGAGAGCTAAAGTTAGTCTTAGAAATACTAATAAAAATGTAAGCGTGCTCTAATCCTTGACGTGGAAAATTAAAGCATGAAATAAAGAAGCTCTTTATAGAAATTAAGATCTTAGGTCCAACTTTGAAAGTGAGGACGCATTACGTAGTACCTTAAATATGATTGAATAATGAAATTCCAAAAACTTGAGCCAAAAGGCAATTGAAAATCAACAACTATGGTAAGTTGGTTCAATTATATATATATATATATATATATATATATATATATATATATTTGGTTGTCCACCCGGTTCACCGGAGCTTTGCCCCGATTACATCCGGATCCAACCCGAGTCGCACACCTGGCAGTGGTGGGTGAGTCTTCCAGTGAAGGTTTTCTGCATTCACAAAGTCTCAAACTCGAGACCTTATTTAAGCGGAATCGAGCTGCTTACCATTCGAACCAACCCTCATTGGTGTTGATTCATTTATATAAGTATATATGTTTGCTTCTTAAAAGCTTTTAGAATGTTCAACAATATCATGACAAATGTTAATATATAAACGTACAAGTTTATCATTTCACAGATATTTCTATAATTTTTTAGAATGTATTTATAAAAGCAAAATTTATTAGGGTAATCTTTTACAGAAAAATAGTACATATTCCTATTTTTTCTTATATGCTCCAAGTACCATATACTAAATCTTGTCTATTACTAAGACATCTTCATGACGTGACATACATTGTTTTGGATATTCTACATTGAAATTTGTTTTTATCTTGTGATTCGCTATAAAAAAAATACGTTATTATCACTCACCTACATCTATGTATATATTTTCACTACAACAAAAAGTAATATTAGTAGTAAAACTTGAAGTGACAATGTTAAAATTGTCACTAGATATATACAATGAGTGACAATAATTTTTACTTTATCGTAAATAAAAAATTTTAGTGACAAGAATTTTTTTAAATTTGTCACAATTGACAATTAGTGACACATGTATAGTGACAACACCAATAAAGTGACAACTATAATTGTTGTCACTAATTGTTAATAGCGACAATAATTTTCTTGTCATTAATTATCAAGAGTGACACATTCTATATATATCTTGTCACTATTATATATGTAAAACTCATTCTTGTGTCAAAATAAATATTCTTGTCACTACTAATTTACAATTATTGATAATTTTGATATTGTCACTTGGCATTTTATCACCAATATTTTTTTTTAGTGTAATTAAGAAAATATTTCGTATGGTGATATTAATATATTATATAAAATAAAATATTAAAAATATCAAATTATAATACAAGATCCAATCTATACATATACTTGTTTGGTCCTTAGATTTAAATTTGGGATTCACACAGACACGCATAGGGCTCCGCTCCTCGTGAATATTGCGCATGCAAAGCAGGCGTTTGGTGGGCCTCACCAAGCAAGAAGGAAACCATATATAGAAGGGCCCAAGAAAGGAGATTTGGAGCTAGTGGTACGGGTAGCTGCCAAAATTGATTCTTTGCTTTTTTTTTTTCTTTTAAGCACCAAATGAACAAATATTTCAAGATACAATAACATAGCATAAAAGTCTCGTATAAAAGACAAAACAACTCTAATACACAAGAGAAGACCGCATTTTTTTTTAGAGAATAATAAAATAACAACTTGATATGAGTCCAATTCCCAACCATGATTTTATATAATATATTATGATATAATTATATGCATAAAAATAAAGAAAGTAATTGCGAGAAAAGTAAAGTTAGTTTATTCATCCTTCCAACTAAGTATTTATACAAGCTTGATGACTTTGGCTAAATAGGCTAGCTAGATAAAAACTAGATTCCATCTATAATTACATATGGTAGTTTCAGCTTATTAGAGTGCATGGGTCAGGTTGTGGCCCACGACTCAGATTGAATCCATATTTAACTAGGACTAAGAGTCCTAATAGGAATAGAAGTATATCTTTATTCAAAAGATGTATCTTCGCAGATATTCACAACAACTCAATAAAAAAAATGACGTCTTTTCTGATCAAATAACCTTCTCCGGATAACACACTCTCTCCTCAAGAAAAACGTTCTCTTCTCTCCCTCTTTGAAAATCATCTAAGCCTCCTCCAGGGATTTAAGGGGTGCACTATATTGGAAGCTCTAGTAGCAACCACCGGGACCTACGAGGAGTACACCATTAATTTGTTGGCTTGTAGACGAGCTCGAGTACGAAGGGGATTTAGATCATTACTCTGCTGCAAGATCAAGGATTCAATAACGGTGAAGGTATGTCCTTGAATCTCTACATGTGTTTATGTGAAACTACATTTTAGTTAATTTTATACTGTGGTATCAGAGCCATGTAGGCTCTATCTCACCACTAATTAAACATGATTCGTTTTTTCTTTAAATATCAAACATGAGATTAATATTTGTTTGAAAATCATTAAATTCGAACATCATGTTCTGATTTTATGTAACATTTGATAGATAATCGAATGGGTTAAATAGATTGGACTCATTTTCTTCGATGAAACCCGGAATTGATATTCGAATTTATGATCTTATTTTCAATTTTGTACTTCGTAATTTTTATACTATTAGAAAAAATCTCAGAAAGACAATGAAAACAGTATCAATTGCATAAAAATTGGATAAGAAACGAGTTTATTATGATTTTTTGAAAATTTGCCCGAATTTTGAATCTTTTCTTTGAAAAAACCCCATGGTGCCGGAAACAGTTGGGAAATGATAAATAAATAATGCAGCATAAAAAAAATATCTCAAAATGTCATTATTGATTTGCATATTCAAATCGTAAAACTAAAATCAAATCTCTTGTAGCGAAGTGGTTGGAAATTTCTTGTTTTGCGTGATTCGGGCATATTGCAATCCTCGTGAATCCTTGAAAAATCTAATATTCATTCTTAATTTCTGATCCAAACAGTAGAACTGCTACTGTCTCTAAATCACCACGGCGGAAATGCAATGGAAAGATCTCCCCTTTTTCCTCCTTGAAGTGGACGGCTAGCTTAGAGAAAGGGAGGGAATTTTTTCTCTTGCTCCGGAGGCTCACAATTTAACTGATGTCAACTAGGTTAAAAAGTCATAAGTGATATGCTTTTATATCACATGACTTGATAACCAAGTGAAAGCAAAGCTTTTCTTAGGCGTCCTAATATGAGCGTCCATTTGGATGCCCGTTCGTGGCTCAATTAGATGTGTTTAATTAATTAATTTAATTCAATATTCATTTATCCAATAAATAAATAAATTAATTAATCTATTAATTTATTTTAAAAAAAATTAATTAATAAATAATCTTATCTATTAATTAATTATCCCATCTAATAAGTAATTAATTATTACCTTCGTCTCCAAAATAATTCCCTTAATTTTTCTTTTGCAGATCCCTTAAGTGCGACTATTTAGGTTCGTCCCATTTGGCAATGGGAGAAACCAAAGATGTGGGTAACATTTAGCTAGTCATGTGACCCACATCAAAACCCAAACGAGATCGAAAGAATGAATCATTCTAAAACCTTTCCCGTTGTGAATACCATACAAGTATAAACCTATTATTCTAATATTTTAGTCATGGGAGAGTCACGGTTTAGTTAAACTCACATGATTTGACCATATGTTTAAGTCATAATGAGCCGAGGTCACTGAGCTTACTCTCATGTCTAACACAAGCAACTCCATTACTTTGGTCACAGACTTTTTACCTCACTCATTCATGATGGCATAGGATATATGCCCATTCACTTATGAGAGAATAAATTTCATCTTAATAATCAGTTAAAACCACCACTTGCCTATCAAGTTGCACTTCGAGGTTGACCTTGTTAGGAATCCTATCAGATACGCAGCGGAAGATGAACACATATGGATTCCTAATGTCGGATCACTTTATGGTTTTTAATAATTTTATATAAACAGAAATAAGACACATAACAATTATCGTTCTTGCAGCGTGATTCGTTTCTTGATCTACCCTCTACACAACAGTAATTCCCAGGACTCCTGCCTTTAGATATCAAGCGGAGCAAGCATGAAAATTCTCCGGCTTCCTCTGTCTCGTCCAAGGCGGTTAGTGAGAAGAGGGGAGAAGATTCTCTGCATTGTTACGTGTTAGGCGGAATAGAATAGAATGATTCTTTTCATAGGAGTTTGAGGATTAAATAAATCCTCCAACTCCACGCCCATTAGTAGGCACCTCCTAGGCCCTCATATATGATCAAGGTGGGATAAGTTAGCCCAATCTACTTAGTCTACCTGTAATTAATTAATTCATAGTTTAATTCAATTAAGTATTCAACTAATCAATTAATTAATCTCTCTTACCTGGAAGGAAGAGGTCTCTGGTGGTCCCAAGTGGCATACGAAAGGGTCTAGAGGGGGGGGGGTTGAATAGACCCTGAAGTCTTTTTCGACTTCACAAAATTTTCGTATCACTTTAGAAATTTCAACGCTTGGAAAAACTGATAACTTAGAATTAATGATTTCAACAATTACCAAAGTAGGGTAACGTTTCAATCACTTAATCAGGGTTAGCACAGCGGAAATGTTTTTATAGCTTAGCGTTCCTTTTAACTAATTAGTCGCTTATTAGTTTTAAATGCTTTTTCAAGATATAATATGACAGTGTAATGTAAGGCAATAAAATAGTAAATGACACAAAATATTTGTAAGGTTCGTTGGTTGGTGTAATCCCAACTACGTCCTTCTTCTCCTTTTCACTCGGAGGAAATCCACTAAAATGATTCTCAAAAAATCACACAAAATCTTCTACAAATTAGGGAGAGAGGTGAAGACGATCTCGAGCTCCTTGATCACACAGATTTCAGCTCCAATAAAGATCTTCTCCAAGATGGCCTTGAGCTCCTTGATCACTCAGACTTCAGCTCCAACAAAGACCTTTTCTTCAACAAGCTTCTCTTACTCAAAAATACTGCTTGTGGAAGTCAACAATCTTTCTCACTCAGATGAAAGGTGTTGAGGGTTTATTGTAACATGTTTGTTTGATGTTGGGAAGTTCAAACAACTTGGGATATCTCAATAATAGTGTGGGGTTCTTTTTGGAAGATGTTTGAGATATCGGGTGACTGTCTGGAATGTATTTGAGAAGCTTGAAGGATTTTGGCTATGGGGTTTGCAAGCTTTTCTCTCAAATTATTTCTCAGCACTCTTTCACATTTACGTCTTTTTTTCACACTCACACAGAGATAGCTGAAGGGTACTATTTATAGAGAATTTTGGGATTTGTCCGTTGGACACAAGTCAGGCGCGTGTCTCTCACACAGAGCTTCAAATAGTCCCTTTACTGACATTCCTTAATTTCTGCTGATTCCGATTGGACAGGAGCAGGTTTGAATTCTGAAAAGCTGACAGTCTAATCAACAAAGGTGGCTTGTCAACAAGTCATACTGTCTTGTTTGCTTTTAATGCACTTATCAAGCATTTAATGCATTTTGAATTTATTTCCCGTTGGAAATAAATATCCGTTGGTGATTGCATTTCAGTCTTTGATAACTTGGGTTTTATCTTCAGGAAAATCTGAACGCTGTTCGCTTGAATAGTGATCGCTTGAACAGTAACACTATTCGCTTGAATAGTGAGCGCTTGAATAGTGGGCGCTTGAATAGTAAGCGTTTGAATAGTGATCGCTTGAACAGTAACACTATTCCGAAGACGCTTGACTACTGTTCACTTGAATAGTAAGCGTTTGAATAGTGAGCGCTTGAATAGTAAGCGTTTGAATAGTGATCGCTTGAACAGATTCCTGAAATAATTCCTTAGCGTTTGACAGACGCTCAACGCAAATCTTTATCTTCTCTTGACTTCAGACGCTGATCTTCAACTTCATCCTTGATAGACTCACTCAGAATTCTATCAGTGACTTGGTATTAAATACTTAATCTAAAATCTATAAAGATAAAAATTACAAGCCTAACAAAATAAGTAAACTTTCAAACGCTTATACAATATTTCTATGAAAGTATAAACTTACATTCTTTTGGGGTCTAACATGAAATCCTATCTTGTCATCATCAAAACATCTAACATGAAATTCCTAACAATTTCCCCCTTTTTGATGATGTCAAGACCTTAACTCTTATAGCTTCCTTTTCTTTCCCTTTCTTTCCTTTTAAAAGCTTTTCTTTCTCTTCTTTTTAGAAAGCTTTTTCTTTCTCTTTCTTCCTTTTTAAAAAGCTTTTCTTTCTCTTCTTTTTAGAAAGCTTTTTCTTTTTCTTTCTTCCTTTTCAAAAAGGCTTTTTCCTTTCGGTCTCCTTAAATTGCTTTCTCCTTAAACTGCTTTTCTTTCTCTTCTTCCCCCTTCTTGGCATCATCAAGGGAAGGCTGCAGTTCAAGCGATACATACTAGAGGAGGAGGACCGGTTGGTGTGGGGAAAAACTCGGCCACTTCTATCGACCGCTCAGCTTCCACAGTCGCTTCCACGTCTGGAAGGACCGTGTAAACAATATCCTCTAGCGATTTCCACCACTGTTGATACCACTTGATGGTAAATCAACATCCAACTATGTCTGCCTTCTCAAGACGTTTAAAAAAGATATGCATGATTTTATAAAATGTTTTTATTAAGTGTTGAAGGGAATATTCAACGCTTAACATATATCATTTGATGATACCACTTGTTGTAAAATTTATGTTAACGCTTGAAATCAATTTATTTATTTATTTTTATGTTTGAGCGTCTAACATATCATGCACAAATAACTATAAGCGTTGATGATCTATGCATATGAAAACAGTTTTTGATCATTGACGCTTACACATATGTTCAAGTACAATTTTAAAGTTCCCCCTAAATTTGACAAATTGTAACATTTTTGAAAAATGCTTTTTAAACATTATAATAAAGTTAATTCCCCCTAAATTATATGTCTAATGAAAATATGATGCATAATAATTAAACGTTTAAATCATTCATACCTCATTCTGGAATGAAGAACAGGAATTTCTCTTTTCATATCTAAGAAATTTCTTGAATTTTTTGACCCATAAATTCATTTCCTGATCCTCATTTGATTTTGTCGCTTCCACCTCACTGATTGATTTTCCCTTGATATTAGTTGTAGCGATTAAGGCTCAGGACTTAGTCGCTGAAGACGAGGTGTAGCTGACTTCTCCTAATTCGAATTCAAAAGCCTTTAGCTCCGAGAACACATGTTCTGGCGTAATAATGTCCAACATTTGTGATTCTCTCATTGCTATAGTCTTTATCAAATATTTGCTCGGGAGACTTCTAAAAATCTTTTTGACCATTTCCTTATTGGTCAACTCTTTATCCAAAGACACTAACTCTGTAATAAGCGACGTAAATCTCGCATCCAATTGATCTAGCGTCTCACTTGGCACCATCTTAAACAGCTCAAATCTTTGCATGGCTATGGAGAGCTTATTCTCTCTCATCTGTGCTGAACCTTCACATATTATAGCTAACTTATCCCAAATTTGCTTAGTCGTAGAGCACGACTTGACCTTATTGAATAAGTTATCATTGTCACCAATGGCTGTATAGAGAGCGTTCCGTCCAACATTATCCAAATTTGCTCTTCGACGCTCATCAGCTGACCACTCATGCTTTGGTTTCTCAACATAACCATCTGGAGTCGCTTCAGTAGCTCCAGGCGTTTCACTGGAATAGTGGTCGCTTGAATAGTAAGCGTTTGAATAGTGAGCGCTTGAATAGTGGGCGCTTGAATAGTAAGCGTTTGAATAGTGATCGCTTGAACAGTAACACTATTCCGAAGAAGCTTGACTACTGTTCACTTGAATAGTAAGCGTTTGAATAGTGAGCACTTGAATAGTAAGCGTTGAATAGTGATCGCTTGAACAGATTCCTGAAATAATTTCTTAGCGTTTGACAGACGCTCAAAGCAAATCTTTATCTTCTCTTGACTTCAGACGCTGATCTTCAACTTCATCCTTGATAGACTCACTCAGAATTCTATCAGTGACTTGGTATTAAATACTTAGTCTAAAATCTATAAAGATAAAAATTACAAGCCTAACAAAATAAGTAAACTTTCAAACGCTTATACAATATTTCTATGAAAGTATAAACTTACATTCTTTTGGGGTCTAACATGAAATCCTATCTTGTCATCATCAAAACATCTAACATGAAATTCCTAACAGTCTCCATCCCTATTAATCTCAAGTAATTAATTAATCCACTTAATTAGATATTTGAGAATAAGTTGACTTGATTTAATATTATTTAATCTAATGAAATAAATAATTAAATCAATTTATCCATCCAATGATATATCATTAATTTTCCTTATAACGTAACAAATAGCTATCCCACTTTCTCCTTGTAGCGTGACTCTCTAGGTTCGTCTTAATTGGTAATAGAAGGATATCAAAGAATGTGGGTGTTGTTGGGGAAAATTAACCAATTAACCAAACGCAGCGGAAATTGGAATTTAAAATTTTTGTCGGATTTTTCCATAACAGGATCAATCCTAAGGTTTTATCACACGTATGTACGATAGGGTAAAACAAACTTTACTCATTGTAGCGAAGAAGTTGATAATTCTCACGATCTTTAATTCTTCAAGTTCTTCGCAAAATTGCTCCGGCTGAAAAATTGATGATCCAAGCAGTCCAATTGTTCTACCTCTAAATTGTCTTGCCAGAAAATACTTGATGAGAAATCTTCCTCCTTCCTTGGCATGCAAACCGACGGCTAGAGAGAGAAGGGGAGAGGAATTCTATTTCTTGTGGTATTGTGTAATGTAACTTATAACCTAGGTATTAACTAATGTGATGTATTTATATTACTTAAGTTATTACCTTGGGCTCAAATTAAGCCCATACAAACTCCTAGTGGCCGCCCCTTCATGCTTTGGTGTGCCACTTGGTGCATCAATTTGAGCTTAGTGTAATCTAGTATTTAATTAATTAATTCAATCTAATTAATTAATCTAATTAAATAATAGATAACGTATTTAATTAATTTTATTTATTCAAGAAATAATATATTAATTAAACCATAAATGAATTAACTTATTTTCTCAAATAATTAATTCCATTTATTTAATTTTAAGTATCCCATACTTCAAATATTTCCACAAGAAATATTCCATTTTCTATCAAATTTTTCTTTTTACGCGTGACTCTTTAGGTTCATCTGTATTTGGCAATGAGAGGATTTCATTGAATATGGGTCCCACCTAACCAGTCAAGTGGTCCATATTTTAACCCAAATAAGATGAAAGGATTAGATCATTTTTACCTTTCCAATTGTAAATACCGTGTGAATATAAACTCTTAGTTTCCATATCCCGGTCAAGTGAGAGTCATGGTTTTGGTCAAACTCACTAAATTAACACTATGCTATATTTATAATAAGTTCAGATCAGTGAATGCTTTGGCCAAAGACTTTAAGATCTAACTTACTTATAAATGCATAGGATAATTCTGTTAGTGTCGGTATGCCCCCCCCATAAGCGATGTCGGGGCAACGGAAGAAATAAAGTATGTAAAACACATATATAAAGGCATCCCAAGCTAGGGGGTTGAAGTAATGCACAACAAAAACTAATACGAGTAAAGGGGTTCTAAACCGATTACAAGATATGAGGTTTTATTAAAGTGAGGGTGTATAACCACAACACAAGGAAAACCACACCAAAAAACTTTGGCTCTCATTTTCGAACCTCACCTCAACCTGGAGGGATTCGAATCAAACCACCATAACACTACAACAAATATCACTTTTGGCAATGGCTAAAATCCATTGCAAAAAGTCAGCAGCCATGGCTAATTGTCATTTGCCACTGCCATGCCACTGCTTCTTGGCCGTGGTATCAGTGAGGGTAGCCAATACTTTTACCATGGTCTTTAGCAGTGGTGGATATATTGACCATGGCAAAACAAATGGCATCCTAGCCACGGTGTAAAAAGACAAAAAATTAATTTTTTTTCACAATGGGTTAGGAGCAGTGGTGGATAGTCCAATCCACCATGGCTCCTAGCAATGGTGAATAACATTATTCACCAATCTTATTCACCATTGCTAAGAGCCATGGTGGATAAGCTTATCCGCATGGTCAGGCAAATCATACCAATTAGAGCTTTTTTTTATAATTGAAATTGCATTAAAAATATCACACGATATTTTCATTTGAACGAGAGCTAACCCAATGTAAAGCAATAAATTCAATCATCCACAAAATATTTCATTAAAAGTAACTAAAAGCATTCGTCCAAGAACAAATCAAAATCAAAATCACAAGTAATATTTTCTAAAACCTACTCTTCAACACCTCAAAAACATCATACAATATGGATTTTCTTCAACAATTGTCCCCTCCTTGAGCCTTCTTAATTTTGAAACCTGTCCAAATTTGAAAATACATAATTATCAACAAAGTGTATAGTCAACTAAACATCAAATAAAGAGATTCCATCATGTTAAAGAGGCTTTCAAATTATCCTACCGTATAGCAGAAGGAGATGAAATCAAATGAATTATAAAATATATATTAATATATCATAAAATATTTCAATATTTTCTGTTTTTATGAGCAGTAACATTTCCTTTTTCCCATTGACATTAAAAACTTTGGTGACTAACATAACCATTCTTATACTGATGACAAACTATCATAATCTTAAATTTAGTTATAATATTTCGTGAGACTATATCATTTCATGCTAACAATCTCAAACATTTAGTTATAATATTTCTTCAGACTATATCATTTCATGCTAACAATTTCAAACATGTATGAAATCTAAATAGCAGAGGAAAAATAAACTCAAAAGCAGAAGCACATATTTATGACAATTTCTGTCATTCCAACAACTAATACAAAACTAACAAGTTCAGCCTCAGGGAAATAGAACTCAACAATGAATTTTACAAATAAGAATAAATTTGTACCAGTTTGTACTCGGCTTTCCTTGAGGTTTGGTAGCACTCCAAGCTAAATCCTTGCTTGACGCACTTGCACCAACGCTCATTGTGCCAGATGCACTCGATGAATCAGGTTCCTACAAAAGCAAATTACATCAGAGATATATATAGAAATAACAAATTATCAATTTGAGCTTTTTGTACAAACGGTCGAAATGTTGCTGCAGATTGTCCAATAAACAGAGCTACAGGAAAGTGACCAAGCCCAAAGTATGAAACAACATTCTCTACAACTTCTTGAGTCATCTCCTCTCGTGTTTGAGACATCTTCTTTTCCATTTGTTCCATTAGCTCCTTCATTTTCTCCCTTTCTTCCTTCATCTCATCGATTTTCTTTCTCATTTGCTCTTTTTCTCCCCTCATTTTCTCTTCTACTTCTTGAACCACTTCTTGAATTTTTTTCTTGATAACTTCATTTGAAGAGAGGGCATGTCGACGTTTAGATGGTTTGATGCCTCGGCCTGCACACTTTACACGTCCATGACCATCTTCTCCCATGAACTCAATCCATACCCTCTCTTCTAACTCTGCAGTGCGTTTTGCCTCTGGCACTCGAGATATGCTATCTCTCATTTGCTTCTATTTTTCAAAGAAAACATTGCACATGATTATTACACTATAAAGTATATGAATTAAATAAAACACTTAAATCTAAAATACTTACGATGAGGTTAGATGTTTCTGAAGTAACCGGACGAGACTCACAGAATATGTCTATACGAGATGGAAACTTTCCTTCGATCAATAAAATCTGCAGTACCGTAGAAAAGTAATTAATGAGACTTTAACAAATTATTTGGACATGCTTAAGATAACCAAAATCAACCTTTTTCTTCAGTTCAAAAATCGGGGTGCGCCCTAAGCTGTGATGGAATTTGTGTTGAGCTATGTTCTGGGTATTTCTTTTTGCTTCTTCCTGTGATCACAAGTCAAGCACATTATTAGCACTTAACATCAACATCTGTGTATGTAAAATATCTAGCATTTTCCATTACCTGTGTTTCGACTAATTTCCAGTAGTCCACCGGATATTTAAATTGTTCAGGAGGAACGAGATCTACCGTAAGCTCCTTTAACTTCTCAGGGTCATTTTGGTAAGGCCTGAAATACTTTTTTTTCAATTCATACTTCCCTTGTTTCCATTTCTCATTGAAGTCCTCAAGAACATAACTTTTAGCCTCCTCAGGAAGGGTGGTGTTCTCCTGCATTACAAGTTATTCTAGTGAAGAAATGATGAAGACTAAAGAAATGTATGTCGTCAAAATTCCTGCTCAAACCGTACCTTTACTTCACTCCAAAGGTCATCAAGGAGAAGTTGGGGCATACAATTGAATGATGTATAGATGAGAGGAAATCTATATGCATTCTGAGCCATAACTCCAAGTTGTGTGTTAGGAATTTCATATTAGATGTTTTGATGATGACAAATAGGACTCCCTGTTAGACCCCGAAAAGTGTAAAAGCTTTCATAGAATGTTATGTATAAGTACCTGAAAGCTTATTTATCTTAGGCTTATAATATTTATCTTTGTAGAACTCTTTAGACTAAGTATGTGACACTAAATCACTTAGGAAAATTCTGGGTGAGTCTACCAAGTGATGAAGGTAAAGATCAAGCGTCTGAAGCTACAATGGATAAAGATATCTTGAAGCGTCCGTCAAACGCTTTAAGGATTATCCCAGTGCTCAAACTACGAATGGATAACTCAGGCCGAATACTCAACATCAAGTGAAATGACGGAATTCTCAGTGAGACCATCAAGACAAGATTGAAGAGTAAGCGTCTGAAATAAAGAAAAGAAAGTCAGGATCAGTCCAAGCGTCTGTCCAATACACGAGAATAACTATTCTCTTCAGCAAGCGTCCAAAAAGGTTAAACCAACACAACCTACAAAGAACGTAACCTGAAAAACTCAAACCCAAAATCATCTAAAGACTTAAAAATGCATGAATCAAACGGACGAATTATTTCCAACGAAAATAAGACAAGATGCATTAAAAGTCGGATAAGTGCTATTAAAATATAAGCACTATAACTTATGGGCAAGCCATATCTTTGACCTAGACTGTCAGATTTATGAAACCAAGACCATGCCTAACCAATTAAATATACCCAAAGTTAGAAATGTCTGAACTCAAGGAATGTTTAGGGAAACGAGACTCCAACCGTGTCAAACGGACAAAAACCACCAATACCTTATAAATAGCTCTTTCAACAAACAAGTAAACTGACACACACAAAAATACCTACCTTGTTGAAAGAAAAGCTTACTAAAAATCATAGCCAAATATCCATATAAGCTTTTCACAAATATTCCAGAGACAGTCACCCATATCTCAAATCTCTTGTTAAGAAGAACCTATACTACCATTGAGATATCCCCAAGTTGTTTGAATTTTCCAAAAACAAACAAACCCGTGACCAAAACCATCAACACCTTTCATCTGAGTGAGAAAGCTGGTTAACTTGCAAGCAATATTTTTGTGTAAAAGAAGCTTGTTGAAGTTGATCTCTATTGGAGCTGAAATCTGTGTGACCAAGGAGTTCCGAGATCAAGAGCAACTTGCACCATTTCTGAGTGAAAGAAGCAAGGGGATAGAAGGTCTTTAGTGGAGCTGAAATCTGTGTGACCAAGGAGTTCCGAGATCATATCCAATCTTCCTCTATCTTGTAGAAGTCTCTGTGTGACTCTTCGATAATCATCATAGTGGAAAAACCTCCCTGATAAAAGGAGAAGAAGGACGTAGCTGGGATTACATCACCCAGTGAACCTTACAAATATCTTGTGTCATTTACCTCTTTAAGCATTCATTGTGTTACTGCTTTACTATTCATACTGCATACATTCTGATAAAGTCTTAAAACAACTAAGCGACTACATTCGATTAATTAACCGAACGCTAAGCTATAAAATACTTCCGCTGTGCTAACTCTGATTTAGTGATTAAACTCTGCCCTACTTTGGTAAGCGTTTAAATCACCGAGTCTAAGTTAACGTTTCTCAAGCGCCACATCCAGCGCTTAAACTTGTCAAGCGTTCAAATACTTCAAAGTGATACAAATTTTTAAGAAGTCAAAAAAGACTTCAGGGTCTATTCAACCCCCCCCCCTTCTAGACCCTTTCGTATACCACTTGGGACCAACAAGTGGTATCAGAGCGGTTGAAGTTGAAACCTAAGCGTTTTCAAGCATAACTGCTTGTTCAGATCTATTTTTTTTATATATAGTCGCTTTAAAATTACTTTAATTTCTTCATGGCATTCTCTAAAGTTCCCAAGTTGACCGAGTCAAATTATGACTCTTGGAAGGTCAAAGCATTTACTTATTTGTGTTCATGTGACGATGAAATGTGTGATATCATTTCAGATGGGCCAATCAAAATATACAAAGTTATCACCAGAGCGCCCGAAGCCACAGGAGAAACACCTGACGGTTATGTGGAGAAGCCCAAACAAGAATGGTCCACCGATGAGCGTCGACGAGCAAATCTAGACAATGTCGGTCGGAATGCATTATACACAGCCATTGGTGACAACGACAACTTATTCAACAAAGTCAAATCATGCAATACAACTAAAGAAATTTGGGATAAGTTGGCTACTATTTGTGGTGGCTCAGCACAAATAAAGGAAAACAAATTATCAATTGCCAAAGAAAATTTCAACGGCTTCAAGATGCTACCTAATGAGACGCTAGAGCAATTAGACATGAGGTTTACAGCCCTTGTCACTGAACTAACATCTCTGGGTATGGAGCTACAGAATCGAGAAACAGTGGTCAAAATCTTTAGGAGTCTTCCAAGCAGATTCCTAATGAAAACAACTGCAATGAGAGAATCAAACAATCTGGACAGCCTAACTCCAGAAGATGCTTTCTCAGAACTCAAAGCATTTGAGTTTGAGCTAAATTCGGCCAGTGATGCAGTAAGTAATCCAGTGATCGAATCTGGAGCGCTAATGGCATCAATCAAAGGAAAATCTATCAAAGAAAAAGGCTCGGATATAAGTGAGGAAGAAGAACTGGCGCTTCTAAATAGATTCAGGAAATTCCTGAAATATGAAAAGAAGGGAAACAGTCCTAAGCACCCAGGACAAAGTTCATATCAAGCGCTTCCTCAAATACAACCACAATATCAAGCGCCTCACTATCCTGCGCCCTCCTCCCTAGCGCCAATTCAATATCAAACTCCTTCTCAGCAAGATCTCTCAGCGCCTGCAGCGTTAAACCAACGATCCACAAGATTAACAAACGAACAAAAGATGAAGACCAATCTTTGTTACAACTGCAGGAGACCAGGGCATTTCCAAATTAATTGCCCATATCCAAATGTGTCTAAACCTACAAAGCAAGATCACATAGATAGAAACCAATTCAGGAGCAACCTGAGACAACAAGGCTTGCTAGCAGAATCAGAACCTCTCTATACGCCTGAAGAGGACTTGGAATCATCAGATGAAAGCAGCGATGATGAACCATCAAAGGACTCAGCATTCATTTGTCTCATGGCAAGAGAAAATGAAGCATCTAACAACTTACCATCGGAGGTAACCACTGATCTGTATCATCCTCTCTCTTATGATGAATTACTTGACAAAGTAAAGGAATATTATAAAGATTGTCAAGATGCCACCCAATTATTCCAAAATCACCATCGTATTATTTCAGCACTCAGAAGTGATAACTTAACGCTCAAAGCAGAGTTGCAAATTCAGCAACAGTGCATTGAGAAAAACCAATCACTCGAGAGTGAAATTACTCAGCTAAAAGGTGATCTTGATATAATAGTCAAAAGAGAAGCTGAAATGGTCGCTAAACTTGCCAAATCAGAGCAGCTCATCTCTTCATTATCGAAAGCGTCTAGAACGCTAGATAATGTGACTAAAGTAACCAGGGCATTTGGTGAAAAGACCGGTCTAGGTTTTGATAAATTCAGTTATAAAGCCAAAGCGTCCAATGTTACAACAATCAACAAAGGAAAAGGTGTAATCTTTGTTGAAGAAAGTTCAATCAGACAAACGCTGAATGAATCAACAAATACTGGTACAAAAGCTAATGATAAAGTCAACATTGACTCAGGCAAAGGAAAGACCAAAGCGAATGTCTCACAAAAGAAAATATATCCAAACGCTCAAAAAGCTAAGGAGATATTTCCTGCCAGTGAATCAAACATTAAGCGTCCCGCACCAAAAGTGCATCCTAAGCCAGTACCAAACAAAATCAAACGTCTATATCCAAAACAATCCAGTTCATATTATCAACACTATGATAATTATGATTACGATTATGATTATTACTATAATCAAGGATATTTCTATACATCTAGAAAAAGTATGCAACTCAAAACGAAAACCAAGAAGGCCAATCTTTCTCCCATAGTGAAGACAAGGCAAATATGGGTTCCGAAAAATCTAATTCACGTCACTAACAAAGAAGGACCCAAAACAAAATGGGTACCTAAAGGAAATTAGATCTGCCCTTTTGAATGCAGGTACCTAGAGCCAACACCGACGCTTCAGTATGGTACATAGATAGTGGATCGTCGAGACACATGACTGGATCAAAGGATCTCTTGATCAACTATCATGCAACCAATGGTCCTCAAGTTATATTCGGTGATAATTCTAAAGGTAAAACTAAAGGTATAGGTATCATGCATAGGGGGAACATCATGATCAATGATGTATACTATGTTGAGGGTCTTAAACATAATCTCCTAAGCATAAGTCAATTCTGTGATAAAGGCTTTGAAATTAAATTTTCTAGTGACTTGTGCGAGATAATCGATGTTATGACAGGATCCACTAAATTAAAAGGAAGAAGAACCAACAATGTATACTTAGTAGATTGGGATTCAACATTAGATAACAACCCTACATGTTTTGTAGCTAAGAATCAAAATGAATTAGGTTGGTTATGGCACAGAAAAATGAATCACCTCAATTTCAAAACAATCTCTCAATTAATATCTCTAAATCTCGTAGAGGGATTACCTAAAGGTTCCTTTAATAAAGATCGCTTATGTGATGCCTGTCAAATGGGTAAACAAGTTAAATCATCTTTTAAGAAGAAGCTTCATCTATCGACCTCTCGAATACTTGAATTACTACATTTAGATTTGTTTGGTCCTATTCAAATCATGAGCGTTAGTGGTAAAAAGTATTCACTCGTAATAGTTGATGATTTTTCACGCTATACATGGGTAGAATTTCTAGCATCTA
The DNA here is from genome assembly GCA_019426215.1 of Buddleja alternifolia. NCBI lineage: Eukaryota > Viridiplantae > Streptophyta > Magnoliopsida > Lamiales > Scrophulariaceae > Buddleja > Buddleja alternifolia. Next base: position 6,041,966 of record CM033406.1, read on the forward strand.
AAGATGAAACTAGTGCCAAGCTCACCTCTCTAATTCGTCAACTACAAAACTCAAAAGATCTAAAAGTAACAAGAATTAGAAGTGATAGAGGAACTGAATTTACTAACCATATTGTTGAGAAATTTTGTAAAGACTTTGGAATACTTCATGAGTATTCAGCACCTAGAACACCTCAACAAAATGGAGTTGCTGAACGACGGAACAGAACGCTTAAAGAAGCCGCTAGGACTATGTTAGCCGAGTCTAAGCTGCCTCAAAGGTTGTGGGCCGAAGCTATCAACACTGCTTGCTACACTCAGAACCGGTGTATGATCAACAAGCAACATGAAAAGACTCCATATGAGTTATGGAAGGGACGTAAGCCGAATGTTTCATACTTTCATGTATTTGGTTCAAAATGTTTCATTCATAACAATGGTTCCCAAAGCCTAAAGACATTTGATCCTAAAGCAGATGAAGGAATCTTTCTAGGTTACGCCAAAAATGGAAAGAGCTTTCGCATCTTAAATAAGGTCAAATCGAAGGTTGAAGAATCCATTCATGTTGTGTTTGATGATGCTAACCAAGAACCGAGTAAGGTCAATATTAATGATGCAGGAATTGAAGATTTATCTCAACAAGCGTCACAAATCAATCTGTGTGATGATAGCGATATTGATGAAGATAATGAAATCATTGTACCTAATCCTAAGGCTACTCGTAAAGACATCAACGATGACATTGCAAGAAACGCTGATGATCATGAAGGGAATGTTCATCAAGAGCAAATTCAAACTATAAACACTGAAGCGCCTACGCAAGGAATTGGTCAAGCGCCTGCACAGTTTAATCAAACGTTAGATCAATCTCTTAACTCGTTCCAACCAGACAGAAAATGGCTCAGAGACCATCCACCAGAACTAATTATTGGAGATATTGAAGCACCCGTTAGAACAAGAGCCGCTACAATAAATGAGGCCATGTTTGCAAGCTTCCTATCTCAAATGGAACCAAAGAAAGTGGATGAAGCGCTTAACGATCCAAGTTGGATAGAAGCCATGCAAGAAGAGCTAAACCAATTTGAAAGAAATGAGGTATGGACGCTAGTACCAAGACCAACCCACCAAGGGGTCATTGGAACTAGATGGGTCTATAGAAACAAAATGGATGAGAATGGGATTGTGATTAGAAACAAAGCCAGACTCGTAGCTCAGGGATACTGTCAAGAAGAGGGCATCGACTTTGATGAAACATACGCTCCAATTGCCCGTCTTGAAGCAATCCGCATGTTTCTAGCGTTTGCAGCATTTAACAAATTTACAGTGTATCAAATGGACGTAAAGAGTGCATTTCTAAATGGTAAACTCCAAGAAGAAGTATATGTGGAGCAACCACCAGGATTCATCAACAACCATGGGAAAAGCATGGTTTATAAATTGGACAAGGCACTCTATGGTCTTAAACAAGCACCACGAGCATGGTATGACACTCTTTCTATCTTCCTTATAGGTAAAGGCTTTTCAAAAGGCAGCGTTGACACAACGTTATTCAAAATTACCCATAATGGAGATATTCTCCTAGTTCAAATTTATGTTGATGATATTATATTTGGATCTACCAATAAGCGTCTATGTGAGAAATTTTCGAAGATGATGCAAGATCAATTTGAAATGAGCATGATGGGTGAATTAACTTTCTTCCTAGGATTACAAGTTAAACAACTCCCTAATGGCATATTCATAAATCAAACTAAATATACTAGAGATATGATCAAGAAATTTGGTATGGAAAATGCATCACCTTCAAAAATTCCAATGAGCCAAACGCTTAAGCTAGATAAAGATGATAATGGAAAGAAAGTTAATATCACTAACTATAGAGGTATTATTGGATCACTTCTTTATCTTACAGCTAGTAGACCTGATATTATGTTCTCAGTATGCATGTGTGCACGATTTCAAGCTGATCCTAGAGAATCACACTTAATTGCTGCTAAAAGGATCCTTAAGTACCTAAAAGGCACACAAAATGTGGGCTTATGGTATCCTAGGGATTCTCCTTTTGAACTAATTGGTTACTCAGATGCAGATTTTGCAGGATGCAAAATAGATAGAAAAAGTACTAGTGGAACATGTCAATTTCTAGGTGATAGACTAATTTCATGGCATAGTAAGAAGCAACAGTCCATCGCTACTTCCACCGCTGAAGCTGAGTATGTAGCCGCTGGAAGCTGTTGTGCACAGATCCTTTGGATGAGGCAACAACTTAGAGATTATGGAATAATCCTAGATCCAACTCCTATCCATTGTGACAATCAAAGCGCCTTAGCAATGACTCAAAATCCAGTTCTTCACTCTAGAACCAAACACATTGACATTCGCTATCACTTTCTACGTGACCACGTTCAAAAGAAAGATATCTCCATGCACTTCATTGGTACAGAAAAGCAACTGGCAGATATCTTCACCAAAGCGCTTAACGAACAACGTTTTCTCACTTTAAGAAGTGAACTAGGTATGATTGATCTAAATGCTTAATCATTCGAAACATCATATTTTTGTTAGGCATGAAATATGACCAAAAATAGGGGGAACCTTAAAAGAGCTAACTATACTTAAGTGAATATGACCAAAAATGTTTTCCCTTGCATCGGTCATACGCACTTAGCACCATACACTTAAATCCTTTTGACGCTTATTACACAAATCTGTCTTAGCGTCTGCACTCCTTTCAAAATAAACTAAACGCTTAGCTTTATTCCCGGCTAAAGCAGCTAGTAAAAGGACCCTTTAAAAGCAAGCGTACATTACCCTACGCTAAAACGAGAAAGTGGATTAGTCAATCAATGCAATTAATGCTGACTTGACATTCCTCACCCTTCGCTCAAGAAAACCCATGGGTACTCATCACGTTTTTCAAAGATGGTTCAGCACATGTACACGCGTCAGTACAATTACCATGTATCTTAGACGAATACAACCAGCGCTGAATATTTTAAACCAAAAGTAAAACACTACTACCAAGACATAATGATAAGTACTGGGAAACTGTGTCCTCATATACACCCTGAAAGGAATAATTCTATATGTTACAATGACCGCTAAAGCACAAAATGTTCCTTGAAAGAGACCCTCAAGATTCTCAAGCGTCCACATAACACTGAATTGTTTCAAGCGTCATTCTGAATAGGTCCGGACGCTTTAACAAATTTTTGGCGGGCATTTGAATAGTTGTTCAAAATTATGATTCCCGAACAGTTTTCATAAAGAACGTATCTGCTTTTCATGGGCACACGTATCACTCTCAGTATATCAAAAGTCTCTGTTTCAAACTTTTAATCGGACTTCAAAATAGTATATGTGGCAGTTACTAAAAGAAACCGTGCCTATTTAATCTAAAATTCACGTCCACAGTTATATTTTAATGGCTGAGATTTATATTCCTCCACGTGTCAACATCTCAAACTTCAAACACACAGAACATTCAAATTGAAGTATCTCAAAAACACACTTTCTGCAGAACACAAACACTCTTATACTCTATTATATTCGTGCAAGAAAAATTCTCTCTCTTTTTCAAAAAAAAAAATTTTCATTCGTAATCTCTGTCTACTTCTCACTAATGGCACCCAAGAAAGCTACTGCTGGAACCACTGACGTTGTTGTTAAGGTCACTGAAGGCCTTATCGTTGATTGGAAGTTTCTCTATGAAAACCCCCAAATTGATTTAACGGAAATGATGGATTCTGTAGCAGAGGCTGGGCTTCAGAAATTTCTCACAAAATACTCGTATATGTTTCCTGAAGAACTAGAATTCTTCTGGAGAAATGCTCGACTGTCTGACGATGAGACTTCCATCACTTGTTTGTTTCCTGTCTCCAAGAAGGAATCAAAGACGTTCACTCTCTCTGCGGCCTCTATTGCCCAGAATTTCTCTCTACCTAATGCTGGAGCCACTTTAGACACTATCACTGAAGAACAAATTCAAGAAGTCTGGACTCGGATTAGCGCTTACGATGATGTTCCATACAAACCATACTTTGAGAAGAAAGATATAGTGAACAGGTATCGAGTCTTGGCTGATTTCTGCAGTAAAAACATAGAATGCAGAGTGGGAACCTTCGACAAAATCAACCCAACCCAGTTCCAGATGATGACTGCCATCCTACTCAAGATAAAAATCAACTGGAGCGCCTATATATTCAGCAGGTTCAGAGACAGTCTACGCACTTCAAACAGACCTTATGGTCTAGTTTTAAGTGATCTACTTTTTCGAGCAGAGTGCACCTCTTCAGCAGGAGTCACCGTGGCCAAGCATAAGTTCTATGGGCCAAGAATCATCAATAATCTCTTCAATCCACCCAAAGTTGGAGGTGCTGCTAAGCCTCTCTCTGAGCGCCAAGTTGTTCGAGCAGCGTCAGATGAGGAGGCTGAGCGTCTAGATCAGGAGAAAGCCAAACGTAATGTGAAGCGTCCCACTGTCACAAAGAAACGGGCTCCTCGAAAGCCCAAGGCTCAACCTATCAAAACCGATGAAGATGACGAGGATTCTATACCCCTCATTAGTCGAAAAGATCTGGAAAAGGTTCTCAAAAATATTGACTTTGAAGAACCTGCAGTTCCACAGACTCAAGCGTTCCCCGCCGAAGGTATAAATGTGAAGCGTATCTTCAAGAGACGTAAGCGTCCAACTGCTGCCATCTCTTCTGAGGCTACACAAAGAGATCAAGCCATAGCTGCTGTCCCGATATCATCCTTCGAAACACCAGTTGATGTCCATCTGGATGTTGATATGGCCCACATTGTGGCCATCGCACATGAAGCTGCCATCGAATCTACAAATCTCGAGCCTGATGAACCTGAAATCCCAAGGGCTCAACCATTGCTTGCATTACCTAGTACAACAGAGGCACGCTCAGAAGGTCTGAGCGATGCTAACGACGTTGTGATTCATCGACATTTCTTCAAGCTGGATCCCTTAAAGACTGTCGATTATTTGCCTCCAGCGCCCGCAGAGACCTTCATACCTGCAGGATACAATGAAGAAAGTCTTATCAATGCTGAAAATGATATCGCCAAACTCATAAAGTTTGATCTGGCTGTACGCAACACTCTCTTCAACACCGCCTCAACCCCAGCTGATGAAGCTTACTACACAGCTCTTGAACTCGGGAAGACTCCCAAACACATCCCGGCTTCCGTAACTCTCCAAGCACAGCGGGAAGGAGGCAAGACTCCTAGAGCTGATGTTGAGTTAGCTTATTATCTGGACTGTGGGACCAGCAAACCCACTGGCTTCGCTCTCAGAGACTACAACATCAGAGTCTATGAGCGTCAGGATAAGCTTGTGAATCCAACGGAAGGGCTACTAAACAGAGAAGGCTACTCTCACTTCCCCACACCGGTCAAAAGCAGGGAAAACAAGCGCTTAGCTAACCCTCTCCTCCTGTGGAAGAATAAAGGAGTACATGCCGGTGAGCGTCCAGCTTCCCTTACCGAGATAATTCAACTTGAAACCGATGCATACTTTGACTGCGTCTGGAACGCTAACTACCAACCAGACAGGTATCGTTTTGAATCCATCTGTGATATTCATCACCAAGGATTTCGTGCTATACTTAATGCAGGAACTGAGTATTGTATGACTGAGATAAGATGGGCTGAAGCTTACATGGGTGACACGTATAAATTTGAAGACTTGGTTAGTGCTCCCCATCTGTTCAGAATCGGGATGCATGATAAAAAGACCAAATTTGCACGCTACATGCTAACGCAGCGCCAACATCGACTTGGACCCGTTCTGAAGCTGCCTCTGATCCGCCATCAACCTGAACACCGCTTAAGACAAGCGTTGCACAAACTGGCCAACTCTTCTCTACGCTTTGCTGATCAAGTGTCCACCAGCGGTTCCTCTCCCCTGTCCTGTCTGAACTGCACCCCTAGCCACTGTGAAGACAACTTTTCTTTCATGATGGCAATTATGCCTCCAGTCTCCCTATTCGACAAAATCTTCACAGAAAATCTGCGACAATGGAATGGCTCTCGGATCAATCCTTTCAGAGGATATCCACTTCTTCCGTCTATTCGACAAGAAGTCTTTAGTCACTATGATTTTGTTTCATCGCTGCTAGAAAGATCTCAAGCGCTTGCTTCAGCCATCTACCCATACTTGGAAGAGTATTACCGGCTCCACGTTCCCGACTCTCGGAAACCGAAGACTCTCCCAACAGATCGGCTAATTGGCTTCTCACAACACTATTGCCCAGATGCCCTATTCTCCATCTGCCAAGCGCCCTCCAAAATCTTTCCCACTCATGTGCTGGATATCCTCGGGCCAATGTATATCAGGGCCCTGGATAGTCCTATCAGAACGTTCATTCAAGGTACTTATCTCCCCACTCTACATTTGAATGAACTTCTACAGACTGCTACGTATCCATATGCAGATGAGCCGTTTGCCAGCTTGGACTTTCGGTTTACGGACTTTAGCCGTATAGAATCAGAATTTACTGCAGCACCAGCTGACACGTTACCTGCTCCTGAGCGCTTATTAGAATTACCTCAAGCGCCTCATTCCCCCAGTCCAACTGAATCCGACTCTACTGCATCCACCGAGTCCAACACTGCCCCAGAGCTTCGAGGAACAGTATTTGATCCTACTTATCAAGTACCTATTGAATCTCTCAAACACACATCTCGTTTTAAGCCTCGAGTCAGCACTGCACTTCCTGACGCTCAACCGTCCATGACTGAATGCCTCACTCAAATACAGCAACTATCTACAGCTACTCAGGCAAGTCATGTGGCTTTAACCAATGATCTACAAGACCGGTTCACGGCTCTAGAGACCTCTCTCATAGACGCTAATCACGCTCAACTCCTGGTCATGAAAGAACAATTCGACCAGCGTCTAACCACTCTTGAGGCCTCTGTCGCTCAGATTGCTACTCAAGTCAGTCTTCTTACTCAGCATTTCATCCAGACTGATGATGGCAATAAAGGGGAAAAGAAGGGAGAAAAGAGGAAATCGTCAACATCTAAAGATCAAGTTCCTCCTCCACCATCCAAGCGTCAACACATTGATACTTCTCTCACACTGAGTACAGAACCAAGGTATCCCTATCCCTCTTGGGTAACTACATCGGTTGAAGCATCCAATAAGAAAGAAGAAACTCCCAGAGTGCTCTATCCAACTCTTCCATTGCCTTCAAGAGCACTGCTTGAACAGTTTGACATTCCTCTTCTCAGAGCATCAATACCAGAACCATCTGATCCAGCAGTATTAGCCTTAGAAAGAAAAATGTCGGACTTCGACCAAACCTTCAGAATTTGCCTACGATACATAGGCATCAGTCCAGAGGAATGGGATAAACACTTCATTGCCTTTAAGGCACGACAAGTTCAAGAAAACAAGCACATAATCAGTAAAGATCATGCTGCAATGATGACGTTAGAAGATCAGATAACTGAAGCAATCCGTGCTGAAATGACTAAGAGATACAAGATCAAGCCACGATCTTGATTTTTTTTGTGCTTCTCTCTTTTTAGTTGTAAAATGCCTGTACTATGAAATATATATATAAAATGCATTTTACAGCTGAAACATATCGTTAAAGCTCAAACTAACTCACTAACTTACGCTAACCTTCACTTTAGGTATCTAACACTTGAACTAAATAAGTATTGCCATCATCAAAAAGGGGGAAATTGTTAGGAATTTCATATTAGATGTTTTGATGATGACAAATAGGACTCCCTGTTAGACCCCGAAAAGTGTAAAAGCTTTCATAGAATGTTATGTATAAGTACCTGAAAGCTTATTTATCTTAGGCTTATAGTATTTATCTTTGTAGAACTCTTTAGACTAAGTATGTGACACTAAATCACTTAGGAAAATTCTGGGTGAGTCTACCAAGTGATGAAGGTAAAAGATCAAGCGTCTGAAGCTACAATGGATAAAGATATCTTGAAGCGTCCGTCAAACGCTTTAAGGATTATCCCAGTGCTCAAACTACGAATGGATAACTCAGGCCGAATACTCAACATCAAGTGAAATGACGGAATTCTCAGTGAGGCCATCAAGACAAGATTGAAGAGTAAGCGTCTGAAATAAAGAAAAGAAAGTCAGGATCAGTCCAAGCGTCTGTCCAATACACGAGAATAACTATTCTCTTCAGCAAGCGTCCAAAAAGGTTAAACCAACACAACCTACAAAGAACGTAACCTGAAAAACTCAAACCCAAAATCATCCAAAGACTTAAAAATGCATGAATCAAACGGACGAATTATTTCCAACGGAAATAAGACAAGATGCATTAAAAGTCGGATAAGTGCTATTAAAATATAAGCACTATAACTTATGGGCAAGCCATATCTTTGACCTAGACTGTCAGATTTATGAAACCAAGACCATGCCTAACCAATTAAATATACCCAAAGTTAGAAATGTCTGAACTCAAGGAATGTTTAGGGAAACGAGACTCCAACCGTGTCAAACGGACAAAAACCACCAATACCTTATAAATAGCTCTTTCAACAAACAAGTAAACTGACACACACAAAAAATACCTACCTTGTTGAAAGAAAAGCTTACTAAAAATCATAGCCAAATATCCATATAAGCTTTTCACAAATATTCCAGAGACAGTCACCCATATCTCAAATCTCTTGTTAAGAAGAACCTATACTACCATTGAGATATCCCCAAGTTGTTTGAACTTTCCAAAAACAAACAAACCCGTGACCAAAACCATCAACACCTTTCATCTGAGTGAGAAAGCTGGTTAACTTGCAAGCAATATTTTTGTGTAAAAGAAGCTTGTTGAAGTTGATCTCTATTGGAGCTGAAATCTGTGTGACCAAGGAGTTCCGAGATCAAGAGTAACTTGCACCATTTCTGAGTGAAAGAAGCAAGGGGATAGAAGGTCTTTAGTGGAGCTGAAATCTGTGTGACCAAGGAGTTCCGAGATCATATCCAATCTTCCTCTATCTTGTAGAAGTCTCTGTGTGACTCTTCGATAATCATCATAGTGGAACAACCTCCCTGATAAAAGGAGAAGAAGGACGTAGCTGGGATTACATCACCCAGTGAACCTTACAAATATCTTGTGTCATTTACCTCTTTAAGCATTCATTGTGTTATCGCTTTACTATTCATACTGCATACATTCTGATAAAGTCTTAAAACAACTAAGCGACTACATTCGATTAATTAACCGAACGCTAAGCTATAAAATACTTCCGCTGTGCTAACTCTGATTTAGTGATTAAACTCTGCCCTACTTTGGTAAGCGTTGAAATCACCGAGTCTAAGTTAACGTTTCTCAAGCGCCACATCCAGCGCTTAAACTTGTCAAGCGTTCAAATACTTCAAAGTGATACGAATTTTTAAGAAGTCAAAAAAGACTTCAGGGTCTATTCAACCCCCCCCTTCTAGACCCTTTCGTATACCACTTGGGACCAACATTGTGTTTTAAACTCAACTCTATCTGGCCCATCAATCTCTCCATCAAGAGTAAGCTCCAACTGAAGCTTTTCGTCTTTATTCCATTTTGCAATAGGTTTGCTTCGACCTCTACCCTTTTTCAAATGAGCAGAAGTGTTTACGTTGGAAACTGAAATGATAACTTTAACAATATTAATCAACAAGCAAAATGAGTGAATGTAGCAAGGAATCGTTATGTTGCAATGTAAATTTAATGTCATCTATCTTAGTTCACATTATTTTGTAAGGAAAACGTACCTATAACACATTACAATGACTACGGTTGGAGCACTTGAAAGAATTTAACCTGAGCACGAGGGAAAATCAGCTCTATTATGATGTTCTATTGGAACAGATGGAGCACAATGACTACGGTTCGAATTCCCATTGGCATGGAAAATATCTCCTGAGAATCATACATTATAGATGATCAAGTTGACAAATGAGATAGACTAATACTTTCACCATATCTTTAAAGTTTAATGGATACTATAAAGTTACTATAAACCATTTTTTATGAATAAATGAAGTAACCTGAGCAAGATGGTAAATCAGACACATGATGTTCTGCTGGGAAGTATGGTGCGGGATGCCCAATGTTATGAAAATCCTCTGATGGATTAACTGAGATACCTACTATAAAAATGACAATCCTCTTATACATGTTGATTGACAGGTTTTAATATCAATTTAAGATAAAACTAAAATAAGTACCTGAGCTACTAGAATGACTAGCATCATGAAGTGGTAAACTTGAAGTAGATCCAAATCGAGATTGAAGGTGAACTCATCGTCCTCTATCACTCGAAGGAGAGTCATGCATAGCAGATGACCCAGCCCTCTCGCATATGACATCGATTACTGATCTCCCACTACGCTTTCTTTTTTCCAGCCATGAAGAAACTACATATCATTAATAAGCAAACACATTAATAGTCACGCCAAAAATAGATCAAATTATCAGAAATTAACTTTTTTCAATCCTTATGTAAATATAATAGAAACATGTTCATAAGTATATTTTTCGACCTTTGATAATAAGAGTAGATCAAATGTCACATTCATCATGTACATCTTCATCATCATTGTCATCAATCTCAAAGGCTTCTACCCATTCTCTCACCCAATTACCATCTCCAAATACTGGACGATCATCCAGTTCAAGTGGTGTATGTATTTCAAATTGCCGCTCCCAAGAATATACATCAAAATTATCTCTTCTATTCATTTTGACAACTAATTTCCAATCTGACTCTAGTGGTTCATCAACATACCAAACCTGCTCGGCTTGAGTTGAAAGAATGTATGGTTCATCTGAATACTCTCTGCCGGTATACATCACATGGTTGAAATTCACCAATGTGAACTTGAACTGGTCAACCGTTAGCCCCTTTTCATTGTTAACCCAATCACACTTAAACAAGTTGTAGTGCAAATTACTCGAATAGTAAATCTTAATAATGTCTGTCAGAACTCCGTAGTAATGGATGGCCCCAGTTTGAGGCCTCCTGTCCTTAGAACTAGCATAGCAACTTGTATATGCACTACAAAACACTCCACTATTTTGTGTTTTCTTTTGTATATCTAGAGATTTTACACGAAACCGAAATCCATGCACAACACAAGACTTGTGTCTCTGTCCCCAATCATTTGGGCCTTTAGACAATGTGATGATGTCTTCTGGTAATGTGTCCCCCGAAGTAATCCTCAATTTCTCAATCTGTTTCATATTAAATAAAATATAATGATTAAGTTCAAGTAATGCTTTTCAAAATTGTTACTACAAACATATATATATATATATATATATATATATATATATATGTATTGTTTATTCTACTCACATAGTCCTTGAACCACTCATGAAATTTTTCATGATGAAGGTGCTCAATTTCTTTTACACTAGCACGAGGAAAGTTGCTTTTGAGTTGAGATATGTGCAGATTGTTCATCCAGTATGATTAGTTCAGGAATTTTAACTATATATATGATAAACAAACAACATACCTTCTATAACTTTTCACAACATCTGAATTTTGGAGGACGTAGCGGTGAGCTTGAACACAAGTGACATGGTTGAGATGAAATTATTTTCCATTTCCTATGAGACGACCCATGTCACTATCCCATCATAATTTCGAGAAGAATTGTTAGCATTAGTGTTAACATCATTGAGATATCGAGAGCAAAATGTCATGCACTCTTCAAGGATGTACCCCTTCGCAATTGAGCCCTCGGGATGAGCTTTATTGCGCATGTATTTTTTTAAGGTCATAAGAAACTTATTTTAAAAAATAATTACCCAATACTTATATTAAAAACTAGTAAAACAAATAATATCTATAATATAAAGAAAAATAGTAAAATAAACCTTTCAATAGGATACATCCACCTATATTGGACTGCACCGCCAATTAAAGCTTCCTCTGCCAAATGAATAGGTAAATGTTCCATAATGTCAAAGAATGATGGAGTGAAGATTCTCTCCAAATGGCAGAGTGTAGCTGCAATTCGATCTTGAATCTTTTCCAGCTCTAACCTATCATTTACCTTGGAACAAAGCTTCCTAAAAAAGTTTGATAGTTCAATCAACACTTCAACTACATGCTTTGGCAAAGCCTTGCGTACAACAATTGGAAGTAAGTTTTGCATCAATACATGGTTGTCATGGCTCTTAAGACCCCATATTGTTCGTTTCTCAATTTGTATACACTTCGAAATATTGGAGGCATATCCATCAGGGGCCTTTATAGACTTTAAGACCTTACAAAATGTGTCTTTCTCGCTCAAACCCATGTTACAAGGACCGGGTGGCAAACACCATCTTCCACTTGGACGTTTAAAAGCATGTAAAGGTTTTCTGACTCCAAGTTTGGCAAGTTCATGCCGAGCATTCAAGTTGTCTTTAGTCTTACCTTTAACATTTAACAATGTAAAAATCACATTATCACACACATTCTTTTCAATGTGCATGACATCAAGATTATGACGTATCATATTGTGCTTCCAGTACGGTAATTCAAAGAAGATACTCCGTTTCTTCCAGTGTCTATGATTTTCGACGTTATAATCTCCCATGACTCTTTTTTTCAAATCCTCCTTTTTATACTCTGTAAGAACACCATTCTGATCTAATTGTCGTAGTACATCAATGCCTGACAATCTTTTTGGCGCAGTACCTCATTCCATGGTACCATCAAAGGATGTTGTATCTCTGCGAAATCTGTGTCTTCTATTCAAGAACCGACGATGATAAGTATACGAGTACTTTCGTGCAATCTCTAATCGTCGGCACATTGTTTCCATTCCACAACAAGGACACCCTTTATCAGTTTTCGTACCCCACCCGGAGAGCATGGTATAACCAGGAAAGTCACTGATGGTCCACATTAAAGCTGTTTTCAACATAAACATCTCATTTCTTGATATATCATAAGTTTTAACACCGTTATCCCATAATTCTTTCAATTCCTTAATCAATGGCTGCAAGTATACATCTATTTTATTCCCAGACCCTTTAGGGCCATCAATAAGCACGGATAATATAAAATTATCCTTTCTCATGCATATCCATGGAGGCAAATTATATGGGATTAACACAACATGGCAGGTGCTGTGACTTACATTCATAAGCTTAAAAGGGTTAAATCCATCGGCAGCTAGTCCTAATCTGACATTACGACTGTCACTAGAAAAATCAATATTGTTCTCATCAAAGTCCTTCCATGCCAAAGAATCAGCAGGATGCCTAAACTTTCCATCATCCACTCGTTTTTCCGCATGCCATCTCATAAGTGAAGATGTATGTGATGACATAAAAAGTTTTTGCAGTCGAGGCTTCAATGGGAAGTACCGCATTTTCTAGCAGATATCTTTCTATCAGATTCTTTATATCTCGAAACCCCACATATTTCACATGCCTCAAACATGACATCTTCACCCCTGAACAACATACAATTATTTGGGCATACATCCCATGTCTCATAGGTAAAGCCTAAATCATTAGTAATCTTATTTGCCTCATCAAAATCTTTTGACAAGTTCCCACCTTGAGGAAATGCTTTTTTTAACAACTCAAGGAGTGTCGTAAATGACTTATTAGTCCACCCGGAGCTCACTTTTAAATTCAATAAGCTAGCAGTAAATGATAACTTTGTGAGCTCAGAACACCCAAGATACAAGTCACGACTTGCATCATCTAGCAAGTGGTAAAACTTCGATGTTTCCTGGTTTGCCCCACTTAAATGATCACCCTCTGTACTTTGGGTGTCGTCTCTTAAATGATCACCCTCTGTACTTTGGGTGTCGTCTCTTATGTCAACATGCGTATGTCGCATTCCCATTGCCTCATAAACTAACCCGACCATATCATCTCTTATTTCACCCTCTAACCTCGATGTATCATGTCTGTGTATAGGTTCATATGATTCTCCATGATAAATCCAATTTTTGTAGTTTGTAGAGAAACCATTGAAAAAGCAATCATCACGAACATCTCTTCGACACTTGGAATATCGATTTGAACACTTCTCACAAGGACAACAAACTTTTGAATCATTGGGTCGATTTCTAAAGGCAATGTCTAGAAATGCATCAATTCCCGGTAGATAGACATCTGTCTTGGGTTGTGAATCTATCCAACCCTTATCCATTTTATTTCCACTTTATTACATGAAAATAAAGCAAACAATTTATCAATATAGATAATAATATGGATAAACTTCATAGTTTTTCAATATGGATAAACTTTATAGCTTCTATTTTCTAGATTAATGAAAATTTATATAACTGGAATCTGTATTTTTTGAATTGAAGTTGCTGTCAATGTTAGTTGCTGCCACTGTTAGCTTCCAATAGAAGATGGTTAGCATTTTTTCTGGAATTTTATGAGTAAGTATACTTTTACAAAGACACACTTTTTACAAGCCTTAATCTAAATTCTTCTCTGTGATAGATTAATTGGAAAATGTCTAAAAAGACAATCATGAGTAAGTGTATGTTTATGTTGGCTAAAAATAATCAGAGGCTGTATATACTTAGTGGGTTTAGTAATATTTATTCAGTCATCAATTTAGTACCAGTTTGAAGGTTTGAAAGTAAGATCAATCAGAAGATATGATGAGCTCGGTAAGGAATAAAGAGCTTATTACCTCGGGATAGCAACTTTGACGAGAAATTGTTTGGTTTTGTGTGTTCACAATCACTTCATATAATATTTTTGTCTGCATAAGATCATAAAGAGGATATTAGCCGAATATGATTAAGAATGTAAAGTATACGCAGCTCAGTAAAGTAAATGTAATCGACATGCAAGTTTGTACTAAGAATGTTAATTTATTTAATTCTCACCTAATTCTTGATTCTTTTCCTATGACTTGGACAACCTAGGACTTGAGCCAAAGAGACATTGGTTGATCCAATCTCGAATACATTTTCATAAAACTTTGCTAAATATGAATGGACTGTCTAAAGCTACGATTTCAATCTAATATCAAATAAATTATCAAATGAAAATGTAGTTAAACTAATGCTAGTATCTGAACATACATTCGGTAAAATTAAATATATGTTCTAGAAGGAGAAATTTAAAAAGTCATGTTGTTCCGGTTTAAGATTAGTTCCATTGCAAAAGAAAAAAAATACTTTCAGGTATGTTAAACCACTAACTTCCATCAGAGTCATAGAAATTCATAAAGCTCTTGATATTTGAAGCAAAATACTAACAGTAGTTTGTTAAACTTTACCTAAATTCAGAATTTCTCAAAGCAATTTACGCAAATTTCTCAAGAAATGCATTAAATTCACGCAAATCAGCAAAACAAATTCTCAAAGAAACTTCACTTAAATTTAAGCAAAAACAGAAACAAAACTAGATAAAATAGAATCAGGAGCTAACTTTTATCTTCGGAGGTGTTATCAAGGCGGTGGCGATTAATATGAGAAGTTACGAGGTCGAGTGGCGGGAATTTACCTTCGGCGGGTGGCTCACGAGCGAGGAACGACGGAGAATGTGTGGCGGCGACCACGAAATATCCTCTTCTGGCAGCAATTACAGAGGCGATTGGCTTTCGGCGACTGGAGAACGACGGAGAATGCGCGGCGGCGACCACAAAAGATCCTCTTCTGGCAGCAATTACAGAGGCGATTGGTTTTCGGCGACTGGAGAACGACGGAGAATGCGCGTCGGCGACCACAAAATATCCTCTTCCGGCGACTGGAGAACGACGGAGAATGCGTGACTCGTGAACCAGCGGGTGAGATATCAAGAGCAAAACGTCATCTCAAGTTTTTGGAAATTTTTCAATTCGGAAATTGTGAAACGTCAGCTCAAGTTTTCCATTGATTAGGTCTGTTGACTGTTGGGAAATAGCTGTCAACAAAGCTAAAGATTAGAAATAAAAAATAGTAATTTAAAAATAAACATCATATACGGCAATATGGCGTGGTGGATACTGCTAATCCACCTCAGGTATTCATAACCGAGGTGGATGTGGCAACCTATAGCCAGCTGATAGAAGAAAAATTAAAAAAAATTAAAAATAAAGACAAACATTACACATGGTGATATCACCGTGGTGGATACTGACTTTTCACCATGGCTCATTATAGCCGATGCGGAAGTTGTTATATCCGCCTCCGGTTTTGCAGTGATGGCAGATACTGACTTTTCACCATGGCCTCTAAGCAATGGTGGATCTTCCATTGCGAATATCCCAATTTCTTGTAGTGTAAGCTCCTAAAGAAATAAGCCTCTGCAAGAACACACCTCTACAAGAACACACCTCAAGTAAGTTCATACCTTAAGCAAAAGATTGACTAGATATATGCTCTAAGGAAATGGAGTCTATGTAGTGAAAGGTGGAAGACAAGAAGAGTTACTAAAAGAAATATCTATGAAAGATAATCTTTTACAACTAATCTTCAAGAAGAAGTTCTATAGAAGAAAGTCTTCAAGAATCACAAGAGAAGCTAGAAAAATCTAGAGATGAAGAACTAAGCTTTAAGTTTTTTTTCTTTTTAAGTTTTCATCAAGTTATAAATGAAAGCAAGAACACCTCCTTTTATAGCCACCAATTTTCGGCCATATGGTGTTAGGTGGAGTAGAAGACTTGTTTTTCTTCACCTACCACCTTACTCTCACCTACCATTCCATTCTCAACTACCACCACATGTGTAAGAGAATATTTTTCATTTTCTTCTTCATTTAAAAACATTACAAGTCAAACTTTGACTAGCTTTGAATTTCAATCTTGTGACTTCATTTAATTAAGTCCAACTTAATTAAAATAGCTCTCAAGTCTTCCAAGACTTGTTAATTAAATAATCATCATGATTAATTAATGGTAAAATTAGTAGTTTAAATAAATTCTCGGATAATAACAATTTCCGTTAATAATTAATCTCCAAGATTAATTAATAGAATAATTATTTTCCCAAGCCTACTAATTAAAATGTCTTCCACTTAATCAATTAATCTCATTAATCAATTTCACTTTAATCCTAAATCGGATTAATATTCACATAGTAATTGAACTTTCTTGAGTAAGTGTGTAACCCCATTGTAGGTTCGTTCACGTACTAGTAGTAGCAACACAACCCCGTTCTGCCTTTGCAATTTTCATTGCTAGATTTAATTACTCCAAGTATTTTAATCCGACCAAGAATTGATTACCGATTAATTCATGGTTCCTACAAATCAAGGTTAGTACTAGCCACGCGCCAAGAAGACCTAGCCATGAACGATTATTAGGTGACCTTTCCGCATTACGATTTTCGCATAAGTAAAATTCTTCCATCAAATATCCCGATCGAATGTAGGACTTGGATGTCAGTCGAAATCCCAGTAACTCGATTCTATGTATATCGATCTAACTGACATTGACCAATTTATCAATCGAGCGAGGAAACACTGCGCCTCCTTATTGATACTACTCCGGCCGGAGGTTCCCATGGTCAATACACTGTGAAGTACATAGGATATGCGCCGATGCTAATGATCAATGACGGATTCTCTCTTGGCACTCACGCGCCTCTGTACATAACCAAACTGGACCCAATATGCCCCACTTTATGACTCACCTGGAATCGTGTGACAAATCTAAGTACAGTGAGCGATGCACGAGACGACCAATGGTGCCTCAAGTCATGAGGACCAATCTTATGCCTACGTAACCGGGGAGATTCCAAATTCGACATTGACTCCAATATGGAATCTCGGCGGGGTTGTTCAGTTTACTCGATCCCAACGAGAACCCACATACATGCACTGATGTACACCGTATCAGTATCCATGGAATAGGATACACTCTCCAAGAGTGTGCATTGTACGTGCAAGTCTTTACAAGTCATTGAGATCCCTATCTCAATGATTCTATGACTTGGAACATCTTTAAGACCACAACCTTAGAGACGTATTCCATGATTGGCATCCCCGATACCAAACACATCTCATAGCTTAAGAGTGATCTAGGGGACTTTATCTAATTGCATAGAATGATAAGATAAAGAAGAAAATGCCATTTATTAAATTATTTGACAAGATACAATATAAGACTGTTTAAAGAGTCGGCTACTACGCCCTACAAATGGCGCACCGGGCACCTGACTCTTTCAAATTCCTCGTTCACCTACGAGGGAACGAATCCTATCTTGGATATCAGTTAAGACAACTACTTGCCCATTAGGTTGCAGCTCGAGGTTGACCCCACCAATGGGTGAATTGGGCCTAACTACTCTAATGATGAACCTAATGTCACAAGTATATCTTCAACTCGATTCCTCAAGTCTAAAGTCCAGACACACCTATTACAACTTAATCAATTCTGTCATTGACTGTCAAAGAGTGAAAACCCTTGCGACAGAATCGATGCGAGTCATGTCTGAGTGCCACTATCTCCATCAGTGCACCTATGATATGAGTTCTTCACTACTTGCTAGTGATTGACGGACATCTTTCTCGGCAAAACTCATATCATACAAGTCTTCATGATTTTCAATGCCCAATTGAAAATCATTGACTTGCAGACGATTTTAGTACACAAGTATCAAACTCCTCTAGTGCCTTAGAGAGTTAACTCTTGTGTTCACGGACTTATAGATGATTACAATATATAAATGTCAATATAAAAGTAAACAACTAATGGCCTTTTATTGATTGATTAAAGACAATTACAAATTGATAATGTCCTATCATTTACTAATCTTCTAGTGGCATTTGAGGACATTAACCTAACAGGTGTCACCTAACCAGTCCCGTGGACCCACATCGAAACCCAATTAAGATCGAAAAGATTTGATCATAACGAACTTCTAGATCATAAATGTTTTATGAGTATAAGCCCTTCACTGATGTATCCCGATCGAGTAAGAGTCGTGGAGTATGTCAAACTCACTGGACTCGATGTTGTGCAACGGATTATAGTAAGATGAAATTACCAAAATACCCTCCACGTTGCACAAGAGTTAGTTTATATGCTTTGGCCAAAGACTTATAATTTCATTTACCTATAATTGCACAGGATACATTCTCATTTACTGCTGAGACAATGAATCCCTTCTTATCAATCACCTCACAACTGCTACTTGCTCATTGAGATCGCACTTCGAGGTTGGCCCCACCTACGGGTGGATTGAGCCTAACTACTCTAATAACAGGTCCAATGTCACAAGCACATTGACCGTGATCCCTCATATCTAAGGCTCACGGACACTATTATTAACAGTAACCCAATCATTGACAGTCAGTAAATACCCACGTGATCAGATTACTATGAGCCATGTTCAAATATATCAATTCCATTGATATATCTATAGCACAAGCTTCCACTAGTCCCTAGTGACCGAGTGACACTCCTTGTCAAAGCTTGTGTCATACAAATCGAGTCATAATGCCTAATTAAGACTCTTCATCTTACAAACCCATTTTTAAGAATCAACGCTTCCCTTTCCTTAATCCTTAAAGAGTAGAAGGTCTCTCTTGACTACTCTAGACTTGTATGTTCAATACTTATAGATGTCATTAAGATTTACGTGAACAAGTGAGTAATGCCTTTCTTTAATGTTGTACAATATAAACCAATGCCCTATATGTTCTAACTCTTTGTTGGCATCGAGGGCACATACCTTACAATCTCCCACTTGCATTCAATGCCAATTGCTATGGTATCTAATACACATCCTCTAAAGATATCATTCTAGCATTGCCTGTGATAGTGGACTTAGTGAGTGGGCCAATTATGCTTTCGACTGCGGCTATTTTTTGATTGGCAATATTGCCATTTCCAACGATCATTCAAAATGATGTAGTATCTCTTTTTAATATGTTTGGACTTATTGTGAGACCTTTGATTCCCCAGCCTGCGCAATAGCTTCTTTCGTGTCACGGTAAAGTGGCAACGCGAGCTCCACGTACGTGAGGGAGTACTTCAAGTTTCACTATGAACTTCTAGATCCAAACAGGTTCCTTGACACCCTCTAAGAAAGCCACATATTTAGTTTCAATGGTGGCTTCTACAGTTGTGCTTAGCTTGGAATTCTTCCAAGACGCTGCTTCATCGTTCAAAAAGTAAATACATACCCAAAAGTGAACTTATGGTCATTAACGTCAGACTTAAAGTCTGAGTCCGTATAACCGTTCACTTTTAACTTTCCATTCTTGTATGTAAGAAGCATATCTTTAGTTTTTCCCTAGTACTTGAGATTCACTTCACTGTAATCAAATGCTCTTTGCCCAGGTTATCTTGAACACTATTTTCTATGCTTATTGCGTATGCAAGGCCCGACCTCGTGCATCGCTTAGCATGTATGAGACTCCCTAATGTCGATTCATATGGTATGGTCGTCATCTCACTTCTATCCTCCTCACCTAGAGGACTCATGGATTTCAAGAGATGAAGTCCATGTCTCATTAGGCAATAGACCCCTCTTAGAGTTTTCATTCCAAAACCCTTTCAGGACATTCTCTAAGTAGAGTGCTTGGGGAAGGCTCATTGTCCTATTCAATCTATCCCCGACTTTGAATTATAAGGGCATATGTGACTTCTCCCAAGTCATTAATGAAGAATTTGTTTGATAGTAATGTCTTGACCGGAGTCAATAAGAATATATCATTTCCTACAAGCAAAACACCATCTACTAGAAATGACATTTTGCTCCTACTCGCCTTATTCCAGACACATGGTTATTGATGACAATATAGTCCCCAACTATGTCATCAAAACATTGATTCCCACTACAAGAAGTCCTTATAGATCCATAAATAGAGTTATCCATTTTGCAGACCTTATTAGAAATGAGCTTAGATGTGAAATTCTTGGGCTTGTTCACTATAGATGTCCTCCTTGAGGAATCCATTGATGAACGGGTCTTCACATTCATATGCTGGATTTTATAATCCAGTTGTGTCACTATCGAAAGCAAGATTTTAATGGATTTTGTCATAGCTAGGGCAAAAAAGGTTTCTTCATAGTAAAAGCCCCCTCTGTGACTAAACCTTTTCCATCGCCTCGGCCTTACCATTGTAATCAATCTTCCTTTCTGTAGATGTACTCACCAATGACGGGCACAAGACCCTCAAGGCGATCTCCTAGGGTTTGGACTTGATCCAATTATATGTAATCCATCTTTGCTTTCAACAGTCTTACACCATCTCACAGATTTTATACTCACTATCGATGGGTCTTGTATAGAGGGATTATTGTTGGGAAATTAATGGCGTAAAAACAAAAACGCAGCGGAAGAATACAAGTTCAAATTCCAGTGGCTCATCTCTATTTCTCATATTTAAAATTGGGTTGAACGAAATTAATTACCGTTCTCGCATATGTTGAAATCTGAACCAGCTTTGCAATTCTTTCTTGAACAACAAATCCGTCGCTGTCTCTAAATTGCTACGCCGGAGTCAAAAACGAAAATCTCCTTCTTCTTCACCTTTGATGGACGGCTAGTGTGAGAGAGAAAGGGAGGAGAGTTTGACTTGGAGAGAAAGTTTGTAAGTTGATGACCTTGACCTAGTTATTTTTCACCAAGTAATATATAACCTACTATATGAAACATTAACCTAAGCACCAATAACCCCACATGAGGGCTTTTAAGCCCCCGGGCTTTGGTCCAACTTTGGTTATTTAATTATTAAATAACTAATATTATTTATCCAATAAATAAATTAATTAAATAATCATATAATTAAATTCCCATGAGGAATTAATTAATTCATTAATTAAATTAATTAATAAAATCATCTAATGATTAATTAATTAATCTCGATATCCAAAACCAAATATTTTCTTAAGTCTTTTTCCCATGATTTTCTTTTTGCACTTCCTTTAAGCGCGACTCTTTAGGTTCGTCTCAAAAGGCAATTGGGAGAAAACCAAAAGGATGTGAGTAACACCTAGCTAGTCACGTGGCTCACATCGTATCCCAATTGAGAACGAATGAATAGGATCATTCCAAATCATATACGCTGTGAATACCGTACGTGTATAAACCTTTTATTCTTATATTCCAGTCAAGTGAGAGTCATGGTTTTAGTCAAACTCACATGACTTGACCATATGCTTAGCTCATAATGAGTCGAGGTCATTTTATGCTTTGGCCAAAGACTTTTAACCTCACTCATTCATGACTGCATAGGATATTTAGCTCATTCACTTATGAGAGAATAAATCCCATTTTGCTAATTAGTTAACAATGCTACTTGCCCATCAAGTTGCACTTTGAGGTCGATCCCACCAAAGGGTGATTTGAATCTAACTACTCTAATGATAGACTTGATGTCACAAGTACATCTTCAACTCGATTCCTCAGGTCTAAGGTTCACGCGTACCTATCACAACTTATCAGTTTCATCATTAACTGTCAGTGAGTGAATACCCATGTGATGAAACTGATGCGAGTCGTGTTCGAACATATTAGTCCAACTTATATGTCCATGATATAAGTTCCCACTATCATTCCCATAGTGTTCGAATGGTACTTTCTCTGTCAAAACTTATATCATGCAAGTCCTTGTTCTGTATTGATGTCCAGTCAAATACTTTCTTAAACTTGCGAACCCTATTTAGAGAATAAGGATCAAACCTTTCTAGTGCCATTCTTCCTATCCCATAGGAAGTAGAAGGTTTGCCTTATTCTCAAGGGCTTTACGTTGTTTATTAACACCTTACAAATGCCTATAAGAAAAAACCAAGATAATGCCTTATATATTATAAAAAGATATTGTTTAGTTACAAGTTAATGCCCTATAAATCTATCCCCTTTATGGCATTTGAGGGCATATACTCTAACAATTATATCCTTGGTTTTCCCTTGCTACACCATACATATTATGCCTTCCTTGAAGACAACCATATCCTTTCAGGAGGTGGGATACTCTATCAGACCGATTCGATGGTGGTTGTGTCATAGCGGGTTTGATTCAGATTTCTTGAATAGTAACCTCCAAAAGAGTTTTTTTTTTGTTTTTCCAGAGCATCCTTTCTACCATCTTTCTAAAGAAACCTTCCTTGAGATAGTGAGCCTCTAAGTCCATACTGATCTTTCAATCATCGTAGATAGGTAGAAGGGTTATCCTTTAGATTTCTTCGCGATAACCAAAACGTCCCCTTTTTAAGGATCTAGCCTCCAATTTTTCTATCTTTGTCTTTTCTACGTAGATTGGGCCACCCCATATCTTTACATGTTAAGATTAGGCTTCCTTTTATGTTATATTTCATATGGCGTCTTAGGAATGAATTTGGAGGGACATTTTATTCAAGATGCTCCTATGAGCAACGCATGACCACATTGAATTTGGAAATCTCTTATGTTGCTATGTATCAAACGAATCATGTTTAATAGTGTTTCGTTACTATATACTTATTTGCTTATTCAACTTGTGGAATTGCTGGAAGTGTCAACTGTGAAGCTATGAATTGGCTCAGGCGATCATATATATTCCTATAACGATCTAATCCCAGTATCCTTATATGTTGCCTTCTAAAGTCAGTATGAATCAAATTTGAAAACTTGAGTGGCCCTTTATACATTTTCTCGGTGAAGGGGGATTCGATCTCTTTGGATATGAGATAAGATTGCAACGTTTGAATAGGGATCCAACCCCAATGGGTTTGTGTTCCCTTATTTCTCCTAACTTATGGATCTTATGCCCTCATAGGAATGATCCAGTCTTAGGTGCCAATTGATACTACGTTCTCTAGTTTGTGCACTACTACAAAAATACACTATTATAGCGCACCTATTACAGCGATTTTTTGAAAACCGCTGAACGGAAGGGCCTATTACAGCAGTTTTTTGGTGAACTGCTGTAATAGGGTTTCCCGTGGGACCTATTATAGCGGTTCTTCAAAAAACTGCTGTAATAGGCCTAGAGCTATTACAGCGGTTCTTCAAAGAACCGCTTTTATTGGTCTATTATAGCGGTTCTTCGGAGAATCGCTATAATAGTCCGAAACTGAATATAGCGGTTCTTCAAAGAACCGCTATTAAAAAAAAAATGAAAAACCCATTTCCCCCCATTTTTCCCGGCCTCTCTCTCTCTCTCAACTCTCTCTCTCACTCGATCTATCTCTCTCTCTCTCTCGCTCGACTCCTCCACCACCACCTTCGCCGCCACCACCATGTACCCTCATTAGTCTCTCTCTCTCTCTCTCTCTCTCTCTCTCTCTCTACTACTACTACTACTACTACTACTCTCTATATATATCTCTAGCTATATATACACACACACACACACACACCACATATATCGCCGCCACCACCACCACCTTATACTGCCACCACCACCGCCTTATATCGCAGCCGCCGCCGCCGCCACCACCACCCGAGTGCCGCTCGTCTCTCTCTCTCTCGACTCTCTCTCACCTTATAGGTATATACTTATATATATATGTTTATATATGTTATGTATATTTTATATATATAATGATAATTATGGTTATATGTTAATATCTTGATTGTAACTATATATATGTTATTTTAATTGGGGTTTTGTGAATTATATAATGTGGGTTATAAGTTAATATCTTGATTGTTGTTATATATATGTTATGTTAATTGGGATTTTGTGAATTATATAATGTGGGTTATATGTTAATTTCTTGATTGTTGTTATATATATGTTATGTTAATTGGATTTTGTGAATTATATAAAGTGGGTTATATGTTAATTTCTTGATTGTTGTTATATATATGTTATGTTAATTGGGGTTTTGTGAATTATATAATGTGGATTTTTGTTATGTTATGTTATGTTATAGTTGATTATGCTATAATGTGGATTGTTGTTATGTTATAGTTGATTATATTAATTAGTTTTGTGAATTATATAATGTGGGTATTTGTTATATATAAGTTATGTTAATTGGGGTTTCTTGATTGTTGGATTTTTGATTTATGCTATGATATGTTGGTATTATGATTAGATTTTCGTTGTATTATTTTGTTGACATCGTTTAATGCATTCATGGTTTTGTGAAGTTCGATTGGTTTTGTGAACGAATTGATGGATTGGTTTTGTTGGGTTGCAATTTTGGGGGAAGATTAAGTCGAGAACTTGGTAGAAATTTCTGCGTTATTACTCTGTCAAATTTTTTCTAGAATAATGGGCATTGTTATTTGTTTTACTGCATATATATTTGTTTGGGTTTGTTGTGGTTGAAATATCTGAGTTTTGTTAGTTCCAACATTGGGGGAAGATTAAGTCGAGAACTTGGTAGAAATTTTTACGTCGTTACTCTGCCGAATTTTTTCTAGAATAATGGGCATTGTGGTTCAAATAATTTAAAAACTTTATAGGAAAAATCAGAATCAAGATGGATCGAAGTTGGATATTAGCGGATCGTATGTCGGAGCAATATGAGAAAGGGGTGAAAGAATTCATCAATTTTGTGATTGAGCATGCACCAGATCGGACTAGAATCAGTTGCCTGTGTTTATGTTGTTTTGGAAAGAGAATTAGTCCACGTGAATTGGAAGATCGTTTGGTGTGTAATGGAATTGATAAAAGCTACACACGTTGGACAAGACACGGTGAGAGCAGTGCCACCTTAGATGATTTGGGTGGTACATCATATCAATCACGGGATTTGGACATGGATGATTATGAGCCTGATCGTTTGGAGGAGATGACAAATGTGATTGAGGAGGATTTGCGAAATTGTCCCAAGATGTTTGACAATTTGACAAGTGATTCAAAGACACCACTGTATAGTGGTAGTAAATTCACAAGATTGAAAGCAGTCCTAAACCTCTACAAGTTAAAAGCCAACAATGGGTGGAGTGATAAGAGTTTCACAGACTTACTTGATCTATTAAAAAGCATGCTACCCGAGGATAATGTGTTACCTAATCGTACTTATGAGGCTAAGAAGGTGTTAACCTCAATTGGTATGGGATATGAGAGGATACATGCCTATCGCAATGATTGCATATTGTTTAGAACTGACTATGCATCATTGAAGGTCTGTCCGAAATGTGGCGCCTCGCGGTACAAGAAGAATGGATCTGCTCCTGTCAAAACCATGTGGTATTTGCGCATAATACCACGATTTAAGCGCATGTACAGTAGTAAAGAGTTAGCCAAGGACTGGACATGGCATGCTGATAGAAGGCTTGAAGAAAGGATTGAAGATGACAAGATTCGACACCCCTCAGATTCTCCTCAATGGAAAAAGATCAATGATGATTTCCCTGAATTTGGTGAAGAATCAAGAAACATGCGACTTGTATTGGCTACAGATGGCCTGAACCCTCATGGCTTGCAAAGGAGCTCACATAGTACATGGCCGGTGATTTTGATGATCTATAACCTTCCCCCATCGCGATGCATGAAGCGAGAACATAATGATGCCTAAACTCATTTCTGGGCCGAAACAACCTGGAAATGATATAGATGTCTACTTGGCTCCTTTAATTGAGGATTTGAAGGTGTTGTGGGAGACCGGTGTTCAAGTATATGACGGGTTCAGAGAATAAAATTTCAATCTCAGAGTCATGTATTTGGAACAATCAATGATTTTTCGGCAAGAGCAAACCTCGAGGGATATGGTGTACATGGCCAATGTGGATGCCCCATATGTGTCAAGAGTACAGATCAATATCGATTGACACACTTTCAGAAATATGCATTCCAAGGGCATCGAAGATGGTTAAATCGGAACCATCGATATCGTCGGTGGAAAAAAGCTTTCAATGGGAATATAGAAGAAGGCCAAGCTCCTAAGTGCTTGACTGGTGAAGAAGTGTTTGAGAATATAAAAGACTTGGAGCTTAAATTTGGAAAGACTTTTGCAGGTGGCATTGCAAAAACTGGGTGGAAAAAAAGGTCAATTTTCTTTAAGTTGCCGTATTGGACGTCTTTACATGTTAGACATTTTCTTGATATTATGCATATTGAGAAAAATGTATTTGATAGTGTCATTGATACACTTCTAAATGTGCCCGGAAAGACAAAAGATGGCGTAAAGGCAAGGTTAGACTTGGTTAAAATGAAGATAAGAGAAAAATTGGCACCAACAAATAAGGGGAAACGTACTTATTTGCCTCCAGCAGCTCACACTCTATCCCGGAAAAAAAAAATTACATTATGTGAGTTTATTAATGGAGTGAAAGTTCCAGAAGGGTATTCTTCAAACATTAGCAGTCTTGTATCAATGAAGGACTTGAAGCTAAAGCACATGAAGACTCACGATTGTCATGTGATCATGGATCATTTGCTACCAATTGCTATACGGGCCATTTTGCCAAAAAAGGTGAGTGAAACTATAACCTCATTATGTTTCTTTTTCAAAACAATGTGGAGCAAGGTGTTTGATCCTGAACAATTGCCTGCACTTCAGAAACAAATTGCCATCACTTTGTGCGAGCTTGAGATGTATTTTCCACCAGCGTCTTTTGATATAATGACTCACCTACCTATTCACTTGGTTAGAGAGACACAACTTTGTGGACCGGCTTTTATGAGATCTATGTATCCGGCTGAGCGTTATATGAAGGTATTAAAAGGCTACGTGAAAAATCGTAGTCGACCGGAAGGTTGCATTGTTGAACGGTACATAGTTGATGAAGCGATTACATTTTGCACAGAATATCTGAAAGATTCTAATGTTGCAGAGCTTCTAAAGTCTCATGTTGTGGGAGGGAGAACAGAAGGAGAAAGCGTACTTGGAAAGCAATTAGTTGGTGTTCCTTGCACACAAAGGGATCAGGCACACCTATATGTGCTCCACATTACCAAGGCTACCTCTTCTTTGAACTCTTGAACACAAGCGACTTTCTTGGAAGAACTACTCTCTTCATCATCGGGATAGAGCTCATTTTCCCAGGCTAGTTCAATCTTATCCCACACACTTTCGCAATCTAAATCGAGAAGATAACAGCCTGCATCCGTATTAAGCCTATTTCTAATGCGTGATCGAACTCCATACACTTTAACACTTTCTCTTTCAATCCAAAGTTAAGATCCAGGCATTTCCTAAGCATGCATTTATATCGAATCCATGTCTCGGCTAAGGATTCATTGTTCCTTTGCCTAAATCCTTTGATATTGCTCTAAAGCTCGTTGATCTTAGAAGCTGGAAGGAATTTATTCAAGAACGCATCTACTAACTCACCCTATGTCGTGATGGATTGAGGTGGTAGATATTTTCACCATGTGATCGCCTTGTCCTTAAGTGAGAAGTGGAAGACTCTAAGATGGATTGCATCTAGATCCCTTGGATGAAATTGAATAGTTATGAGGGCGTCATCTAGAGTCTCCAAGTGTGCGTGAAGCAATTTATGAGGCTCACCATAGAATGGTTCACCTTGCACCATACTAAGTATATGAGATGGGATGTGATAATTTGGTGCATAGAAGTTGGGCAACACCACGGGACACGATAGAGTGTGGACCCTCGGTGGTAGACTACCCCGGACCGACAGAAGTTGTTGAGCAGCAGGCGGTTACATAGCTTGGAGAATGCCTTGTAACTCTATTCTCTAGTAGATACATATTAGGAAAATGTACATTTGGATTTGGTTGATTGAGATCGTCAGCCATTTCTCGAACTCATTGGAGGAGAGGGTCATGCACCTAGAACGAACCTATAAAGTAAACAAAAGAAACAAAATTAGACTAACAAGAAAATAAAAGAAAAGCAAGAAATAAACGAAAAACTAAGAATTATGAAAACGTAAAAGAAAATCAAAAACTAAAATAAACAATCTTCTGCAACGACGCCAAAAACTTGACATGCTAATAGCTAACATGCTTGGTAGCAAGTGCACTAGTCGTGTATAGTAAAAAAGTGGACACAGTCTGAGTTGTCGAACCATAAGGGCTTGGATTCTAGTTTAAGATTTGTAATGAAATAAACAACTAACGTAAAGAGTAAATGCAAATAAACGTGTGAAGAACAAGAGCGAAGACAAGCAAACGATTGAAACTCAAGTGTGAAAGATGACTAAGGCGCATGTGAGGCTCAATTTGATCCGTATCCTTATAAAGAATCTTGTTGAATCATTAGACCTAAGTTGCTACGGTGAAACCGATGTCTCGTGATAGACTCCTATGCTTAAATGACGATTTACTAAGTATGTCTACTCGGAAATCTAACCACTAAGCATGCATTAACGAGCTAAAGCTTCCTCGATATAAATCGAACCACTTCACTCAGGAATCTTTACCAATGTCTAGGGCAATTCCTATTTGGTCGGTGACGTTGTGAATTTCTTGCACCCTAGTTCAAGTCTTTCTCAAAAGATTAATATAGGCAATAGATAAAACATATGGTGATCAAACACATGTAAGAAGCATAATAACAACTTCACAACACATAGAAACATAAGAATTAATTCAAACAATCATCTAATATAAGAACAAGCTGATCAATGCTCAATCACAGTTGGAGCCGAAGATGAAAGAAACTGCTCTAGTCATTTCTACTAATTCTAAGAGAAGTCAGAAAAAGAAAAAAGGTAAGAAGCAGCTAGGGGTCTCCAAATCATCAAGCAATGACAAAGCCAAAAAGGTCAAGAAGTTCATGTTGTGATTTGGTCTAGTCGATAAAATTTTTAATCTGAATCACACCCGAGAATCCAATTCGGGGATATTCATGATATTAAGCATATAGATCAATTGACGAGAATTGACAAGAGTAATCGAATTACCTTTTCGTCTATTGAATCTCGAATTATCAGCAGTAACCCCGGACTCCTGCCTCTAGATAATCACGCGGAAGAAAAACTCTGAGAAAAACTCGATCTCCTCCTCGGCAACAATTGCAGGTGGCTAGTTGGATGGAGAGGGAGGGATTTTGGCTCAGCAGTCGGGCTTTGTTTTGAATTAGCCCATGTGTAATTAATCAAATCCAAGTCCAATCAAATTGGAACTTAATTAATTACATTAATCCAATTAATATAATTCAACCTATAAATTAATTTCCATTTAAATTAAGTTATGAATTGATATGATTTAATTAATTTATTTAATCCAATTAAATATCTTTAATTAAATCATGCCATCTATTTTATCAGTCAATTCACTGTTAGAGTATATGCCCTCGAATGCCATAAAGAGGATAGATTTATAGGGCATAAACATTGTAACTAAACTATGGTTTTTCTATTAATATAAGACAGTTGATTGTTGTTTTCTTATAGGCATATTTATAAGGTGTGAATAAACAACGTAAAGTTCTTGATGACAAGACGAACTTTCTACCTCCTATGGGATAGGAGGAAAGGCACTAGAATGGTTTGACCCTTGACATCTAAAAGGGTTCGCAAGTCTAAGAAATATTGATTGGGCATCAATAGTGAATAAAGACTTGTATGATGTAAGTTTCGACAGAGAAAGTGTTAGTCGTACACTATGAAAATGGTAGTGGGAACTTATATCATAGACGTGTCAGTTGGACTGATATGTTCAAACACGGCTCACATCAGTTCATCACATGGGTATTCACTCATTGACAGTCAATGATGAAACTGATAAGTAGTGATAGGTACTTGTGAACCTCTGACCTGAGAAATCGAGTTGAAGATGTACTTGTGACATCAAGTCTGTCATTAGAGTAGTTAGATTCAAATCACCTGTTGGTGGAATCGACCTCGAAGTGTGACTTGATGGGCAAGTAGCATTGTTAACTGATTTGCAATATGGAATTTATTCTCTCATAAGTGAATGAGTAAAATATCCTATGCGATCATGAATAAGTGAGGATGAAAGTCTTTGGCCAAAGCATTTAAATACCTTGACTTATTATGAGCCTAGGCATATGGTCAAGTTATATGAGTTTGACTTAAAACCATGACTCTTACTTGACTGGGATATAAGAATAAAAGGCTTATACACGTACGATATTCACGGCGTAAAGGTTTAGAATGATCCTATTCGTTCGTTCTCAATTGTGTTATGGTGTGAGCCACGAGACTGGCTAGGTGTCACTCACACCCCTTTGGATTCCTCCCAATTGCCTTTTGAGACGAACCTAAAGAGTCGCGCTTAAATGAAGTGCAAAAGGAAAAATATGGGAAAAAGACTTGAGAGAAATTCACGGCATTGGATGCCGTAATTAATTAATTAATTATTGGATAATTTAATTAATTAATTAAATTAATGAGTTAATTAATTTCTTGGAGAAATTGAATTATAAATTAATTAGGAATTGAATTAATTGGATTATAAATTTATTTATTGGATAAAAAATTATCCGATTAATTAATTAGCAAGCAAGACGAAAGCCCGAAGGCTTCCGAGCCCACTAAGGGGCAGCCAAATAGACGCCCAAATAGGGCTCTTGCATGCTAGTGTTATTGTTTCATAATGATATAAATATATCACAAGGTGAAAAATAACACAAGGCAACTGACATAACTTTCTCTCCAAGAAAAAGTCTCCCACCTCTCTCTCTCTCTCTAGCCGTCTTTGACAAGGAAGAAAGGAGGAGTTTTTCGTTTTTGATTCCGGCGTGACGAATTAGAGACGTTGGCAAATTCGGCGTTAGAGAAAAGGATCACGTTCAGAAATCAACATACGCGAGAACGGTAATGTTTCTATACATAAGTAAACACGAGGATTAGAGATGATTCGGGTTTTGGGAATTAAATTTACTTTCCGCCGTGTTTTATTCGTATAATTCCCAACATTCACATCAAATTTGAATTTACCAAAATACCCTTAGCTTAAAGAAATATTCCTTTTCTTCACATGGCGCAACTCTCTAGGCTCGATTCAATTGGCAATGGGAGGATTCCAAAGGATAAGGTTGTCACCTAGCCAACACCGTGGAACGAAATCGTAACCCAATGGAAAATGAGATGATCATGTCATCACGAATCTTGACTACGAATACCATATGTGTGTAAACTTTTCACCGAGGTGACACGATCAAGTAAGAGCCATGGTTTAGTCAAACTCATAGAACTTGATATTGTACTTAGAATCATTATATTGTGAAATTACCAAACTACCCTCAGTGACAATCACATGATAGTTTATATGCTTTTGCCAAAGACTTATAATTTCAATTACTTATGATCGTACATGTCACATACTCGTTTACTATCGAGACAATGAATCCCATTTTGGCAAGTTATCTTATAACATCGAATGCACTATTGGATCGTACTTCAAGGTCGATCCCACCTATCAGGTGATACGGGTCTAACTACTTTGATAACATATCCAATACTACAAGCATTTTATACATGACTTATCAAGTCTAAAGTTCACACATACTATCCCAATCTTAATCCCAATCATTGACTGTCAAAGAGTAAATACCCATGTGATCTGATTAATGCGAGTCGAGTTCAAATATGTTAATTCCATTAATCATATTCATGACACCAGCTCCCACTATCTAATCAGTGTACGACTGGCACTTCCTTGTCAAAGAATGTGTCATATGAGTTGAATATTAATGCTCAATCAATATTCGTTAACTTACGAACTTCCAGTTTCAGAGATTAAGTAATGGACTGTTCCAGTGCCCCCTCTTGTCCGTAAGAGGTGGAAAGTCTATCTTGAAATCTCTTGGACTAATTTGTTCAATACACTAAAATGCCATTAGATTTATATGAACAAAATCAAAACCTTTATTCTATAAATAGAAACATCAAATGTTTTGTACAAATAACTTATCTAAGCCTTACTCAATCTAATTCCTCATAAGCATTGAGGGCATACACCTAACATTTCAAAGGTAGGACCCCCAAAAAATAGACATCTGCCTCCGTTGCAAGGACCTAGGGCACTGGAAGTGAGATTGTCCTAAGCTGAAATCTGAAAAAGCAGGTATAGATTTTTTTTAAAAAAACTAATTGTTCTATGACTATTTTCTCTACTTCATGGATTCTAGGTTCAAGAGCTAGTGCTCATATCTGTGTTTTGAACCAAGATCTGGAAATAAGTTGGAAGCTGAGAGAAAGAGAAGTGACGATCAATGTGGGAAGTGGGCACAATGGCATGACTACACACGTTGGAAGCACTTCTATTACATTAATGTCTGAACATTCTATTACTTTAGATAATTTCCTTGTTTTGCCCAATGGGCTTAAGAACATTATTTCTATTCCTGTAGTGGTCAGGAAAGGATACTTGTTTACTTTTAATGACAATGGTTCTGATATTTATTTCATAAATAAAAACGTTGGCTTAGCATCTTTAGTGAATGGATTGTATTTTATTAATGTTCAAAACCATTGCATGGTTAACACTATGACTAAGAAGCGTAGTATGAATGGTACTAACCAAAGACTTATGTGGCATCTTAGACTTGGACATGCTGGTGAATTCAAGGTTCACGAGTTGGAGAAACGAGGGCTTATCGGTCCTCTTGGATTGATCCATATCCAACATGTGAATCCTGTCTAAAAATAAAAATGACTAGGTCACCCTACACCGAATATTTTGAAAGATCCAAGGAAGTTTTAGGTTTAGTTCATATAGACGTTTGTGGGCCCTTTAAGAATGAGGCCTACAGAGGTTTTCAGTATTTCATTACATTCACTGATGACCATAGTAGATATGGACTCGTTTATTTAATGAAGCATAAGTGTGAAGCTATTGAACGGTTCAAGGAGTTCAAGACTATGACTGAAAAGCAAACCGGGCACAATATTAAGGCACTGCGATTGGATTGTGGTAGCGAATATATGAGTGCTGAGTTTGATGAGTTCTTAAAAGGATATGGCATAGTGTTACAACTTACTCTTCCAACAACCCCACAATTAAATGGAGTAGCTAAGCGCAGAAATTGTACTCTATTGGACATGACAAGATCTATGCTTAGCTACACCGATTTACCTATTTCATTGTGGGGACATGCTTTGCTGACAGCAGTACACATATTGAATAAGTGTCCCTCGAAATCTATTCTCGAAACACCGTATGAGTTGTGGTGTGGAAAGAAACCTAATCTTAAGTACATAAGAGTGTGGGGTTGCCCCACATATGTTAAGAAGACTAAGGTAGAGAAACTAGAGGAAAGATCCCGTAAGGGTCGATTCATAGGTTCTCCCACTGACTCTATGGGATTCCTATTTTACCTACTAAACAATCATTGGATAATCGTGGCCTTGTAAACATTCTTTCTCGAAAACGAGTTCATTAGAGAAGGAGGTACAGGTAGGAAACTGGTTCTACTAGAAGAACCAAATGAATCCCCTTCGAAGACACCTATTCAAGTACATAGAAATGACCCTGAAACTCAAAAGACACAACTGTCCCTGTGTCACTCTAGTAGAGTATCTCGACCGCCTGAGAGATATGGCTACCTTCATGAACAATAATATTTGTTTGTTGTAGGAAATGGAAGCCATGGAGATGATCCCTCGAGCAAGCAGCAATTGATATTGATTTTGCAAAATAGCTGGAAGCCATGAATGCAGAGATGGATTCGATGTATTCAAACCAAGTCTGGACTCTTATTGATCTTTCTGAGGGTGTACAGCCGATAGGGTATAAATGGATCTATAAGAGAAAGATTGGTCCTGATGGCAAGGTAGACACCTATAAGACTAGACTTGTCGCGAAAGGTTATAGTAAAAAAAAGGGCATTGACTATGAGAAAACCTTTTCATCCGTAGCAATGATCAAGTCCATTTGAATCCTGCTCGCCATTGTAGCGAACCTAGACTATGAAATCTGGCAAATGGATGTGAAAATCGCATTTTTGAATGGATACCTCGAGAAGGACATTTATATGTAATAGCCTAGAGGTTTTATATCCGATACAAATTCTCATAAGGTTTGCAAGCTTAATAAGACCATTTATGGACTTAAGCAAGTGTCTCGCATCTGGAATCAACGGTTTGATCAAGAAGCAAAATCTTAAGGATTCATTAAGAATGAAGATGAGCCATGTGTCTATAAATTGTCCAGTGGGAGCTAGTTGACAATCCTAGTGTTATATGTAGACGACATATTACTAATAGGGAATGACATAAGCTCATTGACATCTGTTCAGGAATGGCTTTAAGCACATTTTTCATGAAAGAATTAGGAGAAGCAACCTACATCCTTGGGATTTGCATCTACCGGGATAGGACGAATTGGATGTTAGGTCTTTCCCAAGCGCTCTACCTGTAGAAAGTCCTTAGGAGATATGAAATGAGTAACTCTAAGGGAGGACTTCTGCCCATGGGACATGGATTACATCTCTCTAAGTCTATGTGTCCAAAATTGGATGAGGACAAACTAAAGATGAGTAAAATCCTAAATGCATCAGGAGTGGGAAGTCTCATATATGCAATGTTATGCACGAGACCTGTCATAGCCTATGATGTGAGTGTAGTTAGTCGATTTCAAGCTAACCCTAGTGAGCAACATTGGATGGCTATGAAGACTATCCTTAAGTATCTTAGAAGAAAGAAGGATATGCTTCTAATATATGGAAATGAAGATATGAAAGTAGATGGATATTCTGACTCAGACTTTCAGTCTGATGTGGATGATTGAAAATCTACGTTTGGGTTTATATTCACTCTGAATGGTGGAGCAGTGTCTTGGAAAAGTTCCAAGCAAAGCATAATTACGAACTCCATATGTGAAGCTGAATACATAGCTGCCTCAGAGGCAGCTAACGAAGCTGTTTGAATAAAGAAGTTCATGGTTTCAACTTCAAGTGGTTCCTCGCTGGAAATGCCATTACCACTATGGTGTGACAACAATGGAGCAATAGCACTAGCTAAAGAACTAAGGTCTCACAACAAATCAAAACACATAGAGAGGAGGTATCACATAATATGAGAAATCGTTGGAAGAGGCTACATCACCGTGCAGAAAGTAGCCTCAACGGAAAACGTAGCCGACCCACTCACTAAACCTCTATCATCGGTTATGCTAGAGAAATATCTCGAGAAGATGGGACTCAAATCCAATAGCAATTGGCATTAGTGCAAGTGGGAGATTGTTAGGTGTTATGCCCTCTATGCCATTGAGGAATTAGATTTCAGAGGGCGTTTTGTGTATATTGTAGAACATTATTATTGGTTAATAAAAGACATTGAGTTTGTTCTTATAAATCTAATTGCGGCATTAAATGTATTGAACAAATAGGTCCTTAAGATCGAGGTGTACTTACCACTGCTTATTTGATAAGTAGGAGCACTGGCGGAGTTAAGTGCTTGATCTTATGAAGACGGTTTGGGAGTTAAAGAATCTAAATTGGGCATTTAGTTTCGACTCGTATGACACTTGCTTTAACAAGGAAAGTGCTAAGTCTCACACTAATTGGATAGTGGGAACAGGTGTCATGAATATGGTTAACAGAGTTAACATATTCGAATAGGACTCGTTGTAGTCCTATCACATTGGTTTTTTGCTCAGTGACAATCAATGATGAGGATTACCGTTATAATAGTATGAGTGCACTTTAGACTTGAGGAGTGATTTACAATGTGCTCGTACCATTGAATAAGTTATTAGAGTAGTTAGACGCAATCACTCGTTGGTGGGGTTGACCTCGAAGTGCATTCAATTGCTGCATTCAACAATGGGAAATGGACTGCCAATAGGGGATTCACTGTCTCGAAATTAAACGAGAAGAATTTGTACGTCATAGGTGTTGTGAAATCAAAGTCTTTGGCCAAAGCATTAATGACTTTCTTATATTAGACAGGAAGAGCAGTTTGGTAATTTCACATCAGTATGATTATAAAGTACAATATCAAGTTTTATGAGTTTGACGTTCCACGACTCTTACTTGATCGGGTTGCGTCAGTGAAGAGTTTATACTCATATGGTATTTATAACATAAAGGTTCGTGATGAAATATTCATCTCGTACTTGATTAGGATTCGGTATAGCTTCATGGGATGGCTTGGTGAAAACTATATCCTTGGAATCCACCCAATGCCAATCAAGACGAGCCTAGAGAGTCGCGCTATGTAAAGATGATATAATAAAGGAGTTTTACTTTTTGAAGAGTATTTTGGTGATTTCACTTGGAGTGGAAATTATCAAAAAGGGATAAATATTGATTATAATAAATATATTTAATTATTGTAATTAAATTATTTTATTCAATCAATATTAATAGTATGGTATTATTAATTTAGAATTAAGAAAGTACTATTAGTAAAAAGATAATAGTATTTAATTAATTACCAACTGGATTGGACTGGGAATATTAATTAAATACTTAACACTGAGCTTGGAGTAAGAAAAAGCGCAGTGCACCTATCCCCTAGGGCATACACGACTGTCCCCCCTCTTCTCCTTAGTCATGGAGTAGTATTTTATTTAAACACTAGGCGTTTAACTAAAATCATAACTCAAGTCAATTTTTCATCTTAGAGAGTGAAAAAGAGTAAAACACAAATCCTTCTCCTTCCACTTAAACCCTAAGGCGCCCAACCCAGTCTGAGGTAGAGGAAGTCGAGCTTCAAGATTTGAAGGTCATCTTTCACGTGATTATCTAGAGGAATGAACGATATGTTGCTTCTCATCAAAAGGCTAGGCTTTTGTTTTTCATTGAAAAAGGTAATCAGATTACCACCTATTCTTGGTATCTTTTGTGATCTCGAAATTATCAAAAACATGAATTGAATTCGGGTATGTGAATCGATTAAATTTTTATCCGCTGGATCGATTCATAACACGAACGTGGAAAGTGGCACGTTCGGGCGTGCTGTTAACGTAGAAATTTTTTGTCACACACCCCACGTTCGAACATCCAATACTCCACATTCGGACGTCATTTTGCTACATGTTCGGGCGTTCTATCTGAAGGCTCTATCCGAATTCTACCTCGTTTCTACACACAAATATAAACACAAGATCAAAAACAAACAAAGTAAAACAAAACCAAACTAAGATACAATAAAATAAGAAAATAAGGTAAAACAGCTCGAGTTGCCTCCCGAGAAGCACTTCTTTAAATTCATTAGCTTGGCTTTGTAGAGTCGGCCTAAGTTGCCTGATCATGGAGTGGACTAGAACCCTTGTCCAATCTCCCATCAATTAGTTCATCATGTGGCAATTCCAAGAATTTGGCGAAAACCACTCAGTTCATCATATAGAGGTTTCCAACCTCATTATCACTCGTATCTTCTTTACTTTCTCGACTGCTCGGGTCATCAGAAAAATGTTCCTGCAAAACTTTATCCTCAAAAGGATCAAAAGCATCTAGTATAGAACAAGTATTCTCAGGAAATTCATGCTTAAAACTTCTATAGGCATTCAGAATTACCTTCTTATTCCCTGTATTCAATGTATGCTTACCATGAGCCAGGTCTAGTGTGGCTTTACCTGTGGCTAGGAATGGTCTTCGTAGGATCAGTGGGACATCAGAGTCTTCCTCCATTTCAAAGATAACAAAATCGACTGGAATGTAGAACTTGTCGACTTTAACTATGACATCTTCGATCACTCCAATGGAATTCTTGAAAGATTTATCTGCGAGCTGCAACCGCATAGTTGTGGATTTTGTTCCTCCGAGGCCTAACTTCTGAAAAAATACATAAGGCATCAAAGTGATCCCGGCCCTGGACCCGGAATCACAAAGAACTCTGTCAAAATTCATATCCCCAATAGTGCATGGAATGGATAGACTACCCGGATCTTTTCATTTTTTTGGCATATTGTTCGTCACAGCCACTGAACATGCCTCGGTTAGGTAGACAATACCCACTTTTTCCCACTTCTGTTTGTTTAAAAAATTTCATTGAATAGTTTCGCCAAGTTTGGCATCTGCAAGATAGCATCTCCAACAGGAACATTAATGCGCACTTCTCTCAAACTATCAAGAATACGAAGAAAACTCTTATCATGTTCATTGTTTTTAATCTTTAAATTTAGTAGATCAGGTACCGGGGATGAGGGATTCTTTTATATTTCTCCTCGTAACCCTCGTGTTCGTATCTTTAAAAAGAATACCTCCTCATATGGTGCGTGGAAGAATAAATACTTCTATATAGCGCAACCTAGATTTAAAAAATGGAAACTGCCTCATGAGTGGAGGTTGGATTTGCCTCGTCCGGAGGATATCGGGGAGGTGACTTGGGGTCCCTACTTTATCGAGGAGCATTTTTGGCATTTATACAATGCTGATTTTCTCCTTACCGAAGGGGTTTTGGTTCGGTGTCGGATAAGTCATGCTCCCATTGATTCTGATAGAGTGGGTAAGCATCGTACTTCACCCAGCTCTCAGCCTCGTAATCTTGTCCCTTTTAATTATTGTTCTCTTATGTTTATTGTCTTGTCTCAGGTATGGATGAAAAGGCAGCTCGCATGCAGAGGAACCTGGCTAAACGTGCTGTAGGAAGAACAAGACGAGGTGCCTCTGCAGCAACTACAAGGGCACAATCTCGCGCTCCTGTCCCCAGTGGGAGTGTATCCGAGGTCCCTCTTCATGACGAGCCAGTATACGATGTCCCTCCAATCAGTCAGGCAGGACCAATGAGAGAGCCGGTGGTAGACATATCAGAGGGCTCCCATACAAACTCATCCTCTCCCCCTGGATCAGCTGCCGGTGAGTTGAGGAAGAAGAGGAGGTTCGACGGGACTGGGTATAGCCCAGAGTTAGGGTCCAAAGCGATGGGCGACCTTCATGAGACATCGGTGGCTAGGCTCGTTGAGAAATTTGAAGGCATTTGAAAAAAAGATAGAGCCGAGGCTACAAGTGGTCGTGACCGTCCATTCATTAATCGAGGCAAAAATGGCGATTACCCCGGACTGGCGCGTTTACGACGATAGCTCTATAATGGGTCCAGGGGGTCCATTGACAGCATCGGAACTAGTACAGGGAATTATTCTGCCTAAAGACAAGACCATCTTCGCCACTCTTCCTCATACTGCCATCGAACAGCAGGGCTTCGAGGCCACCGCCAAGGTAACTGCCTTGAGCTTATTTGCACATCGACACAATTTACTCTAATCTGTATACTCTTTATTCTGACATCGTCCTATTGTTTTCCAGATTGCTCTCTGCCTGCATCAGCTCTCCCTGGGTCTCTCCTTCTGGCGTGACCGTAGACTTACCACGGAGAATGAATTCAAGGAGCAGAAGCGGAGAGTGAGCTGCAGGAGGCCAAGATTGCAGCTGCCGAGGCCACAGAGTTCCTTAATAATGGAAAGGCTAAGTTGGAGAAGCAATTAGATGCCCGCATCTTCGAGGCCAACTCCTTGAGGGAGCAATTGAAAGAAATGCATTCAGATTTGCAGCAGCTGCAAGCAAACATGCAAAAGGCTAAAGAGCTGGAATTCCATGCTGGGGTGGCTGAGGGTCGATCCAGGTTCTTGGCATCAGCTGAGTACAAGGAGATTACGAAGCAGATTCGCTTCGAAGCAGCTAGGGATTTCAAGAGCTCTGTTGCCTTCGAGGGATTAGTCGAAGAGAAAGAATCCGACTTTATTTTTGATGGTTTCATGAAGGCCCTCGACTACTTGAAGGAGAGAATCTTACCCGAGGATTTTGACGATGAGGAGTTTTCTAAGAAGTTCGTCGCGTCGCCACCTCTACAAGAGTCCTGCGCCGATCCTAGCCCTTTCCTGAATTCGATCCTCTAGGCCCTATTCCGGATAATGATGATCTTGACGACGCGGCTCACGCTTCGGTAGCTGAGAATGACTAGATTATGTATCTATTCAAAGTTTATCTGTGTTCGTTTATTGTTTTTATGAACTCTCGTTTGAATAATCTATTGGACAAGTTGTTTGTCATTGGTTAGATGAATGATATTTCTGTCATGATAAGTGTGTTTTGTTCGCTTCGTAGTGTACACTTGTGTTGTTTTATTATTCAGTTGTAGACGTATATGCATGTTAGTAGAATGCTCTTATAGCTTTTAGCCAAAAATGCACATGTATATCATTTGAAGCAAAAGATGATTACATACACACAAAATTGAGTCCCCCTCTACAGCAAAAGGAGGGTGGACTTCCCTTGAATATTTATGCATAGAATCTTCGTAGGTTCTGGATGTTCCAAGGACGAGGTAGATCTTTTCCATAAAGATCTTGCAACCTATAAGTCCCTTTTTTAGTTATTTTTGTGACCTGAAGAGGTCTTTCCCAATTTGGGTCAAGTTTACCCACATGCTTCGATACCTCCACCTTCTTCAAAACGAAATCACCGACCTGGAGATTTCGTGGTACCGCCTTTCTATTATAAGCTCTTGCCATCATTTCCTTCTGCATTAAAATTTTTGCATAGGCGGCATCCCTTAATTCCTCAACAACATCCAGCTCGTATGCACGCGCGTCGACATTCTTCTCGGGATCGTAGGTTTTTACTCGATACGACCTCATCCCAATTTCGGCAGGAATCACCGCTTCCGAACCATACACCAAGCAAAATGGTGATTCACCCGTCGAAGTTCTTGGGGTCGTACGGTATGCCCACAAAGTTCCGGGTAACTCTTCGGCCCAATTACCTTTTTTTCCTTCAATCCTAGCCTTGAGATGCTGAAGAATTATCCGGTTCGCCACTTCAGTCTGTCCATTCGCGCGAGGATTGCCTACGGCTGTGAAGTTCTGCTGAATTTTTAGCTCCTCGCACCATTTCATCACATTTTTACTGTTGAACTGGGTTCCGTTATCCGATATCAACACACGAGGGATGCCAAATCTGTACACTATATTCTTCCACAAAAACTTCATTACTTCATGCTCCGTTATCTTAGCCACTGCTTCGGCCTCAATCCACTTCGTAAAGTACTCCACTGCCACAATAATAAACTTCCGCTGCCCCGCAGCAGGAGGAAAAGGGCCTAGAATATCTATCCCCCACTGGTCAAACGGATAAGCAATTCTTATGGGTTCCATTTCCACAGCTGGACGATGCAATAGGTTCGAATTCATTTGACAGTCCACACATTTTTTTGCAAACTCATATGCATCTTTAACCAGTGTCGGCCAGTAATAACCTTGTCTTACTATCTTCTGGGCCAACGCTCGGCCTCCTGAATGGTTCCCGCAGCTCCCTTCGTGTATCTCTCTCATCACATACACCGCCTCAGAAGGAGTGAGACATCGTAATAGTGGGCCAGCTGAGGATCGTTTATAGAGCTCCTCGTCGATAATGGTGAACCTTGAAGCTCTATATACGATCCTTCGTGCTATGTTACGATCTTGAGGAAACTCACCTTTCGACAGGTATAATTGTATCTCATCTTTCCAGCATTCTTCGCTGGTTGCAACCATCATTTCCATAACGTCTGGCGAGACCTTCGATTTATTAGACATTAACAGGGTCACCTTACGACTTCGTATACCCGTGATTAGGTTCGCAAATCTTGAAAGTACATCAGCCCTCTCATTTTCACCTCGAGGGATTTGATAAATATGAATATGTTCAAATTCCCTCATCAGTTCTCTCGCTCTGTCCAAGTACAACACAAGACGCCTTTCCTTCGTCTCGTACGAACCCGAAATATGTTTCGCCACAAGCTGAGAATCTGTGTACGCATTCAAATGTGTCACCTGCATGTTCCTAGCCATTTCTAAGCCAGTCACCAGAGCTTTGTACTCAGCTTCGTTATTAGAGACCTCAAAGTTCAGTTTGATTGCAAACTCATGATCATTCCCTGCATTAAGTCATGAGTTTAGATCAGGAATACTCATGACAACAATATCACCAAGTATACACACATAACGAGGTAAATTGTGCAAAGTGATGATTTTGGCATTGCGTTTATAAGTTTTCACGATTACTTTCATTAGTAATCATTACGTAGTTTGTGAGTTCGAGGCCATATTATGCACGTAACTCCTGT
Organism: Buddleja alternifolia; assembly: GCA_019426215.1. NCBI lineage: Eukaryota > Viridiplantae > Streptophyta > Magnoliopsida > Lamiales > Scrophulariaceae > Buddleja > Buddleja alternifolia. The sequence goes on from CM033406.1 coordinate 6,084,629, forward strand.
ACCTTTTGGGTCTCGGAGCCATACTCCTATGCCCCCCTTTTGGGTCATGGACGAGCCATCCACATGAAGCATCCATGGTCCAGAAGTGACGTGCTTATTTTCTGTGTTTTCCATCATTTCGATTATGAAATCCGCCAGTGCCTGTGCTTTTACGGTAGTTCGTGGCTTGTATTCGATTGAAAATTCACCAAGTTCAACAGCCCATTTGACGAGGCTACTTGAAACATCAGGTTTAGCCAGAATTTGCCTCAGAGGTTGATCTGTAAGCACCACAATAGTATGTGATTGAAAATAAGGTCGCAACTTACGTGCTGCAGTTATTAGAGCTAACGCCCACTTTTCAATTTGAGTGTAATTTTTTTCAGCACCTTGCATCATTCTACTGATGTAGTAAACTGGCTTTTGCTCGCCTTCCTATTCATGAAGCAAAACAGCACTTACGGCCTCGTTGGACACAGCCAAATATAACATTAGAGGTTCTCCGACCCCTGGCTTCGTCAATAACGGAGCAGAGGTCAAATACCTTTTAAGTTCTTGGAAAGCATTTTCACATTGCTCTGTCCATTCGAAATTCTTTACCTTTTTTAGTATCTTGAAGAAGTGTAGGCCACGATCGGCGGATCTTGATATGAACCTGCTGAGACTAGCCATTCTCCCCGTTAATTTTTGTACGTCTATTACGGAATTCGGGGACTTCATTTCTATAACTGCTTTTATCTTCTCCGGGTTGGCTTCGATTCCACGCTCAGTTACCATATAACCCAAAAATTTTCCACCTCTCACCCCAAAAGTACACTTCCTGGGATTTAGCTTCATCCCATACTCACGCATAATTTGGAAGGCTGTCTGTAAATGACCTAAGTGTTCATCCTCTTCTATACTCTTGACCAACATGTCATCAACATAGACCTCCATAGTCTTTCCTATTTCACTCACTACTACAAAAAGAGCCTATTACAACGCCCCAATTACAGCGATTTTTCAAAAAACCGCTGAACAGAGGGGGCTATTACAGCGGTTCGTGAAAGAACCGCTGTAATAGGTAATACGCGGCACCTATTACAGCGGTTCTTTCATGAACCGCTGTAATAGGTGCCAGGCCTATTACAGCGGTTCACTACTGAACCGCTGTAAAAGGCAGCTAAAAAAAAAATAAAAAATTAAAACCTATTACAGGGGTTCTTAAAAAACCCGCTGTAATAGGGTATACCTATTACAGGGGTTTTTAAAAAAACCGCTGTAATAGGCCATGTACAAAAAAATTTGAAATATTTTTATCTTCCCGCTTCTCTCCTACTCTCAAAATTTAAAACCCATTTCAGTTTCTCTCTCTCTCTATTCTCGGTCTCTCTCTCTCTCTCGATCCCCCCCCCCCAAAAAAAGCTCGACATCACCACCACTTACCGGCGCCACCGCTGCCACCACTTACCGCCGCCGCCGCCGCCACCACCACGACGACGATAGTAAGCTTCTTCTCTTTCTCTCTTCTTCCCTCTATATATATATATGTATATTTGTATATGTGTATATGTGTGGGTGTATGTATATTTGTGTATGTGTGGGTGTATTTATTTTGTGTATATGTGTATATTTGTGTATGTGCGGGTGTGTGTATATTTGTGTATATGTGGATGGGTTTGTGTATATTGCGTATATGTTGATGGGTGTATGTATATTTGTGTATATGTGGATGGGTGTATGTATATTTGGGTATATGTTCATGGGCGTATGTATATTTGTATATATGTTCATGGGTGTATGTATATTTGTGTATGTGTGGATGGGTGTATGTATATTTGTGTATGTGTGGATGGGTGTATGTATATTTGTGTATTTACGAAAATATTTCTCGGTTGAAATTTTGCGGTATTGAAATGACTCGAAATTCGTATAGTCATAGTGAAACGGTATTCTAAACAAAACGCATGACTATGTCATGCGATCTCGAAATTTTAGCCATTTGAGATCGTTTAAGGCCTCAAATTTGCGTTTTATTACGAAAATAGGGTATTTTTGTAAGAAAACGCAAATTTGAGGCCTTAAACGATCTCAAATGGCTAAAATCACGAGAGCGCAAGGATTTTCCTTGCGTTTTGTTCGAAATGCCATTTCGCTGTGACCGTGCGAATTTCATATCATTCCAACACGGTCAAAATTATTTTTTTTATTTTTTCGGGGCCTATTACAGCGGTTTTGGAAAAAACTGGTGTAATAGTGTAACTATTACAGCGGTTTTTTGTAAAACCGCTGTAATAGGCCACGGAAAAATATTTTTTTTTTTAATAGCGGTTTTGTATAACCGCTGTAATAGGGTATACCTATTACAGCGGTTATAAATATAACCGCTGTAATTGGCCTGAACCAATTACGGCGGTACCTATTACAGCAGTTAAAACTGCTGTAATTGGCAAAAAAAAAACCGCTATAATAGGTCATTTCTGTAGTAGTGACTCCTGAACATCCTGTTCACCAACCTTTGATACGTAGCCCCTGAGTTTCTGAGCCCAAAAGGCATCACATTATAACAATATACTCCTTTTGCCGTGACAAAGGAAGTCTTGTCTCTATCCTCCGGCGCCATTGCAATCTGATTAAAGCCCTGATACGCATCCATCATACTCAATAGGGCGCACCCAGCCGTTGAATCCACGAGGAGATCAATACGAGGCAGTGGGTACGGATCACGAGGACAGGCCTTGTTCAAATCAGTAAAATCTACACACATACGCCATTGATCTCCTGACTTGGGTACAAGCACTACATTTGCTAGCCAATCAGTAAACTGAATCTCCCGGATATGGCCCACCTCGAGTAACTTATTCACTTCTACCTCTATGATCGCGTTCCTGTCCGGCCCAAAATTCCTACGCTTCTGCCGCACCGGTTTTACTTTCGGGTCTAAGTTCAGACGATGCACCATCACTTCGAGGTCGATTCCTCTGAAGTCCGAAGCCTGTCATGCAAACATATCGGAATTCCCCCTAAGGAATTTAATTATCAGCATTTCCAATCGCTCCGGCATCTGAGACCCCACTTTGGTAGTTCTGTTTGAGTCTCTAGGGAACAATTCAACAGTTTTATGTTCCATTGGTTCAACTCTTCCAGATCCTGTGCGAGCCCGTTTCCCCGGATCTTGCTCCATCTCTCCACTAGGCACATCAACACCTTCTAACTTCGTCATTTTCTCTTGTTTTTCACCTTTGTCCTCCCTCAGGGACATGGTGTAACACTCCCTGGCAACCTGCTGATCGCATCGTACTACCGCGACTCCACCACTTGTCATAAACTTTAATTTCAAATGTATGGTTGACACTACGGCTTCAAAAAGATTCAACCCAGGCCGGCCTATAATTGCATTGTAAGAAAAAGGTGCATCAACCACCAAAAACTTCATCATTACCGTTCTTCTCTTGGGTTCACATCCCAACGAGGCGGGTAAATCTATTGTTCCCAAAGGGGCAACTTCTCCTCCTCCAAACCCCTTTAAAGGAGTATTTACAGGGGTAAGTCTCTTCTCATCAAAATTCATTTATCTCAAGACATGTAAGAAGAGAATATCTGCGGAGCTGCCATTGTCTACTAACACTCTGTGAACCGAGAAGTTTGCCACATTCATAGTGACCACCATCGGATCATCATGAGGTCGTATCACTCCTTCGTAATCACGGTCATCGAAGCTAATAACTTCGTATCCCGATGTAACATTCATCACGGGCAATGATCCCCCTCTTTTTTCGTGGGATCGGGCATCACGGAGGTGCCTTCTTCGTGCCCTATGGGAGTCTCCGGATGAGGGAACCCCGACAATGGTGCGAATCTCACCCCACAATTGTGGATTATGCTGGACTTCGTGAGTTCGTTTTTCATCACGTCGGGGCAAATTCTTTCGGTCGTTATGATATTTATCATCATTCTGCTCGCGACCCCTGCCTCTCTCCATTTCCTTTCCTCGTTCCTGGGATCGACTTCTAGACCTGTGGTCTCGTCGTGTCCCCTCTCCTTGCTTTTTCATTTCAGCCTCACGGGCTTTGTCGATAAAGTCATGCAAATAGCCCTGACTAATTAATCTCTCGATTTCATGTTTTAATTGAAAACAATCCTCAGTGTCATGGCCATTGTCTTTGTGAAAGCGACAATATTTGTGGCTATTTTTCCTTTTTGGATCGTATTTCATCTTCTTGGGCCAAACGAGCAATTTTGAATTTTCAATGGCCATCAGGGTTTTTCCCCGTGTCATTTTTAGAGGTGTGTAAGTTTCGTACTTTGCGTATCGCGGTTGCCGTTCTTGATCCTTATCGGATCTCGGCACTCCACGTCGCTCGGGTTGCTCTTTATTTTGCCTCGATGCCTTCTTCTCGGCTCTCTCGGCTCTCTTAATCCTATATACATCCTCTTCGTGTATATACTGCCTCGCAAGGATCATCATCCCTTCTCGATCTTCGGGAGGGTTTCGTATCAACGCCCCTGCCAATGGTCCTTCCTTCAAGCCATTGATAAACAACTGCTGAATTACCTCATGCTGCAAACCTTGGACATCTAGGGCCTCGTCATTGAATCTGTCTATGAACTCCCTCGGCGTTTCTTCTTCTCGCTGCTTTGTCCCCAACAAAGTCGATACCGACTTGGCAGCACGAGCCTTACTAGCAAAATGATTCTCAAATTTTTGAACAAACTGTTCATACGACACGATTGTGCCTGGGGGTTGATTTACGAACCAATCCAAAGCCCGGCCCATGAAGGTAGTTGGGAAAATCTTTGCATTTGATGCATCACTTAAATTATGCAACACCATCATGGTTTCAAAGGTAACTACATATTCCCTAGGATCCCGAGTTCCATCGTACTTCGGAAGTTCTGGTACTTTGAAATGTAACGGCATACTTTCCGAAAGGATATCCATATGAAAAGGCGAACTACGACGCTGCAGCGCTGAACCTTGGATCATTCTCTTTTGGGGTATTTCATCGTGCACTATCTCGCCGAGTTCTACCTCAATCCTGGCTCTTTCACGCCGTGCTGAGTTAGCATCACTTCGTGCCTCAGGTGGACTCCCTTCCCTTTCACCCCGTCGGTCCCCTTCACCTCGGCTCGTTTCACCCTGTTCCCTTCGTAGGTCAGGTTCGTGAAATAACCTTCAGCGTGCCCCCGTATTGCGAGCATCTTCCCCTCGTTCCCTTTCTGGGTCGAGTTCTGGGCATTGTCGTCCTGGGTTAGCTGGAGTAGGATGGGCAGTCCCCACGTTTGGCGTCGCTGGCATTTGAGCCAACTGCTCTTGCAAGAACTTCTGTCCCCACTCTTGCATCCTCCTGTTGAACTCCGCCTCCGTCATTGTAACCAATTTTTCCCGTGGCGGCTCCACTTCGAGCCCCTGCTGGGGATCTCCTAACGGTGATCCCTGAGGCTCTACTACCACACCCTCTGCTCGTCTTTGCTCTGTTTCTTCCATTGCCTTGACTATTACCTCCCAACAAGGGAAAACAAAGGGTTCCCACAGACGGCGCCAAATGATTTACCTCTAACTTTTCCGGGAATGACCAAGGCAAATCGAACGACCCTAGGGGGTCGTAACCACCAAATGGACGTAAAACTGTATAGACTGGACCTGAAATAATCAAGCTGCCTACGTACTTATATGTATAGGATCAAGTCTGGATGTAGTTCAATCAGATGTGCTATGCAACTAGCAATAGTAGCGTCGTATGATACGAGGCTAATTGTTAGATATTGACTATGAGAAGATTTTCCTTTTCTCTAAGTGAACAGTAAATTTCTATGGATCTTCCTCCTCTCATTAATGAACCATAGGGGGTATTTATATGAGATCAGGTAACCACTATACATGACATGATTGGTTCTCCTGTTGAGGCAATATATGTGTCATTTATATAGTGGATAGGGATTACAAGGACCCACGGATACATGGACCTGGTCGGGTCGTGCCGGGTCATGCCTGACCCATCATACCACCTTATACCCCATGAATAGTAGTAGTTGTTTACCATTGACCTTTGACTGAATATAAAGGTAAAAGGGAAGGATAATTTACACTCATCACTAGGAGCAAGCTTGGACTCTGCTAACATTGTTCTTGCAGCTTCAATGAGCGTTCTGTTCCGACGCTCAGCAACATCATTCTATTGGGGAGTTCTGGGAGCTGAATACTCATGATGTATTCCATTCTCTGCACAAAACTTCTCAACAACCTTGTTACTAAACTCAGTACCGTGATCGCTTCTTATTCTTGCAACTATAAGATTTTTCAATGTTTGAAGTTGCCGAATAAGCGTTGTTAACGTGTCAGCTTTGGCTTCCTCATTTGGCCTCGTAGCATTGTCGTTTGGTTTATTTAGCGTTTGTCTTTGTGAAACTTTTTTAACAAAGAAAATACCCTTTCCTTTGTTGTTTCCCGTAACATTTGATTTGTTTGGTTGTTTACCGAACTTATTGCATCCTAAACCAGTCTTGCCCCAAATAACCTTGTTACCTTAGTCACATTGTCTAGCTTTCTTGACGCTTTAGACGATGATGAGATGAGTTGTTCTGATTTAGCAACTCCAGCAATCAGCTCGGCTTCTCTCTTGACTACCATATCAAGATCACTTTTCAACTGGATTATTTCACTCTCAAGCGATTTGTTTTTCTCAATGCACTGTTGTTGAACTTGCAATTCTGCTTTCAGCGTCACTTTATCACTTTTGAGTGATGAAATAATATCAAAGTGATTTTGGTATAATTTGGAGGCAACTTGACAATCATTATAATATTCTTTGACTTTGTCACGTAATTCTTCATAAGAAAGAGGAAGAGATAATTCAGTGTTTACCTTAGGAGACGCTTCATCATCTCTGGCCATGAGACAAATAAGCGCTGAGTCATCAAATGGCTCATCATCATCACTACCTTGTTCTGATTCCGCTAGCAAACCTTGTTGATGAAGGTTGCTCCTCAATTGGTTTCTATCCAAGTAATCCTGCCTTGAAGACTTAGATAAATTTGGATAAGGACAATTTACCTGGTAGTGCCCTGGTTTCCTGCAATTATAACATAGATTAGTTTTCATCTTTTGTTCATTTGTTAATCTTGCATTGTGTGGTTTTGAGACCACTGGTGCTGAGACATTTTCAGCAGACGCTTGGTACTGAACAGGCGCTTGGGATGTAGGAACAGAATACTGAGGCGCTTGAAACTGTTGATATTTTAGAGCAGGCGCTTGATATGAACTGTGTCCTTGATGCTTAGGACTACTTCCTTGATGCTTCTGAATCTATTTAGAAGTGCTAGTTCCTTATCCTCACTGATATCTGAACCTTTTCCCTTATTACCCGATTTACCCTTGATTGATGCTACGAGCGCTCCAGATTCAATTACCGGACTACTCACAACATCACTAGCTGAGTTTAACTCAAACTCAAATGCCTTGAGTTCTGAAAAGGCGTCTTCTGGACTTAAAAGATCCAACATATTAAATTCACTCATTGCGGTTGTCTTCATCAAAAATCTACTAGGTAGACTTCTGAAAATCTTAACTACCATTTCTCTGTTTTGCAAATCCATTCCCAATGATGTAAGTTTCGTAGCAAGAGCTATGAATCTTATGTCCAATTACTCTAGGGTCTCGTTAGGTAACATCTTAAAGCTGTTGAATTTTTCTCTTGCAATGGAGAGCTTATTTTCCTTGATTTGAGTTGATCCACCACAGATTATAGCCAGTTTATCCCAGCTTTCTTTAGTGGTATTACATGATTTAACATTGTTGAAAAAATTGTCGTCACCAATAGCTGTATACAAAGCATTTCGACCAACATTGTCCAGATTTGCTCTTCGACGCTCATCTGTAGACCATTCTTGTTTAGGCTTCTCAACATATCCATCTGGAGTTTCTTCTGTGGCTCCAGGCGCTCTGGTAATAACCTTCAGAATTTGTATTGGTCCATCTGAAATAATATCGCACATTTCTTCATCACATGAACTAAGATATGTAAAAGCTTTAACCTTCCATGAGTCATAATATGACTCGGTCAACTTAGGAGCTTTAGAAAATGCCATGAAAGACAAATTAAAAGCAACTAAATTTTGAAAAGGGATCTAAACAAGCTGTTACGCTTGTAAATTTTAAAATTTCAACTTTAACCGCTCTAATACCACTTGTTGGTCCCAAGTGGCATACGAAAGGGTCTAGAAGGGGGGCGGGTTGAATAGACCTTGAAGTCTTTTTCGACTTCAAAAAGATTCGTATTAAAATGTTTTAGACGCTCGACTAAGCGTTTACTTGAAATATAGACGCTTCGGCTGAGTGTCTAATGAAGATTGTTTTATAAAGTTAACTTAGATTTTAGAATTTGAATACTACAACCAAATAGGTTTAAGCATTCACTTCTTCAATCAGTGTTAGCACAACAGAATGATTTTGAAGTCTTCCTTTTTTAAAGCTTTAGCGTCACAGAAAGTGTTTTAGTTACTTAGCGTTCACTTGAGTTTTGCTTAACAGATTTATACAAAGATATAATAATATGATGAATGACTGTAAAGTAAAGAGCACGATATTTGTAAGGTTCGTTGGGTGGTGTAAGCCCAACTACGTCCTTCTTCTCCTTTAACACTTGGAGGCAATCCGCTAAGATGGTTCTCTAAGAATCACACAGAAACTTCCACAAATTAGGGAATGATAGATGTTGATGACTTGAGCTCCGTGATCACATAGATATTTGCTCCAAATCACTTCTATCCCCTTGCTTATTTCACCCAGAAATAATGCAAGTATCCAACTTCGACTTCACACAGATCGCGAGACTTGGATGAGGTTTTTCTGAACGATTTGTTTGATTTTGATAAAGTTCAAACAACTGGGAATATCTCAATAGTAGTGTAGGTTTCTCCGAAAAGAATATTTGAGATATTTGGTTGACTGTCTCAGGAATTGAAGAAAAGCAAGGAGAATGTTTGCTTGAATATTCTGGCTTTTCTGAGATTTTAAGGAATGAGACTTCAATGCAATAGCAATTTGTCTTGGAGTGGGTCGTTGTTTTTGGCTTGTTGCTGAAGTCCTAATAAAAGGCATTCTTGGAAACAGTGTCCGTATGACACATGCACAGGCGCGTGTCTCTCACTTCCGCGAGTGAACCACTTTTGTCCTTTTTTTCTGAAAATCTGTTGCACAAAAGTTGGTGCTGCAGTGTGTGAAAAGTTGACAATCCAATAGGGTGGCTTCTCCATACGTCTGAAAGTGCTTATCACATTTAATGCTCTTATCAGCATTTAATGCATTTGAATTTGTTGGTCCTAAGTGGCATACGAAAGGGTCTAGAAGGGGGGGGGGGGTTTGATAGACCCTGAAGTCTTTTTCGACTTCAAAAATTTTCGTATTAAAAAGGTTTTGGACGCTTGAAATGTAGACGCTTAACTGAGCGTTTACTTGAGGTATAGGCGCTTAGGCTTAGCGTCTAATGAAGACTGTTTTAGAAAGTTAACTTAGACTTTAAGATTTGAATACTTTAACCAAATAGGTTTAAGCGTTCAGTTCTTTAATCGTTGTTAGCACAGCGTAATAATTTTAGAGTCTTCTCTTTTGAAAGCTTTTAGCGTCACAAGTTGTTTCTTAGTTGCTTAGCGTTTGATTGTATTTTACTTAATTAATTTATGCAATGATATGACAAATAAGAGAATTGACTGTAAAGAAAATGACACAATATTTGTAAGGTTCGTTGGGTGGTGTAATCCCAACTACGTCCTTCTTCTCCTTTAACACTTGGAGGCAATCCACTAAAATGATTCTCAAAGAATCACACAGAATATTCTACAAATTAGGGAGAGATAGATGTCGATGACCTGAGCTCCTTGATTACACAGATTTCTGCTCCAAATCACTTGTATCCCTTTGCTTCTTTCGCCCAGAAATAATGCAAGTATCCAACTTTGACTTCACACAGATCGCGAGGCTTGGATGAGGTTTTTCTAAACGGTTTGTTTGATTTTGATGAAGTTCAAACAACTTGGTAATATCTCAATGGTAATGTGGGTTTCTTCAAAAAAAATGTTTGAGATATTGGTTGATTGTCTCAAGAATTGAAGAAAAGCAAAGAGAATGTTTGCTTGAATATTATAACTTTTCTGAGAGTTTAAGGAATGAGACTTCAATGCAACAACAATTTGTCTTGGTATTAATCGATTGTTTTGGCTTGTTGTTGAAGTCCTATTTATAGGCATTCTTGGAAAAAGTGTCCGTTTGACACATGCACAAGCGCGTGTCTCTCACTTCCGCGGGTGAACAACTTTTGTCCTTTTTCCGGAAAATCTGCTGCACAAAAGTTAGTGCTGCAGTCTGTGAATAGTTGACAGTGCAATAGGGTGGCTTCTCCATATGTCTGAAAGTGCTTATCACATTTAATGCTCTTATCAGCATTTAATGCATTTGAATTAAATGCCCGTTGGCACTTAATGCACTGAGAATATTTGCACTAAAACTCCTTCAGGACTTGGAAATAAATTCAGGTGAAATCAGTCATTTGATAGACGCTCATTCATCGTTGAATAACCTCAGTCCTATAGAGGACGCTTGATATAGCTGGTCTGTTAGACGCTTGGAATCTTCAACTTCGTTCAGACTTCAGGCGCTTGTGTCTTTAAACTAAAATACTGATAAACTCACTCAGAAATCATCATACACTTAGTCTAAGAATACTTAGCCTAACGATCTAGAACAAAATAAAGCAAAGCCTATAAGGCCTATTACAAATCTAACGCTTCAAAGCTTATACATGATTTCTACTAAAATCAAACTTACATATTTTGGGGTCTAACATAGAATCCTAATTGTCATCATCAAAACATCTAACATGAAATTCCTAGAAATTTCCTCCTTTTTGATGATGACAATACTTACTCTTTTATAGTTCAAGATTTAGATAGCCAAAATAAAAGTTAGCTTTGGTTAGATAAGGTTAGTTAAAGTTAGTTACGCTTCAACGAGATGTTTCAGCTGAAAAATGCATTTTATATATATCAATGATTACAAGCATTTTTACAACTAAACAAAATGTACATAAGAGACAAGAATATAGATAATGGAAATAAAAAAAACCTTAACGACTTGGTCTAACTTTGTATCGCTTGGGCATTTCAGCTCCGATAGCTTCAGTTAGGTTATCTTCCAAAGTCATCATCGCTTCATGATCTTTGTCGATTATGAGCTTATTCTCTTCCTTTTGTCTCTCCTTGAAAGCAGCAAAGTGCTTGTCCCAATCTGTTGGGTCAATACCAATATACCTTAGGCAAATTCTGAAAGTTCGGTTGAAGTCAGTCATCTGTCTCTCTTCAGCTAAAGTTCTTGGATCTGTAGGTTCTGGAATAGAGGCTCTTCGAAGAGGAATGTTAAACTGTTCAAGCCGTGCCCGAGAAGGTATTGGTAGATTTGGATATAGTGCAAGTGGAGGTTCTCTTAGCGTTCTACTAGGCGCTCCAGCAGAATCACTTACCCCATAACCAGTTATCCAAGATGGGAGACTTAGCGCAAAAGGAGGAGATATTAACTGACGCTTCGGCGGCGGCGGAGGTTCTTGAGCTCTTGAACTGGGCGCTCTCATCTTCTCCCCTTTTCTTTTCTCTTCTCCCTTATTGCCATCATCACTCTGCATGAAGTGTTATGTTAGCAGGCTGACTTGATTAGCAATCTGAGATATGGAAGCTGTAAGATCATCATGACGCTTGTCGAAACGTTCCTGTACAGCGAGTATCTTACCGCTGATAGCATCATTCAGTGAAGTTTATAAGTTGTCTAGACGCTGTTCAAGTCGTTCTTACATGGCGAGTAGCTTGGCATTGGTAGCATCAGTCATATCTTGAAAATCTTTGCGACACTCATCAACAGCTGCTTGAGCAAAACCGCGTATATAAGCAATTTGGGCGCTCATAGTCTGAGATTCAATCTTTGCCAAATCCATCTTAATCCAGTGGAGAGATTCTTCATTCTGAGTAGCTTGATTGCTCATCTCCTCTAAGACAAATTTCAGCAAAGGTCCTAAATCTTGACTCACATCCGATGGAATCGCTTGAGGAGCCGGTCGCTTGAATCTGGATGTATGCTTAAGTGAGTCAAGGGGATCTTGATATGCAGGATCAAAAATTGTACCGCGTACATCAATTTGAAGATCCTCAGCACTATCAGCAATAACAAGTTCAGGAGTGTCAGAAATATCCTCTGGTTGAGACGCTTGAATTGGTTCTTTAGTAGACGCTGGAATATTTTCAACTTCTGAGGGTGCAGACACTTCAACTAACTTAGCAGATTTTTCCTCAAGAGCTGACTCTGGTTGGCGAAAATAATCGAATTGGAATTTCCAATTTGCTATATCTGCATATGAATTTGAAGCAGCTACCAGAAGTTCAGTCAGGCGTGAGCGAGAGATGCAAGTCCCTTGAATGAAGGTGCGTAGTGGACTATCTGTGGCTTTGACATACGTTGGTCCCATTATGTCCAATACGTGGTTTGGGAAGATCTTTGACTACGGCTGTGCAATAAGAAATAAAGTGTCGGGGTAGTAGTGCAAAGAAAATCCAATAATCCGATCTGTTAGAAGATGCTGTGACTTATGAGCTTCTAGCATGTAGATTCGATAATAGTCTTCCAAATACGGATACACCGCTCGAGCTATGCCTTGATTACGTTCGAGCAGAGAAAGAATATAGGCATAATGATCGCTAACTTCCTGTCTGATAGAAGGTAGAAGTTGATAACCTTGGAAGTTGAGGATCCTCGAGCCATTCGGCTTTCGTAGATTTTCAGTAAAGATCTTGTCAAAATGGGGAATGGGAGATATAATCTTCATCATCAATCTGAAGTTGTCATCGCAGTGGCTTAATGAGAAGTTCAAACAAGATGGAGATGAACTGCCACTGGTGGTCGCTTGAGCATTGAATTGAAGAGGAGTGATGGAAAACCTGTGCAAGGCTTGTCGTAGAAACAGTTCTGTCTGTTGACGCTCTCTTAGTAACTTAGCAGCATTTCCAACTCTCTTCTAACGCTGTACAAGGCAATACTTGGCAAACTGACGCTTCTTGTCATGCATGCCTATGCCAAATAAATGGGGAGCTTGAACTAAATCTGTGAACGTCTATCTATGGCCCACATACGCTTCAACCTAGTTGACTTCAGCCATACAGTAGTATGTTCCAGCATTGATCATAGCTCGAATGCCTTCATGATGGATATCTCTAATAGATTCAAAACGATATCTATCAAGCTGATTGTTGGCATTCCAAACGCTGTCAAAGTATGCATTAGCTTCGGTCTGGATCAAATCCGTTAGAGATTCGAGACACTCACCGGCATGAACTGTTAGAGTTAGTGCCCGGCGCACCAATTATTGGGCGCCATTCTTTGTAATAGTAACTCTAGAGTTGAACAATCGTTTTCTTATAAATAAAGTCAATCTCTTTCATATGTGTGGCATGTCTTCATTCTTAAATTAGTTTTTACTTTGGATTAGAACAAAGTCCCGAAGGATCACACATAGCTATGGGACATCATTGCACATTGGGTGTGGCACTGATGGAATATGTCTCGAAGGCTGTGATCTTTAAACATTGTTCCAAGTCGTAAAAGGGTTCATCGAGATAAAGGGATATCGAGGCAACCCAAAAGACTCTGGGATAAGTGTATCTCGTACCATAGATACTGGCACGGTGAAAGCCAATGCATATATGAGGGTTGCCATTGTGGTAATGGATTCCCAGTCGAATGTGGAACTTCCAGTGGTCTTGTAGTATAAGAGTAATTCTTGTGGACCTAGGATTCCATTGGATGTCTTATGCGTAACTGCGCATGTTCTTGATTTGTTACATGATCACTTTAGATGATCGAAAATGGGCAAACTTAGACATGCACGTCTTACGTAGTAAGGCACGTGAGAATCTAGAGGAATCTATCTCTGACATTAGCCAGTCGGTTAATCTCCTATGGTTACATAGTGAATCGACTTAAAGAATCTTCAGCCGAAGTATGATATCTAAAGAGGCATAGGGTTTCCTCATTTAGATAGTCGAAGTCGATTTCACATAATGTGGGAAACATAATATTGATTTAATAGAGCTTCGACCTTAGCCACTACTCTAGATTCAATCGGGAGATTAGATAGAGAGATCTTACTGATGCAAGGATCAAGATCACAAAAGGCGTATCTTTACTTTCGTTTTATCTAGGTCTTCGGGAACCTATGCTAGGTGGGCAACCGCGATTTGTAAGTGCCGAGAATTAGCTTGGTGACTAATTCGAGGCTTGATTAAATCAAAGGATTGATTTAATCTAGTACTTTTCATTTTAGGAACGTACACTAGCACTATGAGAAAGTGTACTTACTACTAGATAGAAACGAGCCTAAGGGGTCAGACACTAACTCGAGAGAGTCACTGCTTGAATAGATGAGATTAATCAATTTCGAGGAAATTGAGGGAATTAGGAAAGTGTAGTACTTTCCTAATATGGAATATAAATTAATTGAAGGATTCAATTAATTTTACTCTTCTAATTAATCTTGTAGAATTAATTAAAATTAATGGATCTAGTAGAGTCCAAGTATTATATTTAATTGGGTAGAGCCCAAGTTAAATAAATAAATATTGGAATTAGTTGGTTGGATTTAATTTGACTTGTATTTAATTGATGGGTAGGACCTATAATTAAACTGAGAAGTCAAAATTAAATCCTAGAGTCCAATTGACTTGTGTTGACCGATTTTTATGAGAAAAATAAGGGAGGGGGCGTTTTTTATGTGGTGGAGGAGGAAAAGAGTTTTCCCCTCCTCCAAGTCTTCATAGGATGAGGATTACTAGAGAGTTTAGGAGAAATGAAGTTTCCTTTTCCTAATAGGACTCTGGGTAATCTCCACCTTTAAATAAGAGATGAAGAAGACTAAAATAATAATCATATTTTGCTGGAAAATCCGCCCCCCTTCTCTTAGACCTAAAAATCAGCCACCTCTCTCCTCTTTCCAACAAGACGTCGTTCTATTCATGTGTTGAATTAAACGACTTAGAAAATATTCCTACCCTTCACATAATCAAGCTTAAGTTAAGCTTAGAATCGTTTTGTTGTCTAGCACGCAAGGCAAGACGATTCGTGACTTGAACGGGGTGTGGATACATCTTAGAGGTGCGACGCTTGGAGCACTCTAAACCGGGAGATACGAAAAATGACGGGCAATTTCTCACCCAAGGGAAATTGCGTGGATTTGCACCACAGGGTTGCTGAGATCCAAAGTACGAGGTGAAGCAAATTTTTTGAAAGGTATAATTTCGCTTACCTCCTTATCAAATTCGATCGAACCAATTCCATATTCCTATTTTTCGGGTGGTTGTACGTTCACTTTTGTAAAATTTTAATTTCCGCTGCCACGAGCCACCCGAGGGAATGAGTCAACCCAACATGAACTCCTTTTTTCTTCCACAGTCGAAGAGGATTGACAGAATTCTTGTTCTCATCAATGTTTGTTGTAAGAGGAAAATGTGTATAGCCTTCTCTGTTTAAGACTTCCTCTGAAGGTTTGAGAAACTCTGGGCGAAAAGGATCATATACTCTGATGTTGTAGTCTCTCAGAGCAAAACCAGTTGACTTATTGTGCCCATAATCTAGGTAGTAGGCGAGATCCACATCACACCTAGGAGTTGTACCTCCTTGTCTGTCTTGTTGAAGAATAAGAGAAGATGGTATCTGACCAGGAGATTTACCAAGTTGAACGGCCAGATAGTACTTCCTCTCAATTTCTGTCGGCTCGATGTTGAACACTATATCCTTGATCTTACTGTTAATATCAATCAGCATGGCAATCTCATTCTCAGCATCAATGTATCTTTCATCATTATACCCTGCAAGAATGAAATCTTCAAGTGTAGCAGCTTTTGTGGCAACATCTTTGGCAAAAGCCAAAACATTTTTCATCTCATCATCCAGGTGGATGCCTGTCGATGCTTCAGCAGCAGCTGGAACTAGAGCTGTAACATAAGAACTATCCTCTATAAGAGCAGGATCTTCTACAGAGGTAGGAAAGGAAATGTTGTGGGAAGAAATAAACTTATCCTGAGAACTTGTCTCAACAGCAACTTGAGCGATTGGCTCAACGTCAATTTGAGCACTTGACTCAACAGAAAATTGAGTGCTTGGCTCAACAGTCTCAAGCTCTTCAGGAACAGGAGCAGCTTGACGCTTGCTTGTCCTGGAACGCTTGAAAATTTTCTTCACGTTGACTCCTTCAACGAGCTTTAGCGTTTGAGCGGGAGGAGTGGCAGATGGTTCCTCAAAGTCTATTTGTTTAATAATCCCTTCCAGCTTCCTACGCCTGATGAGAGGAATCTTGTCCTCTGCATCCTCATCAGTGTCCTCATCATCCTTTTGAGGAGAAGGAATGACTTGAGCCTTGCGCTTTCTGGGAGCTCTCTTCTTTGTAGCAGCCGGGCGCTTCACTGCTTCTTCTAGACGCTCAGCTTCTTCATCTGACGCTTCATGTACTTCTAGACGCTCAGATAGTGGTCTAGCAGCACCACCAACTTTGGGAGGATTGAACAGATTGTTCAGAATTCTTCTTCTAAGCATCTTGGTCTTATTCAACAGTTGACCAGATGAGTAGACACAGTCTGATTTATACAATAGGTCGCTCAAAATAAGCTCATAAGGTTTATTTCGGGCGCTTAAACAGTCTCTACACCTTCCAAATACTTACTCACTCCAGTTTATCTTGAGATTGAGGAGTATCGCCGTCATCATCTGAAGTTGAACTGGGTTTTCTTTATCAAAGGTACCCACTCGACATTCTATGATTTTGCTGCAGAAATCAGCCATTAGACGATATTTGGACACTAAATCTTTCTTTTCAAAGTGTTGTTTGTATGGTACTCCGTCATAGGAACTCATAGTCGTCCATGCGTTCTTGATTTGTTCTAAAGTAACACTGTCCAATGCCTCACCCGCATTTGGAAGATTGAAGTTCTTGGCAATGGAAGCAGCAGACAAAACAAATTCCTTTGGTGCCTCCTCCTTGGATAGAAGAATGAAAAAGATAGACTTCTTGTCCGCGGAGAGTTTAGCAGTTTTCCAGAAGATGTCGACTTCCGTTGGAAACAGATAAGAATACTTAGTTAAGAATGTTTTGATCTCAGCCTTGATTACCATGTCCATCATATCAGTTAGATTGATCTAAGGTTGCTCATAAAACAATTTCCAATCGACAACAAGGCCTTCAGTAACTTTGATGATAGGCTCGGCCGAAGTAGAAGCAGATTTCTTTGGTGCTATTTTTAGTGAAAGAGATGAACTGAGATTTTCTTTTACTTTGAAAGAGAGAGAGAGAGAGTAAAATTTGTAGAGTGATAAGAGTAAAGTAAATAATTTTCTGCAAAAATTGTGTTTTAAATGACAGAGAAGGAAAATTTTGAAACTTGTGTTCTCTCGTCTCACTAAGATGTAGACACGTGTAAAGTGGCTCCATCTCAGCCATGAATAGTATTAACTGCGGACGCGAGTTTTGTGTAAAAGAGAGAAGTTACATTTGGTAAATCCCATATATAATGATTTGACATCCGAGAGTTAAAATTTGAAAAACGTTTGGGATTTCAGAGTGTAGTACACGCGCCTAATGGTACACTGACACGTACATAGACACGTGCTATTTTTGAACAACCATTTTGAAAAGTTTTGATTACCCGCCAGTTTGATGTGATGGAAGCGTGTAGATAGAGTACAACATACACTGTTGAGTCTATCCACTACTTCAAGAGGCTTGTAAAATTTATGCATGAGTTTTATAAACGATTTTATATTGAGTTTGGAATGGAATTGGTTCAACGCTTAACAGATACCACTTGTTGTTAAATTTATATTGACGCTTGAAATTAAGATCCTTTTATACTTTAGCGTCACCATATTGTGCATAAATAATTCTGAGCGTTGATGATCATGCATATGAAAGTTTTTGATCATTGACGCTTGGAATATGTTTCAAGTACAATTTTAAGGTTCCCCTTAAGTTTGATAACTTGTAACAACTTTTCAAAAATCTTTTGGACATAAATAAAGTGGATTCCCCCAAAATTAAATAAAATATGATGCGTAATGATTAAGCGTTTAAGTCGATCATACCTAATTCATTTCTCAAAGTAAGAAATCGTTGTTCGTTGAGCGCTTTGGTGAAGACATCTGCCAATAATTTGTCAGTTCCAATAAAATGCATGGAGATATCTTTCTTTTTAACATGTTCACGAAGAAAATGGTGTCTAATGTCAATATGTTTGGTTCTGGAGTGAAGAACAGGGTTTTGAGTCATGGCTAGAGCGCTTTGGTTATCACAATGAATGGGTGTTGGACCTTGGATTATACCATAATCTCTAAGCTGTTGCCTCATCCATAACACTTGTGCACAACAATTCCTGCAGCTACATACTCAGCTTCGGCTGTGGAGGTGGCTACCGATTGTTGTTTCTTACTATGTCATGAAACTAACATATCACCTAGAAATTGACATGTACCACTAGTTCTCTTACGATCTATTTTGCAACCTGCAAAATCTGCATCTAAGTAACCAATTAGTTCAAAAGGAGAGTCCCTAGGATACCATAAGCCCACATTTTGTGTGCCTTTTAGGTATTTAAGGATCTTCTTGGCAGCAATTAAGTGTGACTCTTTAGGATCGGCTTGAAACCGTGCCATGCATACCGAAAATATAATATCAGGTCTACTACCAGTAAGATAAAGAAGTGATCTAATGATACCTCTATAGTTAGTGATATCAACTTTCTTCCCACTTTCATCTTTATCTAGCTTAAGCATTTGGGTCATTGGAATTTTTGAATATGATGCATTTTCCATACCAAATTTCTTAATCATATCTTTTGTATATTTAGCTTGATTAATAAATATGCCATTAGGGAGTTGTTTAACTTGTAATCCTAAGAAAAAAGTTAATTCACCCATCATGCTCATTTCAAATTGTTCTTGCATCATTTTCGAAAATTTCTCACATAGACGTTTGTTAGTAGAACCAACTATAATATCATCAACATAAATTTGGACTAAGAGAATATCTTCATCATTGGTAATCTTAAATAACGTTGTATCAACGCTGCCTTTTGAAAAGCCTTTACCAATAAGGAAAATAGAGAGAGTGTCATACCATGCTCAAGGTGCTTGCTTAAGCCCATAAAGCGCTTTGTCTAGCTTGTAAACCATACCCTTACCATGATTATTGATGAATCCCGGTGGTTGTTCCACATATAGTTCTTCTTGAAGTTTACCATTCAGGAAGACACTCATCACGTCCATTTGATACACTGTAAATTTGTTGAACGCTGCATATGCTAGAAACATACGAGTTGCTTCAAGATGGCGACATGAGCATATGTCTCATCAAAATCAATTCCCTCTTCTTCGCAATATCCTTGAGCAACGAGTCTTGCCTTATTCCTTATCACAATGCCATTCTCATCCATCTTGTTTCTATATACCCATCTAGTTTCAATAACTCCTTGGTGAATTGGTCTTGGTACTAGTGTCCAAACCTTACTTCGCTCAAACTGATTGAGCTCTTCTTGCATGGCTTCAATCCAACTTGGATCGCTTAGCGCTTCATCCACTTTCTTAGGCTCTATTTGAGATAGAAAGCTTGCGAACATAGCCTCATTAAATGTAGCGGCTCTAGTCCTAACAAGCGCTTCAATATCTCCAATAATCTGCTCAGGTGGATGATCACGCAGCCATAGTCTATCTGGTTGGAATGGGTTAAGAGGTGGAACAGGTGCTTGACGATCAGACGCTTGACTTCCCTCTTGCGTAGGCGCTTGAAGTTCACTAATTATTGTTTGCTCTCTATGATCACTCTCTTCATGATCATCAGCAAATCTTGCATTGTTATCCGAAATATCCTCACGAGTAATCTTAGGAGGTGGCATGGAGATTTCATCATCATCGTCACTATCATCATCAATTGTAATCTTAGACGCTTGATGACATAGATCTTCATCTCCTACATCATTCACATTAACCTTACTCAGTTCTTGGTTAGCATCATCAAAAACGACATGAATAGATTCTTCAACCTTCGATTTGATCTTGTTTAAGATGCGAAAATTCTTTCCATTCTTGGCGTAGCCTAGAAAGATTCCCTCATCCGCTTTAAGATCAAATGTCTGTAGGATTTGGGATCCATTGTTATGAATAAAACATTTAGAACCAAAGACATGTAAGTACGAAACATTTGGCTTACGTCACTTTCACAGTTCATATGGAGTTTTCCCGTGCTGTTTGTTGATCATGCAGCGGTTTTGAGTGTAACAGGCAATGTTGATCGCTTCAGCCCAAAACCTAGGAGCAAGCTTGGACTCTGCTAACATTGTCCTAGCAGCTTCCTTGGGCGTTCTGTTCCGGCGCTCAGCAACACCATTCTATTGGGGAGTTCAGGGAGCTGAATACTCATGATGTATTCCATTCTCTGCACAAAATTTCTCAACAACCTTGTTACTAAACTCAGTACTTTAAGATTTTTCAGTGTTTGAAGTTGCCGAATAAGTGTTGTTAACTTGTCACATGTTTCATCTTTGGATGAAAGAAATTCCACCCAAGTAAATCGAGAGAAATCATCCACTATCACCGAAGTATACTTTTTACCGCTCATACTAATCGTTGGAACAGGTCCAAACAAATCCATGTGAAGTAGTTCAAGTATTCTAGAGGTAGATAGATGAGGTTTTCTCTTGAAGGATGATTTGACTTGTTTGCCCATTTGACAAGCATCACAAAGGCGATCCTTATGAAATGATTCTTTTGGTAATCCCTCTACAAGATTTAGATGTATAAGCTGAGAGATTGTCTTCAAGTTGAGGTGATTCATTTTTCTATGCCATAACTAACTCGTTTTAGATTCATTTTTAGCAACAAAACATGTTGGGTTGTTATCAAGTGTTGTACCCCAATCTACCAAATATACATTGTTTGTTCTTTTACCTTTCAATTTAGTAGACTTAGTCTTAGCGTCATTTATATAGCAACAGTCACTTGAGAATATGACTTGAAAGACTTTATCACAAAATTGACTTATGCTTAATAAATTGTGCTTTAGACCCTCAACATAATAAACATCACTTATCATGATGTTCCCCGTATGCATAGTACCTATACCTTTGGTTTTACCTTTGGAGTTGTCACCAAATACAACCTGAGGACCATTGGTAGCTCGATAGTTGATCAGAAGATCTTTCGAACCAGTCATGTGCCTTGACGATTCACTATCGAAGTACCAAACAGATGTATTGGCTTTAGCTCTAGGTACCTTCAATCAAAAAGGGAAGTTCTATTTCTGTTTAGGTACCCATTGTTGCTTGGGTCCTTTACCATTAGTAGCATTGTTAGTCTGAATTAGAACTTTAGGAACCCATATTTGCCTAGTCTTCATTGTAGGAATACTGGCCTTCTTGGGTTTCACTTTGTGTTGTGTGTGCTGTTTGGGTGTATAGCAATATCCTCGATTATAATAGTAATCATAATCATAGTCATAGTCATAATCATCATAGTAGTGATAATATGATCTAGACCGTGGTGGATATTGAGGCTGGTATTTCCTTGGCGCTCGCTTTAGAGTGCACTTTTGATGCTGGACGCTTAGCGCTTGATTCACAGTGGGTAGGTTTATCCTTAGCCTTTTGAGCGTTTGAACGAACCCGTCTTTGTGAATCAATTGCTTTCGCCTTTCTTTTGCCTGAGTCAGCTTTGGCTTTCTCAATTGACCTCGTACCATTGTCGTTTGGTTCATTTAGCATTTGTCTTTGTGAACCTTCTTTAACAAAGAAAATACCCTTTCCTTTGTTGTTTCCCGTAACATTTGATTTGTTTGGTTGTTTACCGAATTTATTGCATCCTAAACCGGTCTTTTCCCCAAATAACCTTGTTACCTTAGTCACATTGTCTAGCTTTCTTGATGCTTTAGACAATGATGAGACGAGTTGTTCTGATTTAGAAAGTCTAGCAATCAGCTCGGCTTCTCTCTTGACTATCATATTTAGATCACTTTTCAACTGGATTATTTCACTCTCAAGCGATTAGTTTTTCTCAATGTACTATTGCTGAACTTGCAATTCTGCTTTGAGCGTCACTTTATCACTTTTGAGCGATGAAATAATATCAAAGTGATTTTGGTATAATTTGGCGGTAACTTGACAATCATTATAATATTCTTTGACTTTGTCAAGTAATTCTTCATAAGAAAGAGGAAGAGATAATTCAATGTTTACCTTAGGAGATGCTTCATCATCTCTGGCCATGAGACAAATAAGCGCTGAGTCATCAACTGGCTCATCATCATCACTACTTTCGTCTAAAGACTCCAAGTCTTCAGGTGCGGAAGCTTGTTCTGATTCCGCTAGCAAACCTTGTTGATGAAGGTTGCTCCTCAATTGGTTTCTATCCAAGTAATCCTGCCTTGAAGGCTTAGATACGTTTGGATAAGGACAATTTTCCTGGTAGTGCCCTGGTTTCCTGTAGTTATAACACAGATTAGTTTTCATCTTTTGTTCATTTGTTAATCTTGCATTGTGTGGTTTTGAGACCACTGGTGCTGAGACTTTTTGAGCAGACGCTTGGTACTGAACAGACGCTTGGGATGTAGGAACAGAATACTGAAGCGCTTGAAACTGTTGATGTGTTGGAGCAGGCACTTGATATGAACTGTGTCCTTGATGCTTAGGACTACTTCCTTGATGCTTCTGAATCTATTTAGAAGTGCTAGTTCCTCATTCTCACTGATATCTGAACCTTTTCCCTTATTACCCGATTTACCCTTGATTGATGCTACGAGTGCTCCAGATTCAATTACCGGACTACTCACAACATCACTAGCTGAGTTTAACTCAAACTCAAATGCCTTGAGTTCTGAAAAGGCGTCTTCTGGACTTAAAAGATCCAACATATTAGATTCTCTCATTGCGGTTGTCTTCATCAAAAATCTACTAGGTAGACTTCTGAAAATCTTAGCTACCATTTTTCTGTTTTGCAAATCCATTCCCAATGATGTAAGTTTCGTAACAAGAGCTATGAATCTTATGTCCAATTGCTCTAGGGTCTCGTTAGGTAACATCTTAAAGCAGTTGAATATTTCTCTAGCAATGGAGAGCTTATTTTCCTTGATTTGAGCTGATCCACCACAGATTATACCCAGCTTATCCCAGCGTTCTTTAGTGGTATTACATGATTTAACTTTGTTGAATAAATTATCATCACCAATAGCTGTATACAAAGCATTTCGACCAACATTGTCCAGATTTGCTCTTCGACGCTCATCTGTAGACCATTCTTGTTTAGGCTTCTCAACATAGCCATCTGGAGTTTCTTCTGTGGCTCCAGGCACTTTTGTAATAACCTTCAGAATTTGTATTGGTCCATCTGAAATAATATCGCACATTTCGTCATCACATGAACAAAGATATGTAAAAGCTTTGACCTTCCATGAGTCATAGTTTGACTCGGTCAACTTAGGAACTTTAGAAAATGCCAGGAAAGACAAATTAAAAGCAACTAAATTTTCAAAAGGGATCTAAACAAGCTGTTACACTTGGAAATTTTAAAATTTCAACTTCAACCGCTCTGATACCACTTGTTGGTCCCAAGTGGCATACGAAAGGGTCTAGGAGGGGGGGCTGGTTGAATAGACCCTGAAGTCTTTTTCGACTTCAAAAAGATTCGTATTAAAATGTTTTGGACGCTTGAAATATAGACGCTCAACTAAGCATTTACTTGAAATATAGACGCTTCGGCTGAGCGTCTAATGAAGACTGTTGTATAAAGTTAACTTAGATTTTAGAATTTGAATACTACAACCAAATAAGTTTAAGCATTCACTTCTTTAATCAGTGTTAGCATCGTGGAATGATTATGAAGTCTTCATTTTTTAAAGCTTTAGCATCACAGAAAGTGTTTTAGTTGCTTAGCATTCACTTGAATTTTACTTAACAGATTTATACAAAGATATAATAATATGAGGAATGACTGTAAAGTAAAGAGCATGATATTTGTAAGGTTCGTTGGGTGGTGTAATCCCAACTAAGTCCTTATTCTCCTTGAACACTTGGAGGCAATCCACTAAGATGGTTCTCAAAGAATCACATAGAAACTTCTACAGATTAGGGAGAGATAGATGTTGATGACTTGGGCTCCTTGATCACGCAGATTTCTGCTCCAAATCACTTCTATCCCCATGCTTCTTTCACCCAGATCGCGAGACTTGGATGAGGTTTTTCTAATCGATTTGTTTGATTTTGATAAAGTTCAAACAACTGGGAATATCTCAATAGTAGTGTAGGTTTCTCCGAAAAGGATATTTGAGATATTTGGTTGACTATCTCAGGAATTGAAGAAAAGCAAGGAGAATGTTTGCTTGAATATTCTGGCTTTTCTGAGATTTTAAGGAATGAGACTTCAATGCAACAGCAATTTGGCTTGGAGAGGATCGTTGGTTTTGGCTTGTTGTTGAAGTCCTATTTATAGGCATTCTTGGAAAAAGTCTCCGTTTGACACATGCACAGGCGCGTGTCTCTCACTTCCACGAGTGAACCACTTTTGTCCTTTTTTTCTGAAAATCTGCTGCACAAAAGTTGGTGCTGCAGTCTGTGAAAAGTTGACAGTCCAATAGGGTGGCCTCTCCGTACTTCTGAAAGTGCTTATCATATATAATGCTCTTATCAGCATTTAATGCATTTGAATTTGTTGGTCCCAAGTGGCATACGAAAGGGTCTATAGGGGGGGGGGGGTTGAATAGACCCTGAAGTCTTTTTTGACTTCAAAAATTTTCGTATTAAAAAGGTTTTGTATGCTTGAAATGTAGACGCTTAACTGAGCGTTTACTTGAGGTATAGGCGCTTAGGCTAAGCGCCTAATGAAGAGTGTTTTAGAAAGTTAACTTAAACTTTAAGATTTGAATACTTTAACCAAATAGGTTTAAGCGTTCTGTTCTTTAATCATTGTTAGCACATAGTAATAATTTTAGAGTCTTCTCTTTTGAAAGCTTTTAGCGTCACAAGTTGTTTCTTAGTTGCTTAGCGTTTGATTGTATTTTACTTAATTAATTTATGCAATGACATGATAAATAAGAGAATTGACTGTAAAGAAAATGACAAAATATTGTAAGGTTCGTTGGGTGGTGTAAGCCCAACTACGTCCTTCTTCTCCTTTAACACTTGGAGGCAATCCACTAAAATGATTCTCAAACAATCACACAGAATCTTCTACAAATTAGGAGAGATAGATGTCGATGACTTGAGCTCCTTGATCACACAGATTTCTGCTCCAAATCACTTGTATCCCCTTACTTCTTTCACCCAGAAATAATGCAAGTATCCAACTTTGACTTCATACAGATTGCGAGGCTTGGATGGGATTTTTCTAAACGGTTTGTTTGATTTTGATAAAGTTCAAACAACTTGGGAATATCTCAATGGTAATGTGGGTTTCTTCAAAAAAAATGTTTGAGATATTGGTTGACTGTCTCAGGAATTGAAGAAAAGCAAAGAGAATGTTTGTTTGAATATTATAACTTTTCTGAGAGTTTAAGGAATGAGACTTCAATGCAACAACAATTTGGCTTGGAATTAATCGATTGTTTTGGCTTGTTGTTGAAGTCCTATTTATAGGCATTCTTGGAAAAAGTGTCCGTTTGACACATGCACAAGAACGTGTCTCTCACTTCCACGAGTGAACGACTTTTGGCCTTTTTCCTGAAAATCTGCTGCACAAAAGTTGGTGCTGCAGTCTGTGAATAGTTGACAGTCCAATAGGGTGGCTTCTCCATACGTCTGAAAGTGCTTATCACATTTAATGCTCTTATCAGCATTTAATGCATTTGAATTAAATACCCGTTGGCACTTAAGGCACTGAGAATATTTGCACTAAAACTCCTTCAGGACTTGAAAATAAATTCAGGTGAAATCAGTCATTTGATAGACGCTCATTCATCCTTGAATAACCTCAGTCCTATAGAGGACGCTTGATATAGCTGGTCTGTTAGATGCTTGGAATCTTCATCTTCATTCAGACTTCAGGCGCTTGAGTCTTTAAACTAAACTACTGATAAACTCACTTAGAAATCATCAGACGCTTAGACTAAGAATACTTAGCCTAACGATCTAGAACAAAATAAAGCGAAGCCTATAAGGCCTATTACAAGTCTAACGCTTCAAAGCTTATAGATGATTTCTACTAAAATCAAACTTACATATTTTGGGGTCTAACATAGAATTCTAATTGTCATCATCAAAACATCTAACATGAAATTCCTCACAATTTCCCCCTTTTTGATGATGGCAATACTTACTCTTTTATAGTTCAAGAGTTAGACAGCCAAAATAAAAGTTAGCTTTAGTTAGATAAGGTTAGTTAAAGTTAGTTACGCTTCAACGAGATGTTTCAGCTGAAAAATGCATTTTATATACATCAATGATTACAAACATTTTTACAACTAAACAAAATTTACATAAGAGACAAGAATATAGATAATTCAAATCAAAAAAACCTTAACGAATTCGTCTAACTTTGTATCGCTTGGGCATTTCAGCTCTGATAGCTTCAGTTAGGTTATCTTCCAAAGTCATCATTGCTGCATGATCTTTGTCGATTATGAGCTTATTCTCTTCCTTTTGTCTCTCCTTGAAAGCAGCAAAGTGCTTATCCCAATCAGTTGGGTCAATACCAATATACCTTAGGCAAATTCTGAAAGTTCGGTTGAAGTCAGTCATCTGTCTCTCTTCAGCTAAAGTTTTTGGATCTGCAGGTTCTAGAATAGAGGCTCTTCGAAGAGGAATGTCAAACTGTTCAAGCCGTGCCCGAGAAGGTATTGGTAGATTTGGATATAGTGCACGTGGAGGTTCTCTTAGCGTTCTACTAGGCGCTCCAGCAGAATCACTTACCCCATAAGCAGTTATCCAAGATGGGAGACTTAGCGCAAAAGGAGGAGATATTAACTGACGCTTCGGCGGCGGCGGAGGTTCTTAAGCTCTTGAACTGGGCGCTCTCCTCTTCTCCCCTTTTCTTTTCTCTTTTCCCTTATTTCCATCTCACTGAAGTGTGTTAGCAGTGAGATGGAGACATGGAAGCTCTCCTGACGCTTGTCAAACACGGCGAGCATACTGCTGATAGCATGTGAAGTCCTAGACATCATATGGCGAGTAGCTTCGCGTTAGTAGCATCAGTGGTCATTGAGCAGAACCGATCTTTGGGCGCTCACTGCGATCTTTGCCAAATCCGTCTTAAGCCAGTGGAAGATAAGTAAATAAGAATGTCCTAAATCTTGACTCACATCCGGGTAGTAATCTGGATAAGTGAGTCAAAATCCAATAACATCAATTTGATCCTGTTCAGAAGAGGAGCGTGGAATATCCTCTGTTGACGCTTGATGGTTCTTCAGTAGACTTCAACTTCTGGGGTGCATTTAACTAACTTAGCAGATTTTTCCTCAAGAGCTTCGGTTGGCGATCATCGATTGGAGTCTTCCAGAAGTTCAGTCAGGTGTGAGCGACTGCTAGTGGACTATCTCTGGCTCAGGTCTATGTCCTACGTGGTTTGGGAAGATCTTTGACTGCGGCGGTGGAATAAGAAATAAAGAAAATCCAATAATCTAATCTGTTAGAAGATGCTGTGACTTATGAGCTTCTGGCATGTAGATTCGATAATAGTCTTCCAAATACGGATGCACCGCTCGAGCTATGCCTTGATTACGTTCACGCAGAGAAGGAACATAGGCATAATGATCGCTAACTTCCTGTCTGATAGAAGATAGAAGTTGAGGATCCTCGAGCCATTCAACTTTCGTAGATTTTCAGTAAAGATCTTTTCAAAATGAGGAATGGGAGACATAATCTTCATCATCAATCTGAGGTTGTCATCGCAGTGGCTTAATGAGAAGTTCAAACAAGATGAAGATGAACTGCCACTACTGGACGCTTGAGCGTTGAATTGAAGAGGAGTGATGGAAAACCTGTGCAGCCCTTGTCGTAGAAACAGTTCTGTCTGTTGACGCTGTCTTGGTAACTTAGCAGCATTTCCAACTCTCTTCTGACGCTGTACAAGGCAATACTTGGCAAACCGATGCTTCTTATCATGCATGCCTATGCCAAACAAATGGGGAGCTTGAACTAATTCTGTGAACGTCTATCTATGGTCCACATACACTTCAACCCAGTTGACTTCAACCATACAGTAGTCTGTTCCAGCATTGATCATAGCTCGAATGCCTTCATGATGGATATCTCTGATAGATTCCAAACGATATCTATCAAGCTGATTGTTGGCATTCCAAACGCTGTCAAAGTAGGCATTAGCTTCGGTCTGGATCAAATCCGTTAGAGATTCGAGACACTCAACGGCATGAACTGTTAGAGTTAGTGCTCGGCGCACCAATTATTGGGCGCCATTCTTTGTAATAGTAACTCTAGAGTTGAACAATCGTTATCTTATAAATAAAGTCAATCTCTTTCATATGTGTGGCATGTCTTTATTCTTAAATTAGTTTTTACTTTGGCTTAGAATAAAGTCCCGAAGGATCACACATAGCTGTGGGACATCATTGCACATTGGGTGTGGCAATGATGGAATATGTCTCGAAGGCTGGGATCTTTTAACATTGTTCCAAGACGTAAAAGGGTTCATCGAGATAAAGGGATATCGATGCAACCCAAAAGACTTGCTTATATGATGCATACTCTGGGAGAAGTGTATCTCGTTCCATAGATACTGGCACGGTGAAAGCCAATGCATATATAAAGGTTGCCATTGTGGTAATGGGTGAATTGAACAACCCCATGGAAGTTCCTAAAATTGATTCCCAGTCGAATGTGGAACTTCCAGTGGTCTTGTAGTATAAGAGTAATCCTTATGGACCTAAGATTCCATTGGATGTCTTATGCCTAACCGCGCATGTTCTTGATTTGTTACATGATCACTTTAGATGATCAAAAATGGGCAAACTTAGAAATGCACGTCTTACATAGTAAGGCACGTGAGAATTGAGACGAATCTATCTCTGAGATTAGCCAGTCGGTTAATCTCCTATGGTTACATAGTGAATCGACTTATGGAATCTTCGGCCGAAGTATGATATCTAAAGAGGCATAGGATTTCCTCGTTTAGATAGTCGAAGTCGATTTCACATAATGTGGGAAACATAGTATTGAATTAATAGAGCTTCGACCTTAGCCACTGCTCTAGATTCAATCGGGAGATTAGATAGAGAGATCTTACTTATGCAAGGATGAAGATCACAAAAGGCGTATCTTTACGTTCGTTTTATCTAGGTCTTCGAGACCCTATGCTAGGTGGGCAATCGCGATTTGTAAGTGCCGAGAATTAGCTTGGTGACTAATTCGAGGCTTGATTAAATCAAAGGATTGATTTAATCTAGTACTTTCCATTTTAGGATGGTACACTAGCATTATGGGAAAGTGTACATTAGTCTAGACAGAAACGAGTCTAAGGGGTCACACACTAACTCGAGAGAGTCACTGCTTGAATAGATGTGATTAATCAATTTCGAGAAAATTGAAGGAATTAGGAAGGTGTAGTACTTTCCTAATATGAAATATAAATTAATTGAAGGATTCAATTAAGCTTACTCTTTTAATTAATCTTGTAGAGTTAATTAAAATTAATGGACCTAGTAGAGTCCAAGCATTATATTTAATAGGGTAGAGCCCAAGTTAAATAAATAAATATTGGAATTAGTTGGTCGGATTTAATTTGTCTTGTATTTAATTGATGGGTAGGGCCTATAATTAAATTGAGAAGTCAAAATTAAATCCTAGAGTCCAATTGACTTGTGTTGACCGATTTTTATGAGAAAAATAAGGGAGGGGGCGTTTTTTATGTGCTGGAGGAGGAAAAGAGTTTTCCCCTCCTTCAAGTCTTCATAGGATGAGAATTACTAGAGAGTTTAGGAGAAATGAAGTTTCCTTTTCCTAATAGGACTCTAGGTAATCTTCACCTTTAAATAAGAGATGAAGAAGACTAAAATAATAATCATATTTTGCTGGAAAATCCGCGCCCCTTCTCTTAGACCTAAAAATCAGCCACCTCTCTCCTCTTTCCAACAAGACGTCGTTCTATTCATGTGTTGAATTAAACGACTTAGAAAATATTCCTACCCTTCACATAATCAAGCTTAAGTTAAGCTTAGAATTGTTTTGTTGTCTAGCACGCAAGGCAAGACAATTGGTGACTTGAACGGGGTGTGGATACATCTTAGAGATGCGACGCTTGGAGCACTCTAAACTGGGAGATACGAAAAATGACGGGCAATTTCTCACCCAAGGGAAATTGCGTGGATTTGCACCACAGGGTTGCTGAGATCCAAAGTACGAGGTGAAGCAAAATTTTTGAAAGGTATAATTTCGCTTACCTCCTTATCAAATTCGATCGAACCAATTCCATATTCCTGTTTTTCGGGTGGTTGTACGTTTACTTTTGTAAAATTTTAATTTCCGCTGCCATGAGCCACCCGATGGAATGAGTCAACCCAACATGAACTCCTTTTTTCTTCCACAGTCGAAGAGGATTGACAGAATTCTTGTTCTCATCACTGTTTGTTGTAAGAGGAAAATGTGTGTAGCCTTCTCTATTTAAGACTTCCTCTGAAGGTTTGAGAAACTCTGGGCGAAAAGGATCATACACTCTGATGTTGTAGTCTCTTAGAGCAAAACCAGTTGACTTACTGTGCCCATAATCTGGGTAGTAGGTGAGATCCACATCACACCTAGGAGTTGTACCTCCTTGTCCGTCTTGTTGAAGAATAAGAGAAGATGGTATCTGACCATGAGATTTACCAAGTTGAACGACCAGATAGTACTTCCTCTCAATTTCTGTCAGCTCGTTGTTTGTTTGAACACTATATCCTTGATCTTACTATTAATATGAATCAACAGGGAAATCTCATTCTCAGCAGCAATTTATCTTTCTTCATTATAGCCTGCAAGAATGAAATCTTCTTCAAGTGCTGGAGGCATATAATTGATTGAATCATCAATTGTCTTCAGATCATCTAGTTTGAAGAAGTGCCTTGGCTTTGTAACGTCTTCAGCAACGCTCTGACCTTCTGAGCGTGCCTCTGTTATAGTCGGAATAGGAATTGAAGTTTGAACTTCTTTGGGAGCAGGTTCCTCAGTTTCAATTGCAGCAGCTTCTGCGGCAACGTCTTTGGCAATTGCCACAACTTCTGTCATCTCAACATCTAGGTAGACATCTGTTGATGCTTCACCAGCAGCTGGAACTAAAGTTGTAACACATGAACTATCATTTATAAGAGCAGGATCTTCTACAGATGTAGGAATAGAAATGATGTGGGAATAAATAAACTTACCCTGAGAACTTGTCTCAACAGCAACGTGAGCGCTTGGCTCAACAACAACTTGAGCGCTTGGCTCTATAGTCTCAGGCTTCTCAGGAACAGGAGCAACTTGATGCTTGCTTGTCCTGGTACGCTTAAAGATCTTCTTTACATTTACTCCTTTAATGAGCTTGAGCGTTTGAGTGGGAGGAGCAACAGCTGGTTGCTCGAAGTCTATTTGTTTAATAATGCCTTCCAACTTCCTCCGCTTGATGAGAGGTAACTTTTCCTCTGCATCCTCATCAATTGCCTCATTATCCTTTTGAGGAGAGGGAACAACTTGAGCCTTGGGCTTTCTGGGAGCCCTCTTCTTTGTTGCAGCCGGACGCTTCACGGCTTCTTCTGGAACTGGAGGCTCAGCTTCCTCATCGTACGCTTGACGTACTTCCAGACGCTCAGACAGTGGTCTAGAAGCACCACCAACCTTGGTAGGATTGAAGAGATTACTTAGAATCCTTTTTCCCAGCAACTTGGTCTTATTTAGAGTTGACCAGAAGAGTATACACACTCTGATTTGTACAGCAGGTCACTCAAAACAAGCCCATAAAGATGGGGAGCTTGAACTATCTCTGGAAACGTATATTTATGGCCCACATACCCTTCAGCCCAATTTACCTCGGCCATACAGTAATCTGTCCCAGCGTTAATCATAGCTCTAACGCCTTCAGGATGAATATCTCTGATAGATTCAAAGCAATATCTATCAGTTTGATAGTTAGCAGTTCAGACGCTATCAAAATATGCATCAGCTTCAGTTTGGATCACATCTATGAGAGATGCTAGACGCTCACCGGCGTAAATTCCTTTATTCTTCCACTGTAGAAGTGGATTGGCTGAATTCAAGTTCTCTTCACTGTGTGCTATGAGAGGAAAGTGTGTGTAGCCTTCTCTGTTCAAAACAGCTTCAGATGGATTGAGAAAGGTTGGGCGAAAAGGATCATACACTCTGATGTTGTAGTCCCTTAGAGCGAAACCGGTTGACTTGAGCCTTGCGCTTTTTGGGAGCTCTCTTCTTTATAGAAGTCGGATGCTTCACGGCTTCTTCTGGAACTGGACGCTCAGCTTCTTTATCTGACACTTCGTGTACTTCCAGACGCTCAGATAGTGGTCTAGCAGCACCACCAACTTTGGGAGGATTGAACAGATTGTTCAGAATTCTTCTTCCAAGCATCTTGGTCTTATTCAGCGGTTGACCAGATGAGTAGACACAGTCTGATTTATACAATAGGTCGCTAAAAATAAGCCCATAAGGTTTATTTAGGGCGCTTAAACAGTCTCTACACCTTCCAAATACATACTCACTCCAGTTTATCTTGAGATTGAGGAGTATCGCCGTCATCATCTGAAATTGAACTGGGTTTACTTTATCAAAGGCACCCACTCGACATTCTATGATTTTGCTGTAGAAATCAGCCATTAGTCGATATTTGGACACTAAATCTTTCTTTTCAAAGTGCTGTTTGTATGGTACTCCGTCATAGGCACTCATAGTCGTCCATGCGTTCTTGATTTGTTTTAAAGTAACACTGTCCAATGCCTCACCCGCATTTGGAAGATTGAAGTTCTTGGCAATGGAAGCAGCAGACAAAACAAATTCCTTTGGTGGCTCCTCCTTGGATAGAGGAATGAGAATAGAGATAGACTTCTTGTCCGCGGAGAGTTTAGAAGTTTTCCAGAAGATGTCGACTTTCGTTGGAAACAGATAGGAATACTTAGTCAAGAATGTTTTGAGCTCAGCCTTGATTACCATGTCCATCATATCAGTTAGATTGATCTGAGGTTGCTCATAAAACAATTTCCAATCGACAACAAGGCCTTCAGTAACCTTGATGATAGGCTCGGCCGAAGTAGAAGCAGATTTCTTTGGTGCCATTTTTAGTGAAAGAGACGAACTGAGATTTTCTTTTACTTTGAAAGAGAGAGAGAGAGAGAGAGAGAGAGAGAGAGTAAAATTTGAAGAGTGATAAGAGTAAAGTAAATAATTTTCTGCAAAAATTGTGTTTTAAATGACATAGAAGGAAAATTTTGAAACTTGAGTTCTCTCGTCTCACTAAGATGTAGACACGTGTAAAGTGGCTCAATCTCAACCATGAATAGTATTAACTGCGGACGCAAGTTTTGTGCAACAGAGAGAAGTTACATTTGGTATTGCATATAGAACTACTTATGCTCCAATCATATTTAGACATTTCATAAAATATTGCATGTATGGACCACATCCTATTTTTATATTTGTCCAATGCGAACCGTATAATTACACTAACTATTATAAATATAGACGAGCAAGATTCAATTTTCTTGAACTTTTAAAATATAAAATTGAAAAGAAAACACGAAATGGAAAAAAGATAAAAATCTAAAGCTAAAAAGAAATGAACAAGTGACAAAAAAAAAATCTAAAAATGAAGGGGCCCCCACCCTCACTCCGCAAACCCATACCCGCCCCCCACCACCCCAACCCATGAACGCCCCCCACTGTCCGGCTGCCTCTCTCTCTCTTTTTTTTTTTTTTTTTTGTCTTTTCATTCTATTTGTATAATATATATTAGAGCTATTAACGCTAATCATCCCCTCTGTCACGCAAAAGTCTCACTTTAGTCCCTCTTGTTAAAAAATTATCACTTTCATCCTTCATGTCCATAATTTGTACCTAGATGGTCCTTTTTTCGAAATTCCGACCAGATTTTCTGGCTTCCCACGCAAAAATAGGGCTATCCATGCATATATCATGCACGTCTTCACGAAAAAATTCATAACTCATTGTAGAAAGCTCGGATTCATAAACCGTTCTCTTCCCATGAAACTAGACACATAGAGCTATCCACGCATATATCGCACATAATCTGGAGACGTCTAGAACAAAGTAGTTTTGTATTAAAAAATTAGCTAAAAATCTGTCGGAAATGATGCTTAGCTAATTTTTTAATACAAAACTGCTTTGTTGTAGATGTCTCCTGATTATGTGCCATATATGCGTGGATATAACTATGTGTCTAGTTTCATTTGAAGAAAACGGTTCATGAATCCGGGCTTTCTACAATGAGTTATGAATTTTCTCGTGAAGACGCGTACAGCTGTCTATACAGCCGACAGATTTTTATCTCATTTTTTAATACAAAACTGATTTGTTATAGATATCTCCTGATTATGTTCAATATATGCGTTGATAGCCCTATGTGTCTAGTTTTATAGGAAGAAAACGGTTCATGAATCCGAGCTTTCTACAATGAGTTATGAATTTTCTTGTGAAGACGTGCACAGCTGTCTGCACAGCCGACAGATTTTTAGCTAATTTTTTAATACAAAACTGCTTTGTTTTAGATGTCTCCTAATTATGTGCGATATATGCATGGATGGACCTATGTGTCTAGTTTCATGGAAAGAAAACGGTTCATGAATCCGAGCTTTCTACAATGAGTTAAGAATTTTCTCGTGAAGACGCGCATGATATATGCGTGGATAGCCCTATTTTCACGTGGGAAGCCGGAAAATCTGGTCGGAATGTCAAAAAAAGGACCATCTGGGTAAAAATTATGGACATGAGGGATGAAAGTGATAATTTTTTCATAAGACGGACTAAAGTGACACTTTTGCGTGACGTGGGGGATGATTAGCGTTAGTAGCTCTACATATTATATTATGTGTGTGTATATGTATATGTACATATACACACATATATACATATTCCTTTATTACCAACTCATAACATTATTAAAAAAAATATTATTTTAATATCTTCTCCCCCATCATCATCACATTCATAACCAACTCAATCATTTCATATATAAAATCCTAATAAAAATCAACTTTATATCACATCTGCACTACTTTCAATCAAATTCTAAAAATACATCCAAACAAACAAATTAAGTCAACATTTTCACACGAATTTCTGTAATACACATTCCCCAAAAAAAACTCAGAATTCATTTCTGAAAACATAACCATACGGAGCCTTAGAAACTCTATAGCCAAAATCTTTCAAGCTTTTTACATACATTCTGAACAGTCACAAATACCTCAAACATCTTCCAAAGAAGAAACCTAAACTCTTACTGAGATATTCCAAGTTGTTTGATGTTTCCAAAAATAAACAAAACCTGTGTGACAAAACCCTCAACCTTTCATCTGAGTGAGAAAGCTGTTGAAACTCCTTACAGGCAGTATTTCTGAGTGAGAGAAGCTTGTAGAAGAAGATCTTTATTGGTGCGGAAATCTGTGTGATCAAGGAGCCTGAGATCATTTTTCACCTCTTTACTATCTTGTAGAAGATTCTGTGTAATTTTTTGATAATCAACCTAGTAAATTTCCTCCGAGTGAAAAAGGAGAAGAAGCTGGGATTACATCACCCAGTGAACCTTACAAATTCTTGTGTTACTTACCGTTTATTATTGTCTTACTTTATATTCTCTTATTTATTCTAAAAAAGACAAGCTAAACTGCTAAGCGACTATTTAACCAAAACCGAACGCTAAAGCTTTAAAATCATTTCCGCTGTGCTAACCCTGATTGAGTGATTTAAGCTTTACTCTACTTCGGTAAATTGCTAAAATCACTAAGTCTAAGTTATCTTTACTGTAGCGCTTGATCTAACACTCAGCTTTCCAAGCGTTCAAATCTATAAAAGTGATACGAATTTTTAAAGTTGAAAAAGTCTCCAGGGTCTATTTACCCCCCCCCCCCCCCTCTAAACCCTTTTGTATGCCACTTGGGACCAACAAGTGGTATCAGAGCGGTTGAAGTAGAAACCTAAGCGTTTCATAGCGTAACTGCTTGTTTAGATCCATTTTTCTAAACTTAGTTGCTTTAAATTTTCTTTAAACATCTCATTATGGCCTTTAGCAAAATGCCTAAGTTGGTAGAATCAAACTATGATTCTTGGAAACTTAGAGCATTCGCGTATTTATGTTCTTGAGATAATAAAATGTGTGATGTGATTACAAATGGCCCCATTCAAATCATGAAAGTCATCACCAGAGCCCATGGAGCGACTGAAGCAACTCTAGTTGGTTATGTTGAAAAACCCAAGTTAGATGGACACATGACGATAGAAAAAGAGCGAATCTAGATAACGTTGGACGAAGTGCACTTTACTCAGCGTTAGGAGATAATGATGCATTGTTCAACAAAATCAAACAATGTAAGACATCAAAAGAGATATGGGATAAGTTAGCTATAGTGTGTGAAGGTTCAGCACAAATGAAGGAGAACAAGCTCTCCATAGCCATGCAAAGATTTGAGCATTTCAAGATGCAACCCAATGAGACGCTAGAACAATTGGACGCAAGGTATACTTTGCTCATTACAGAGTTAGCGTCATTAGACAAGGAGTTCACCAACAAGAAAATTATCAATAAGATTTTCAGAAGTCTTCCACGCAAGTATTTGATTAAGACTGTTGCTCCAGAACATGTGTTTTCAGAATTAAAGGCATTTGAGTTCGAATTGGGTAAAGTCAGCGACTGAATCAGGAGCTTTAATCGCTACTACCAAAAGTAAGGGTAAAGCGATTAGTGAGGTGAAATCAACAGAATCCAATGAAGAAAAAGAGATGGCTTTATTGGTCAAGAAATTTCTAAGATATGAAAAGCGAAACCCTATTGGACAAACTTCATTTCAAACCCCTCCCCATGCACCAGCACCTCAATATCAAGCGCCAGTGTATTCGGC
Source organism: Buddleja alternifolia (assembly GCA_019426215.1). Lineage (NCBI taxonomy): Eukaryota > Viridiplantae > Streptophyta > Magnoliopsida > Lamiales > Scrophulariaceae > Buddleja > Buddleja alternifolia. Next base: position 6,121,687 of record CM033406.1, read on the forward strand.
ACCTCAATCAATAGCACCAGTTCCTTACCAAGAGCCTACAATTCCTACTCAGAATCTCTCAGCGCCAGTTGTTTCAAAGCAATTAACAACTGAACAGAAAATGAAAACTAATTTGTGTTATAATTCCAGGAAACCAGGGCACTACCAGGTAAATTGTCCTTATCCAAATGTGTCTTATCCCACAAGGCAAGACTATATGGATAGAAACCAATTCAGCAAAAACCTTCGCCAACAAGGTTTGCTAGCGGAATCTGAACCATTCTCCGCACCTGAAGTGAATTTGGAATCATCAGATGAAAGCAGTGATTGTTGATCCCAAGTGGCAAGGGGGGGGGTTGAATAGACCCTGAAGTCTTTTTTGACTTCAAAACGATTCGTATTAAAAGGTTTTGGATGCTTGACTAAGCATTTACTTGAAATATAGACGCTTTGGCTGAGCGTTTAATGAAGACTGTTTTTAGAAAGTTAACTTAGACTTTAAGATTTGAATACTACAACCAAATAGGTTTAAGCGTTCAATTCTTTGATCAGTGTTAGCACAGCGGAATTGATTTTATAGTCTTCTCTTTGAAAGCTTTAGCGTCATAGAAAATATCTTAGTTGCTTAGCGTTTGATTGTGTTTTACTTAATCAATTTATGTAATTATATGATGATAAGAAAATTGACTGTAAAGTAAATAACACAATAATTGTAACGTTTGTTAGGTGGTGTAATCCCAACTACGTCCTTCTTCTCCTTGAACACTCAGAGACAATCCACTAAGATGATTCTCAAAGAATCACACAGAAACTTCTACAAATTAGGGAGAGATGGATATCGATGAGTTGAGCTCCTTGGTCACACAGATTTCTGCTACAAGACACTTCTATCCTCGGAAGATGATCTCGAGCTCCTTGGTCACACAGATTTCAGCTCTAATAAAGACCTTCTTCAACAAGCTTCTTTTACACAAAAATACTGCTTGTGAATCAACAAACTTTCTCACTCAGATGAAAGGTGTCTGTTGGTCCCAAGTGGCATACGAAAGGGTCTAGAAGGGGGGGGGGTTGAATAGACCCTGAAGTCTTTTTCGACTTCAAAAATTTGTATTAAAAAAGGGATTTTAGACGCTTGGAAAGTAGACGCTTGAAGTGTCTAACTATTGACTTAAGCGTTCACTTAAAAATAGGCGCTTTGGTGAAGCGTCTAACGAAGACTGTTTTTATAAAGTGAACTTAGATTTCAAGACTTGAATACTACAACCAAATAGGTTTGAGCGTTCACTTCTTTGATCAGTGTTAGCACAGCGGAATAATTTTTGGAGTCTTCTCTTTGAAAGCTTTAGCATCACAAAAAGTGTATTTAGTTGCTTAGCGTTTCTTCTTTGAAGATGTTTGAGATATTTGTGACTGCCTTTGGAATGTATTTGAGAAGCTTGAAGGATTTTGGCTATGGGGTTTCTAAGCTTTTCTCTCAAATAATCTCAGCAAAGTTTCGACCTTTTCTAGTGTATATACGTGTATAATCTTGGTCTCTTCACCTTATAAGGTTATTGCTAAAGGGTGCTATTTATAGATATTCTTGGGATTTGTCCGTTAAATACTATCAGGCGCGTGTCTCTCACGCAGCGCGTCAAATAGTCCCTTTTTGACATTCCTGAAAATCTGTTGGTTCCGATTGGACAGGAGCAGCTTTGAACTCTGAAAAGCTGACAGTCTAGTCAAAAGGTGGTTTGTCCACAAGTCATACTATCTTGTTTATATTTAAGGCATTTGAATTTATTTCCCGTTGGAAATAAATGTCCGTTGAATGATTGCATTTAAGTCCTTCATGACTAGAGGATTTATTTCAGGTGAATCAAACATAAGTCTCTTGAGAGATATTGAGCGCTTGATCCATAAATCCTGAAATGAGGTATTTTAGCATTTGGCAGGCGCTAAGAAGAAAATCTTTATCTCTGGTTGACTTCAGACGCTGGTCTTCAACCTCTTCTCTAATAGACTCACCTAGAATTCTACTAGCGATTCAGTTTACTAAGAGTTAGTCTAAATTCTATAAAGATAAAAATTTACAAGCCTAAAATAAATTACAACTTTCCAACGCTTATACATCAATCTATGAAAAACAGAAACTTACATTGTATTTTTCGGGTCTAACATTAAATCCTATCTTGTCATCATCAAAACATCTAACATGAAATTTCCTAACACATATATTCCTACCTTCATATGTTTGCCTAGATTAGATCTAAAATAACTTTATAGGCTAACACCATATTTATATTTATTGGTAATTATACGGAGGTGTGGATACATCTTAGAAGCGAGATTATTGGATCACTTGAAGATACAAGGAAATAACGAAGATCGGATTTTTCAAGGGAGGCCGACGGTTTGTTTGTGATTTGAGTCGAGGGAGTATTTTTTTTGGGTTGATAAGATCAGAAACTTGTACGAGTAAAATAGTGGGAAAGGTATTTCGTGTTATTAGTTTTTCTCATTTTATTAGCTCAATCAAATTGGCCATGTAGTCTTGTTTCGGGGTAGTTTATTAAATTTTTAAATTCAACCGTGCTAACCTACCTCGTGGATTAGCCAACCCAACAGTGGTATCAGAGTCTGGTTAGTTTAATCGAACTAATTTGTGTGATTTATTATGCTTTATTTATTTTTCGTGTGAATAAATTGAAAGCATGTTTAAATCAAGATGCCTTGAGTTATTATAAAATGAATTTAGTTTGGGATATAATTGTATAAAAATTTGAAATTTTTATGACAAATTTGGTTTCACGAAAAACTATATTTTTGGGTAATTTTAGGTTGGTAGTAAATTTTGGATTTGAAAAAACATCGGTGGTGGGAAGTAGCAAAATGGGGGAATCGAAAGATTTGAAAGTGGAGTAACAACCCAGCTTGAGGTGTGTTTATCGAACCAGAAAATTAGTGTCTAGCCCGAATTGGCTGGACAAATCGGGCCAAAATAGCAGTTTCGGGCCCAAGCGTATCCAGCACGCACTGTTACTCGGGCTCGACCCACGGGTCGGGCAGCCCCAGCCCTACCCAGCTTTTCGGCGTGATTAAGATTTTAATATTTTAATGTTTCTGAAAATTAGACTTTTGGAAATTAAAATAATTTTTTGCAATTGATAATTTGGAAATTATTATTTTTCCTTGGAAAATAATTTTTTATGAAAAATCCAAATTATCCCAAATAAATTGCAATTTATTTTGAACAAGAGGTAGGTAAATTTTGGATATCCCATATTATGTGGCTTGGCATGATTTTATATGATTGGATGAACCACGAGCCTGGTCTAGTCTTTGGTTTTCGTTGTATGTAGTTTCGATGGGTTGTAAAAATAGTCAGGTTTGGCTTTTATTTTTCTGTCTTTAGATTAGTAGAATGTAATTAGATTATAATCTATGTAATTGAAGATGAAGAAAGAAGACGAAGGCAAATTGAAGACTTGTATGCAGTGGCGATCCATTGTAATAGTTAGGTTATTTTTGTTTCCTAGAAGTCCAACCCACTTTGGCTCAGTAGGTCGATTAGGTTAGGACTCGAAGTGGTTCATCCTAATTTACCGCTTTGTGGATGGTTCATTTTTCTGTCTATATATATGTGATGTGTTTGGAATGCATGCATAGGATAGAAAATTAAACAAGATAAATTTAATCTGATGAGACTAATATTTTATGCAATGCCCTCCTGAGAAAATATTAGGCCCATATGGAATTGAAATTGGATTTCTCTTCCATGCCTTCCATCATAAGTGGCAACATGTGAAATGCCGTTAAGACTAGGATAATCACTTAGATAATTGGGGATTAACTTAGACAAGATAGGCTGTGATTGCCACTAAGCATAGAGATGCTTTGTGGGATCATATCACTCATATAATTGGGGCAATGAATTGAGAGGATTGACCATGGAATATTTAATGGGTTTGGCCTAACGTTGAGATAGCATATTGGACACCCATATATAATTGGCCATATGTGAAAGATGAGGTAAAACAATCTTGATAACCATCCAATGAGGTGGAAGGCCGGACGAGGCTACTATCTAAATAGATCAATCACACTCATATAATTGGGGTAACTTGATTAATTTAAATAGATCTCAAGCCCACTAAGGGAAATTAATTTTTTCTCAAATTCTATCCAGAGGGTGGTGGGATTTAGAAAAATAGTGGGAGCCTTGTACAATTATAGACCAAATTGTATAAGGACTTTATTTTAGAATGAATGCTAATATATTTGCCTCGCTGAAACCTTTGTAGATTGAAAAATGTCTAATTCATTCAAGAATTTAATTGAAACCAATAAGTTAACTGGGCCCAACTTTGAGGATTGGCTTCGAAACCTTAGAATCATCCTCTAAATTGAGAAAAGAAAATACAGTATCTTAACCCCTATCCAAGTAGAACTAAATGATGCTGCCTCATATGATGAGAAGTATGAGTATCAAACGTGGAAACAGGACTATATGAAAGTAAGATGTCTCGTGTTGGTATCAATGTCAAACGAGTTGCAAAAACAACATGAGGCAATCGAGAACGCATCATCGATCCTCTTACACTTGACTAAACTCTATGGAACTCGAACAAGGAGGGAACGGTATGCCATTTCCAAGGAAATGTTCAAGACCCAGATGAATGAAGGAGCCAATGTAAGTGTGCACATGCTTAAGATGATTGGGCTAATTGAGAAATTGGCTGGTCTAGGCGTGCCACTTGACAACGAGCTATCAGTGAATTTAATCCTTTAATCATTTCCAAGATCATATGACCAATTCGTGGTTAATTTCAACATGAATCAAATGGAGGCTAGGCTTCTTGAGCTACTGAACATGTTGAAGACTGCTGAGAGCATGGTTCGAAATAATAAATCAGTTCTATTTGTTGATGACTCGTCTTGACCGTTGGCCTGGAAGGGCAACACGAAAGGAGAGAGTAAGAAACGAAAGAAACTGAGCGGTAAAAGAGGAGTGAGGAAGGCTAAGAAATCCGACAATTGCTTCAAGTGTGGAAAATCGGAACACTGGAAGAAGGACTGCAAGGAGCCACGAAAGGCTCAAGATATGTTCTTTGTTGAAGTTAACATTAGTGTTAACACTGCTTCTTGGATACTTGACACTGGGTACGGTATTCACCTTTGCAGTGATTTGCAGGGGATGGTAAGAAGCAAGGCGCTAAGTAGAAGAGAGATGACCCTAAGGATGGGAAATGGAGAAATGGTTGCTGCCAAGGCCATGGGGACCGTCCACTTAGCTTTAGGGAGTAGGATTTTGATTTTAAATTCCATCTATTTTGTACCCGGGATAATAAGAAATATCATATCAATTCCGGTTTTGGATGGAGAAGGATATCATTTTGAGATTCATAATAATAGTTGTTGTTTGTTTTATGAATCTAATCTTATTATAGAGTCAAAATTGCAAGATGGTCTTTATAAAGTAACAAACAAAAATTAGATAATTCCATAAGTACATCAACTTGGCACGCTAGTCTAGGTCATATCTCTAAAGAAAGGATACGCATATTGGCAAAAGTCTTGGAGATCTAGATGAAATGCCAACTTGCGGATCATGTCTTAAGGGAAAGAGGACCAAGATGCCATTTACTGGGTCAACGGCACGTGCAGGTGGAGTTTTGGAATTGGTCCATACTAATGTATGTGGGCCACTTAGCATAAATGCTAGAGATGGATTTAGCTACTTCATAACATTTACCGATGACTTCTCGCAGTATGGTTATGTGTACCTTATAAGGTACAAGTCTAAATCCTTTGAGAAATTCAAGGAGTTTAGACATGAAGTAGAGAAACAAATTGGTAGAAGTACCAAGACTTTTTGATCGGATCGAGGAGGTGAATACTTATCCAATGAGTTTTTGGATTAGCTAAAAGAGAATGGGATTCTCTCATAGTGGACTCCGCCTGGCACGCCTCAACTCCATGGGTTAACTGAGCGAACGAATCAAACTTTGTTAGACATGGTTCGATCCATGATTAGTCGCACTGGACTTCCTTCTTCAATGTGGGGTATGTTTTGGCGACGACAACCTATCTGTTGAATAGGGCATCGTATAAGAGTGTGCCTAAGGTTCCATATGAAATGTGGTATGGTAAGACACCTTCATATAAACACCTAAGGGTGTGGGGGTTTACCGCTTATGTCAAACAGCAAGTGGGAGACAAACTGGATCAGAGATCTACGTTGTGTAAGTTTGTGGGGTATCCAAAAGACTCTTTTGGGTACTACTTCTACAATCCCTTGGAACAAATCGTGATTGTTTCAAGGAATGCGGCCTTCTTGGAGAAGGACTTCCCATTAGATAGGAATAACAAGATTCTAGAACTCGAGGAGACTCAAAGCACTAAGATATCTCAAGAACCACAAACGAGCTCGCCTAACGCAACACAAGAAGCGATTCAGGAAGAACAAGCCAAAAGTACACAACCTCTGAGGAGATCCATGTTGGGAATTATACGAATAAAACACAGCGGAAAGTAAATTTAATTCCCAAAGCCCGAATCATCTCTAATCCTCGTGTTTAATTGTGTATAGAAAAATTACCGTTCTCGTGTATGTTGATTTCTGAACGTGATCCTTTTCTCTAACGCCGAATTTGCCAACGTCTCTAATTCATCACGCCGGAATCAAAAACAAAAAACTCCTCCTTTCTTCCTTGTCAAAGACGGCTAGAGAGAGAGAGAGAGGTGGAAGACGTTTTCTTGGAGAGAAAGTTATGTAAGTTGCCTTGTGTTATTTTTCATATTGTGATATATTTATATCATTATGAAACAATAACACTAGCATGCAAGAGCCCAATTTGGGCGTCTATTTGGCAACCCCTTAGTGGGCTTGGAAGCCTTCGGGCTTTCGTCTTGCTTGCTAATTAATTAATCGGGTAATTTATTTATCCAATAAATAAATTGATAATCCAATTAATTCAATTCCTAATTAATTTATAATTCAATTTCTCCAACAAATTAATTAACTCATTAATTTAATTAATTAATTAAATTATTCAATAATTAATTAATTAATTACGGCATCCAATGCCGTGAATTTCTCTCAGATCTTTTTCCCATGTTTTTCCTTTTGCACTTCCTTTAAGCGCGACTCTTTAGGTTCGTCTCAAAAGGCAATTGGGAGGAGTCCAAAGGGGTGTGAGTGACACCTAGCCAGTCTCATGGCTCACACCATAATCCAATTGAGAACGAATGAATAGGATCATTCTAAACCTTTACGCCGTGAATACCGTACGTGTATAAACCTTTTATTCTTATATCTCAGTCAAGTAAGAGTAATGGTTTAAAGTCAAACTCATATAACTTGACCATATGCCTAAGCTCATAATAAGTCGAGGTATTTAAATGCTTTGGCCAAAGACTTTCATCCTCATTTATTCATGATCGCATAGGATATTTTACAATGAATTCCATATTGCAAATCAGTTAACAATGCTACCTGCCAATCAAGTCGCACTTCGAGGTCAATTCCACCAACAGGTGATTTGAATCTAACTACTCTAATGACAGACTTGATGTCACAAGTACATCTTCAACTCGATTTCTCAGGTCAGAGGTTCACACGTACCTATCACTACTTATCAGTTTCATCATTGACTGTCAATGAATGAATACCCATGTGATGAACTGATGCGAGCCGTGTTCGAACATATCAATCCAACTGATACGTCTATGATATAAGTTCCCATTACCATTTCCATAGTGTACAACTGGCACTTTCTCTGTCAAAATTTACATCATACAAGTCTTTATTCACTATTGATGCCCAATCAATATTTCTTAGACTTGCGAATCCTTTTAGATGTCAAGGGTCAGACCATTCTAGTGCCTTTCCTCCTATCCCATAGGAGGTAGAAGGTTCGCCTTGTCATCAAGGACTTTACGTTGTTTATTCACACCTTATAAATGCCTATAAGAAAACAACAATCAACTTCCTTATATTAATGGAAAAACCATAGTTTTGTTACAATGTTTATGCCCTATAAATCTATCCTCTTTATGGCATTCGAGGGCATATACTCTAACAATCTCCCACTTGAACTCAATGCCATTTGCTGTGGTATTTAATACCCATCTTTTCGAGATGTTTTTCCAGCACCGCCTGTGCCAATAGCTTCGTCAATGGATCAACGACATATTCGGTTGAGGCTATTTTTGGAACAGCTATTTCACCTCGTGCAACGATCTCTCTTGTGATGTGATATCTCCTCTCTATGTGTTTGGATTTATTGTGAGACCTAGATTCCTTCGCTTACGCTATAGCTCCGGTGTTGTCACAATAAAGTGGCAACGAGAGCTTTATGCTAGGAACCACTTGAAGTTCCTCAACGAACTTCCTAATCCAAACAGCTTCTTCAACTGCCTCCGAGGTAGCTATGTATTTAGCCTCTGTGGTGGAGTCTGCGGTTGTGCTTTGCTTGGAACTTTTCCAAGTCACTACTCCACCATTTAGAGTAAATACAAATCCCGAGGTGGATTTTCGGTCATCAACATCAGATTGGAAATCCAAATTACTGTACCCGTCCACCCTCAAGTCACCACTTCCGTAGGTGAGAATCATATCCCGATACTTTATGTTCCTTACCAGGGTTTGCTTGAAATCGACTAACAACGCTCACAGCATAAGCAATGTCGGGTCTAGTACAGAGCATCGCGTACATCAAGCTGCCCACAGCAGACGCATAGGGTATAATGTTCATTTCTTTTCTATCTTCCTTACTTTGAGGACACATAGATTTCGAAAGATGTATCCCATATCTCATTGGTAGGAACCCTTTCTTACAATCTTCCATCCTATACCTTTTTAGGATCTTTTCTAAGTAAAGGGCTTGAGAAAGTCCTATCATTCTTTTGGTTCGATCTCTATAGATCTGAATCCCTAGAATATAGGTCCCTTCTCCCAAGTCTTTCATGGAGAATGTACTCGAAAGCCACTTCTTGGTTGAGATGAGCATTCCTATGTCACTCCCATTGAGTAATATGTCATCTACATATAACACTAGGAATGTCAACTTGCGCCCACTGACCTTCTTGGAAACACAGGGCTCGTCTTCGTTTTTGATGAAGTCAAATCCTTTGACAACCTCATCAAAACGTAGATTCCAGCTACGAGACGCTTGTTTGAGTCCATTAATGGATCTCTCAAGTTTACACACCTTATGAATATGCTCATTCAAAACCTCCCATATAGATATCCTCTTCTAGGAATCCATTTAGGAAAGCAGTTTTGACATCCATTTGCCATATTTCATAATCTAGATTGCAAGTCTTATTGATTTGATCATAGCCACTGGTGAGAAGGTTTCTCGGTAGTCAATTTCTTCCTTTTAACTATACCCTTTCGCCACTAGCCTGGCTTTGTAGGTGTCTACTTTGCCATCAACACCAATCTTTCTCTTGTAGATCCATTTACACCCGATTGGTTTTACCCCTTTAGGTTGGTCTACAAGTTTCCAGACATGGTTTGCATGCATCAAATCGATCTCAGTTTTCATAGCTTCACGCCATTTAGCAGCATCCACATCCACCATCGCTTGAACAAAAGTGGAGGGATCATCTCCATTATCCTTCTCTAACACAGAATGGAAATCCAACTCCCTCTGCATTAGATATCTGTACCTCTCAGGCGGTTAAGATACTCTATTCGATCGTCGTGGTTGTGGTTGTGTTACAAAAGGTTCGGTTCTCACTCCCTGTGTAGATGTATCCAGTGGGGTTTCATTTTGTTCTTCTAGAACAATCTTTCTACCCACTCCTCCTTCTTAAATGAACTCATCTTCAAGAAAGTGGGCGTGTAAGGCTACAATGATCCTTTGATCATTGTGCAGGTAAAAGAGGTATCCCATAGAATCTTCAGGATATCCAATGAAACGTCCCTTTAAGGACCTAGCCTCCAACTTATCCACTTTAGTCTTTTTGACATAAACCGGACATCCCCAAATCTTTATGTGGTTAAGACTTGGTTTCCTATTTCTCCACATTTCATAGGGAGTCAGAGGAACGGACTTGGACGGACATCTATTTAAAATGTGTGCAGCTGTAAGCAGCACGTGACCCCACAATGAAATGGGTAAATCAGTGTAGCTAAGCATGGAGCGAACCATGTCCAACAAGGTTCGATTCCTTCGCTCTGCTACTCCATTCAACTGTGGAGTCGCTGGAGGTGTGAGTTGCATTACTACACCATTCTCTCTGAGGTATAAGTCAAACTCGTCACTCATATATTCTCCTCCTCGATCAGATCGAAGAGTTTTTATACGTTGGCTTGTTTGATTTTACACTAAAGCCTTGAATTCCTTGAACTTGTCAATGGATTCAAACTTGTGCTTCATCAGGTACACTAGACCATATCGAGAATGGTCATCAGTGAAGGTGATAAAGTAAAGGAAACCTCCTCTGGCCATTTCTCCAAATGGACGACAAATGTCAGTATGCACTAAGCCTAAGATTTGTGAGGCCCTTTCAAAATTCCCTGTGAAGGGCGATCAAGCCATCTTGCCTTTGAGACAAGATTCACAAGTAGGATAGGGATCCAATCCCAGTGGGCCAATTAGCCCATCTTTTTCCATTTTGCGAATCTTTTGTTCGCCAGCATGGCCTAGTCGAAGGTGCCATATTAATCTTTGGTTTATTTCAAGCCTACTACGTTTCCTTTGTATTGTATTCACATCACACTTATTCTTGACATTAAGGTAACACAATGCATTTATCAAAGAAACAAAGCCTACTAATTTATTACCATAATAAATCTTGCATTGTTCATTAATAAAGCGAAAGTGTAACCTTATTTAACTAAAACGGAAATTGAACCAATGTTTAACAATATCCAGAAATAACATATGTCTAGAATAAAAAATAATGAGGCAGATCTTGTTTTAGTAGCCGCGACGCCTTGCCCGCTGCCTACTTTGATCTTCTCCTCATTAGGGCTTAGCTCCCTTCTTCTTCCCAGATTCTGATTCACACAATTATACAAAAGGTATTAACTTCCGAATCATAATCGATGAAGAGGGAATATTATAAAGCAATTAGTTTCAAACTATAAAGTTATTCACCTTTTGCTTGTATATTAGGACAGTTTCTTCTCCAGTGACCCAGCTCACCGCAGCATAAACATGTGTCCTATTTTCTAGGCCTCTTATTTCTCCTTCGTTGTGCCTTGTTGCAAGTCGTACTGGATGTTCCCTCCTCTAAATAGGCATTATTCCTTTTTCCATCAAATGTTTTAGGAAATGTAATAGCCATCGGATTGTTCCATTCGTCCATCTCTATTTGTTTTTGAGCAACCTTGAGTTTTTCCAATAGCCCAGCTAAAGATCCCTCAATGTCATTCATATCAAAATTTATGACGAAATAATAGAACGAATCAGGGAGTGACTGTAGAATAAGATCGACTTGGAGATGCAGGTCCATGTAGAAGCTTAAAGATTTTAGTTTTTCTATCATGGTCATCATTTTGAAAACGTGTTCTCCAACATCTTCTCCTTCAGTCATTTTAGTTTGGAATAGATCACATGAAATAAACTATCTGGCGGTCCTACCGCGTTCTCCGAACAATTCATCCAGATGAAGGATAATGTCTCTTGCATTATCCATCTTATCATGAGACCTTTGAATCTCTATGCACATTGAGCTCAATATGTACACTCTTGCTCTATGGTTGTCACAGCACCAATCCCAACGAGCTAGGCTAACTTCATCACCCTCGTTTGGTCTAGGAATGGGAGGACGACCAATTTCCAATACATAGTCAATGGATTCACTGCTAAGGACCATCCTAAGCATAGTGAGCCATTCTATGTAATTTGGACAGGTGAGAATCGTATTTTTCATTAACTTCGATAGTGGTTTGGGAGACATGGTTTTTGATTGAGAGAGATAAAACAAAATGACTGCAGAAAATAAGCCAGACTTAATTAGATTATTGAACTAAACTAAAACCAAGTTTAAAATTAAGGACTTCGACTTATAACTTGGCTCCCACTACATTTTTCGAAATTTCACACTCCCACTGTGAAAAGACGAAAGCGATCGTTGATGAAAACTTCGTGGTGGGGATTGAGTTCTTTAATTAATATAATGGATGGCAACCCTTGAACGATATTTGGTCCATTACTTAATTAAAGTGATGTCAGACATCAATCTATCAAATAGACGGTTCAATCATATTTATCCCATAATCCACAAAAATCGCAACCCTTTATCGATTTATTGGCAATGTGGACTATCTAAGTTCATTCCCACTAACTCCTCATAATCTAACATTTGAATTTCACCTTGCAACCCTTTAACGATATTTGGGGTGAAATATATCTCGATTAAGGCTACTAATGCACTTAACTAAATCTTGGTACATGACCCCCACTTACTGGGAAGATGCCACATATGGATTTAATCCTTGATCTTATCAAGTTTAGTGGAGGGAAAGGATGTCTAGCACCCCTTACTAACTTAGTATAATTTTTATTTGGGAGAATTCATGTTCTAAACATTTAATTCGTCTCACTTTGCACATTTACCAAATTTATATAGCGCATATTGATAACACACATGCTTCATACAACTAATGAACATGCATCGAAAGCAATAATACAACACACAAGTCTATGGGCTTTTATCTAGAAGGCCCATGCCAATGGACCATCATAAAATAGAAAAAGAAAAGCCTAGCTAATCTTTGTGGGCTCCAAGCTCCTCTTCTTTTGCATGATCTCCATCTTGAAAGGCCTATTCTATTTCTATTTATTACAAGAGGTAATTTAAAACCTATATATAAATCTAGAAATAAAATAAAATGGGCTCAAACCGGCACTTACAACCCATCAAAAGAAATACATAATCAATCTAAGCAACCTAAGCCCATAGACATATGTCACCATCACATAATACATGCTCGCGATAAATAAAGCATTTATGTTGGTGATTAATAAAAATTAATAAGTCCAACTTAATTAATTTCCACAATAAAATTCCAAATTTTGTTGATTCATATGAAAATAATCCTATTTATGAGAATTCTTTATTTAAATAAATAACTTAATAAATAAAATTCTCCAAAAGTTTTTTAATTAATTATTTCATTCAAATAAAGATCAATAAAAACTATATTGGGCTTAATTTTATCAAAATTAAATTACCAACCATTGGCATATTCAAAATTAATTAATTAGGCCCAATAACTAATTTATTGAATTATCCACAATTTTAATCAAAACAATTTGGGCCCCTTTTTAATTAAATCCTGGTCATCATCCTTTTGACCCACCCGGATAACTAAAATAGCCCAAACACCTATTCAATTAAAACACGAAAACCCGGGCCCCGAAACAGGTCCGTGCGCTGGGCGCATGGCACGGTGTATGTCGTGCGCCCAGTACACGGTTTAATCGTGCTTGGCCGGATGCCCAGAGTCCAGCCAGACCCTCGGACCGGCGCCGTGAAACGGCACGGCGTTGGGGGCCCACCCAGTGTGCGCAACGGGAGGCCAAAAAAGCTTCCTATTGCGCGCACGCTTTTTGCGTCACGCTTGTCTCAGTGTTATACTTCTCCAATTCTCATAAACGTTATATGCGCAGATTTGCAACCCATTAAACTACAACTTTCATGAAGAAACTGAAGCGAGATTCAGAATATTTTCAAATGAAAAATACGTTCAAAGCATGCCTCAAAAACGCGGAAAAACAGTCAATCACATAAGGAATTAAACACAGAATTCAGAGATTGGCTCTGATAGCACTATTGGGAATTATACGAATAAAACGCAACGGAAAGTAAATTTAATTGCCAATGCCCGAATCATCTCTAATCCTCGTGTTGTGTATAGAAAAATTACCGCTCTCGCGTATGTTGATTTCTGAACGTGATCCTTTTCTCTAACGCCGAATTCACCAACATCTCTAAATCGTCACGCCGGAATCAAAAATGAGAAAATCCTCATTTCTTCCTTGTCAAAGACGGCTAGAGAGAAAGAGAGTGGTGGGAGACTTTTTCTTGGAAAGAAAGTTATGTAAGTTGCTTTATGTTATTTTTCACCTTGTGATATATTTATATCATTATGAAACAACAACACTAGCACGCAAGAGCCCAATTTGGGCATCTATTTGGCCACCCCTTAGTGGGCTAGGAAGCCTTCGGGCTTTCGTCTTGCTTGCTAATTAATTAATCGGATAATTTATTTATCCAATAAATAAATTGATAATCCAATTAATTCAATTGCTAATTAATTTATAATTTAATTTCTCCAAGAAATTAATTAACTCATTAATTTAATTAATTAATTAAATTATCCAATAATTAATTGATTAATTACGGCATCCAAAGACGTGAATTTCTCTCAAGTCTTTTTCCCATGTTTTTCCTTTTGCATTTCCTCTAAGCGCGACTCTTTAGGTTCGTCTCAAAAGGCAATTGGGAGGAATCCAAAGGGGTGTGAGTGACACTTAGCCAGTCTCGTGGCTCACACCGTAACCCAATTGAGAACGAATGAATAGGATCATTCCAAACCTTTACGCTGTGAATATCGTACGTGTGTAAACCTTTTATTCTTATATCCCAGTCAAGTAAGAGTCATGGTTTAAAGTCAAACTCATATAACTTGACCATATGCCTAAGCTCATAAAAAGTCGAGGTATTTAAATGCTTTGGCCAAAGAGTTTCATCCTCACTTATTCATGATCGCATAGGATATTTTACTCATTCACTTATGAGAGAATAAATTCCATATTGCAAATCAGTTAACAATGCTACTTGCCAATCAAGTCGCACTTCGAGATCGATTCCACCAATAGGTGATTTCAATCTAACTACTCTACCATTTCCATAGTGTACGACTAGCACTTTGTCTGTCGAAACTTACATCATACAAGTCTTTATTCACTATTGATGCCCAATCAATATTTCTTAGACTTGCAAACTCTTTTAGATGTCAAGGGTCAGACCATTCTAGTGCCTTTCCTCCTATCCCATAGGAGGTAGAAGGTTCGCCTTGTCATCAAGGACTTTACGTTGTTTATTCACACTTTATAAATGCCTATAAGAAAACAACAATCAACTGCCTTATATTAATGGAAAAACCATAATTTTGTTACAATGTTTATGCCCTATAAATCTATCCTCCTTATGGCATTCGAGGGCATATACTCTAACAATCCAAAAGGATTCCATGGGCATCCGAGAGATGGGTCGGCCATTTGCAAGAAAGCAAATCAGAGGATTCCCTTTTGGACTTAGATCCAAAGAGTTATAGGGAAGCGATGTTGGACATCGATTCGGGAAGATGGCTACAAGCTATGAAATCCTAGATGGACTCCATGCAATTCAACAAGGTTTGGACCTTGGTAGACCCACCAGATGGGATCAAACCCATAGGCTGCAAGTGGGTTTCCAAGCAAAAGCTTGGAGATGATGGAGAGGTAGCTATCTATAAGGCGCGCCTCGCGGCGAAAGGGTTTACTCAAAGATAAGGTATTAACTATGAGGAAAAACTTCTTACCAGTGTCAATGCTGAAATCCATAAGGATACTTCTAGCTATATCTACACATTTTGATTTTGAAATATGGCAGATTGATGTTAAAACTACATTCCTCAATGGAGAAATTGAGGAGAAAATATATATGCAGCAGCCAAAGGGTTTTACATCCAAGGAAAGTGAACACAAGGTGTGTAGACTCCAGAGGTCCATATATGGACTTAAACAAGCTTCCCAGAGCTGGAACAAATGATTTGATAATGTCATACGAGAGTATGGATATATTCAAAACGTTGACGAAGCATGTGTACAAGAAGGATAGTGGGAGCACGGTTACCTTTCTAGTATTTTACATTGATGATGTCCTATTGATCAAAAATGATATAGGGATGATGCAGTCAACAAAAATATGGTTGTCAAATCTATTCTCCATGAAGGATATGGGATAAGCTTCCTACGTATTCGGTATGAAGATATATTGAGAGAGATCGAGTAGGGTGCTGGGACTCTCCCAATCCTTGTACATAGATCGAGTGCTAAAAAGATTTAGCATGGAAGAATCCAAGAGAGGATTCTTGCCTATGAGACACGGAATCACTCTTTCCAAGTTTATGTGCCCTATGAGACACGGAATCACTCATTCCAAGTTTCAAAAGGAAAGAGAGAGGATGTCTCACATACCTTATGCATCCGCCATTGGAAGCATTATGTATACGATGATATGTACGAGGCCTAATGTAGCTTATGCACTTAGCGTGTCCAGTCGCTATCAGGCGAATCCCAGTGAAGAGCACTGGACCGCCATTAAAACAATCATCATCTATCTTAAGAGAACTAAGGAGTTATTTTTGGTATAGGGTGGAGGATAATTGGAATTAGAGTGCTACAAACTCTAGTTTCCAAACTGATATTGACGACTAGAAATCAGTTTCCTGTTTTATTTTTTTGCTTAATGGTAGAAGAGTGAGTTGGAAGAGTTCCTTCTCCAGTGGCCCAGCTCACCGCAGTGTAGGCATCTATCCATTTTCTGTGACCCCTTACGCCTGCGATTCACAAGAGCTTTCCCTTTTCCTTTATAAACTCCACCCTGAGCTCCAGGCTCGCCACCTTGCTTCTTGGCTTTCTTTTTATTATTCTTCGCCCTTTTAGGCCCAGAAGAGATTACCAATGCAGTTTCTTTTCCCTTGGGCTTCAATTGAGATTGTACAGTGTTTAATTTGTTCATTAGCCCAGCTAAGTTGCATTCAATCTCATTGCAATTGAAGTTATGACAAATTGGAAAAATGAACCAGGAAGAGACTGCAAAATAAGAATGTTTTGAAGATGTTGGTTCATATTAAAATTGAGAGCCTTTCTTTTCGAGTAAAACGGAAAGTGGGTTGATAGTCATTTTTTATTTTGAGAGAGATAAATCAAATAACTACAGAAAATAAACCAAAATTAAATAAACGTATGTAACTAAACTAAAACAAAGTTTAAAATCAAGGATTTCGACTTGTAACTTGGTTCCCACTATATTTTCGATATTCACACCCCCATTGTGAAAAACAGAAGTGATCGTTGCTTATAGCTTCGTAGAGAGTACAGTACTCATCTCTTTTCTATCTTCCTCACTTTGAGGACACATAGATTTTGAGAGATGTATCCCATGCCTCATTGGCAGGAACCCTTTCTTAGAATCCTCCATCCTATATCTCTTTAGGACCTTTTCTAAGTAAAGGGCTTGTGAGAGCCCTATCATTCTATTTGTTCGATCTCTATAGATTCGAATCCCTAGAATATAAGTTGCCTCTCCTAAGTATTTCATGGAAAAAGTACTCAAAAGCCACTTCTATATAGTGGTGAGCATTCCTATATCATTCCCTATGAGTAATATGTCATCAACATATAACATACGGAATGTTATCTTGCTCCCACTAACCTTCTTGTAACATATGACTCGTCTTTGTTTTTGATGAAGTCAAATCCTTTGACAACCTCATCAAAATGTGGATTCCAGCTACAAGATGCTTGCTTGAGTCCATAAATGGACTTGTCAAGTTTACACACTTTATGAATATGGTCCTTGGATACAAAACCTTTAGGTTGTTCCATATAGATATCCTCTTCTAGGAATCCATTTAGGAAAGCAATTCTGACATCCATTTGCCATATTTCATAGTCTAGGTGTGCTCCTATTGCAAGTAGAATCCTTATTGATTTGATCAGAGCCACTGGCAAAAAGGTTTCTTGGTAGTCAATTCCTTCTTTTATACTATACCCTTTCGCCACTAGCCTGACTTTGTAGATATCATCCTTGCCATCAATACCAGTCTTTCTCTTGTAAATCTATTTGCACCCAATTGGTTTTACCCCATCAGGCTGATCCACAAGTTTCCAGACTTGGTTTGCATGCATCGAGTCGATCTCAGTTTGTATAGCTTCACGCCATCTAGTAACATCCACATCCACTATCGCTTGATTATAAGTAGAGGGATCATTTCCATGATCTTCCTCTAATACAGAATGAAGATCCAACTCCCACTATATTAGATATCCATACCTCTCAGGCAGTTGAGGTATTTTACTTGACCTTCGTGGTTGTGGTTGTGTTATAGATGGTTCGGTTCTCACTTCCTGTGTTGATGTATCCACTGGAGTTTCATTTTATTTTTCGAGAACAATCTTTCTACGCGCTCCTGCTTCTTGAATGAACTCATCTTGAAGAAAGTGGGCTTGTAAAGCTACAATGATCCTTTGTTCATCGTGCACGTAAAAGAGGTATCCCCTTGAATCCTCAGGATATCTAACGAAATGCACTTTCAAGGATCTAGCCTCCAATTTGTCCACTTTAGTCTTTTTGACATAAGTAGGACATCCCCAAATCTTGATGTGATTAAGACTTGGTTTCCTATTTCTCCATATCTCATATGGAGTCTTAGGAACGGGCTTGGACGGACATCTATTTATAATGTGTACAGTTGTAAGCAACGCATGACCCCACAGCGAAATAGGTAAGTCAGTGTAGCTGAGCATGAAGTGAACCATGTCCAACAAGGTCCGATTCATTCGCTCTGCAACTCCATTTAACTGTGGTGTCGCTGGAGGTGTGAGCTGTAATACTATACCATTCTCTCTAAGGTATACATCAAAATCATCGCTCATATATTCTCCTCCTCGATCCGATCAAAAAGTTTTTATATGTCGACCAGTTTGATTTTCCACTAAAGCCTTGAATTCCTTGAACTTTTCAATAGTTTCAGACTTGTGCCTCATCAGGTACACTAGACCATATCTTGAATGGTCATCAGTGAATGTGATGAAGTAAAGGAAACCTCCTCGAGCCATTTCTCCAAATGGTCCACAAACATCAGTATGCACTAAACCTAAGATTTGTGAGGCTCTTTCAAAAGTCCCTGTGAAAGGGGGTCTAGCCATCTTGCCTTTGAGACAAGATGCACAAGTAGGATAGGGATCCAATCCCAATGGACCAATTAGTCCATCTTTCTCCATTTTGTGAATCTTATGTTCGCCGGCATGGCCTAGTTTAAGATGTCAGATCAATCTTTGGTTTATTCCAAGTCTACTACGTTTCCTTTATATAGTAAAGTATTCACAGAACACTCATTCTGGACATTAAGGTAATACAATCCATTTACTAGAGAAGCAGAGCTTACTAATTTATTACCATAATAAATGTTGAAATGTTCATCAATAAAATGAAAAGTTTAACCAATTTTGACTAAAACAGGAATTGAAACAATGTTTTTAAGCCTATTGGGCAAAACTAAAACATTATCCAGAAAAGGTAAATGTCCAGAATTTAAAAGCAATAAGGTAGATCCAAATCCAGTAGCTGCGACGCTTTACCGGCTGCCTACTCTGATCTTCACCTCATCACTATCTAGCTTCCTTCCTCGCACCAGATCCTGATTCATACAACAAATGTGAGCACTAGCTCCAGAATCAAGAATCCAAGATGTAGAGAAAACGGTCATAGAACAATACGTTTCATGAACATAAAGTTCCATACCTTGTGCGCTCGGGCCCATATTTGAACAATTTCTTCTCTAGTGGCCCAGCTCACCGCAGTGTGGGCATCTATCCGTTTTCTGTGGCCCCTTACGCCTGCGATTCATAGGAGCTTTCCCTTTTCCTTTATCGACTCCACCCTGAGCTCCAAGCTCGCCACCCTACTTCTTGTCTTTCTTTTTCTTATTCTGCACCCTTTTGGGCCTAGAAGAGATTACTGGGGGTCCCAAGTGGCATACGAAAGGTTCTAGAAGGGGGGGGGGTTGAATAGGCCCTGAAGTCTTTTTGAACTTCAAAAATTCGTAAGTCTTTTAGAAAGCTGAGCGCTTCGGTCAGACGCTTCAGTAAAGATAACTTAGACTTAGTGATTTCAGCAATTTACCAAAGTAGGGTAATGCTTAGATTGCTTAATCAGTGTTAGCACAGCGGAATTAATTTTAAAGCTTTAGCATTCGTTTTGGTTAAATAGTTGCTTAGCAGATTGACTTGTCTTTTCCTTCTTCTCCTTTTTCACTGGGTGATGTAATCCCAACTACGTCCTTCTTCTCCTTTTTCATTTGGAGGAAATTTACTAAGATGATTATCAAAGAATCACACAGAATCTTCTACAAGATAGTAAATAGGTGAAAATGATCTCGCGCTCCTTGATCACACAGATGTCAGCACCAATGAAGATCTTCTTCTACAAGCTTCTCTCACTCAGAAATACTGTCTATAAGGGGTTTCAAGAACTTTCTCACTCAGATGAAAGGTTGAGGGTTTTATCACAAGGGTTTGTTTGTTTTTGGAAAGATCAAACAACTTGGAATATCTCAGTAAATTTTTCTTGTGCATGTACGTATATCTCTTTTTCACTATATCTCTATATCTCTTTGGAGTTTGCTGGAAGGAGGTATTTATAGACAATTCTTGGGATCTGTTCGTCAGACACATATGAGAGTGTGCCTTTCACGCGGTGCGTGAGTATAACTTTTCTCTGACATTCCTGAATTCCTGCTAGTACCGATTTGACGGGTGCAGCTATAAATTCTGAAGTTCTGACAGTCTAGTCAAAAGGTGCCTTGTCTACAAGTGATATTGGCTTATCACATTTAATGCTCTTATCCGGCATTTAATGCATTTGAATTTATTTCCCATTTAAAATAAATGTCCATTGAATGATTGCATTTATGTCCTTCATGACTTGAGAATTTATTTCAGGTGAATCTGATTCTGATCGCTAGAGTGCTTTGAGCGCTTGATCCTTAAATCCTGAAATAGTCCTTTACCGTTTGGAAGACGCTAAGGATAAATCTTTATCTTCTTCTGACTTCAGACGCTGATCTTCAACTTCACCTCTAATAGACTCACCTAGAATTCTATTATCGATTCGGTATCTAATACTTAGTCTAAAATCTGTAAAGATAAAAATTACAAGCCTAACAAAATTACATACTTTCAAACGCTTATACAATTGATCTATGAAACATAAACTTACATTACATTTTGGGGTCTAACATAAAATCCTATCTTGTCATCATCAAAATATCTAACATGAAATTTCCTCACATAAATGGCATTAGCGCTGGAGCTGCTTCTTGGTCCACTGGCCTGATCAGCGATATCATCTTGGCCACTTGAACATTCTGTTCACAAAAGAGCACAGGGTGAAGATTGTATCCTCGGAAGTCGCTCAGCCCTTAATAGTGGTTGAAGGTGATATCCAACGCTTGTGCATTTTCTATCACTGCTCTTCTGTCTCTGTGGAGTTCATTAAACTCACCGTGCTCATTTGTTAGGAAATTTCATGTTAGATGTTTTGATGATGACAAGATAGAATTCATTGTTAGACCCCAAATAAAATGTAAGTTTATGTTTTCCTTAGATCATTGTTTAAGCGTTTGAAAGTTTGTAATTTTGTTTAGGCTTGTAATTTTTATCTTTGTAGATTCTAGACTAAGTCTTAGTAACTGAATCGCTAGTAGAATTCTAGGTGAGTCTATTAGAGAAGAAGTTGAAGACCAGCGTCTGAAGTCAACCAGAGATGAAGATTTGTCTCTTAGCGTCCGTCAAACGCTAAAGGAACCTATTTCAGGATACATGGATCAAGCGCTCAAATTATCTCAAGCAATGGATGTAAGATTCACCTGAAATAAATCCTCAAGTCATGAAGGACTTAAATGCAATCATTCAACGGACATTTATTTCCAACGAGAAATAAATTCAAATTGCATTAAATGCTTGATAAGAGCATTAAATGTGATAAGCTACTGTGACTTGTGGACAAGCCACCTTTTGACCAGACTGTTAGAAATTTCAGAGTTTTAGCTGCTCCCGTCCAATCGGATTCAGCCAATTTTCAGGAATGTCAGACTTTAGGTATGATCACGCACCAAGTGAAAGGCACGCTTCTACATGTGTCCAACGGAAAGATCCCAATAAATTGCCTATAAATACCTTGCTCCAGAAAATCAAAAAAAGCATAACAACGAGAATATACGAGAAATTATTGCCAAAAATCTTACGTACATTCTTTCTGGAAAAAGCTTAGAAACCCCATAGCCAAAACCTTTCAAGCTTTCTATCTACATTCCAGACAGTCACAAATATCTCAAATATCTTCCAAAGAAGAAATTCAAACTCCAACTGAGATATTCCAAGTTGTTTGATCTTCTCTAAAACAAACAAACCCTAGTGACAAACCTCAACCTTTCATCTGAGTGAGAAAAGTTGTTGAAACCTTTCAGGCAGTATTTCTGAGTGAGAGAAGCTTGAAGAAGACGATCTTCATTGGTGCTGAAGTCTGTGTGATCAAGGGGCCCAAAATCATTTTCATCCATTACTATTTTGTAGAAGTTTCTGTGTGATTATTTGATAATCATCATAGTAAATTCCTCCAAGTGAAAAAGGAGAAGAAGGACGTAGCTGGGATTACATCACCCAGTGAACCTTACAAATTATTGTGTCATTTATATTTTATTGTCTTATATGCATCACATTATATTATTCTGAAAAAGACAAATAAAATTGCAAAGCGATTAAATTATCTAAAAGAACACTAAAAATCATTTCCCCTGTGCTAACCCTGATTAAGCGATCTAAGCGTTGCCCTACTTTGGTAAACTGCTGAAATCACTAAGTCTAAGTTAACTACTCTGAAGCGTCTGACCCAAGCGCTCAGCTTTCCAAGCGTTCAAATTTCTAAAGTGATACGAAAATTTTTGTGAAGTCGAAAAAGATTTCAGGGTCTATTCAACCCCCCCCCCCTTCTAGACCCTTTCGTATGCCACTTGGGACCACCAAGTGGTATCAGAGCGGTTGAATTAGAAACCTAAGCGTTTCCGAGCATAACTGCTTCTTCAGATCCATTTTTTAAAAACCTAGTCGCTTTCATTTTTCTCTCCGAAAACATCTCATTATGGCTTTCAACAAAATGCCTAAGTTGGTAGAGTCAAATTATGATTCTTGGAAACTTAGAGCATTCGCTTATTTATGCTCTTGTGATAATGAAATGTGTGATGTAATTACAGGTGGTCCCATTCAGATTATGAAAGTTGTAACTCAAGCACCTGAAGCAACCGAGGCCACTCCAGATGGCTATGTTGAGAAACCTAAGTTAGAATGGACACCTGAGGATCGGAAGAGAGCAAATCTAGATAATGTTGGACGAAGTGCACTTTACTCAGCATTAGGAGACAACGATGCATTGTTCAACAAGATCAAGCAATGTAAGACTTCCAAAGAAATATGGGATAAGTTGGCTATAGTGTGTGAAGGATCAGCACAAATAAAGGAGAATAAGCTTTCCATAGCCATGCAAAGATTTGAGCATTTCAAGATGCAGCCCAATGAGACGCTAGAACAATTAGACGCAAAGTTTACTTTGCTCGTTACAGAGTTAGCATCATTAGACAAGGAATTGACCAACAAGGAAATGGTCAACAAAATTTTCAGAAGTCTTCCAAGAAAATATCTAATTAAGACTGTTGCTATGAGAGAATCACAGACATTGGAGACTCTTACTCCAGAGCATGTCTTTTCAGAGTTAAAGGCATTTGAGTTCGAATTGGGTGAAGTCAGCGACACATCGACTTCAGTGACTGAATCAGGAGCTTTAATCACTACAACCAAAAGCAAGGGTAAAGCGGTTAGTGAGGTTAAATCCTTGGAATCAAATGAAGAAAAGGAAATGGCTTTATTGGTCAAGAAATTCAAGAAAATTTCTAAGATATGAAAAGAGAAATCCTATCTGACAAACGTCATTTCAAATTCCTCCCCCTGCTCCAGCGCCTCAGTATCAAGCGCCAGTGTACTCTGCACCTCAACCAGTAGCGCCAGTTCCATACCAAGCGCCTCCGTCCCCTACTCAAAATCTCTCAGCGCCAGTAGTCTCAAAGCGATTATCCACTGAACAGAAAATGAAAACTAATTTGTGTTATAATTGCAGAAAACCAGGGCACTACCAGGTGAATTGCCCTTATCCAAATGTGTCTAAGCCCACAAGGCAAGACTATGCGGATAGAAACCAATTCAGGAGCAACCTTCGCCAACAGGGATTGCTAGCGGAATCTGAACCATTCTCTGCACTTGAAGAGGACTTGGAATAATCAGATGAAAGCAGTGATGATGAGCCTACAAGCGACTCAGCGTTGATTTGTCTTATGGCAAGAGATGATGAAGCGTCAGACAATTCGCTACCAGAGGTAACCAATGAATTATCAATTCCTCTTTCTTATGAGGAATTACTTGACAAAGTCAAAGAATACTACAATGAATGTCAAGAAGCTACCAAAATATATCAAAATGATCTCGATATTATCTCATCACTCACAAGAGATAAAGTGACGCTCAGAGCAGAGTTGCGAGTTCAGCAACAGTGCATTGAGAAGAACTAATCACTTGAGAGTGAAATTATTCAATTAAAAAATGATCTTGATATAATAGTCAAAAGAGAAGCTGATCTGATCGGTAGACTTGCCAAATCAGAGCAGCTCGTCTCATCATTATCAAAAGCTTCTAGAAATTTGGATAATGTGACTGAGGTAACTAGATTATTTGGTGAAAAGACCGGTTTAGGATGCAATAAATTCGGTAAATAACCAAATAAACCTAATGTTACGGCAAACAACAAAGGAAAGGGTGTTCGCTTTGTTGAAGAAAGTTCACAAAGTCAAACGCTGAATGAACCAAGCGACAAAGATACGAGGCCAAATGAGAAAGCCAAAGCTGACTCAGGCAAGGGAAAGACAAAGGCAAATGATTCACAAAGGAAGATTCATCTAAATGCTCAAAAGGCTAAGGATAAACCTAACCACTGTGAATCAAGCGCTAAGCGTCCAGTACCAAAAGTGCAACCCAAGCCAGCGCCAAGGAAATACCAGCGTCAATATCCGAGACGATCAAGGTCATATTATCGATACTATGATGATTATGACTATGACTATGATTATGACTACTATTATAATCGAGGATATTATTACACACCCAAAAAGCACACACAACACGATGTGAAACCCAAAAAGGCCAGTATTCCCACAATGAAGACTAGGCAAATATGGGTTCCTAAAGTTTTAATTCAAACCAAAGTTACTAACGTTGAAGGACCCAAGAAAACATGGGTACCTAAGAAGAATTAGAACTATCCTTAATGCAGGTACTTAGAGCCGACACCGATACTTCAGTTTGGTATTTCGATAGCGGGTCATCCAGACACATGACTGGATCAAAAGATCTCTTAGTCAACTATCGAGCTACTAATGGTCCTCAAGTTATATTCGGTGATAACTGCAAAGGTAAAACCAAAGGTATAGGTATCATGCATAGGGGGAACATCATGATCAGTGATGTATATTATGTTGAGGGTCTTAAGCATAATTTGTTAAGCATTAGTCAACGACGCTAAGACTTCTGCTATGTCAACGACGCTAAGACTAAGTCTACTAAATTAAGAGGAAAAAGAACAAACAATGTGTATTTAGTGGATTGGGATTCTACTTTTGATAACAACCCCACATGCTTTGTTGCTAAAAGTCAAAATGAACTGGGTTGGTTATGGCATAGAAAAATGAATCATCTCAACTTTAAGGCAATCTCTCAGTTAATTTCGCTAAATCTTGTGGTGGGATTACCTAAAGGTTCCTTTCAAAAGAATCGCTTATGTGATGCATGTCAAATGGGTAAACAAGTTAAGTCATCTTTCAAAAAGAAACCATGTTTATCTATTTCTAGAGTTCTTGAACTATTGCATTTAGATTTGTTTGGACCTATTCAAATCATGAGTGTTAGTGGCAAAAAGTACTCGCTAGTAATAGTTGATGATTTCTCTCGCTATACATGGGTAGAATTTCTAGCGACTAAAGATGAAACTAGTGACAAGCTCACAGCGCTAATCCGTCAACTGCAAAATTCAAAAGATCTAACGGTGACGAGAATTAGAAGCGACAGAGGAACTGAATTTACTAACCAATTTGTTGAGAAGTTTTGTACAGATTTTGGAATACTCCATGAGTATTCTGCTCCTAGAACACCTCAACAAAATGGAGTTGCTGAGCGACGAAACAGAACGCTTAAAGAAGCTGCTAGGACGATGCTAGCAGAATCCAAGCTGCCTCAAAGGTTTTGGGCCGAAGCCATCAACACCACTTGCTACACTCAAAACCGGTGTATGATCAACAAGCAACATGAGAAGACTCCATATGAGTTGTGGAAGGGACGTAAGCCTAACGTTTCATATTTTCATGTTTTTGGTTCAAAATGTTTCATTCATAACAATGGTTCCCACATCCTAAAGACTTTTGATCCTAAAGCGGATGAGGGAATCTTTCTAGGCTATGCCAAGAATGGAAAGATTTTTCGCATCTTAAATAAGATTAAATCAAAGGTTGAAAAATCCATTCATGTTGTGTTTGATGACGCTAACCAAGAGCCGAGTAAGGTTAATCCTGATGATGTAGGAATTGAAGATCTTGCCCAACAAGCGTCACAAATTAATCTTGAAGATGATAGTGACAATGAGGATGATGAGATCTTTGTGCCTTTTCCTAAGGTTACTCGTGAGGTTACAAATAATGATGAAGTCAGAATCGCTAATGATCATGAAGAGAATGATCATCAAGAGCAAATTGGAACTGTGAATGATGAAGCGACTGCGTAAGAGACACATGAGAATCAAGCGATTGATATTCAAGAGTCTATCAACCCGTTCCAACCAGACCGAAAATGGCTTAGAGATCATCCACCAGATCTAGTGATGGGAGATATTGAAGCATCTGTTAAAACTAGGTCCGCTATAATTAATGACGCCATGTTCGCAAGCTTCCTATCTCAAATGGAACCAAAGAAAGTGGATAAAGCGCTTAGTGATTCAAGTTGGGTAGAAGCGATGCAAGAAGAGCTTAACCAATTTGAGAGAAGCAAGGTTTGGACGCTAGTACCACGACCAACTCACCAAGGAGTCATTGGAACTAGATGGATTTTTAGGAACAAAATGGATGAAGATGGCATTGTTATAAGAAACAAAGCTAGATTAGTCGCTCAGGGTTATTGTCAAGAAGAGGGAATTGATTTTGATGAAACATATGCCCCAGTAGCCCGTCTGAAAGCGATTAGAATGTTCCTAGCGTTTGCCGCATTCAAAAAGTTCACAGTATATCAAATGGACGTGAAGAGTGCATTCTTGAATGGTAAACTCCAAGAAGAAGTCTATGTGGAGCAACCTCCAGGATTCATCAACAACCATGGCAAAAGTATGGTCTACAAACTGGATAAGGCACTCTATGGCCTTAAACAAGCACCAAGAGCATGGTATGACACTCTCAAGGCAGCGTTGACACAACGTTATTTAAAATTACCCATAATGAAGATATTTTCTTAGTCCAAATCTATGTTGATGATATTATATTTGGTTCTACTAATAAGCGATTGTGTGAGAAATTTTCGAAAATGATGCAAGAACAATTTGAAATGAGCATGATGGGTGAATTAACTTTTTTCTTAGGATTACAAGTTAAGACACTCCCTAATGGAATATTTATAAACCAAGCTAAGTATACTAGAGATATGATTAAGAAATTTGGTATGGAAAATGCATCATCTTCAAAAATTCCAATGAGCCGAACGCTTAAGTTAAATAAAGATAAAAGTGGGAAGAAAATTGATATCACTAACTATAGGGGTATTATTGGATCACTTCTTTATCTTATCGCTAGTAGACCTGATATTATGTTTTCGGTATGCATGTGTGCACGTTTTCAATCTGATTCTAGAGAATCACACTTAAGTGCTACAAAGAAAATCCTTAAGTACCTAAATGGCACACAAAATGTGGGCTTATGGTATCCACAGGATTCTCCTTTTGAACTAATTGGTTATTCAGACGCAGATTTTGCAGGATGCAAAATAGATAGAAAAAGTACTAGTGGTACATGTCAATTTCTAGGTGATAGACTAGTTTCGTGGCATAGTAAGAAACAACAATCTATAGCGACTTCTACCGCTGAGGCAGAATATGTAGCTGCTGGAAGCTGTTGTGCACAAATTCTTTGGATGAGGCAACAACTTAGAGATTATGGAACAATCCTAGGTCCTACCCCAATCCATTGTGATAACCAAAGCGCTTTAGCTATGAGCCAAAATCCTGTCCTTCATTCTAGAACCAAACACATTGACATTAGATACCATTTCTTGCGTGACCATGTTCAAAAGAAAGATATCTCCATGCATTTCATTGGAACTGACAAACAACTGGCAGATATCTTCACCAAAGCACTCAACGAACAACGCTTTCTCACTTTGAGAAGTGAATTAGGTATGATCGATTTAAACGCTTAAATCATAAAGCATCATATTTAATAGGCATATAATTTAGGGGGAATCCACTTTATGATTATGTCTAAACTATATTTCCAAAAATGAAATAAGTTATCAATTCTAGGTGAAATAAGTCTAAACTCATCCAAAGATTTGTTCTTACTTCATTAAGTAAGCGACTATGATCAAAATGACCTTAACAAATCTTATGCATCGATCATTAGCATTTACTTGTACTCATTACAATCTGATCGCTTATAAAATGAAAGGTTTAAAAATCCAACAAGCGATTGATATGTATCAAATTAAATTTACTTTATAAAAGAATCTTCAGCGTTGAAAGAATTCCCACTTCAACGCTAAAGTAACTCTCTTTCACAAAAATTCAAGCATAGTTATCATCGCCACAAAGTAGAGTGTGGATGAGTCCAAAATTCTAGATTTGTTAACTACCCACACGTGCCTATCAAATCAAACTGACGGTTATGATTCCTATCTAAACCTAGGCAGTTCAGTAAAATGCATGAGTCTGAGTACGTGTCAATGTACTATCAGGCACGTGTAATTTACGCTGAAAATTTCAAATTTTTTCAAACTTTTTCAAAAAGTAACTGCGGATCCAAAAACTGTCATAGTATCCTATTTTACCGCACTTTTTGACATCTGAAGTTATGTGTACACGATTCAGATTTTTTTCTCATTAACTTTTATACACGTGTCATTTATCTACCAATTGAGGAGTTACTTTTACCTTCTATTTAAACCTCTCAAAACTTTTACAGAAAACCTTTATCACTTCCAATCTCTCTACTGTAAAAGCCATTCCTCTCTAAAAGGCAAAAACTTCTTTCTTTTCTTCAAAGTCTCACCTTTCAGCAATGGCACCCAAAGCTTCAAAATCTTCCAAAACAGCAACTTCTGCTACTAGAAAGCCTTCCCGTGCTGAAAAACCAGTGACGGTTAACGCCGGATTTTTGGTTAACTGGGATTATCTTTTTGATAACCAGAACTTCCCTCTTCGAACGACTCTTCCGCTCGTTCAAGAATCTGGTTTGAGAGACATGCTTACTACTACTTACAACTACTTTGAAGAAGAATCTCTCTACTTTTTCAATAATGGTGAAATTTCTGAAGACGACAATTCCATATCCTGCATCTTTCCTTCTGCTAAAGAGACCTTTGTTCTCACTCCCTCTCTGATTTCTTCACTACTAAATCTCTCGAATCATGGCAGTGAGGTAGAACATGTCAATCTCGGAGATGCTACCAAATTCTGGGCGTTGATCAAGAAAAACGATGTTAACGCCGCGTATGAGCCGAACTTCAAGAAGAATGATATGAAGGGCGAATATGTCATCCTTGCTGACATTTGTTCAAAGATTATTGAATGCAAAAAAGGAACTTTCGATAAAATCACCAACATTCAATACAAGATGATGGTAGCCATCCTAACCAAGTTAAAAGTTAACTGGTCTCTCTACGTTTTCAATCGCTTCAAAGCAGCGATGGCTAAGTCTGTTAATACCAAGCCTTACGGGATTGTGCTAAGTTGTATTCTTTGCGCTTGCGGATATACGCAATCTTTTGGCAAAAAGATTCCAACGACCAAATTTTATGGCAAGAAAATGATAAGCGAGCTTCTTAACCCGCGAAAACCCGGCGGAGCAGCGGTTCCTAAAGAACAGCGTGAGCGACTTCCAGCCGAAGGAGTTGTTCGCAGTGATGATGAAGATCAAGCGTCTTCTTCATCATCGTCCTCTTCATCAGAAGAAGAAGTGGTGGTCAAGCGACCTAAGAGAAAGATCACTCTCAGAGTCACTGAGCCATCCAAGCCTGCAAAGAAACAAAAACCTGATCTTAAGAAGAAGAAGCCGGACCCCAAAAAGAAACAAAAAATCCCTTCTCCTTCTCCCTCTCCTAAATCTCCATCTCCTCCTCCAGCGTTTGTCTTTCCCGTTCCCGAGGAAGAAGAAGCCGTAGAAGAAGAAGTACCGCTTGCACGAAGGCGTACTCCTCTTTCTACCCCCGCAGTATCCTCTAGCGCTCCATCAAAACCAGCGCTTAGAGAGTCAGCCAGTGCTTCTTTCTCTGACGCTGTTCCCGAAGTCAGCTCAGATCCTCAAGCCGCTACTCAATCTGAATTTGACGTGCAGCGATTCAATTTCACCGGTCGCTCAGAAGAGTCCTTTTATCCTCTGCGCCAAAACAAGATTGTTTTCAAATTCCCCCACATGAGTGATTGGAACAAAGATCCAGATGAGGCAGATCTCAACAAGATAGGATATTCGGCTCTTCCTTCCGTCGTCAACTCTCCTCAAAACGCTTTATCTCCTAATCCTCTAAAGTTATGGAAAGGAAAAGGACCTATTGTTGCTCAGTGTCCAAATCCGGTCAACTCATGGATAGAAGATGAGGCTCGAGCATATCTAGCCAGATTATGGGCTGAGGATTATGAAGAATAAATGGAACGCTTTGAGAAATTTCTTGCCGCTCGAAAAGAGCAGGCTAAAGCGGACAAACTAGGCAAGCGATGGATGATGAATACAGCTAGATGGGCTGAAGAATTTGTTCTGCATTTCTATACCCTTGAAGAACTTATAAGATACCCGTTTCTTTTCAAGTTTGGGATAGAATACAGACGCCGAGGATATGCAACCTTTTTGCTTCAACAGCATCAGATTATTGCAGGGAATGTTAGTGCTTTGCCATGATACAGACAACCAATCGAAAGCTACATTCGCCAGCAACTCACCTTATACAGCCAGGGCGGACGCTACGTCCTGCATCCTCGTGCAGACTTTGTTCAAATCTTTCCTGACCTAAACGAAGACGCTTTGTCAAGTAAACGGCTACGTCCTGCATCCTCGTGGCCAAGCCGCATGCCCAGGCCTAGCGCACGGCGTCGTGCGCACAGCGGGTGGCCCGAAGGCCACTAGCTACGCGCACAGCATGCACTATCTGGGCGCCCAACACGCAGACTGCGCACGTTGTTTTTTCGATCTGAATCTCACACAATTTTGATTTTTCAATTCATATATCATCATACTACAGCATACATGAATTAAACGCAAAAAAATCATGGTTTTAATATCATAAAAATATATTCGAATAACATGCTTTGAAAAATGCAAAAAACACATAAATCACGTATTCAATTAAATACGGAAATCAGAGATTGGCCCTGATACCACTGTTGGGATTTTAAAAACGTAAAAACGCAGCGGAAAGATAAATCTCCCATGTGGTTCATCTCGATTTCACATATTCAAATTGTGCTTCGAATTCATGTAATTTTCTTCACGTATGTTGAATTTTGAATCAGCTTTCTTGATCCTTTCTTGAACAGCAAATTTGTCACTTTCTCTAAATTGCCACGTCGGAATCAAAGTGAAAAATCCTCTTATTTTAGCTCATCCACTTATGAGAGAATAAATCACATTTTGTTAATCAGTTAAGACTGCTACTTGCCCATCAAGTCGCACTTCGAGGTAAATCACATTTTCATGTAAGATGTTTTGGTGATGACAAGATAGGATTTTATGTTAGACCACAAAAGAATGTAAGTTTATATTTTCATAGATCAATTGTATACGCGTTTGAAAGTTTGTAATTTTGTTAGGCTTATAATTTTTATCTTTGTAGAATTTAGACTAAGTATTAGATACCGAGTCACTAATAGAATTCTAGGCGAGTCTATTAGAGATGAAGATGAAAACCAGCATCTGAAGTCAAGTGAAGAAAAAGATTTGTTCTTAGCATTTGTCAAACGCTAAAGGACTGTTTCAGGGTTGTTGATTCAAGCGATCAAGGATCAAATTCACCTGAAATAAATTCTCAAGTCATGAAAGACTTAAATGCAATCATCAACAGATATTTATTTCCAACGGGAAATAAATTCAAATGCATCAAATGCCTGATAAGTGCATTAAATGTGATAAGCTATTATGACTTATGGACAAGCCATCTTTTGACTAGACTGTTAGATTTCAGGGTTCAAAACATGCTCATGTGCCATCGGAACTAGCAGAAATTCAAGAATGTCAGAAAGGGACTGTTGAACGCGTTGCGTGAAGTACACGTGCTCACATGTGTCCAACGGACAAATCCCAAGAAACCCTATAAATAGTACCATTCAGCAAACCCTAATATTTACGTACATACACACAAGAAAAAGGTCAACACTTTGCTGAAATTACTTGAGAAAAAGCTTAAAAACTCCATAGCCAAAATCCTTCAAGCTTTTCTTAATACATTCCAAAGACAGTCATAGATATCTCAAACCTCTTTATAGAAGAACCCTAAATTCCTATTGAGATATCCCAAGTTGTTTGAACTTTCCAGCATCAAACAAACCCGTGACAAAATCCTCAACATCTTTTATCCGAGTGAGAAAGTTTGTTGATTCCACAAGCAGTATTTCTGTGTGAGAGAAACTTGTTGAAGTAGGTCTCTATTAGAGCTGAAGTTTGTGTGATCAAGGAACTCAAGATCGTCTTCCCTTTCATCTATTTTGTAGAAGTCTCTGTGTGACTCTTCGATAATCAATCTAGTGAATTTCTCCAAGTGAAATGGAGAAGAAAGTTGTAGCTAGGATTACATCACCCAATGAACCTTACAATATCTTGTGTTTTTATAGTTTTATTACCTCACTTTACATTTGCATATTATATCTTGACAAAGCATTTAAAACAGTTAAGCGACTAATTCAAGTTCAAAAGAACGATAAGCTATAAAATCATTTCCGCTGTGCTAACCTTGATTAAGTGATTGAAACATTACCCTACTTTAGTAATCATTGAAATCACTAAGTCTAAGTTATCTATTCTTAAGCGCCTGACCTAGCGCTAAACTTTCCAAGCGTTCAAATTCTTCAAACTAATACGAAAGTTTTTGAAGTCGAAAAGGACTTAAGGATCTATTCAACACCCCACCCCCCATCTTCAAGACCCTTTCGTATGCCACTTGGGACCATCAAGTGGTATCAGATTTGTTGAAGTAGAAACCTAAGAGTTTTCGAGTGTAACTGCTTGTTTAAATCCATTTTTCTAAACTTAGTCGCTTTATGTCTTTTAATCTCATATCATGGCTTTTAACAAGATGCCTAAGCTGGTTGAATCAAGCTATGATTCTTGGAAACTTAGAGCATTTGTATATTTATGTTCTTGTGATAATGAGATGTGTGATGTAATTACAGATGGCCCCATTCAGATCATGAAAGTTGTAACTCGAGCCCCTGGAGCGACTGAGGCTACTCCAGATGGTTATGTCGAGAAAGCTAAGTTGGAATGGACGCCAGAAGATCGAAAAAGAGCGACTCTTGATAATGTTGGACGAAGTGCTCTCTACTCAGCGTTAGGAGACAGTGATGCATTGTTCGACAAGATCAAGCAATGTAAGACTTCAAAATAGATATGGGATAAGTTGTCTATCGTGTGTGAAGGTTCAGCATAGATGAAGGAGAACAAGCTCTCCATAGCCATGCAAAGATTTGAGCATTTCAAGATGCAGCCCGACGAGATGCTAGAACAATTGGACGCAAGGTTCACTTTGCTCATCACAGAATTAGAGTCACTAGAGAAGGAATTGACTAACAAGGAAATGGTTAATAAGATACTTAGAAGTCTTCCAAGCAAGTATTTGATTAAGACAGTTGCCATGAGAGAATCAAAGACTTTGGAGACTCTAACTCTAGAACATGTATTTTCAGAGTTAAACGCAGTTAAGTTCGAATTGGGTGAATTCAGCGAAACATCTACTTCAGCGACTGAATCAGGAGCTTTAATCACTACTTCCAAAAGTAAGGGTAAAGCGATTAGTGAGGTGAAATCAATGGAATCCAATGAGGAAAAAGAGATGGATTTATTAGTCAAGAAATTCAAGAAATTTCCAAGATATGAAAAAAGAAACCTTATTGGACAAACTTTATTTCAAATAACTCCCCCAGCACCAGCACCTCAGTATCAAGCGCTAGTGTATTCTGCACCTCAACCAGTAGCACCAGTTCCATACCAAGTGCTTCCGTCCCCTACTCAGAATCTCTCGGCGCAAGTAGTTTCCAAAAGGTCATCAACTGAACAGAAAATGAAAACTAACCTTTGTTGTAACTGCAGGAAACCAGGGCACTACCAGGTAAATTGCTCTTATCTAAATGTGTCTAAACCGACAAGGCAAGACTATGCGGATAGAAACTAATTTAGGAGCAACCTTCGCCAACAAGGTTTGCTAGCGGAATCTGAACCATTCTCTGCATCTGAAGAGGACTTGGAATCATCAGATGAAAGCAGTGATGATGAGCCATCAAGCGACTCAGCGTTAATTTGTCTCGTGGCGAGAGATGAAGAAGCGTCTGATGACTCGCTATCTAAGGTAATCACTAAATTATCTCATCCTCTTTCTTATGATGAATTACTTGACAAAGAAAATGAATATTATAAAGATTGTCAAGATACCACCAAATTATATCAAAATCACTTTGATATCATTTCATCGCTCACAAGTGATAAAATAACGCTCAAGGCAGAGTTGCAAATTCAGCAACAATGCATTGAGAAGAATCAATCTCTTAAAAGTGAAATTATCCAACTAAAAAGTGATATTGATATAATAGTCAAGAGAGAAGCTGAATTGATCAGTAAACTTGCCAAATCAGAGCAGCTTGTCTCATCATTATCCAAAGCATCAAGAAAGCTAGATAATGTGACTAAGGTAACCAGAATTTTTGGTGAAAAGACCGGTTTAGGTTGTGATAAATTTGGTCAAAAATCGAAAATATCTAAGGTTACGGCAACCAACAAAGGAAAAGGTGTATTCTTTGTTGAGAAAAGTTCAAACAGTCAAACGCTGAATGAACCCAAGGACAATGGTAAGAGGCCAAATGAGAAGGTCAATACCAACTCAGGCAACAAGGAGAAGACAAAAGTGAATGATTCAGAAGAGAAGGTGCATCCAAACGCTCAAAAGGCTAAGGATAAACCATCTACAAGTGAATCAAACGCTAAGCATCAATCACTAAAAGCGACTCCTAAGCCGGTGCCGAGTAAATACTAATGTTAATATCCTCAAAGATCTAGATCATAATATCGATACTATGATGATTATGATTACGGTTACGACTATGATTACTATTATAATCGAGGATATTACCATACACCTAAAAAACACACACAACACAAACCGAAACCCAAGAAGGCCAATCTTCCCGTAATGAAGACAAGGCAAATATGGGTTCCGAAAGTTTTAATTCAAACCAAAGTCACAAACGTTGAAGGACGCAAAACAACATGGGTACCTAACAAGAATTAGAACTGCTCTTTAAATGCAGGTACCTAGAGCCAACACCGATACTTCAGTTTGGTACATTGATAGTGGGTGGTCAAGGCGCATGACTGGCTCAAAGGATCTCTTGGTCAACTATCGTGCAACCAATGGTCCTCAAGTTATATTCGGTGATAACTCCAAAGGTAAAACCAAAGGTATAGGTATCATGCATAGGGGGAACATCATGATAAGTAATGTATATTATGTTGAGGGTCTTAAGCATAATTTATTAAGCATTAGTCAATTTTGTGATAAAGGCTTTGAAGTCAAATTCTCAAGCGACTGTTTCTATGTTAACGATGCTAAGACTACGTCTACTAAATTAAGAGGATAAAGAACAAACAATGTACATTTAGTAGATTGAGATTCAACAATAGATAACAACCCTACATGCTTTGTTGCTAAGAGTCAAAATGAATTGGGTTGGTTATGGCAAAGAAAAATGAATCACCTCAACTTTAAGGCAATCTCTTAGTTAATATCGCTAAATCTAGTAAAAGGATTACCTAAGGGTTCCTTTCAGAAAAATCGCTTATGTGATGCATGCCAAATGCGTAAACAAGTTAAATCATCTTTTAAGAAGAAACCTCTTCTATCTACTTCTAGAGTCCTACAACTATTGCGTTTAGATTTGTTTGGTCCTATTCAAATCATGAGTGTTAGTGGTAAAAAGTACTCACTAGTAATAGTTATTGATTTCTCTCGCTATATGTTAGGAATTTCTTGTTAGATGTTTTGATGATGACAATTAGGACTTTTTGTTAGACCCTAAAATATGTAAGTTTGTTTTCAACTTTGAAGCGTTAGATTTGTAATAGGCTTTGTTTTTTTTTTATTTTAGATTGTTTGGTTAAGTTATCTTAGACTGAGCATCTAATATGTTCTGAGCGAGTTTATCAAAGGTAAAGTTTGAAGACTCAAGCGCCTGAAGTCTAAATAAAGATGAAGATTCCAAGCGTCTAGAATGACCAGTTACACCAAGCGTCACCTTATAGGATAGAAGTGATTCAAGGTTGAATAAGCGTTTATCAATGACTGATTTCACTTGAATTTATTTCTAAGTTCAGATGAAGTTTTAATGCAAATATTCTCAATGCATTAAGTGCCAACGGGCATTTAATTCAAATGCATTAAATGATGATAAGAGCATTAAATGTGATAAGCACTTTCAGACGTACGGAGAAGCCACCCTATTGGACTGTCAACTATTCAAAGACTGCAGCACCAACTTTTGTGCAGCAGATTTTCAGGAAAAAGGACAAAAGTGGTTCACTAGCGGAAGTGAGAGACACGCGCTCATGCATGTGTCAAACAGACACTTTTTCCAAGAATGCCTATAAATAGGACTTGAACAACAAGCCAAATACAGAGAACAATTATCAAGTTGAATTGTTGTTGCATTGAAGTCTCGTTCCTTACAATCTCAGAAAAGCCAGAATTTTCAAGAAAATATTCTCTTTGCTTTTCTTCAAATCCTGAGACAGTCAACCAATATCTCAAACATTCTCTTCAGAGAAACCCACATTACTACTGAGATATTCTTAGTTGTTTGAACTTTATCAAAATCAAACAAACCTTTTAGAAAAACCCCTATCCAAGCCTCGCGATTTGTGTGAAGTAGAAATTGGATACTTGTCGTATTTCTGGGTGAAAGAAGCAAGGGCATTGAAGTGATTTGGAGCAGAAATCTGTGTGCTCAAGGAGCTCAAGTCATCGACCTCCATCGCTCCCTAATTTGTAGAAGATTCTGTGTGATTCTTTGAGAATCATTTTAGTGGATTGCCTCCAAGTGTTCAAGGAAAAGAAGGACGTAGTTGGGATTACACCACCCAACGAACCTTACAAATATTGTTCTTTACTTTACTTTCAGCATTCATTTTGTCATATCATAAACTGATAAAGTAAAACTTAATCAAACGCTAAGCAACTAAATACACTTTCTGTGACGCTAAAGCTTTCAAAGAGAAGACTCCAAAAATCATTCCGCTGTGCTAACACTGATCAAAGAAGTGAACGCTCAAAC
The DNA here is from genome assembly GCA_019426215.1 of Buddleja alternifolia. NCBI lineage: Eukaryota > Viridiplantae > Streptophyta > Magnoliopsida > Lamiales > Scrophulariaceae > Buddleja > Buddleja alternifolia. The sequence continues at coordinate 6,159,310 of CM033406.1, forward strand.
CTATTTGGTTGTACTATTCAAGTTTTGAAATCTAAGTTAACTTTCTAAAAATAGTCTTCGTTAGACGCTTCACCAAAGCGCCTAGATTTTAGTGATCGCTTAAGTCAAGCGTTAGACACTTCAAGCATCCAAAACCATAATTTTAATACGAATCTTTTTGAAGTCTGAAAAGACTTCAGGGTCTATTCAACCCCCCCCCCCCCTTCTAGACCCTTTCGTATGCCACTTGCGACCAACAAGTGGTATCAGAGCAGTTAAAGTTGAAATTTTAAAATTTCCAAGAATAATTGCTTGTTTAGATCCTTTTTTTTCAAACTTAGTTGCTTTAGATTTTAAACATGGCATTTGCTAAAGTTCCCAAACTGACTGAGTCAAATTTTGACACATGGAAAGACATATCTTTGTTCATGTGATGAAGACATGTGTGATATTATGTCAGATGGGATAATCAAAATATATAAAGTTATCACAAGAGCGTCTGGAGCCACGGAAGACACTCCAGATGGTTACGTTGAAAAACCGAAACAAGAATGGTCTCCTGATGAGCGTCGAAGAGCTAATTTGGATAATGTTGGTCGTAACGCTCTGTATACGGCTATTGGTGATAATGACAACCTTTTCAACAAGATCAAGTCGTGTAAAACCACTAAAGAAATATGGGATAAGTTGGCTACAATTTGTGGTGGTTCAGCTCAGATTAAAGAGAACAAACTTTCCATTGCCAAGGAAAAGTTGAACGGATTTAAGATGCTACCCAATGAAACTTTAGAGCAATTATATATAAGATTTACAGCTCTAGTTACAGAACTTACATCGTTAGGAATGGAGTTATAGAATTGAGAAATGGTAGTTAAGATCTTTAGAAGTTTACCAAGTAAATTCCTGATGAAGACAACTGCTATGAGAGAATCAAATATGTTGGATCTTCTAACTCCAGAAGATGCCTTTTCAGAGCTCAAGGCATTTGAGTTCGAGTTGAATTCTGCTAGTGATGTTGTGAGTAGTCCGGTGTTTGAATCTGGAGCTCTTATAGCATCAATCAAAGGCAAATCAGGCAATAAAGGAAAGAATTTAGATATCAATGAAGAAGAGGAGTTGGCTTTGCTGAATAGATTCAGAAACTTCTTGAGATATGAAAAGAAAGGAAAAGGTTTCAACAATCGAGGACAAAGTTCATATTAAGCGCCTTCTCCGATGCAACAACAGTTTCAAGCGCCTCAGTATTCTGTTCCTTCACCCCAAGTGTCTGTTCAGTACCAAGCGTCTACTCAAAATCTCTCAGCTCTAGTGGTCTCAAAACCACACATTGCAAGATTAACAAATGAACAAAAGATGAAAACTAATCTTTGTTATAATTGTAGGAAATCAGGGCACTACCAGGTAAATTGCTTTTATCCAAACGTATCCAAGCCCTCAAGGCAGGATTACTTGGATAGAAACTAATTCAGGAGCAACCTTCGTCAACAAGGTTTGCTAGCGGAATCAGAACTAGCATCCGCACCTGAAGATTTAGAATCATCAGAGGAGAGTAGTGACGATGATGAGCCATTAGATGACTCAGCGCTCATATGTCTCATGGCCAGAGATGATGAAGCGTTTCCTGAGGTAATCAATGAATTATCTATTCCTCTCTCTTATGATGAATTACTTGACAACGTCAAAGAATACTACAATGAATGTCAAGAAGCTGCTAAAATATATCAAAACGATCTCGCTATTGTCTCATCACTCACAAGAGATAAAGTAACGCTCAAAGCAGAGTTGCAAGTTCAGCAACAGTGCATTGAGAAGAACCAATCACTTGAGAGTGAAATTATTCAATTAAAAAGCAATCTTGATATAATAGTCAAGAGAGAAGCTGATTTGATCGCTAGACTTGCTAAATCAGAGCAGCTCATCTCATCATTATCAAAAACTTCTAGAAAGTTGGGTAATGTGATTGAAGTAACTAGATTTAGGATGCGATAAACTCGGTAAACAACCTAATAAATCTAACGTTGCGGCGAACAACAAAGGAAAGGATGTTATCTTTGTTGAGAGAGGTTCACAAGGTCAAACACAAAATGAACCTAGCGACAATGGTAAGAGGCCAAATGAGAAAGTCAAAACTAACTCAGGCAAGGGTAAGGATAAGGCAAATGATTCACAAAGACGGGTCTATCCAAACACTCAAAAGGCTAAAGATAAGTCTGACCACTGTGAATCAAGCGCTAAGCGTCCAGCACCAAAAGTGCAACCCAAGCCAGCGCCAGGGAAATTCCAGCGTCAATATCCAAGATAGTCAAGATCATATTATCGATACTATGATGATTATGATTATGACTATGATTATGACTACCATTATAATCATGGATATTATTATACACCCAAAAAGCACACACAACACGTTGTGAAACCCAAAAAGGCCAGTATTCCTACAATGAAGATCAGGCAAATATGGGTTCCTAAAGTTCTAATTTAAACTAACAATGTTACTAATGTTAAAGGACCCAAGCAACAATGGGTACCTGAACAGAAATAGAACTTCCTTTTTGATTGCGGGTACCTAGAGCTAGAACCGATACATCTGTGTGGTACTTTGATAGTGGATCGTCAAGGCACATGACTAGTTCCAAAGATCATCTGATTAACTATCGAGCTGCCAATGGTCCTCAGGTTGTATTTGGTGACAACTCCAAAGGTAAAACCAAAGGTATAGGTATTGTGCATAGGGGGAACATCATGATAAGTGATGTTTATTTTGTTGAGGGTCTGAAGCACAATTTATTAAGTATAAGTCAATTTTGTGATAAAGGCTTTGAAGTCATATTCTCAAGTGACTGTTGCTATATAAAAGACGCTAAGACTAAGTCTACTAAATTGAAGGGTAAAAGACCTAACAACGTATACTTGGTAGATTGGGGTTCAACACTTGATAACAACCCAACATGTTTTGTTGCTAAAAATGAATCTAAAACGGGTTGGTTATGGCATAGAAAAATGAATCACCTCAACTTCAAAACAATCTCTCAGCTTATAAGTCAAAATCTTGCAGAGGGATTACCAAATGGACCATTTCACAAGGATCGCCTTTGTGACGCTTGTCAAATGGGTAAACAAGTTAAGTCAACGTTCAAGAGAAAACCTCATCTATCTACCTCTAAAATACTTGAACTACTTCACATGGATTTGTTTGGACCTATTCAAACGATCAGTGTAAGCGGTAAGAAGTATACTTTGGTCATAGTAGATGATTTCTCTCGATTTACTTGGGTGGAATTTCTTTCATCCAAAGATGAGACGTGTGACAAGTTAACAAAGCTTATTCGACAACTTTAATTATTGAAACATCTTAAATTTGCAAAAATAAGAAGCGATCACGGTACTGAGTTTACTAAAAAAATTGTTGAGAAGTTTTGTGTAGAAAATGGAATACATCATGAGTATTCTGCTCCCAGAACTCCCCAACAAAATGGTGTTGCTGAGCACCGCAAAACAACATGGGTACCTAACAAGAATTAGAACTGCTCTTTAAATGCAGGTACCTAGAGCCAACACCGATACTTCAGTTTGGTACATTGATAGTGGGTGGTCAAGGCGCATGACTGGCTCAAAGGATCTCTTGGTCAACTATCGTGCAACCAATGGTCCTCAAGTTATATTCGGTGATAACTCCAAAGGTAAAACCAAAGGTATAGGTATCATGCATAGGGGGAACATCATGATAAGTAATGTATATTATGTTGAGGGTCTTAAGCATAATTTATTAAGCATTAGTCAATTTTGTGATAAAGGCTTTGAAGTCAAATTCTCAAGCGACTGTTTCTATGTTAACGATGCTAAGACTACGTCTACTAAATTAAGAGGATAAAGAACAAACAATGTACATTTAGTAGATTGAGATTCAACAATAGATAACAACCCTACATGCTTTGTTGCTAAGAGTCAAAATGAATTGGGTTGGTTATGGCAAAGAAAAATGAATCACCTCAACTTTAAGGCAATCTCTTAGTTAATATCGCTAAATCTAGTAAAAGGATTACCTAAGGGTTCCTTTCAGAAAAATCGCTTATGTGATGCATGCCAAATGCGTAAACAAGTTAAATCATCTTTTAAGAAGAAACCTCTTCTATCTACTTCTAGAGTCCTACAACTATTGCGTTTAGATTTGTTTGGTCCTATTCAAATCATGAGTGTTAGTGGTAAAAAGTACTCACTAGTAATAGTTATTGATTTCTCTCGCTATATGTTAGGAATTTCTTGTTAGATATTTTGATGATGACAATTAGGACTTTTTGTTAGACCCTAAAATATGTAAGTTTGTTTTCAACTTTGAAGCGTTAGATTTGTAATAGGCTTTGTTTTTTTTTATTTTAGATTGTTTGGTTAAGTTATCTTAGACTGAGCATCTAATATGTTCTGAGCGAGTTTATCAGAAGTAAAGTTTGAAGACTCAAGCGCCTGAAGTCTAAATAAAGATGAAGATTCCAAGCGTCTAGAATGACCAGTTACACCAAGCGTCACCTTATAGGATAGAAGTGATTCAAGGTTGAATAAGCGTTTATCAATGACTGATTTCACCTGAATTTATTTCTAAGTTCAGATGAAGTTTTAATGCAAATATTCTCAATGCATTAAGTGCCAACGGGCATTTAATTCAAATGCAGTAAATGCTGATAAGAGCATTAAATGTGATAAGCACTTTCAGACGTATGGAGAAGCCACCCTATTGGACTGTCAACTATTCAAAGACTGCAGCACCAACTTTTGTGCAGCAGATTTTCAGGAAAAAGGACAAAAGTGGTTCACTAGCGGAAGTGAGAGACACGCGCTCATGCATGTGTCAAACAGACACTTTTTCCAAGAATGCCTATAAATAGGACTTGAACAACAAGCCAAATACAGAGAACAATTATCAAGTTGAATTGTTGTTGCATTGAAGTCTCGTTCCTTACAATCTCAGAAAAGCCAGAATTTTCAAGAAAATATTCTCTTTGCTTTTCTTCAAATCCTGAGACAGTCAACCAATATCTCAAACATTCTCTTCAGAGAAACCCACATTACTACTGAGATATTCTTAGTTGTTTGAACTTTATCAAAATCAAACAAACCTTTTAGAAAAACCCCTATCCAATCCTCGCGATTTGCGTGAAGTAGAAATTGGATACTTGTCGTATTTCTGGGTGAAAGAAGCAAGGGCATTGAAGTGATTTGGAGCAGAAATCTGTGTGCTCAAGGAGCTCAAGTCATCGACCTCCATCGCTCCCTAATTTGTAGAAGATTCTGTGTGATTCTTTGAGAATCATTTTAGTGGATTGCCTCCAAGTGTTCAAGGAAAAGAAGGACGTAGTTGGGATTACACCACCCAACGAACCTTACAAATATTGTTCTTTACTTTACTTTCAGCATTCATTTTGTCATATCATAAACTGATAAAGTAAAACTTAATCAAACGCTAAGCAACTAAATACACTTTCTGTGACGCTAAAGCTTTCAAAGAGAAGACTCCAAAAATCATTCCGCTGTGCTAACACTGATCAAAGAAGTGAACGCTCAAACCTATTTGGTTGTAGTATTCAAGTTTTGAAATCTAAGTTAACTTTCTAAAAATAGTCTTCGTTAGACGCTTCACCAAAGCGCCTAGATTTTAGTGATCGCTTAAGTCAAGCGTTAGACACTTCAAGCATCCAAAACCATAATTTTAATACGAATCTTTTTGAAGTCTGAAAAGACTTCAGGGTCTATTCAACCCCCCCCTTCTAGACCCTTTCGTATGCCACTTGCGACCAACAAGTGGTATCAGAGCAGTTAAAGTTGAAATTTTAAAATTTCCAAGAATAATTGCTTGTTTAGATCCTTTTTTTTCAAACTTAGTTGCTTTAGATTTTAAACATGGCATTTGCTAAAGTTCCCAAACTGACTGAGTCAAATTTTGACACATGGAAAGACATATCTTTGTTCATGTGATGAAGACATGTGTGATATTATGTCAGATGGGATAATCAAAATATATAAAGTTATCACAAGAGCGTCTGGAGCCACGGAAGACACTCCAGATGGTTACGTTGAAAAACCGAAACAAGAATGGTCTCCTGATGAGCGTCGAAGAGCTAATTTGGATAATGTTGGTCGTAACGCTCTGTATACGGCTATTGGTGATAATGACAACCTTTTCAACAAGATCAAGTCGTGTAAAACCACTAAAGAAATATGGGATAAGTTGGCTACAATTTGTGGTGGTTCAGCTCAGATTAAAGAGAACAAACTTTCCATTGCCAAGGAAAAGTTGAACGGATTTAAGATGCTACCCAATGAAACTTTAGAGCAATTATATATAAGATTTACAGCTCTAGTTACAGAACTTACATCGTTAGGAATGGAGTTATAGAATTGAGAAATGGTAGTTAAGATCTTTAGAAGTTTACCAAGTAAATTCCTGATGAAGACAACTGCTATGAGAGAATCAAATATGTTGGATCTTCTAACTCCAGAAGATGCCTTTTCAGAGCTCAAGGCATTTGAGTTCGAGTTGAATTCTGCTAGTGATGTTGTGAGTAGTCCGGTGTTTGAATCTGGAGCTCTTATAGCATCAATCAAAGGCAAATCAGGCAATAAAGGAAAGAATTTAGATATCAATGAAGAAGAGGAGTTGGCTTTGCTGAATAGATTCAGAAACTTCTTGAGATATGAAAAGAAAGGAAAAGGTTTCAACAATCGAGGACAAAGTTCATATTAAGCGCCTTCTCCGATGCAACAACAGTTTCAAGCGCCTCAGTATTCTGTTCCTTCACCCCAAGTGTCTGTTCAGTACCAAGCGTCTACTCAAAATCTCTCAGCTCTAGTGGTCTCAAAACCACACATTGCAAGATTAACAAATGAACAAAAGATGAAAACTAATCTTTGTTATAATTGTAGGAAATCAGGGCACTACCAGGTAAATTGCTTTTATCCAAACGTATCCAAGCCCTCAAGGCAGGATTACTTGGATAGAAACTAATTCAGGAGCAACCTACGTCAACAAGGTTTGCTAGCGGAATCAGAACTAGCATCCGCACCTGAAGATTTAGAATCATCAGAGGAGAGTAGTGACGATGATGAGCCATTAGATGACTCAGCGCTCATATGTCTCATGGCCAGAGATGATGAAGCGTTTCCTGAGGTAATCAATGAATTATCTATTCCTCTCTCTTATGATGAATTACTTGACAACGTCAAAGAATACTACAATGAATGTCAAGAAGCTGCTAAAATATATCAAAACGATCTCGCTATTGTCTCATCACTCACAAGAGATAAAGTAACGCTCAAAGCAGAGTTGCAAGTTCAGCAACAGTGCATTGAGAAGAACCAATCACTTGAGAGTGAAATTATTCAATTAAAAAGCAATCTTGATATAATAGTCAAGAGAGAAGCTGATTTGATCGCTAGACTTGCTAAATCAGAGCAGCTCATCTCATCATTATCAAAAACTTCTAGAAAGTTGGGTAATGTGATTGAAGTAACTAGATTTAGGATGCGATAAACTCGGTAAACAACCTAATAAATCTAACGTTGCGGCGAACAACAAAGGAAAGGATGTTATCTTTGTTGAGAGAGGTTCACAAGGTCAAACACAAAATGAACCTAGCGACAATGGTAAGAGGCCAAATGAGAAAGTCAAAACTAACTCAGGCAAGGGTAAGGATAAGGCAAATGATTCACAAAGACGGGTCTATCCAAACACTCAAAAGGCTAAAGATAAGTCTGACCACTGTGAATCAAGCGCTAAGCGTCCAGCACCAAAAGTGCAACCCAAGCCAGCGCCAGGGAAATTCCAGCGTCAATATCCAAGATAGTCAAGATCATATTATCGATACTATGATGATTATGATTATGACTATGATTATGACTACCATTATAATCATGGATATTATTATACACCCAAAAAGCACACACAACACGTTGTGAAACCCAAAAAGGCCAGTATTCCTACAATGAAGATCAGGCAAATATGGGTTCCTAAAGTTCTAATTTAAACTAACAATGTTACTAATGTTAAAGGACCCAAGCAACAATGGGTACCTGAACAGAAATAGAACTTCCTTTTTGATTGCGGGTACCTAGAGCTAGAACCGATACATCTGTGTGGTACTTTGATAGTGGATCGTCAAGGCACATGACTAGTTCCAAAGATCATCTGATTAACTATCGAGCTGCCAATGGTCCTCAGGTTGTATTTGGTGACAACTCCAAAGGTAAAACCAAAGGTATAGGTATTGTGCATAGGGGGAACATCATGATAAGTGATGTTTATTTTGTTGAGGGTCTGAAGCACAATTTATTAAGTATAAGTCAATTTTGTGATAAAGGCTTTGAAGTCATATTCTCAAGTGACTGTTGCTATATAAAAGACGCTAAGACTAAGTCTACTAAATTGAAGGGTAAAAGACCTAACAACGTATACTTGGTAGATTGGGGTTCAACACTTGATAACAACCCAACATGTTTTGTTGCTAAAAATGAATCTAAAACGGGTTGGTTATGGCATAGAAAAATGAATCACCTCAACTTCAAAACAATCTCTCAGCTTATAAGTCAAAATCTTGCAGAGGGATTACCAAATGGACCATTTCACAAGGATCGCCTTTGTGACGCTTGTCAAATGGGTAAACAAGTTAAGTCAACGTTCAAGAGAAAACCTCATCTATCTACCTCTAAAATACTTGAACTACTTCACATGGATTTGTTTGGACCTATTCAAACGATCAGTGTAAGCGGTAAGAAGTATACTTTGGTCATAGTAGATGATTTCTCTCGATTTACTTGGGTGGAATTTCTTTCATCCAAAGATGAGACGTGTGACAAGTTAACAAAGCTTATTCGACAACTTTAATTATTGAAACATCTTAAATTTGCAAAAATAAGAAGCGATCACGGTACTGAGTTTACTAAAAAAATTGTTGAGAAGTTTTGTGTAGAAAATGGAATACATCATGAGTATTCTGCTCCCAGAACTCCCCAACAAAATGGTGTTGCTGAGCGCCGGAACCGAGCGCTCAAGGAAGCCGCTAGGACAATGTTAGCAGAATCCAAGCTCGCTCCTAGGTTTTGGGCCAAAGCGATCAACACTGCATGTTACACTCAAAATCGCTACATGATCAACAAACAGCATGGAAAAACTCCATATGAACTATGGAAGGGACGTAAGCCAAATGTTTCATATTTTCACGTTTTGGTTCTAAATGCTTTATCCATAATAATGGATCCCAAAGTCTAAAGACAATTGATCCTAAAGCGGATGAGGGAATCTTTCTAGGCTACGCTAAGAATGGAAAGAATTTTCGCATCCTAAATAAGATCAAATCGAAGGTTGAGGAATCTATTCATGTTGTTTTTGATGATGCTAACCAAGAACCGAGTAGGGTTAATGTGAATGATGTAGGAGTTGAAGATCTATGTCATCAAGCGTCTAAGATCACCATTAACGATGACAGTGGCGACGATGATGAGATCTCAGTGCCACCTCCTAAGATTACTCGTGAGGTTAATATGAACAATATTGTAAGAAATGCTGATGATAATGAAGAGAGTGATCATCAAGAGCAAACAAGGATCTGTGAACTTGAAGCGCCTATGCAAGAGGATAGTCAAGCGTCTGATCATCAAGCGTCTGATCGTCAAGCATCTATTCAACCTCTTAACCCTTTCCAACCAGATAGACTATAGCTGCGTGATCATCCACCTGAGCAAATTATTGGAGATATTGAAGCTCCTGTTAGGACTAGAGCCGCTACGTTCAATGAGGCTATGTTTGCAAGCTTTTTATCTCACATGCAACCTAAGAAAGTGGATGAAGCGCTAAGCGACCCAAGTTAGATTGAAGCCATGCAAGAAGAGCTTAATCAGTTTGAACGAAATAAGGTTTGGACACTAGTGCCAAGACCAACTCACCAAGGAGTTATTGGAAGTAGATGGGTTTATAGAAACAAGATGGATGAGAATGGTATTGTGATAAGGAACAAGGCCAGACTCGTAGCACAAGGATATTGCCAAGAAGAGGGTATTGACTTTGATGAGACATACGCTCCTGTCGCTCGTCTTGAAGCAATCCGCATGTTTCTAGCGTATGCAGCGTTCAACAAGTTCATAGTGTATCAGATGGACGTGAAGAGTGCCTTCCTGAATGGTAAACTCCAAGAAGAGGTATATATGGAGCAACCACCAGGATTCATCAACAATCATTGTAAGGGTATGGTTTACAAGTTAGACAAAGCACTTTATGGGCTTAAGCAAGCACCCCGAGCATGGTATGACACTCTCTCTATCTTCCTCATTGGTAAAGGCTTCTCAAAAGGCAGCGTTGATATAACGTTATTTAAAATCACCAGTGACGAAGATACTCTCTTAGTCCAAATTTATGTTGATGATATTATATTTGGTTCTACTAACAAGCGTCTGTGTGAGAAATTTTCGAAAATGATGCAAGAACAATTTGAAATGAGCATGATGGGTGAATTAACTTTATTCTTAGGATTACAAGTTAAACAACTCCCTAAAGGCATATTTATTAACCAAGCTAAACATACAAGAGATATGATTAAGAAATTTGGTATGGAAAATGCATCATATTCAAAAATTCCAATGAGCCAAACGCTTAAGTTAGATAAAGATGAAAGTGGAAAGAAAGTTGATATCACTAATTATAGAGGTATCATTGGATCACTTCTTTATCTTACTGCTAGTAGACCTGATGTTATGTTTTCGGTATGCATGTGTGCACGATTTCAAGCTGATCCTAAAGAGTCACACTTAAGTGCTGCCAAGAAGATCCTTAAATACCTAAAAGGCACACAAAATGTGGGCATATGGTATCCAAGGGATTCTCCTTTTGAACTAATTGGTTACTCAGATGCAGATTTTGCAGGATGCAAAATAGATCGTAAGAGTACTAGTGGTACATGTCAATTTCTAGGTGATAGATTAGTTTCATGGCATAGTAAGAAACAACAATCCATAACTACCTCCACAGCCGAAGCTGAGTATGTAGTTGCAGGATGTTTTTGTGCACAAGTGTTATGGATCAGGCAACAACTTAGAGAGTATGGAATAATCCTAGGTCCAACCCCCATTCATTGTGACAACCAAAGCGCTCTAGCCATGACTCAAAACCCCGTTCTTCATTCCAGAACCAAACATATTGACATTAGATACCATTTTCTTCGTGACCACGTTCAAAAGAAAGATATCTCCATGCACTTCATTGGAACTGACAAACAATTGGCAGATATCTTCACTAAAGCTCTCAACGAACAACATTTTCTCACTTTGAGAAGTGAATTAGGTATGATTGATTTAAACGCTTAATCATTTGGCATCATATTTTATTAGACATATAATTTAGGGGGAATTCACTTAATTTATGTCTAAAAGATTTTCCTAATTGGTACAAATTATCAAATTTAGAGGGAACCTTAAAGTTGTACTTGACCATAACTGGAAGCGTCAATGATCAAAATTTTCAGATGCATGATCATCAACGCTCAGTATTACTTATGCATAAAATATTGGACGCTCAAACATAAAATGTCTTTTCAATCCTAAGTGTCTAATTTTCAATGATATATCAACCAGTGGTATCGGTTAAGCGTTGAACCAATTCCATTCAACTCTTAATATAAAAATGTTTTTAACAGTCATTCATAAATTTTACAAGCTTTTTGAAGTACTGGGTAGACTCAAAAGTCTATTTTGTACTCTACTCGCACGTTTCTATTACATCAAACTGGCGGGTAATCAAAACTTTTAAAATGACGGTTCAGAGATAGCACGTGTTTGTGTACGTGTCAGTGTACCATCAGGCGCGTGTGCTACACTCTGAAAATACCAAACGTTTTCTTTTTATTTTTTTTTTAAAAAAAAACTCGGATGTCAAATCATTATATATGAGGATTACCAAATGTAACTTCTCTCTCTTACACAAAACGCGCGTCCGCAGTTAATGAATTTATGGCTGAGATTAAAAATTCCTTACACGTGTCTAAATCCTACAGAGACTAGAGAACACAAGTTTCAAAATTCTTTACTGTGTCATTTAAAACACAATTTCTGCAGAAAAATCATTCACTTTCACTCAAAAATTTCTGCAAATTTCTCTTTCTCTCAAACTAAAAGAAAATCTCAGTTCACTATACTTTCACAAAATGGCACCAAAGAAAGCTTCATCTACTTCTACCGAGTCTATCATCAAGTTTACTGAAGGCCTTGTTGTCGATTGGAAATTCTTGTATGATCAACCCCAGATCAACCTGCATGATGTGATGGATACTGTTACAAAGGTTGGACTCAAGAATTTCTTAACACAGTACTCATACTTATTTCCGACGGAAGTTGATACTTTCTGGAGGACTGCAAAACTCTCAGAGGATAAGAAGTCTATCTCTTACCTCCTCCCTATGTCCAAGAAAGAGCCAGCAAAAGAATTTATGTTGACTGCTGACTCCATTGCAAAGAATTTCAATCTTCCTAATGAAGCTGATGCACTGGATAGTGTCACTCTGGCACAAATCAAGGAAGCATGGACACTTATGAGGGCGTACGATGGTGTACCCTACACCCAACACTTTGAAAAGAAAGATCTGGTATCTCAGTACAGACTGCTGGCTGATTTCTGCAGTAAGATTATTGAATGCAGAGTGGGCACATTTGATAAGGTCAACCCCACACAATTTCAAATGATGACTGTTATACTCCTCTCCATCAAAATCAACTGGAGTGAGTACATCTTGAGAAGGTTTAGGGACTGTCTGAACACCACAAATAAACCGTATGGACTTGTTTTGAGTGACCTTCTGTACAGATCAGACTGTGTTTACTCATCTATTCTTCCGCTGAATAAAACCAAGTTTTTGGGAAGAAGGATTCTGACCAATCTATTCAACCCCCCCAAAGTTGGTGGTTCTGCTAAACCAATTTCTAAGCGTCAAACTGTACTTGAAGCGTCTGATGAAGAGGCTAAGCGTCCTGCTCAAGAGGAAGTCGTGAAGCGTCCGGCTGCTACCAAGAAGAGGGCTCCTAGAAAGCCCAAGGCACAAGCTGTTCCTGCTCCTCAGAAGGATGATGAGGATACTGATGAGGATGCACAAGACAAGTTACCTCTCAAGCTGAGGAAGCTAGAAGGAATCATCAAACAAATTGAATTCGATGAACCAGCTGCTACTCCTCCCGCTCAAGCGCTCAAACTCGTTGAAGGAGTCAACATGAAGAAAATCTTCAAGCGTTCCAGGACAAGCAAGCGTCGAGCTGCTCCTGTTCCTGAAGAGCCTGAGACTATTGAGCCAATCGCTCAAAGTGTTGCTGTTGAGACAAGTTCTCAAGGTAAGTTTATTTCTTCCCACAGCATTCCTATTCCTACATCTGTAGAAGATCTTGCTCTTATAGAGGATAGTTCATATGTTAGCCTTAGTTCCAGCTGCTGCTGAAGCATCAACAGACGTCAATCTAGATGTTGAGATGACAGAAGTTGTGGCGATTGCCAAAGACATTGCCATAGAAGCTGATGCAATTGACACTGAGGAACCTGCTCTCAAAGAGGTTCAGTCATCAATCCCTGTTCCAGCTAAAACAAAGGCATGCTCCAAAGGTCCGAGCATTGCTGAAGACGTTACAAAGCCAAGGCACCTCTTCCAACTAGACACGCTGAAGACGATTGATCATTCAATCAACTACATGCCCCCAGCGCTCGAAGAAGATTTCATTCCTGTCGGCTATAATGAAGACAGATATATTGCTGCTGAGAATGATATTACCCTGCTGATTGACATCGACAATAAAATCAGGGATATAGTGTTTAACACTGAGATGACAGAAATTGAGAGGAAATATTATATGGCCATTCAACTATAAAAAACCTCCTGGTCAAATACCATCTTCTCTCATTCTTCAATAAGACAGACAAGGAGGAACAACTCCTAGATGTGATGTGGATCTGGCGTATTACCTTGACTATGGCCACAGCAAGCCTACAGGTTTTTCTCTCAAGGACTACAATATTCGTGTGTATGAGCCACTTCGTCCTAGCTTTCTCAATCCATCAGAGGCAGTCTTGAACCGAGAAGGCTACACACACTTTTCTCACATTGCCAATAGTCCTGAAAATCTAGCTTTGGTCAATCCACTTCACCTATGGAAAAATAAAGTAGTTCATGTCGGTGAGCGTCTCGAATCTCTCACAGATCTGATCCAGACTGAAGCTGATGTATATTTTGATAGCGTCTGGAATGCCAACTACCAGCCTGATAGATATCGCTTTGAATCTATCACAGACAGTCACCATGAAGGCATTAGAGCTATTGTCAACGCTGGCACAGACTACTGCATGAACGAAGTCAATTGGGTTGAAGCGTACGTGGGAAAAAAGTACACTTTCTCCGACTTAGTTCAAGCTCCCCATTTGTTTGGCATAGGCATGCATGACAAGAAGCGTCATTTCGCCAAGTATTGCCTGAAGAAGCATCAACAGAGAGTTGGACCTGTTTTCAAGCTCCCACTAATTAGACATCAAATTGAATAATGTCTGCGTCAAGAGCTTCACAGATTGTTTATTACTCCTCTACATTTCAACGCTCAAGCATCTACCAGTGGCATTACTCAAATTACTAGCCTGAATTTCGCTCCCAGCCACTACGAAGATAATTTTAACTTGATGGTGAAGATTATGACTCCCTTATCCCATTTCGACAAAATCTTCACTGCCAATCTCAGACATTGGAACGGCTCCATCATCAATTCATTTCGAGGATATCCACTGCTCCCTTCTATCCGAAAAGAGGTACTCAATCATTATGAGTTTGTCCTCTCACTGCTAGAAAGAAATCAGGAACTATGCTGCTTACGTGCCTGAAGATCAGCGTTTCAAGTCCTTTCCCTCTGACTGCTTGTTTGGATTTTCTAGAAATTACTCTCCAGATTCCATTTTCTCTATCTGTCAAGCGCCAAACAAAGTCTTTCCGCATCATGTGCTTGATATCATTGGTCCTATGCACATCCGGCCCATTGATAGTCCTCTTCGCACATTTATTTATGGTTTCTGCTGTTCTAGATCTAGACTCACTGAACTTTTGGAAGCTTCGTCCACTTCTCTTGCCGATTTAGCAAATTGGAACTTCCAATTCGATGACTTTCGCCAAACAGATTCAGCGCTAGAGGAAGCCCCTAGTAAGGCAATTGAAGCGTCCACTTCTGAAGTTGCCAGTTTTCCAGCATCTGCTGAAGAACCTGTTCAAGCTTCTTAACCAGAGGACACTCCTGACGCTCCTGAACTGGTTGCTGCTGATATTGCTGAGGATCTCTCTCTTGACATACGAGATACTGTCTTCGATCCAGCGTATCTAGTTTCCATTGACTCTCTCAAACACTCATCCAGATTCAAGTCATCGACTCCTCAAGCGGTTCAATCAGATGAGAGTCAATCTTTTGGTCCTTTGCTCAAATCTGTTCTGGAGGATATCAGAACTCATGCTACTCAAAATGAAAAATCCCTTCACTGGATTAAAGAAGATTTGGCAAAGATTGAGTCTCACGTTATGAGCGCTCAGATTGCTCATATGTGTAGCTCAGCTCAAGCGGCTGTTGGTGAGTGCAGACAAACTTTTCAAGAAATGCATGATGCTAATCACGCCAACCAACTTGCATGAAAGAAGCATTTGAAAAGTGCCTCAACACCCTAGAGACATCTCTGAATGATGCTACCAGCGCCAAGCTCCTCGCACTGTAGGAACGCTTTAACAAGCGTCTGGACGACATTACAGACTCTATGTCTCAGATTGCTCATCAGGTCAGTTTACTTACGGAACACTTTCTGAAGTCTGATGATGGCAATATGGGGGAAGAGAAGAAGAAAGGAGAAAAGAGGAAAGCGTCTAGTTCAAGAGCTCAAGAGCCTCCGCCTCTTAAGCGTCAAGTCTTAATCTCTCCTTCTACGCTAAGTCTCCCATCTTGGATAACTGCTTTTAAAGTAAGTGACTCTGTTGGAGCACCTAGTAGAACACTAAGGGAACCTCCAAGAGCACTATATCCAAATCTACTGACACGCTAATACCTAACGTGCTTGGATAGCAAGTGTACTAGTCGCGGTAGTAATAAAGTGGACTAAAAGTCCGGGTTGTCGAACCACAGGGACTTGAATTTTTAGCTTTTGATTAATGAAAATGGACGAAAGTCAATTGCACTATAACGAGAAACAAGCGAAGAACAAAGAGAAACAGACTATAGATTAAAACTCAAGAGCGATAAACGACTAAGGCACATGCTACAACCTAATCTACGCATCAATATACGTGAGCTACTCTTCGAAATATTATACTCCTATTGCTTTGGTGGAAACTCCTTAATTAACTATTACCCGATGTCTCGGCACATAACAATCCTATGATTGATTGGCGGTTCTCTAAATATGTCTATCCGAGAATCTAATCAATAACCATGCATTAACGTTCTAGAGCTTCCCCGGATAAACCCGGCTAACAGCACCCGAAAATCTTTACCTATTTCTAGGAGCAATTCCACATTAGTTTCGGATGATGTGTTGATTTCTTTGAACCCTAACCTATCTTCTCTCGAATGACTAGATTAGGCACAATAGCAAGCATATGGTGATCAAACACATGATTGGAATAAAAGCACAAAATCAACACACAAAGCAATAGGAGAATTATTACGAAAATTAACTTCACATATAATGATTTGTAAATTAGGCCTTCACATGGCCTTAGTTCTACAAGATTAGCTCATATTCAATAGCTCAAGAAGGTCTAAACCAATCATATACATAGTTATTAACATAAACATGTAAATGAAATGCAAAAGAAACTCCTTATGTCTTGAATGATGATGAATCCTTGCTTGTAGCTTCAATCTCTAGCTCAATCCCCCTTCTTCCCCTTCAATTGTTGATGAAATTGTGGCTCAAAAACCCAGCAAAGTGTCTCCAATCCCAGATTTTCGAACCCCTCTTTGAATCTGAAATTTGGCTTTTAAACAATTGAAAAACGGTTACGCCGGCGCCTAGGCGCGGCCTACGTGGCATACTTTTCTTGGGAGAGAAGTCCGGCGGCGCCCAGGCGTGGATAGTACGGCGCTCGGGCGCGGGTATAACGGGGCCTAGGCGCGAGTAGTGCGGCACCGAGGCGCGGTCAACAGGGATTAAGTTTGTTGTTCTTGATCGGCGCCCGAGCATGGTCAGATCGGCGCCTGGGCGTGGTCGACAGGCTTCAAAAAGTGTCGTGCACCGTTTTTCGCCTTTTTCTTCGTGTGCTCTCGTTCATCACCTGAAATCAGTTAACACCCCAATTAAACGCAACTGTGGCATGATTTAGGCAACAAATAACTCCAACAATATCAGATCATAGGCTTAAAAACACGTAAAAACGCCTCTTATCAACCCCCCCAAACTTATCAATTGCTCGTCCTCGAGCGATAAGCTATAGGTTAGGAAAAATATCATCAAACACGGGAGAAATAAAAAGAAAAAGAGAGAGAGAAAAAAAACAAAAAACTACTTAACTCACTTTCGTGGAGGACACGGTTGCATTTAGCGAATGGAACAAGCCTTTGAACCCTTGAGTTACCTCAAAGGACGAGTTATAGTCTCGTGAGGGTTTGCATATGATATACCCACAAAATCGAAGGATTTTCCACCACACTCAATCAACCCAAATCAATGTGATTAATAACAAAGCAATGGCATGAATTCATCTGTTTAAGCTCAAAGTTATAGATATATACACGTCACATACTTGCTCATGTTACACCTCAATTTTGAAAAGACCATCCTAAGGGTGTAGAGTGAGAAGTCTAAGGTATCATAATCGAGTGGCATTCTTACCACTTTTCAAGCATTAATCCTATATTTTATCGACTTTCGAGTAATCACACGGCATGAGAATTGAGGAAAACTTCATAATCACTTAAAATTTCATCAATTTATCCACTTTGGGTTTTAACTTATGCAAATTTCAACTCACAACATTAGAGGCTAGACCATGTGCAATGTTCGGTTCTCTTAGGCTTTCTATGACACCCTTGTAACGAGCTTTGAGCCAATAACTCCTAAACCGGACGGTTTTAGGGTATTAAGTGTAAAGACACCCCAAAGGGCTTAATCGCTCGAGTGTCAAAGCCCACAAAACCAAACTAGGTCCTTATTCACTTAACACTTGCATTGGCTTGAGCTTAGCTCAAATTAGCATAATAGTACAGTATTCTAGGCATGGTACTCTTCGCCCCCAGTATCTATTAAGCCTGACTTTTGCAGTCATACCAATGTTCAACCTCTTAATTCTTTTTAAGCATACAAAAGCATTCTCAACTCAAAACACATGTGAAACATCTAAGTTAATATTTCCTGGATCAAGCCTTTAAGTGTGTCAAAATGGGTATCCACTCAACGCCTCTACCCTCGACTTATGTGCGCACATGTGACTCATCTTAAGGACAATCTAATCTTGTTTAGGGTCCCTTGAGCAAGGAAACAATGTGTATAATTCTTTTAAGTCCAAATTGATAGAGAAAAGATGCCATTGATTTAACTTAATTAATCTCAATGCATTAATTGAGGGTTTGCAATCCTACCAAATTTTTTTTATTTTTTATTTTTTATTTTTTTAAGGAGATGCTTAAAAAGGGTGCACATTATCACATGTAGAGGTACAAACGTCTCCCCCCCAAAACTTGGACAGAATATAGAACATAAATAATCATGACAATAATGGATCGATTATAAACCCCCGCAAACTTGGAACAAACATTGTCCCCAATGTTCGAAAATAAGAGAGGAGAGTACACGTCACCATAATGGGATGCTGACAAGCAAACCCGAGTTGTCCATTCAGAGTCTGTCCAAAGTTTGGTGACAGCGACGCTGGCGAAAGAAAACCTCACATGCGGGCATCCACGACAAGGTGAAAATGTGCAACCATACTAAACGGGAAAGCATCACATATATCGAAAAGAGAAAGCAACTAAACCAAGCATGCAACACAATATAGAGGAACAAATGATCAAGCATGCATCGAAAATATAAAGGGAAACAACGAAGACAATATCCACAAAACAACAACACCAGAACAAACATTTAACGACAAAAAGGACAGAAAATAGATACAAAATAGGTCTAATTGCCAAACAAGGCGTCCAACTCATCATCACCATCATCTCCACCTCCCTGTAAAGGCTCATCCTCGGCCCGCCCCACTAAATCATCCACATCAATCAAATCATCCGGAGGAGGGTCGGAGTAGGGAGGGAAGTCCGGAGGGTCGGGGTACACAAAGGGGCCACGTCCCACAAAAGCATCCTGAGCCATCGCGACCTGACGAGTGTACGCACAGCTAGCCCGGATCATGTCCTCAAAACGGCTCATCCGCTGATCAAAATGGACGCGCATTTGATCCATTGCGCCCATCAAAGAGTCCATATCCATCGTTCTGGTCGTCCGAGTAGATGTCGACTGCGGGCGAGGCCTAGTAGAGGAGGTCGGGGGAGCAGAGGTAACGGTCTCGAAAAAAGAAAAAGGCGTGCCAGCCAATTCTGTGCCCTTGGTCAGGAAGACCTTAACCCTTGCGATCGAGCAGAGAGCTGTAATCAGCGAGGGGAATATCATATGGCTCTTCTTCGATATATTAGGATCCCCACGCTTCCTTTTCTGCTCGGTCGGGTGGATCAAATGTGTCAACTCAAGGCCCAATTTCCTTATGTGCCCGAGTAGCGTCCGGTGAATCACCCCCGCGAAGTTAATCGTCTTCCGGGTCATAATGCAGAAGATGAGTAAACACCTCTCCTTGTTCGCCTCGGAACTGTTGCCACTCGGGATAAGATTGAAGCGTATGAATTCGAGCAAGAAGGCGGCCTCGGGAAGGAGAAAACGACGGGCCAAGTGTGCATCCCGCTTCGGCCATGTCGTGCCGGGTATAGCAATCACCCCCAAAATCGCTTCCAAGGGCACAGTAAAATTGGGGCGAGCTCGCTGATACTCACACTGCTCAGGGATGGGTAACCCGAGGCATGCACTGATATCCGGAACATCAAAACGGACTGACACATTCCGAAAAGAGACCGAATCCGTGTAGTTGCTAAAACTGCTTGCCGTCTTCCCAATACTAGAAAACGCCCCGGCACTGAAAAATTCGAGAACCCACGGAACTCGAATGGGTTCAAGTGGTCCCCGGAAGCACGTGAGATGATGGAACTCCATGAGGTCGTTTAGGGAAGCCCGTCCTTGGATATCGTAGGGCTTTTCTTTCATAAGCATCCGCCCTTGAATGGCATGGTAGAGTTTTACCACGCCCGGGTGCGAGAACCGGTTGGCCAGAAGAGGGAGCTCGATGGTGGGCTCGGGAACATTAGAAGAGCTCTCCCCGACCTTCTTTTTACGCTTGGTTTGTTTCGAGGATGTGTTAGGCATTCTCCGAAATCTCAGCGGCGTAACGGTACACAACAACAACCCCAAACACCAACAATCGTAACAACCCGAATCCAACAACGGCTCAACGGAATCAGGACAAATAATCTCAACCCACAATTGCTAAACAAAAGGACGACTCTTTATGCAGCAAACGGAAAGTCAACTATCGGAATCAAGCAATGGACAAAATGCACGAGACCCAACTGAAATTACCCCCAGATTTCGCACAAATCAACAAAAACCCCGAAATTTCCGAGTTAAACTCCAATACGCAATTCCAACCACACTTAATCACTAAAATCCGGCCATAACAAGATAAAAATAGCCAATCACAACCACAATAAGGCCCCACACGGCCGAAATATGCAGAAATTCAGGTAAGGGCAAGCCAATCACTAACCTTGTGGTCCAAAATGACACAAATCAGCGATTACCCGTGACCCACAAAGCCCGGAGAGAGAAGGTAGCTGTTCTGGCGGTGAAACAGGGGCGAAATAACGGTGAAATTGGCAGGAATCGGCAGAGAGGTGGTGGTTGGCGGCGGAAATCGAGAGAGAGATGGAGATGATGATGTGAAGTTGACCTAATTGTGACCAAAGAGGGTCTTTTATACCTGAGCGGCGCCTAGGCGCGCGTATGACGGCGCCTAGGCGCTGTAAGCTTCAAGTCCAATTGAAATGCTACTGCTGTCCACGCCTGGGCGTGGGATATTCGGCGCTCGGGCGCGGTGAGATCGGCGCCTAGGCGTGGACTTGGCCGCGCTGGGGCGCGGTTAACAGGAGAGATGTTGTGAACTGGGCTGAACAGCGCCTAGGCTTGGCTGATACGGCGCCTAGGCGTGGCCAGTAGACCGTTTTGAAATCCATTTCCTGGAAAAAAATAAGAAAAAGAAAAGGCTCAACACAAACAAACACAAACGAGACAAAAGAAGAAAAAAAAAGAAGAAACGAAAACAAAGCTTGGGTTGCCTCCCAAGAAGCGCTAATTTATAGTCGTTAGCTCGACTCGGGACAAAGAATTATGGAGGATCTCGGAGAAGGAGGAACACTTTGTCCCTCGGTTCATCAGTTCCGATATACGGTTTTAATCGTTGAGCATTGGTCAAGAACGTTTGCCCTTTGTCCGTTGTGAGCTTGACTGCACCCGATGGATAGACATGGGAAATCAAGAATGGACCCGACCACCGTGACTTGAGCTTCCGGGAAAAAGTCAAAGTCGAGAATTGTAGAGGAGAACTCTCTCGCCTTCATGAAACTCGCGGGGAATGATGTGCTTGTCGTGCCACGTTTTTGTTCGTTCCTTGTGAAGTTTTGCATTCTCATAAGCTTGGTGGCGCCATTCCTCGAGCTCATGAAATTGGAGCAACCGATTTGTACCTACAAGTGTGGAGTCAAAATTTAGAAATTTAGTAGCCCAATAAGCACGATGCTCAAGCTCAACCGGTAGGTGACATGTTTTACCAAAAACGAGGCGATACGGGGACATGCCAATCGGGGTTTTAAACGCGGTCCTATAAGCCCATAAGGCGTCATCTAATTTTAGAGACCAATCTTTTCGAGATGCATTAACCGTTTTTTCAAGAATGCGTTTAATCTCGCTATTAGACACCTCCACTTGTCCACTCGTTTGAGGGTGGTAGGGAGTTGAAATCTTATGCCTTACCCCATACTTGTTCAATAAGTGTTCGAATTGCTTGTTGCAAAAATGGGTGCCCCCCGTCACTAACGATAGCTCTAGGGGTTCCAAAACGAGTGAAAATTCTTTTTCGTAAAAATCGAGTAACCACCCGAGCATCGTTAGTGGGCAAAGCCTCGGCTTCAACCCATTTAGAGACGTAGTCTACTGCAACAAGAATATACTTATTGGAACAAGAACTCAGGAAGGGTCCCATGAAATCAATACCCCAAACATTAAATAACTCACACTCAAGCATGCTATTCAAAGGCATTTCATGTCTTTTAGAGATATTACCCGTGCGTTGGCACCTATCACAAGATTGGACATGCAAAAATGCATCTTTAGAGAGTGTGGGCCAAAAGAAACCTGATTGGAGTACCTTAGCCACTGTTTTAGAAGGCCCAAAATGGCCACCTACCGACATGTCATGGCAATGAGCTAGAACCGATGCGATTTCTTCCTCGGGAATACATCTTCGAATGATGCCATCTGCACAAATCTTAAATAGATATGGTTCATCCCACAAATATTGCTTCACATCAAATAAGAATTTCTTCTTTTGATGAAAAGTGATATCCGGAGGAAGAACTCCCGTGACAAGATAATTTGCAAAATTGGCATACCAAGGAGTATCGTTATGAAGTATAGCATACAATTGCTCATCGGGAAACTCCTCACAAATTGGTTTATCATGCATGCACTCGGGGGTAGGGGTCTCTAGCATCACACATCAATTCGAATGGTAAGCTCCAATCGGGCGGTGCCATGATGGGGGCGGATATCAATCGCTCCTTCAAAATTAGGAATGCCTCCATACAAGTAGAGTCGAAATCAAACGGTGCATCTTTAATGAGCAAGTTAGACAATGGTTTTGCAATTTTGGAAAAATTCAAAATAAACCGCCTATAAAAACCGGCATGCCCAAGGAAACTCCTCACGGCCTTAATCGAGATAGGAGGGGGAAGTTTCTCAATGACCTCAATCTTGGCTCGGTCTACTTCAATCCCTCTATGAGAGACCTTGTGACCTAGCACAATCCCTTCCCGTACCATGAAATGGCACTTCTCCCAATTTAAAACAAGATTGGTTTCCTCACAACGTTTTAAAACACGAGTCAAATGATCTAGACATGTATCAAAGGATGTTCCAAAAACAGAAAAATCGTCGATAAAAATCTCAAGGAACTCCTCAACCATGTCATGGAAAATGGCCATCATGCACCTTTGAAAGGTGACCGGGGCATTGCACAATCCAAATGGCATCCGTCTATAAGCAAACGTACCATAGGGACAAGTGAAAGTGGTTTTCTCTTGGTCCTCGGGATCTATGGCAATTTGATTATAGCCGGAGTATCCATCTAGAAAACAATAAAAATCGTGCCCGGCTAACCTTTCAAGCATTTGGTCGATGAAAGGGAGGGGAAAATGGTCTTTACGGGTGGCGTCATTCAACTTACGATAATCTATGCATACTTGCCACCCGGTGAGCATACGTGTGGGAATCAATTCATTGTTTGCATTTTTAATCACATTTATGCCTCCTTTCTTAGGAACCACATGAGTAGGACTTATCCATGCACTATCAGAGATAGGGTAGATTATACCTGCGTCGAGTAACTTAATGACCTTTTTCTTTACTACCTCTTGGATTTGTGGGTTAGACCTCCTTTGTGGTTGACGTGTAGGCTTGGTGGAGTCCTCCATTAGGATCTTATGCATGCATATAGCCGGGCTAATGACCTTAATGTCCGCAATTGCCCACCCGAAAGCTTTCTTGTTGGCCTTCAACACTCCCACGAGTTGGTCCTCTTGTGCCCCTGTCAAAGAAGATGAGACAATTAAGGGCAATGTCTTATTATCATTTAAAAACACATATTTCAAATGTAAAGGCAACGGTTTAAGCTCAAGGATAGGGGCCTCTTCAATGGAAGGGCGAGGAGGAGCCGAGAGCGATCGCTCTAACTTTTCAACCCCCATAACGAGGTAAGGAGGTTGCTTTTCTAATTCACACACGATTTCCAACTTCTCCTCAATTGCCGAATCAACATCCATGGATTGCAAAAGGCATGCCTCTAGCGGGTCATCTACCATGTGTTCCTGAAATGTCTCACCAATCAAAGTGTCAAATGCATCGATGCGTAAACATGAATCATTATCATATGGATGTTTAAGCACTTTGAATACGTCAAATATAACCTTCTCATCACCCACATGAAGAGTTAGCTTACCATTGGCAACGTCTATGATTGCCTTACACGTAGCAAGGAAGGGTCTCCCTAGAATCAACGGTACTTCTACATCCTCTTCCATGTCGAGCACCACGAAATCTACCGGGAAGTAGAATTTGTCCACTTGCACAATTACATCTTCAATGATGCCCTTCGGGTGCTTAATTGAACGGTCCGCTAATTGCAATGATATCGATGTAGGCTTGGGTGTTCCAAGACCGAGCTTCTTGAAGATAGAATAGGGAAGAAGATTGATACTTGCCCCCGAATCGCATAGCACCTTTTCAAAAGTGAGATGACCAATAGTGCATGGTATGGTAAAGCTCCCGGGGTCCTTGAGCTTGCGAGGCAATTTGTTGAGTAAGACGGCGGAGCTCTCCTCGGTTAGACAAACGGTTTCGTTTTCCTCCCATTTTTGCTTGTTGGAGAGAATATCCTTGGAAAACTTAACATAGTTCGGCATTTGCAAAATAGCATCCACCAAAGGAATATTTATTCTCACCTCACGAAGAATGGATAAAATACGGATGAAACTCGGATCCATCTCCTTCTTTTTCTTCTTCTGTGCATTTGGGAAGGGAAGACGTATCTCAATGGGAGGAGGAGGCGTTGGAGTTGACGAACTAGCCCCGAAGGAAACAGGAGGCGGCGCCTGGGCGTGGCAGTTGGTCCTGACTGGGTGTAGACGGCGCCTGAGCGTGGGCTTCCTCGCGCCTAGGCGTGGACGGCAGTGTTGAATCTTTTTCCGACTGCTTCCCACTTCTCAAAGTGATGGCATGGCATTGATCTTTCGGGTTCCTCTCCATGTCACTTGGTAGAGTTCTCGGGGCTCTACCATTTACCGCGGAGGAGATTTGCCCCATTTGTGTCCTTATATCTTTCATTTCCATGAACATATCCTTCATCATATTACGGAGTTCATTGATTGACGTGTCCGATTTCCTTATATGATCATTAAGTCACTCGTCGATTGTAGGGGGTCGTGCTTGCCCTTGCCCTTGGACATTTGGAATGCCTTGCCTCGGAGGCGGGTTGTTGAAAGGAGGTCGAGGAGCTTGATAAATCCTTGGTTGTGCGTTTTGTGCGGGGTTGGGCCTTTTTGGAAAATTCTCGGGTATGTGAAAGTCCAACCGTTGTCGATTATGATTCCCAACATAATGGACGTCTTCAACCTCCGGTTCCAAAGCCACTACTCCCTCAACCACGTCCTCAACACAAGCAACCTTTTTAGAGGATGAGACCTCTTCATCGTCGGGATAAAGCTCATCGTCCCGGGCCAATTGTTCTATTTTGTCCCATACACGTTGACAATCTAACCCAAGGAGATCTCCACCCGCACCCGCATTGAGCCTATTCCGAATACGCGACCGAACCCCATCATAAAAATGTAGTACTTGTTCATTCAAACCAAAATTATGATCGGGGCATTTTCGGAGCATGCCCTTATATCTAGCCCAAGTCTCGGCTAAAGACTCATTACTTCTTTGCCTAAACCCTTTGATGTTACTCCGGAGCTCATTAATTTTGGAGGGTGGGAAGAATTTGTTTAGAAAGGCATCGACCAACTCAACCCAAGTTGTAATAGATTGCGGAGGTAAGGATTTATACCATGTTGTCGCCCTATCCTTCAATGAGCAATGGAAGACTCTTAGACGAATTGCATCAAGATCCCGTGGGTGATATTGAATGGTCACAAGAGCTTCGTCTATGGTTTCCAAATGAGCGTGAGGTGATTCGTGCGGTTCTCCATAGAAAGGATCTCCTTGCACCATATTAAAGATACGAGCCGTAATGTGGTAGTTGGGTGCAAAGAAGTTAGGCACGACCACGGGCCCCAGAATGGTATGGACCCTAGGTGGTAAACTACCCCGAACCGATGGAAGTTTTGGAGGAGGTGCCCCTTGCATGGCTTGTAGAACACCTTGTAACCACTCCCTATTTTCCGGTAAGTTCATGTCCAAATTATTGGCCATTTCTCTTGCTCGCCTATTAGTCGGAAACACTCGTTCAATTTCGGGCTCCAACTCGTGTAGAGGCTCGTTTGAGGAACGGGTCATGCACCACACAAGAATCTAGCAATTAAACACAAGAACGAAATTAGACTAGTACAAAAAATAAAAGGAAACAAGAAAATAAACAACAAACTAGGAATTATGAAAACGAAAAACGAAAATCAAAAACTAAAATAAACAAAGTCCCCGGCAACGGCGCCAAAAACTTGACACGCTAATACCTAACGTGCTTGGATAGCAAGTGTACTAGTCGCGGTAGTAATAAAGTGGACTAAAAGTCCGGGTTGTCGAACCACAGGGACTTGAATTTTTAGCTTTTGATTAATGAAAATGGACGAAAGTAAATTGCACTATAACGAGAAACAAGCGAAGAACAAAGAGAAACAGACTATAGATTAAAACTCAAGAGCGATAAACGACTAAGGCACATGCTACAACCTAATCTACGATTCAATATACGTGAGCTACTCTTCGAAATATTAGACTCCTATTGCTTTGGTGGAAACTCCTTAATTAACTATTACCCGATGTCTTGGCACATAACAATCCTATGATTGATTGACGGTTCTCTAAATATGTCTATCCGAGAATCTAATCAATAACCATGCATTAACGTTCTAGAGCTTCCCCGGATAAACCCGGCTAACAGCACCCGGAAATCTTTACCTATTTCTAAGAGGAATTCCACATTAGTTTCGGATGATGTGTTGATTTCTTTGAACCCTAACCTATCTTCTCTCGAATGACTAGATTAGGCACAATAGCAAGCATATGGTGATCAAACACATGATTGGAATAAAAGCACAAAATCAACACACAAAGCAATAGGAGAATTATTACGAAAATTAACTTCACATATAATGATTTATAAATTAGGCCTTCACATGGCCTTAGTTCTACAAGATTAGCTCATATTCAATAGCTCAAGAAGGTTTAAAACGATCATATACATAGTTATTAACATAAACATGTAAATGAAATGCAAAAGAAACTCCCTAAGTCTTGAATGATGATTAATCCTTGCTTGTAGCTTCAATCTCTAGCTCAATCCCCCTTCTTCCCCTTCAATTGTTGATGAAATTGTGGCTCAAAAACCCAGCAAAGTGTCTCCAATCCCAGATTTTCGAACCCCTCTTTGAATCTGAAATTTAGCTTTTAAACAATTGAAAAACGGTTACGCCGGCGCCTAGGCGCGGGAAATACGGCGCCTAGGCGCGGCCTACGTGGCATACTTTTCTTGGGGGAGAAGTCCGGCGGCGCCCAGGCGTGGATAGTACGGCGCTCGGGCGTGAGTATAACGGCGCCTAGGCGCGGGTAGTGCGGCGCCGAGGCGCGGTCAACAGGGATCAAGTTTGTTGTTCTTGATCGGCGCCCGAGCGTGGTCAGATCGGCGCCTGGGCGTGGTCGACAGGCTTCAAAAAGTGTCGTGCACCGTTTTTCGCCTTTTTCTTCGTGTGCTCTCGTTCATCACCTGAAATCACTTAACACCCCAATTAAATGCAACTGTGGCATGATTTAGGCAATAAATAACTCCAACAATATCATATCATAGGCTTAAAAACACGTAAAAACGCCTCTTATCATCTACCAATACCTAAAAGAGCAATGTTAGAACAGTTTGACATCTCTCTTCAAAGAGCATCTATTCCAGAACCTTCAGATCCAAGAATTTTAGCTGAAGAGAGGTAGATGTCAGACTTCATCCGAACTTTCAGAATTTGCCTAAGGTATATTGGTATTGATCCAACTGATTGGGATAAACACTTCACTGCTTTCAAGAAGAGACAACAAGAAGAAAATAAGCTCATAATCAACAAAGATCATGAAGCGGTGATGACCTTGGAAGATAATCTGACTGAAGTTATCCGAGCTGAAATGCCCAAGCGATACAAAGTTAGATCAAGTCATTAAAGCTTTTTGATTTGCATTATCTATATTCTTGTCTCTTATATTTTGTTTGTTTAGTTGTAAAAATGCTTGTAATCTTTGATATATATAAAATGCATTTTTCAGCTGAAACATCTCCTTGAAGCGTAACTAACTTTAACTAACCTTATCTAATCAAAACAAACCTTTTTTTGGTTGTCTAACTCTTGAACTATAAACGAGTAAGTATTGCTATCATCAAAAAGGGGGAAATTGTTAGAAATTTCTTGTTAGATGTTTTGATGATGACAATTAGGACTTTTTGTTAGACCCCAAAATATGTAAGTTTGTTTTCAGCTTTGAAGCATTAGATTTGTAATAGGCTTTGTTTTATTTTTATTCTAGATTGTTTGGTTAAGTTATCTTAGACTGAGCATCTGATATGTTCTGAGTGACTTTAGCAGAAGTAAAGTTTGAAGACTCAAGCGCCTGAAGTCTGAATAAAGATGAAGATTCCAAGCGTCCAGAATGACCAGCTACACCAAGCGTCACCTTATAGGATAGAAGTGATTCAAGGTTGAATAAGCGTCTATCAATGACCGACTTCACCTGAATTTATTTCTAAGTCCAAAAGGAGTTTTAATGCAAATATTCTCAATGCATTAAGTGCCAACGGGCATTTAATTCAAATGCATTAAATGCTGATAAGAGCATTAAATGTGATAAGCACTTTCAGACGTACGGAGAAGCCACCCTATTGGACTGTCAATTATTCAAAGACTGCAACACCAACTTTTGTGCAGCAGATTTTCAGGAAAAAGGACAAAAGTGGTTCACTCGCAAAAGTGAGAGACACGCGCTCATGCATGTGTCAAACAGACACTTTTTCCAAGAATGCCTATAAATAGGACTTTATTTCAAACAATATCTCAACCAATATCTCAAACATTCTCTTCAGAGAAACCCACATTACTACTGAGATATTCTTAGTTGTTTGAACTTTATCAAAATCAAACAAACCTTTTAGAAAAACCCCTATCCAAGCCTCGCGATCTGTGTGAAGTCGAAGTTGGATACTTGCCGTATTTCTAGGTGAAAGAAGCAAGGGGATTGAAGTGATTTGGAGCAGAAATTTGTGTGATCAAGGAGCTCAAGTCATCGACCTCCATCTCTCCCTAATTTGTAGAAGATTCTGTGTGATTCTTTGAGAATCATTTTAGTGGATTGCCTCCAAGTGTTCAAGGAGAAGAAAGACGTAGTTGGGATTACACCACCCAACGAACCTTACAAATATTGTTCTTTACTTTACTTTCAGCATTCATATTGTCATATCATAAACTGATAAAGTAAAACTTAATCAAACGCTAAGCAACTAAATACACTTTCTGTGACGCTAAAGCTTTCAAAGAGACGACTCCAAAAATCATTCCGATGTGCTAACACTGATCAAAGAAGTGAACGCTCAAACCTATTTGGTTGTAGTATTCAAGTTTTGAAATCTAAGTTAACTTTCTAAAAACAGTCTTCGTTAGACGCTTCACCAAAGCGCCTAGATTTTAAGTGAACGGTTAAGTCAAGCGACCAAAACCATAATTTTAATACGAATCTTTTTGAAGTCTGAAAAGACTTCAGGGTCTATCCAACCCCCCCCCCCCTTCTAGACCCTTTCGTATGCCACTTGGGACCAACACTATACATAGGTAGAATTTTTAGCGACCAAAGATCAAACTAGTGTAAAGCTTAGAGCGCTAATTCGTCAATTACAAACCTCTAAAGATTTAAAGGTGACAAGAATTAGAAGCGATAGAGGTACTGAATTTACTAATCACATGGTTGCGAAGTTTTGTACAGATATTGGAATAGTTCATGAGTATTCTGCGCCTAGAGCACCTCAATAGAATGGAGTGGCCGAGCGATGGAACAGAATGCTTAAAGAAGCCGCTAGGACGATGTTAGCAGAGTCCAAGCTGCCTCAAAGGTTTGGGGTCAAAGCTATCAATACCGCTTGCTACACTCAGAACCAGTGTAGGATCAACAAGCAACATGAAAAGACTCCATATGAGTTATGGAAGGGACGTAAGCTAAACGTTTCATATTTTCATGTATTTGGTTCAAAATGTTTCATTCATAATAATGAATCCCAAAACCTAAGGACATTTGATCCTAAAGCGGATGAGAGAATCTTTCTAGGCTACGCCAAAAATGGAAAGAGTTTTTGTATCCTAAATAAGATCAAATCAAAGGTTGAAGAATCCATTCATGTTGTGTTTGATGATGTTAACCAAGAACCGAGTGAGGTTAATCATGATGATGTAGGAATTGTAGATCTTGCCCAACAAGCGTCACAAATCAATCTTGGTAATGATAGTGATGATGATGAGATCTTTGTGCCTAATCCTAAGGTTACTCGTGAGGTTATAATGATGATATTGCCAGAAACGCTGATGATCATGAAGAGAATGATCATCAAGAGCAAATTGGAACTGCGAATGATGTAGCAACTGCGCAAGAGACAAATGAGGGTCAAGCGATTGATAATCAAGAGTCTCCCAACCCATTCCAACCAGATCGTAAATGGCTTAGAGATCATCCACCAGAGCTAGTTATTGGAGATATAGGAGCACCTATTAGAACTAGGGCCGCTACAATCAATGAGCCCATGTTCGCAAGCTTCCTATCTCAAATGGAACCAAAGAAAGTGGTTGAAGCGCTCAGTGATTTAAGTTGGGTAGAAGCGATGCAAGAGGAGCTTAACCAATTTGAGAGAAGGTTTGGACGCTAGTGCCAAGACCAACTCACCAAGGAGTTATTGGGACTAGATGGGTTTTTAGGAACAAGATGGATGAAGATGGAATTGTTATAAGAAACAAAGCAAGATTAGTCGCTCAGGGTTATTACCAAAAAGAGGGTATCGATTTTAATGAAACTTAAGCCCCAGTAGCCCGTCTTGAAGCGATTTGGATGTCCCTAACGTTTTTCGCATTCAACAAGTTCACAGTGTACCAAATGGACGTGAAGAGTTGTTTCCTAAATGGTATACTCCAAGAAGAAGTATACGTGGAGCAACCCCCAGGATTCATCAACAGCCATGGGAAAAGTATGGTCTACAAATTGGATAAAACACTTTACGGCCTTAAACAAGCACCAAAAGCATGGTATGACACTCTCTCTCTCTTCTTAATAAGTAAAGGATTTTCAAAAGGCAGCGTTGATACAACGTTATTTAAAATTACTCGTAATGAAGATATTCTCTTAGTCCAAATTTATCTTGATGATATTATATTTGGTTCTACTAATAAGCGTCTGTGTGAGAAATTTTTGAAAATGATGCAAGAACAATTTGAAATGAGCATGATGGGTGAATTAACTTTCTTCTTAAGATTACAAGTTAAACAACTCCCTAATGGCATATTTATTAACCAAGCTAAATAGACAAGAGATATGATTAAGAAATTTGGTATGAAAAATGCATCATCTTCAAAAATTCCAATGAGCCAAACGCTTAAGTTAGATAAAGATGAAAGTGGAAAGAAAATTGATATCACTAACTATAGAGGTATCATTGGATCACTTCTTTATCTTACCGCTAGTAGACCTGATATTATGTTTTCAGTATGCATGTGTGCACGCTTTCAAGCAGATCCGAAAGAATCACACTTAATTGCTACCAAGAGAATCCTTAAATATCTAAAAGGCACACAAATTGTTGGCTTATGGTATCCAAGAGACTCTCCTTTTGAACTAATTGGTTATTCAGACGCAGATTTTGCAGGATGCAAAATAGATAGAAAGAGTACTAGTGGTACATGTCAATTTCTAGGTGATAGATGAATTTCGTGGCATAGTAAGAAATATCAATCCATAGCGACTTCTACCGTTGAGGTAGAATATGTAGTCACTAGAAGCTGTTGTGCACAAATCCTTTGGATGAGGCAACAACTTAGAGATTATAGAACAATCTTAGGTACTACCCCAATCCATTGTGATAACCAAAGCGCTTTAGCTATGACCCAAAACCCAATCCTTCATTCTAGAACTAAATACATTGACATTCACTGCCATTTCTTTCGTGACCATGTTCAAAAGAAAGATATCTCCATACATTTCATTGGTACTAACAAACAATTGGCATATATCTTCACCAAAGCGTTCAATGAACAACGTTTTCTCACTTTGAGAAGTGAATTAAGTACGATTGATTTAAACGATTAATCATAAAACATCATATCTTTCATAGGCATTTAATTTAGGGGGAATCCATTTTATTATTATGTCTAAAAGCAATTTCAAATTGAAATGACTTATCAATTTTACGGGGAACTTTAAAATTGCGCTTACTCCAACCAATAAGCGTCTATGATCAAAAATGATTTTCAAAATTCTGTGCATTGATCATTAACGTTTATCTTTTATACATGACAAAATCAATCTCTAATAAAATTAAATAAATAAATCTTTTAAAAGCGATTGAATTTTATTAAAAGATTGCAGCGTTAAAGATATTCCCACTTAAGCGCTAAGAAACTTTTTCTGAAAAACATGCATTGTTTTCATCGCTAAAAGGTAGCGTGTGTATAGTCCAAAAAGGTAAGATTTGACAACTGCCCACGCGCTCCTATCAAATCAAACTGACGGCTAATGATTCCTATCTAAAATAGGCGGTTCAGTAAATGCAAGTGTCTGGGAACGTGTCAGTGTGCCATCAGACG
Source organism: Buddleja alternifolia (assembly GCA_019426215.1). Taxonomy (NCBI): domain Eukaryota; kingdom Viridiplantae; phylum Streptophyta; class Magnoliopsida; order Lamiales; family Scrophulariaceae; genus Buddleja; species Buddleja alternifolia. Next base: position 6,192,217 of record CM033406.1, read on the forward strand.
CGTGTAACTCACGCTGAACATTTTCAAAAATCTCAAATGTTTTTGAAAAGTAACTGCAAACTCCAAAATTTTATATTTCACAGCAGTTAACCTAATTTATCGTGCCTTTTATATCCGTCTTTATGATTAAATGGCTCAGATTTAATGTTCTCTTTCCCAAGTTAATTACTTGACACGTGGCATTTATCTAAGCTATTGAGGAGTTATTTTTTTCTTCTATTTAAACCCTTCCAACTTTTACAGAAAAACTTTATCCCTTTCAAATTCCCTTTTCTGTAAAAATTCTCTCAAAGGAAAAAAGGATTTCTTGCAAACTCTCTCAAAGCTTCAATCTTTCATCAATGGCGCCACCAAAATCTTCGAAAACTGCCGCCGAAAAATCTGCTAAGTCCAAAACTGAGAAGCCAGTAACAGTCAATGTCGGATTCCTAGTAAACTGGGAGTATCTTTTCAAAAACTAAAACTTCCCTTTGAGGACCATTCTTCCTCTCATCGAAGAACCAGGTCTAAGACAAATGTTGACTTCCCATTCCAATCTTCATGATGAAGAAACCCTGTTCTTCTTTCAAAATGCTGTGATTTCAGACGATGGGAATTATATCTCTTGTGTCTTTCCTTTTGCCCAAGAAACCTTTGTTGTCACCCCTCAATTTCTATCTTGCCTACTGGAACTACCTAATGATGGTGGAGAAGTTGAAGCAGTGACCTCTGGAAACGCCACCAAGGTCTGGGAACTAGTCAAGAAGGATGACGTGGAAGTTGCATATGAAGCGAATTTCAAGAAGAATGACATGAAAGGAGAATATGTCATTCTAGCTGATATCTGCTCCAAAATGATCGAATGCAGGAAAGGAAGATTTGATAAGATCTCCAACATTCAATACAAGATGATAACGGCCATTTTGACCAAGTTGAAGATAAACTGGTCTCAGTATGTCTTTAATCGCTTTAAGGCAGCGATGGCAGAATCTGTAAATCCTAAGCCTTATGGGATTGTTTTAAGCCTGTTGTTAAGCGCTAGCGGTTACGTTAATACCGCAGGTAAAAAGGTTCCAGCGCTTAAATTCTACGGCAAGAAAATGATCGGAGAACTGCTAAAACCCAAGCGACAGGGTGGTGCAGTTGTTCCCAAGGAGGAACGTGAGCGACTTCGAGTTGAAGGAGTTGTTTGTAGTGATGATGAGGAACAAGCGACATCGTCTTCATCACCATCTTCCGAAGAAGTGGTGGTTACGCGACCTAGAAAGATCATCTTGAAAGTCACTGAGCCAACCAAGTCGGAGAAGAAGAAGGAGATCAAGAAAAAGTAGAAGTCTCCCTCTCCCTCTCCCACTCCAGCGTTTAACTTCTCTCCGGAAGAAGAAGAAGCAGAAGAGAAAGAAGTACAGCTAGCACGCAAACATGTTCCTTGGTCCACTCCAACAGGATCAACATGCGCTCCAGCCGAGCCAGCGCTTGAAGAACCAGCGAGTGTTCCTTCCCCTCCGCCTGCTGATGCTGTTCCTGAATCTATTCCCATTTCTGGAGCTCTTTCGATAGAATTAGCTAGCGATCGGGGTAAGTACTTGTCTTAGATAATGTATTTTATCCTTTCCGGTGTTTTTCTTATTAACGTTAGGATAAATTGTTTCTTTCAGCATTTAGGGAACATACTATCCAGTATACTTTTAATTTATTAGAAGGATTCAAAATCCCAATTCGTGTTGATCCCCTTACTTCATTCCTCAATTGTTATGAATTTCATGTTACATGTTTTGATGATGACAATTAGGACTTTATGTTAGACCCCAAAATATGTAAGTTTGATTTTAGTAGAAATCATGTATAAGCTTTGAAGCGTTGTAATAGGCTTTATAGGCTTTGTTTTGTTTTATTTTAGATTGTTAGGCTAAGTAGTCTTAGGCTGAGTGTCTGATAATTTTTGAGTGAGTTTATCAGTGGTAAAGTTTGAAGACTCAAACGCCTGAAGTCTGAATGAAGATAAAGTCTCCAAGCGTCCAAATGACCAGCTATATAAAGCGTCACCCTATAGGACAGAAGTGATTCAAGGATGGATAAGCGTCCATCCATGACTGATTTCACCTGAATCTATTTCTAAGTCCGGTAGGAGTTTTATGGAAATATTCTCAATGCATTAAGTGTCAATGCGGCATTTAATTCAAATGCATTAAATGATGATAAGAGCATTAAATGTGATAAGCACTTTCAGACATACGGAGAAGCCACCCTATTAGACTATCAACTATTCATAGACTGGAGCACCCACTTTTGTGCAACAGATTTTCAGGAAAAAGGACAAAAGTTGTTCACTCGCGGAAGAGAGAGACACGCGCCTGTGCATTTGTCAAACGGACACTTTCTCCAAAAATGCCTATAAATAGGACTTCAACAAAAAGCCACAAAACAATGAATTTCTAAGCCAAATTGTTGTTACATTGAAGTCCCATTCCTTAAACTTTCAGAAAAGCCATAATATTCAAGAAAACATTCTCTTTGCTTTTCTTCAATTCTTGAGACAGTCAACCAATATCTCAAACATTCTTTTCGAAGAAACCACATTACTATTGAGATATTTCCAGTTGTTTGAACTTCATCAGAATCAAACAAACTATTTAGAAAACCCCATCCGAGCCGCGATCTGTGTGAAGTCGAAGTTGGATACTTGCATTATTTCTGGGTGAAAGAAGCAAGGGGATTGAAGTGATTTGGAGCAGAAATCTGTGTGATCAAGGAGCTCAAGTCATCGACATCGATCTCTCCCTAATTTGTAGAAGATTCTGTGTGATTCTTTGAGAATCATTTTAGTCGATTGCCTCCAAGTGTTCAAGGAGAAGAAAGATGTAGTTGGGATTACACCACCCAACGAACCTTACAAGTATTGTGTCTTTTACTTTACAGTCAATTCTAGACACCCTAATACCTAACGTGCTTGGATATCAAGTATACTAGTCGTGCGTAGTAATAAGTGGACTAAAAGTCCAGGTTGTCGAACCTCAAGGACTAGGTATTTTCGTTTATGATTAACAATAAAAGAAAGACAATTAAAATAACGTGCAAGAATTGATTGATTAAACGAAGGATGAAAGAGGAACGAGCTATAGATTAAAACTCACGTATGATTGAATTAACGTTCTAGAGCTTCCCCGAACAAATCCAGCTAACAGCACCCGAAAATCTTTACCTATTTCTAGGAGCAATTCCTCATTTGTTTCAGATGATGTGTTAATTCCCTTGAACCCTAACCTATCTTCTCTCGAACAACTAGATTAGGCAAGATAGCAAGCATATGGTGATCAAGCACATGATTGGAATAAAAGCATAAAATTAACACACAAAGCAATAGGAGAATTAATACAAAAATAACTTCATATATATTGACTCATAAATTTGGCCTTCACATGGCCTTAGTCTCACAAATTTAGCTCATAATCAATAACATAAAAGAACCTAATGTAGTCATATACATAATCATCGACAATTATGTAATGAAAAACATATAAAAACTCCCTATATTGCTTGATTGATGATGTATCCGAGTCAAGAGCTTCAATCCCAAGCTAAACCTCCTTCTTAACCTCTTAGAGTTGATGAGGAATGGCCCAAAACCCAGCAAATCCAATTTTATACTTCCAGAATTCTGTTATCGCGGCGCCTGGGCGCGCGTCGATTGGCGCCTAGGCGCAGCCTATGTGGCGTGTGTTTCTTGGGGCAAAAGCTCAAGGGCACCCAGGCGTGGAGAATGGAAGCGCCCAGGCACAAGAGGTGTAGCGCCTAGACAGGGGTGTTTAGGCGCCTAGGCGTGGCTCTACTAAGCCTAACTTCTGTCTGCTAGGATCGCGCCTGGGCGCTGGTAAAGTGGCGCCTGGGTGCCTCACTGCGAAGCCTTGAGTAGAGTTGGATAAATAAGTCGTCTTTTTGCGCTTTTCTTCGTTCATCGTCGCTTACTACCTGAAATCAATTTACACACATATTAAACGCATGAGTGGCACGAAATAAACTATATACGGGCCTGAATTATCACTAAAAAGGCCTAAAAACTCATGCGAAAATGACTCCTATCAACCCCCCCAAACTTATCAATTGCTCGATCTCGAGCAAGAAAAGGCATAAGATACGAGATCATTATCAAACACAGGGAAAACAATAAAAAGAAAGTACCTAACTCACTTTCGTGCAGTACACGGTTGCATTTAGCGGATGTAACAAGCCTTTGAACCCTTGAGTTACCTCAAAGGACGAGTTATAGTCTCGTGAGGGTTTGCAGATGATATACCCACAAAATCGAGAGATTTTCAACCCCGATCAATCAACGCAAATCAATATGATTAATAAAACACATTGGTATGAATTCATCTGTTTAAGCTCAAATTTACATATATATACACGTCACACACTTGCTCATGTTACGCCTTAACATCGAAAAGATCATCCTACGGGTGTAGTGTAATAAATCTCAAGCATTATAGTCGAGTGGCATTCTTACCACTTTTCAATCATTAATCCCATATCTATCAACTTTCGATTAGTCACATGGTACGAGAATTGAAGAAAACTTCATAGCCACTAAAAATGCATCACTTTAGGCTTTAACTTATGCAACGTTCAACTCAAAACATTAGAGACTAGACCATGTGCAATGTTTGATCCTCTTAGGCTTTCTATGACACCCTTGTAACAAGCTTTATGCCAATAACTCCCAAACCGGACGGCTTTAAGGTATTAAGTGTAGAGACACTCCTAAGTGCTTAATCGCTCGAGTGTCAAAGGCCACAAAACCAAACTAGGTCCTTATTAATCTTTACACTTGCATTGGCTTGAGCTTAGCTCAAATTAGCATAATAGTACAATATTCTAGGCATGGTGCTCTTAGCCCCAGTATCTATTAAGCCTGACTTTTGCAGTCATACCAATGTTCAACCTCTTTTATTATTGTTAAGCATACAAAGCTAACATTCTCAACTCATAACATATGTGAAAATTCTAGATTGATATTCCGGGATCACGCCTTTAAGTGTTTCAAAATGGTTACCCACTCAACTCCTCTACCCTCGACTTATGTGCATATGTGAATCATCTTAAAGTCAATCTAGTCTAGTTTAGGGTGCCACAAGCAAGGAACGATGTGCATAGTCATTAAAATCCACATTGATAGAGAAACATGCCATGTATTCAAATTAATCATTCTCAATGCATCGAGTGAAGGGTTGAAATTCTATCCCAAAAAATTTCAAAATTTCACAAAATTGCACAAGCTTCACATGTAGAGGTACCACCCCTCCAAACTTGGACCGAAATATCTAAAACATGGATAAATATGACTATAATGGATCTAGTACTCCACGCCCCCAAACTTAACATGAACATTGTCCCCAATGTTCGAAAAAGAAAAGGGTAAAGTACACATCACCATAGGGTTGCTGAAAAGCAAACCCGAGTCCACTAAGGCAATTGAGTCCAAGAGTGGCAACCGCGGTATCGGCCACGATGTCAACCACTGAATGTGGCGTTGAGATCCTTCGGCGCCTAGGCGCTCAATTTGTGGCGCCTGGGCGCGGGGGAATGTGCGCTGGGGCGCGTATCTGGTGGAGCTCGGGCGCCATGATACGAAACAAAGTGAGCTCCTGGGATCCTTAGGCGCCTAGGCACGGTATAGTCGGCGCTTGGGCGCGGGTCACCTGTTGTGTAGGATTTCCATTTCCTATTTCAAAAGAAGAAGAAAAACACTTAAACACGAACCAACAAGGATTTAAAGCGAGAAAATAAAGCAACGAACGGGAAAACCCGAGGAAATGAAAAAGAAACAGAAAGAAAGCTTGGGTTGCCTCCCAAGAAGCGTTAGTTTAGAGTCGTCGGCTCGACTTAAGGCGAGAAATCATGGAGGGTCCTCGAGGATGATGGACACTTTCTCTCTCGGTCCATCCAGCCTGGCATATGGTTTCAAACGTTGAGCATTAGTCAAGAAGTCTATCCTTTATCCATTGTAAGCTCGACGGCGCCCGATGGATAGGCATGGGAAATCAAAAATGGGCCCGACTATCGAGACTTAAGCTTCCGAGGGAAGAGTCAGAGTCGAGAGTTGTATAGTAACACCCTCTCTCCCTTATGGAACTCTCAGGGGAGGATATGCTTGTCATGCCACATTTTGGTACGCTCCTTGTAGAGTTTTGCGTTCTCATAGGCGAGGTGACGCCATTCTTCGAGCTCGTTGAGTTGTAGCAAATGTTGTGTACCTACACGTTGAGAGTTAAAATTCAAAAACTTGATGGCCCAAAAGGCACGATGCTCAAGCTCAACGGGGAAGTGACATGTTTTGCCAAAAACAAGACGATACGGGGACATGCCAATTGGGGTTTTATAGGCGGTCCTATAAGCCCAAAGAGCATCATCTAACTTAAGGGACCAATCCTTTCTTGATGCATTGACCATTTTTTCTAAGATGCGCTTAATCTCCTTATTTGAAACCTCCACTTGGCCACTCGTTTGCGGGTGGTATGGGGTCGAAATTTTATGCCTCACCCCGTACTTGTTCAATAAAAGCTCGAACTGTTTGTTGCAAAAGTGGGTGCCCCCGTGACTAATGATGGCTCGGGGAGTTCCAAATCGAGTAAAAATATGCTTCTTTAGAAAACAAGTGACTACCCGAGCATCATTAGTGGGCGAGGCCACGGCTTCCACCCATTTGGAGACATAGTCTACCGCAATAAGGATGTATTTGTTTGAACAAGAACTGGGGAAAGGCCACATAAAGTCCATACCCCATACATCGAACAACTCACACTTTAACATGCTATTTAAAGGTGTTTCATGACATTTAGAGATGTTCCCCATTCGTTGACATCGATCACATGATTTGACATAATGATATGCATCTTTAATAAGAGTAGGCCAGAAGAAACCTGATTGGAGAATCTTAGCTACCGTTTTGGAGGGCCCAAAGTGGCCACCCACCACCATATTATGACAATGAGAAAGGATAGAATTCACTTCCATTTCGGGTATGCAACGTCGAATTAAGCCATCTGCACAAACTTTGAATAGAAAGGGTTATTCCCATAGATATTGCTTCACATCAAATAGAAATTTCTTCTTTTGATGAAAAGTGATATCCGGGGGAAGGAGGCCCGTAACAATGTAATTGGCAAAGTTAGCATACCAAGGTGAAATATTGTCAGAAATAGCAAGGAGGTGTTCATCCGGGAATTCCTCACGAATGGGTGTCTCATCTAACGGATCATTCACTAGCTCTAATCGTGAGAGGTGGTCGGCTACTACATTCTCGGTGCCTTTCTTATCTTTTATCTCTAAATCAAATTCTTGTAGTAACAAAATCCACCTAAGGAGTCTCGGTTTGGCATCTTTCTTGGCAACCAAATATTTTAAGGCTGAATGATCGGTGTAAACTATCACTTTGTTTAGCACGAGGTAAGAGTGGAATTTGTCGAATGCAAATACTATGGCTAGTAACTCCTTTTCCGTGGTGGCATAATTCAATTGTGCGTCGTTAAGAGTTTTACTAGCATAGTAAATGGTTCGAAATAACTTTTCCTTTCTTTGGCCAAGGACCGCTCCAACTGCGATGTCACTCGCATTACACATCAACTCGAATGGTAAGCTCCAATCGGGGGGTGACATGATAAGGGCGGAGACCAAACGTTCCTTCAAAGCGAGGAAGGCCTGCATACAAGAAGAATTGAAATCAAACAGTGCATCCTCGACAAGCAAATTAGACAAAGGTTTCGCAATTTTAGAGAAGTTCAAGATAAATCGCCTATAGAAACCGGCATGCCCGAGAAAACTCCTAACGGCTTTGACCGAAGTGGGCGGGGGAAGTTTTTCTATGACATCAATCTTGGCTTGGTCCACTTCAATCCCTTTTTGAGAGATCTTGTGGCCAAGCACAATTCCCTTCCGGACCATTAAATGACATTTTTCCCAATTCAAAATAAGGTTGGTTTCCTCACAACGTTTTAGCACATTATTCAAATGAGCAAGACATGTATCAAAAGTTGTTCCGAACACAGAAAAGTCATCCATTAAAATTTCGAGGAAATCTTCAACCATATCATGAAAAATCGCCATCATGCATCTTTGAAAGGTGGTCGGGGCATTACACAAACCAAATGGCATCCTTCTATAAGCAAATGTGCCATAAGGACAAGTGAAAGTGCTTTTCTCTTAGTCCTCGGGATCGATGGCAATTTGATTATAGCCGGAGTAACCACCGAGAAAACAATAAAAATCATGCCCGGCTAACCTTTCAAGCATTTGGTCAATAAAAGGGAAGGGGAAATGATCCTTATGGGTGGCATCATTCAATTTATGGTAATCTATACACACACGCCACCCGCTAACCATACGAGTTGGGATCAATTCATTATTCGCATTCTCAATTACCGTTATCCCCCTTTCTTTATTACCACTTGGGTAGGGCTCACCCACGCACTATCAGAAATAGGATAGATTATACCTGAATCGAGCAATTTTATCACTTCCTTCTTTACTACCTCTTATATTTGTGGGTTTGACCTCCGTTGTGGTTAGCGTGTAGACTTGGCGGAGTCCTCCATAAGTATCTTGTGCATACATATCACTGGACTAATGCCTTTGATGTCCACAATTTTCCAACCGAAAGCTCGTTTGTGAGACCTCAACACTGTCATTAGTTGCTCTTCTTGTGGTCCTGAAAGAGATGAAGAAATGATCGATGGTAGTGTCTCATCATCGTTTAAACACACATATTTAAGGTGGGAGGGGAGGGGTTTGAGTTCGAGAGAAGGGGGTTCTTTAATAGATGGGCGAGTGACTCTCGACAATGATCTATCAACTTTGATGAAGCCTCTCGAATGATAGGAAGATTTGCATTCCAAGCTTAGAATGCTTTCCACTTGATCATCACTCTCCAAGTCCACTTGTATGGAGTTCATAAAATCCCGTTCGAATGAATTTTCAATCGTATTGCCCTGCAAATACTCAACAATCAACGGGTCAAACGTATCAATTTGAAAACACGAGTCATGATCAAGAGGGTGTTTGAGGACTTTGTAGACATCAAAGGTAACCTTGTCGTCGCCCACATTCAAAGTTAGCTTACCATTGGCAATGTCAATCACCGCCTTACCCATGGCTAGAAATGGTCTCCGATCCCTAGGATTAATGGCACCTCCACATCTTTCTCCATATCAAGGATCACAAAATCAACCAGGAAATAAAACTTGTTGACTTGGACAATAACATCTTCGATTATCCCCTTAGGCCTCTTGATTGATCGTTCGGCGAGTTGAAGGCTCATTGAGGTCGGCTTGGGATTGCCAAGGCTTAACTTCTTAAATAGCGAATACGGGAAAAGATTAATGCTAGCCCCCGAATCACATAAAACTTTCTCGAACGACAAAGACCTAATTGTGCACAGGATTGTGAGGCTCCCGGGATCTTGGAGTTTAGTTGGCAATTTATTGTACAATACGGCGGAGCATTCTTCAGTGAGACAAACCGTCTCATTTTCCTCCCACTTCTGTTTGTTGGGGAGTATGTCTTTGAAGAAATTCACATAATTCGGCATTTGGAGAATGGCATCAATAAACGGAATGTTAATCCTCACCTCACGAAGGATCGCCAAAATTCGAAGAAAGCTCGGATCCATCTCCTTCTTTTTCTTCTTGTGTGCATTTGGGAAGGGGAGACGAACCTCGATAGGAGGAGAAGGCGTTGGAGTTGCGGAATTAAAACCGGGTGAAACAGGAGGCGGCGCCTGGGCGTGTATATCGGCGCCTAGGCGCGGATCTTGTGGCGCCTGGGCGTGTGACATAGGGCGCTCGGGCGCATGACTGCAAACTGATTCATCTTGCAGGGGCATAGGTGGCTCCTGGGCACCATAGGATGGGCGCCTAGGCGCGGAACTGTGAATCTCCTATTCAGAGCAGGGGAGATCTGGCGCCTAGGCACGGAACGGCGAAGCTCCTGTTCAGAGCAGGGAAGATCTGGCGCCTGGCCGCCATAAGAGGGGCGCTTGGGCGCCGATGTACTGGCAGTTTCACTCTCCAATTGTTTTCCAAATCTCAAGGCTATGGCATTGCATTGAGCCTTCGGGTTTTTTTTCGTGTCGCTTGGTAGAGTCCCTGGGGCTCTACCATTCACCGCATTGGAAATTTGACCCACTTGTGTTCGCAAATCCTTCGTCTCCATAAACATATCCTTCATCATACTCCGAAGTTCGTTGAATGACGTATCGGACTTCTTCATGTGAGCATCGAGTCTCTCATCAGTTGTGGGAGGTCGCACCTACACTTGACCTTGTCCATTGAAGTTGCCTTGCCTCGAGGGTGGGTTATTGAAAGGTGACCGTGGAGCTTGATAGATCCCCGGTTGTGCGTTTTGTGCGGGGTTGGGCCTTTTTGGAAAATTTTCGGGTACATGAAAGGTTAACTGGTGTCGATTATGATTCCCAACAAAATTTACATGTACAACCTCCGGTTCCGGGGCAACCACTTCCTCTAACTCTTGCAAACAAGCAACCCGTCGATTTAATGGAGAAAGCTCATCATCATCTTCGGGGTAAAGTTCATCCTCCCTAACCATTTGCTCAAGCTTAATCCACACGGTCCTACTATCAAGGCACAAAAGGTCACCACCGGCTTCCACATTGAGTCAGTGTCGAATCCGAGATCGGACTCCATTATAGAAATGTTGAACTTGCTTGTCTCAAGTATAGTTGTGATCGGGACACTTTCGAAGCATACCCTTGTACCTTGCCCATGCGGATGCTAAGGACTCGTTCCTTGTTTGTTTGAACCCCTTAATCTCACTTCTAAGCTCGTTGATTTTTGATGGAGGGAAGAATTTGTTTAGAAACTCATCTACTAGATCATCCCATGTTCCAACTGATTGAGGGGGCAATGACTTGTACCAAAGAGTAGCCTCATCATTCAAGGAGAAGTGAAATAGTCGGAGGCAGATGGCATCAAGGTCTCGTGGGTTGAATTGCATAGTAGATATCACATTCTCGAAGTGATCGAGGTGGTCATGAGGTGAGTCTCTTGAGTCACCATAAAAAGGCTCCGCTTGAACCATCCTGAACATGTGAGAAGGAATGTGGGAATGTGGAGTAGCAAAATCCGGGAAGATAATGGGTCCCGGTGTAGTGTGTACCCGGGGTGGTTGATTACCACGAACCGATGGAGGAGGCGGTGGAGGTGCCGATTGCATAGCTTGAAACAGATTTTGCAACCACTCCCTATTCTCCAGAAGATTCATATCGGGGAAGTTCCCATTCGGATTTTGATTGAGATTGTGTGCCATTTCTCGAGCTCTTCTACTATCCCAAAGAACACGCTCAATCTCGGGCTCGAAATCGTAGAGGGGCTCATTGGATGAGCGGGTCATGCACCACAAACCAACCCTATCAATTGAGCACAAGAAACAAAAATTAGACTAATACGAAAATAAAGAAAACAAGAAGATGAACAACAAACGAGGAATTATGAAGATGTAAATAAAAAATCAAAAACTAAAATAAAAAAGTCCCCGGCAACAGCGCCAAAAACTTGACACGCTAATACCTAACGTGCTTGGATAGCAAGTATACTAGTCCTGCGTAGTAATAAGTGCACTAAAAGTCCAGGTTGTCGAACCTCAAGGACTAGGTATTTTAGTTTATGATTAACAATAAAAGAAAGACAATTAAAATAACGTGCAAGAATTGATTGAATAAACGAAGGATGAAAGAGGAACGAGCTATAGATTAATACTCACGTATGATAAAATGACCAAGGCACATGCTACAACCGAATCTACTCGTCAATATATATGGTTACTCCTCCAATTATTAGACTCCTATTGCTTTGGTGGAAACTCCTAAGTTAACTATTACCCGATGTTTCGGCTCATAATAATCCTATGATTAATTGACGGCTCTCTAAATATGTCTATCCGAGAATCTAATCAATAACCACGAATTAACGTTCTAGAGCTTCCCCGAATAAATCCAGCTAACAGCACCCGAAAATCTTTACCTTTTTCTAGGAGCAATTCCTCATTTGTTTCGGATGATGTGTTAATTCCCTTGAACCCTAACCTATCTTCTCTCGAACAACTAGATTAGGCAAGAGAGCAAGCATATGGTGATCAAGCACATGATTGGAATAAAAGCATAAAATTAACACACAAAGCAATAGGAGAATTAATACAAAAATAACTTCATATATATTGACTCGTAAATTTGGCCTTCACATGGCCTTAGTCTCACAAATTTAGCTCATAATCAATAACATAAAAGATCCTAATGTAGTCATATACATAATAATAGACAAGTATGTAATGAAAAACATATAAAAACTCCCTATATTGCTTGATCGATGATGTATCCGAGTCAAGAGATTCAATCCCAAGCTAAACCTCCTTCTTAGCCTCTTAGAGTTGATGAAGAATGGCCCAAAACCCAGCAAATCGCCTCCAATCTCCCAGATTTCGAACCCCTGAAATGAATTGAAAAATCCAATTTTATACTTCCAGAATTCTATTATCGTGGCGCCTGGGCCGCGTCGATCGGCGCAGCCTACGTGGCGTGTATTTTTTGGGGCAAAAGCTCAGGGGCGCCCATGCATGGAGAATGGAGGCGCCCAGGTGCGAGAGGTGTGGCGTCTAGGCGCGGGTGTTCAGGCGCCTAGGCGTGGCTCTGCTAAGCCTGACTTCTATCTGCTAGGATCGCGCCTGGGCGCGGGTAAAGTGGCGCCTGGGCGCCTCACTGCGAAGCCTTGAGTAGAGTTGGATAAATGAGTCATCTTTTTGCTCTTTTCTTCGCCCATCGTCGCTTACTACCTGAAATCACTTTACACACATATTAAACGCACGAGTGGCACGAAATAAACTATATACGGGCCTGAATTGTCACTAAAAAGGCCTAAAAACTCATGCAAAAACGACTCCTATCAATTCTCTTATCTATCATATCATTGCATAAATTGATTAAGTAAAATACAATAAAACGCTAAGCAACTAAGAAACAACTTGTGATGCTAAAGATTTTCAAAAGAGAAGACTCTAAAATTATTCCGCTGTGCTAATACTGATTAAAGAACTGAACGCTTAAACCTACTTGGTTAAAGGATTCAAATCTTGAAGTTTAAGTTGACTTTCTAAAAATAGTCTTCATCAGACGCTTAGCCTAAGCGTCTATATTTCAAGTAAATGCTCAGTCAAGCGTCTACATTTCAATCGTCCAAAACCATTTTAATAAGAAACTTTTTGAAGTCGAAAAAGACTTCAGGGTCTATTCCCCCCCTCCCCTCCCTTCTAGACCCTTTCGTTTGCCACTTGGGACCAACAAGTGGTATCAGAGCGGTTAAAGTAGATCCCAAAGCCTAAAGACATTTGATCCTAAAGCGGATGAGGGAATCTTTCTAGGCTACTCCAAGAATGGAAAGAATTTTCGCATCCTAAATAAGATCAAATCAAAGGTTGAGGAATCTATTCATGTTGTTTTTGATGATGCTAACCAAGAACCGAGTAAGGTAGATATAAATTATGTAGGAGTTGAAGATCTATGTCATCAAGCGTCTAAGATCACCATTGATGATGACAGTGACGACGATGATGAGATCTCAGTGCCACCTCCTAAGACCACTCATGAGGTTACTCTAGATAACAATGTAAGAAATGTTGATGATCATGAAGAGAGTGATCATCAATAGCAAACAAGGATTTGTGAACTTGAAGCGCCTACGCAAGAAGGTAGTCAAGCGTCTGATCGTCAAGCGCCTGTTCAACCTCTTAACCCTTTCCAACCAGATAGACTATGGCTACGTGATCATCCACCTGAGCAGATTATTCGAGATATTGGAGCACCTGTTAGGACTAGAGCCGCAACACTCAATGAGGCCATGTTCACAAGCTTTTATCTCAAATGGAACCTAAGAAAGTGGATGAAGCGCTAAGTGATCCAAGTTGGATTGAAGCCATGCAAGAAGAGCTTAATCAGTTTGAGCGTAGTAAGGTTTGGACGCTAGTACCACGACCAATTCACCAAGGAGTCATTGGAACTAGATGGGTTTATAAAAATAAGATGGATGAGAATGGCATTGTAATAAGAAACATGGCCAGACTCGTAGCTCAAGGATATTTCCAAGAAGAGGGTATTGACTTTGATGAGACATGTGCTCCTGTCGCCCGTCTTGAAGCAATCCGCATGTTTGTAACGTATGCAGCGTTCAACAAGTTTACGGTATATCAGATGGACGTGAAGAGTGCCTTCCTGAATGGTAAACTCCAAGAAGATGTATATGTGGAGCAACCACCGGGATTCATCAACAATCATGGTAAGGGTATGGTTTGCAAGCTAGACAAAGCACTTTATGGGCTTAAGCAAGCAACCCAAGCATGGTATGACACTCTCTCTATCTTTCTTATTGGTAAAGGCTTTTCAAAAGGCAGCGTTGATACAATGTTATTTAAAATTACCAATGACGAAGATATTCTCTTAGTCCAAATTTATATTGATGATATTATATTTGGCTCTACTAACAAGCGTCTGTGTGAGAAATTTTTGAAAATGATGCAAGAACAATTTGAAATGAGCATGATGGGTGAATTAACTTTCTTCTTAAGATTACAAGTTAAACAACTCCCTAATGGCATATTTATTAACCAAGCTAAATATACAAGAGATAAGATTAAGAAATTTGGTATGGAGAATGCATCATATTCAAAAATTCCAATGAGCCAAACGCTTAAGTTAGATAAAGATGAAAGTGGAAAGAAAATTGATATCACTAATTATAGAGGTATCATTGGATCACTTCTTTATCTTACGGCCAGTAGACCTGATATTATGTTTTCGGTATGCATGTGTGCATGATTTCAAGCTAATCCTAAAGAGTCACACTTAATCGCTGCCAAGAAGATCCTTAAATACCTAAAAGGCACACAAAGTGTGGGCTTATGGTATCCTAGTGGTTCTTCTTTTGAACTAATTGGTTACTCAGATGCAGATTTTGCAGGTTGCAAAATAGATCGTAAGAGTACTAGAGATACATATCAATTTCTAGGTGATAGGTTAGTTTCATGGCATAGTAAGAAACAACAATCCATAGCTATCTCCACAGCCGAAGCTGAGTATATAGCTGTAGGAAGTTGTTGTGCACAAGTGCTATGGATGAGGCAACAACTTAGAGATTATGGTATAATCCTAGGTCCAACCCCCATTCATTGTGATAACCAAAGCACTCTCGCCATAACTCAAAACCCCATTCTCCATTCCAGAACTAACCATATTGACTTAGATACCATTTCCTTCGTGACCATGTTCAAAAGAAAGATATCTCCATGCACTTTATTAGAACTGACAATCAATTGGTAGATATCTTCACCGAGCGCTCAATGAACAACGTTTTCTCACTTTGAGAAGTGAATTAGGTATGATTGATTTAAATGCTTTATCATTTTGCATCATACTTTATTAGACATATAAAAAAAAATTACAAGTTATCAAATTTAAGGAGAACCTTAAACTTGTACTTGAATATAACTGTAAGCGTCAATGATCAAAATTTTCAGATGCATGATCATTAACGCTCAGTATTATTTATGCATAGAATATTGGACGCTCAAACATAAAAAGGACTTTGATCTCAAGCGTCGATATTACAACAGTTATAATAAATACCAAGAAGTGTTATACCAACTAGTGGTATCAGTTAAGCGTTGAACCAATTCCATTCAACACTTAATATAAAAATGTTTGTTTTTTTAAAAAAAATTCATGCATAAATTTTTTTACAAGCTTCTTGAAGTAGTGGATAGACTCAACAGTCTATTGTGTACTCTATTCACACACTTCTATCACATCAAACTGGCGGGTAATCAAAAACTTTTCAAAATGACGGTTCAGAGATAGCACGTGTTTGTGTACGTGTCAGTGTACCATCAGGCGCGTGTGTTACACTCCGAAAATGCCAAACATTTTTAAAATTTTAACTCGGATGTCAAATCTTTATATATGGGAATTACCAAGTGTAACTTCTCTCTCGTACACAAAACTCGCGTCCGCAGTTAGTGAATTCATGGCTGAGATTAAAACTCTTTCCACGTGTTTAAATCCTACAGAGACTGGAGAACACAAGTTTCAAAAATTCATTACTGTGTCATTTAAAACACAATTTCTGCAGAAAATTCATTCACTTTCACTCAAAACTTTCTGCGAATCTTACTTTCTCTCTCTCTCTCAAAGCACAAATAAAATCTCAGTTCATCTTTTTCACTAAAAATGGCACCAAAGAAATCTTCTGCTACTTCCGCCGAGCCTACCATCAAGGTTACTGAAGGCCTTGTTGTCGATTGAAAATTTCTTTATGAACATCCTCAAATCAACCTGACAGATATTATGGACATGGTAGTCAAGGCTGGGCTTAAAACTTTCTTGACTCAATATTCCTATCGGTTTTCGATGGAAGTTGACACCTTCTAGAAAACTGCTAAACTCTCAGAGGACAAGAATTCTATCTCTTGTCTAATTCCTCTATCCAAGAAGGAGCCTTCCAAGGAATTCATTTTGTCTGCTGCCTCCATTGCCAAGAACTTCAAACTCCCAAATGAGGGTGAGGCCTTGGACTGCATTACTTTCGATCAAATCAAGGAAGCATGGACAACCATGAGTGCTTACGACGGTGTACCCTACACACAGTATTTCAAAAAGAAAGAACTGGTATCCAAATACCGACTGATCTCTGCAGCAAGATCATAGAATGCAGAGTGGGTACCTTTGATAAGGTAAACCCAGTACAATTTCAAATGATGACGGCGATACTGCTCAACATCAAGATCAACTGGAGAGAGTATATTTTTGGAAGGTTTGGGGATTGTTTAAGAGCCCCAAATAAACCTTATGGGCTTGTTCTGAGTGACCTGTTGTACAACTCAGAGTGTATATACTCGTCTGGTTAACCGCTGAATAAGACCAAGTTGCTGGGAAGAAGGATTCTGAGTAATCTCTTTAATCCTCCCAAAGCTGGTGATGCTGCTAGGCCACCATCTGAGCGCCTGGAAGTACATCAAGCGTCCTATGAGGAAGCTGAGCATCCAGTTCTAGAAGAAGCCGTGAAGCGTCCGGCTGCAACAAAGAATAGGGCTCCCAGAAAGCCCAAGGCTCAAGTTGTTCCCTCTCCCCAAAAGAGTGATGAGGAAACTGATGAGGCTGCAGAGGACAAGTTACCTCTCAAGCGGAGAAAGCTGGAAGGCATCATTAAACAAATAGACTTTGAGGAACCAGCTAGTGCTCCTCTCGCTCAAAAGCTCACGCTCAATGAAGGAATCAGTGTAAAGAAGATCTTTAAGCATCCCAGGTCAAGCAAGCGTCAAGCTGCATCTGTTCCTGAGAAGCCTGAGACGGTTGAGCCAAGCTCTCAAGCTGCTTTTGTTGAGCTAAGCACTCAAATTGCGGATGAGCCAAGTGCTCAAATTGTTGTTAAGACAAGTTGTCAGGGTAAGTTTATTTCTTCCCACAACATTTCTATTCCTACATCTGTAGAAGTTCCTGCTCTTATAGAGGATAGTTCATGTATTACAGCTTTAGTTCCAGCTGCTGCTGAAGCATCAACAGACGTCCACTTAGATGTTGAGATGACAGAAGTTGTGGCTATTGCCAAAGACGTTGCCGTAGAAGCTGCTGCAATTGCAACTGAGGAACCTGCTCCCAAAGAGATTCAAACATCAATTCCTATTCTGCCTATAACAGAGGCACGCTCAGAAGGTCAGAGCGTTGCTGAAGATGTTACAAAGCCGAGGCACTTCTTCAAGTTGGACACACTGAAGACGATTGATCATTCAATCAACTATATGCCCCCAACACTCGAAGAAGATTTCATTCCTGCTGGCTATAATGAAGAAAGATACATTGCTGCTGAGAATGAGATTGCCCAGCTGATTGACACTGACAATAAGATCCGGGATATAGTGTTAACTGCTAGGAAAGGAGGTAGAACTTCTAGGTACAATGTGGATTTGGCCTACTACCTAGAATATGGGCACAGTAAGTCAACTGGTTTTGCTCTGAGAGACTACAACATCAGAGTATATAATCCTTTTCGCCCAGAGTTTCTCAACCCTTTTGAGAAAGTCTTAAACAAAGAAGGTCACACACATTTTCCTCTTATAGCAAACAGTGTTGAGAACAAGAAGTCTGCCAATCCTCTTCAACTGTGGAAGAATAAAGGGGTTCATGTCGGTGAGTGTCTCGAATCTCTTACGGATTTGCTCCAGACTGAAGTTGATGCATACTTTGACAGCGTCTCGAATGCAAACTATCAGACTGATAGATATCGCTGTTAGGAATTTCTTGTTAGATGTTTTGATGATGACAATTAAGACTTTTTGTTAGACCCCAAAATATGTAAGTTTGTTTTCAGCTTTGAAGCGTTAGATTTGTAATAGGCTTTGTTTTATCTTTATTCTAGATTGTTAGGTTAAGTTGTCTTAGATTGAGCGTCTGATATGTTCTGAGTGAGTTTATCAGAACTAAAGTTTGAAGACTCAAGCCCCTGAAGTCTGAATAATGATAAAGATTCCAAGCTTCTAGAATGACCAGCTACACCAAGCGTCACCTTATAGGATAGAAGTGATTCAAGGTTGAATAAGCATCTATCAATGACTGATTTCACCTGAATTTATTTCTAAGTCCGAAAGGAGTTTTAATGCAAATATTCTCAATGCATTAAGTGTCAACGGGTATTTAATTCAAATGCATTAAATGCTGAAAGTGATAAGCACTTTCAGAAGAAGCCACCCTATTGGACTGTCAACTTTTCAAAGACTGCAGCACCAACTTTTGTGCAGCAGATTTTCAAGAAAAAGGACAAAAGTGGTTCACTAGCAGAAGTGAGAGACACGCGCTCATGCATGTGTCAAACGAACACTTTTTCCAAGAATGCCTATCAATAGGACTTCAACAACAAGCCAAATATATAAAGAACAATTATCAAGTTGAATTGCTGTTGCATTGAAGTCTCGTTCCTTACAATCTCAGAAAAGCCAGAATTTTCAAAAAAAATATTCTCTTTGCTTTTCTTCAAATCCTGAGACAGTCAACCAATATCTCAAACATTCTTTTCAGAGAAACCCACATTACTACTGAGATATTCCTAGTTGTTTGAACTTTATCAAAATCAAACAAACCTTTTAGAAAAACCCCTATCCAAGCCTCGCGATCTGTGTGAAGTCGAAGTTGGATACTTGCCGTATTTCTGGGTGAAAGAAGCAAGGGGATTGAAGTGATTTGGAGCAAAAATCTGTGTGATCAAGGAGCTCAAGTCATCGACATCCATCTCTCCCTAATTTATAGAAGATTCTGTGTGATTCTTTGAGAATCATTTTAGTGGGTTTCCTCCAAGTGTTCAGGGAGAAGAAGGACGTAGTTGGGATTACACCACCCAACGAACCTTACAAATATTGTTCTTTACTTTGCTTTCAGCATTCATATTGTCATATCATAAACTGATAAAGTAAAACTTAATCAAACGCTAAGCAACTAAATACACTTTCTGTGACGCTAAAGCTTTCAAAGAGAAGACTCCAAAAATCATTCCGCTGTGCTAACACTGATAAAGAAGTGAACGCTCAAACCTATTTGGTTGTAGTATTCAAGTCTTGAAATCTAAGTTAACTTTCTAAAAACAGTCTTTGTCAGAGGCTTCACCAAAGCGCCTAGATTTTTAAGTGAACGCTTAAGTCAAGCGTTAGACACTTCAAGCGTCCAAAACCATAATTTTAATACGAATCTTTTTGAAGTCGAAAAAGACTTCAGGGTCTATTCAACCCCCTCCCCCCTTTCTAGACCCTTTTAAAATTTACAAGCATAATTGCTTGTTTAGATCCTTTTTCAAACTTTGTTGCTTTAGATTTTAAACATGGCATTTGCTAAAGTTCCCAAACTAACTGAGTCAAACTTTGACACATGGAAAGTCAAAGCATTTACATATCTCTGTTCATGTGATTATGACATGTGTGATATTATTTCAGATGGGCCAATCAAAATATATAAAGTTATCAGAAGAGCGCCTGGAGCCACGGAAGACACTCCAGATGGTTACATTGAAAAACCGAAACAAGAATGGTCTCCAGATGCGCGTCGAAAAGCTAATTTGGATAATGTTCGTCGTAACGCTCTGTATACGGCTATTGGTGATAATGACAACCTTTTCAACAAGATCAAGTCGTGCAAAACCACCAAAGAAATATGGGATAGGTTGGCCACAATTTGTGGTGGTTCAGCTCAGATTAAAGAAAACAAACTTTCCATTGCCAAGGAAAAGTTTAACGGATTTAAGATGTAACCCAATGAAACTTTAGAGCAATTAGACATAAGATTTACAGCTCTAGTTACAGGACTTATATCGTTGGGAATGGAGTTACAGAGTTGAGAAATGGTAGTTAAGATCTTTAGAAGTTTTCCAAGTAAATTCCTGATGAAGACAACTGCTATGAGACAATCAAATATGTTGGATCTTCTAACTCTAGAAGATGCCTTTTTAGAGCTCAAAGCATTTGAGTTCGAGTTGAATACTGCTAGTGATGTTGTGAGTAGTCCGGTAATTGAATCTGGAGCGCTTATAGCATCAATCAAAGACAAATCGGGCAATAAAGGAAAGAATTTAGATATTAATGAAGAAGAGGAGTTGGCTTTGCTGAATAGATTCAGGAAGTTCTTGAGATATGAAAAGAAAGGAAAAGGTTTCAATAATCAAGGACAAAGTTCATATCAAGCGCCTTCTCCGATGCAACAACAGTTTTAAGCGCCTCGGTATTCTGTTCCTTCACCCCAAGCGCCTGTTCAGTACCAAGCGTCTACTCAAAATCTCTCAGCTCCAGTAGTCTCAAAACCACACATTGCAAGGTTAACAAATGAACAAAAGATGAAAACTAATCTTTGTTATAATTGCAGGAAACCAGGGCACTACCAGGTAAATTGCCCTTATCCAAACGTATCCAAGCCCTCAAGGCAGAATTACTTGGATAGAAACCAATTCAGGAGCAACCTTCGTCAACAAGGTTTGCTAGCGGAATCAGAACAAGCATCCGCACCTGAAGATTTAGAATCATCAGAGGAGAGTAGTGACGATGATGAGCCATTAGATGACTCAACGCTCATATGTTCATGGCCAGAGATGATGAAGCGTCTCCTGAGGTAATCAGTGAATTAGCTATTCCTCTCTCTTATGATGAATTACATGACAAAGTCAAAGAATACTACAATGAATGTCAAGAAGCTGCCAAAATATATCAAAACGATCTCGCTATTATCTCATCACTCACAAGAGATAAAGTAACGCTCAAAGCAGAGTTGCAAGTTCAGCAACAGTGCATTGAGAAGAACCAATCGCTTGAGAGTGAAATTATTCAATTAAAAAGCGATCTTGATATAATAGTCAAGAGAGAAGCTGATTTGATCACTAGACTTGCTAAATCAGAGCAGCTCATCTCATCATTATCAAAAGCTTCTAGAAAGTTGGATAATGTGACTGAAGTAACTAGATTATTTGGTGAAAAGACCGGTTTAGGATGCGATAAACTCGGTAAACAACCTAATAAATCTAACGTTAAGGCGAACAACAAAGGAAAGGGTGTTATCTTTGTTGAGAAAGGTTCACAAGGTCAAACACAAAATGAACCCAGCGACAATGGTAATAGGCCAAATGAGAAAGTCAAAACAAACTCAGGCAAGGGTAAGGCTAAGGCAAATGATTCACAGAGATGGGTTTATCCAAACTCTCAAAAGCCTAAAGATAAGTCTGACCACTGTGAATCAAGCACTAAGCGTCCAGCACCAAAAGTGCAACCCAAGCCAGCGCCAAGGAAATACCAACGTCAATATCCAAGACAGTCAAGATCATATTATCGATACTATGATGATTATGATTATGACTACCATTATAATCGAGGATATTATTATACACCCAAAAAGCACACACAACACGTTGTGAAACCCAAAAAGGCCAGTATTCCTACAATGAAGACTAGGCAAATATGGGTTCCTAAAGTTCTAATTCAAACTAACAAAGCTACTAACGTTAAAGGACCCAAGCAAGAATGGGTACCTGAACAGAAATAGAACTTTCCTTTTGATTGCAGGTACCTAGACCTAGAACCGATACATCTGTGTGGTACTTCGATAGTGGATCGTCAAGGCACATGACTGGTTCCAAAAATCTTCTGATTAACTATCGAGCTGCCAATGGTCCTCAGGTTGTATTTGGCGACAACTCCAAAGGTAAAACCAAAGGTATAGGTACTATGCATAGGAGGAACATCATGATAAGTGATGTTTATTTTGTTAAGGGTCTGAAGCACAATTTATTAAGCATAAGTCAATTTTGTGATAAAGGCTTTGAAGTCATATTCTCAAGTGACTGTTGCTATATAAATGACGCTAAGACTAAGTCTACTAAATTGAAGGGTAAAAGAACTAACAACGTATATTTGGTAGATTGGGGTTCAACACTTGATAACAACCCAACATGTTTTGTTGCTAAAATGAATCTAAAATGGGTTGGTTATGGCATAGAAAAATGAATCACCTCAACTTCAAAACAATCTCTCAGCTTATAAGTCAAAATCTTGTAGAGGGATTACCAAATGGACCATTTCACAAGGATCGTCTTTGTGATGCTTGTCAAATGGGTAAACAAGTTAAATCATCTTTCAAGAGAAAACCTCATTTATCTACCTCTAGAATACTTGAACTACTTCACATGGATTTGTTTGGACCTGTTCAAACGATCAGTGTAAGCAGTAAAAAGTATACTTTAGTGATAGTAGATGATTTCTCTCGATTCACTTGGTTGGAATTTCTTTCATCCAAAGATGAGACATGTGACAAGTTAACAACGCTTATTCGACAACTTCAAATATTGAAAAATCTTAAAGTTGCAAGAATAAGAAGCGATCGCGGTACTGAGTTTACTAACAAAATTGTTGAGAAGTTTTGTGTAGAAAATGGAATACAACATGAGTGTTCTGCTCTCAGAACTCCCCAACAAAATGGTGTTGCTGAGTGCCGGAACCGAACGCTCAAGGAAGCCGCTAGGACAATGTTAGCAGAATCCATGCTCGCTCCTAGGTTTTGGGCCGAAGCGATCAACACTGCATGTTACACTCAAAATCGATGCATGATCAACAAACAGCATGGGGAAACTCCATATGAACTGTGGAAGGGACGTAAGCCAAATGTTTCATATTTTCACGTCTTTGATTCTAAATGCTTTATCCATAATAATAGATCCCAAAGTCTAAAGACATTTGATCCTAAAGCGAATTAGGGAATCTTTCTAGGCTACGCCAAGAATGGAATGAATTTTCGCATCCTAAATAAGATCAAATCGAAGGTTGAGGAATCTATTCATGTCAAGAATCGAGTAAGGTTAATGTGAATGATGTAGGAGTTGAAGATCTATGTCATCAAGCGTCTAAGATTACTATCGATGACAGTGACGACGATGATGAGATCTCAGTGCCACCTCCTAAGATTACTCGTGAGGTTACTATGGATAATTATGTAAGAAATGCTGATGATCATAAAGAAAGTGATCATCAAGAGCAAACAAGGATCTGTGAACTTGAAGCGCCTACGCAAGAGGATAGTCAAGCGTGTGATTGTCAAGCGTCTGATAGTCAAGCGTCTGTTCAACCTCTTAACCCTTTCCAACCAGATAGACTATGGCTGCGTGATCATCCACTTGAGCAAATTATTAGAGATATTGAAGCTCCTGTTAGGACTAGAGCCGCTACGTTCAATGAGGCTATGTTTGCAAGCTTTTTATCTCACATGGAACCTAAGAAAGTGGATGAAGCGCTAAGCGACCTAAGTTGGATTGAAGCCATGCAAGAAGAGCTTAATCAGTTTGAACAAATTAAGGTTTGGACGCTAGTACCAAGGCCAACTCACCGAGGAGTTATTGGAACTAGATGGGTTTATAGAAACAAGATGGATGAGAATGGTATTGTGATAAGGAACAAGGCCAGACTCGTAGCACAAAGATATTGCCAAGAAGAGGGTATTGACTTTGATGGGACATACACTCTTGTCACTCGTCTTGAAGCAATCCGCATGTTTCTAGCGTATGCAGCGTTCAACAAGTTCATGGTGTATCAGATGGACGTGAAGAGTGCTTTCCTGAATGGTAAACTTCAAGAAGAAGTGTATGTGGAGCAACCACCAGGATTCATCAACAATCATGGTAAGGGTATGGTCTACAAGCTAGACAAAGCACTTTATGGGATTAAGCAAGCACCCCGAGCATGGTGTCACAGCATGGCATGACACTCTCTCTATCTTCCTCATTGGTAAAGGCTTTTCAAAAGGCAGCGTTGATATAACGTTATTTAAAATCACCTGTGACGAAGATACTCTCTTAGTCCAAATTTATGTTGATGATATTATATTTGGTTCTACTAACAAGCGTCTGTGTGAGAAATGTTCGAAAATGATGCAAGAACAATTTGAAATGAGCATGATGGGTGAAATAAGGATTACAAGTTAAACAACTCCGTAATGGCATATTTATAAACCAAGCTACATACACAAGAGATATGATTAAGAAATTTGGTATAGAAAATGCATCATATTCAAAAATTCCAATGAGCAAAACGCTTAAGTTAGATAAAGATGAAAGTGGAAAGAAAGTTGATATCACTAACTATAGAGGTATCATTGGATCACTTCTTTATCTTACTGCTAGTAGACGTGATATTATGTTCTCGGTATCCATGTGTGCACGATTTCAAGCTGATCCTAAAGAGTCACACTTAAGTGTTGCCAAGAAGATCCTTATATACCTAAAAGGCACACAAAATGTGGGCTTATGGTATCCAAGGGACTCTCCTTTTGAACTAATTGGTTACTCAGATGCAGATTTTGCAGGTTGCAAAATAGATCGTAAGAGTACTAGTGGTACATGTCAATTTCTAGGTGATACGTTAGTTTCATGGCATAGTAAGAAACAACAATCCATAGCTACCTCCATAGCCGAAGCTGAGTATGTAGCTGCAGGAAGTTGTTGTGCACAAGTGTTATGGATGATGCAACAACTTAGGGATTATGGAATAATCCTAGGTCCAACCCCCATTCATTGTGATAACCAAAGCGCTCTAGCCATGACTCAAAACCCTGTTTTTCATTCCAGAACCAAACACATTGACATTAGATACCATTTTCTTCGTGACCACGTTCAAAAGAAAGATATCTCCATGCACTTCATTGGAACTGACAAACAATTGGCAGATATCTTCACTAAAGCACTCAACGAACAACGTTTTCTCACTTTGAGAAGTGAATTAGGTATGATTGATTTAAACGCTTAATCATTTTGCATCATATTTTATTAGACATATAATTTAGGGGGAATCCACTTGATTTATGTCTAAAAGATTTTCATAATTGGTACAAGTTATCAAATGTAGGGGGAACCTTAAAGTTGTACTTAACCATAACTGCAAGCGTCAATGATCAAAATTTTCAGATGCATGATCATCAACGCTCAGTATTACTTATGTATAAAATATTGGACGCTTTTCAATCCTAAGCGTCTAATTTTCAAATGATATATCAACTAGTGGTATCAGTTAAGCGTTGAACCAATTCCATTCAACTCTTAATATAAAAATGTTTTTAACAGTCATGCATAAATTTTACAAGCCTTTTAAAGTAGTGGGTAGACTCAAAAGTCTATTTTGTACTCTACTCGCACGCTTCTATCACATCAAACTGGCGGGTAATCAAAATTTTTAAAATGACGATTCAGAGATATTACGTGTTTGTGTACGTGTCAGTGTACCATCAGGCGCGTGTGCTACACTCTGAAAATACCAAACGTTTTCTTTTCATTTTTTTTAAACTCGGATGTCAAATCATTATATATGAGAATTACCAAATGTAACTTCTCTCTCTTACACAAAACTCGCGTCCGCAGTTAATGAATTTATGGCTGAGATTAAAAAGTCCTTACGCGTGTCTAAATCCTACAGAGACTAGAGAACACAAGTTTCAAAATTCTTTACTGTGTCATTTAAAACACAATTTCTGCAGAAAAATCATTCACTTTCACTCAAAAAAATTTTCAAATTTCTCTCTCTCAAAGCAAAAGAAAATCTCAGTTCACTATACTTTAAAAAATAGCACCAAAGAAAGCTTCATCTACTTCTACCGAGTCTATCATCAAGGTTACTGAAGGCCTTGTTGTCGATTGGAAATTCTTGTATGATCAACCCCAGATCAACCTGCATGATATGATGGATACTGTTACAAAGGCTGGACTCAAGAATTTCTTAACACAGTACTCATACTTATTTCCGACGGAAGTTGATACTTTCTGGACGACTGCAAAACTCTCGGAGGACAAGAAGTCTATCTCTTGCCTCCTCCCCATGTCCAAGAAAGAGCCAGCAAAAGAATTTGTGTTGACTGCTGACTCCATTGCAAAGAACTTCAATCATCCTAATGAAGGTGATGCACTGGATAGTGTCACTCTGGCACAAACCAAAGAAGCATGGACAGTTATGAGGGCGTACGATGGTGTACCCTACACCCAGCACTTTGAAAAGAAAGATCTGGTATCTCAGTACAGACTGTTGGCTGATTTCTGCAGTAAGATTATTGAATGCAGAGTGGGCACATTTGATAAGGTCAACCCCACACAATTTCAAATGATGACTGTTATACTCCTCTCCATCAAAATCAACTGGAGTGAGTACATCTTTGGAAGGTTTAGGGACTGTCTGAACACCCCAAATAAACCGTATGGTCTTGTTTTGAGTGACCTTCTGTACAGATCAGACTGTGTTTACTCATCTAGTCTCCCGCTGAATAAAACCAAGTTTTTGGGAAGAAGGATTCTGACCAATCTATTCAACCCTCCCAAAGTTGGTGGTGCTGCTAAACCAATTTCTAAGCGTCAAACTGTACGTGAAGCGTCTGATGAAGAGGCTAAGCGTCCTCCTGCTCAAGCGCTCAAACTCGTTGAAGGAGTCAACGTGAAGAAAATCTTCAAGCGTTCCAGGACAAGCAAGCGTCGAGGTGCTCCTGTTCCTGAAGAGCCTGAGTGTTGCTGTTGAGACAAGTTCTCAGGGTAAGTTTATTTCTTCCCACAACATTCCTATTCCTACATCTGTAGAAGATCCTGCTCTTATAGAGGATAGTTCATATGTTACAGCTTTAGTTCCAGCTGCTGTTGAAGCATCAACAGATGTCAATCTAGATGTTGGGATGACAGAAGTTGTGGCGATTGCCAAAGACGTTGCCGTAGAAGCTACTGCAATTGAAACTGAGGAACCTGCTCTCAAAGAGGTTCAGTCATCAATCCCTGTTCCGGCTAAAACAGAGGCACGCTCAGAAGGTCAGAGCGTTGCTGAAGATGTTACAAAGCCAAGGCACTTCTTCCAACTGGACACGCTGAAGACGATTGATCATTCAATCAACTACATGAAGACAGATATATTGCTGCTGAGAATGAGATTGCCCTGCTGATTGACATCGACAATAAAATTAGGGATTTAGTGTTTAACACTGAGATGACAGAAATTGAGAGGAAATATTATATGGCCATTCAACTACAAAAAACTCCTGGTCAAATACCATCCTCTCTCATTCTTCAACAAGACAGACAAGGAGGAACAACTCCTATATGTGATGTGGATCTGGCGTATTACCTCGACTATGACCACAGCAAGTCTACAGGTTTTGCTCTCAGGGACTACATTATTCGTGTCTATGAGCCACTTCGCCCTAGCTTTCTCAATCCATCAGAGGCAGTCTTGAACCGAGAAGGCTACACACACTTTCCTCACATTGCCAATAGTCCTGAAAATCTATCTTTGGTCAATCCACTTCGCCTATGGAAAAATAAAGCAGTTCATGGCAGTGAGCGTCTCGAATCTCTCATAGATATGATCCAGATTGAAGCTGATGCATATTTTGATAGCGTCTGGAATGCCAACTACCAGCCTGATTGATATCACTTTGAATCTATCAGAGACATTCACCATGAAGGCATTAGAGCTATTGTCAACGCTGGCACAAACTACTGCATGAACAAAGTCAATTGGGTTGAAGCGTACGTGGGAAACAAGTACACTTTCTCAAAATTAGTTCAAGCTCCCCATTTGTTTGGCATAGGCATGCATGACAAGAAGAGTCATTTCGCCAAGTATTGCCTGGAGAAGCGTCAACAGAGAGTTGGACCTGTTCTTAAGCTCCCACTAATTAGACATCAAATTGAACAATGTCTGCGTCAAGAGCTTCACAGATTGTCCATTACTACATTTCAACGCTCAAGCGTCTACCAGTGGCAGTACTCAAATTACTAGTCTGAATTTTGCTCGCAGCCACTGCGAAGATAATTTTAACTTGGTAGTGAAGATTATGACTCCATTATCTCATTTCGAAAAAATCTTCACTACCTATCTCAGACAATGGAATGGCTCCGTCATCAATTCATTTCGAGGATATCCACTGCTCCCTTCTATCCGCAAAGAGGTACTTAATCAATATGAATTCGTCTTCTCACTGCTAGAAAGAAATCAGGGACTAGCTCAAGCGATCTATCCATATTTAGAAGAGTACTATGCTGCTTACTTGCCTAAAGATCAGCATCTCAAGTCTCTTTCCTCTGATTGCTTGATTGGATTTTCTAGAAATTACTCCCCAGTTTCCATTTTCTCTATCTGTCAAGCGCCAAACAAAATCTTTCCGCATCATGTGCCTGATATCATTGGTCCCATGCACATCCGGGCCATTGATAGTCCTCTTCACACATTTATTTCTGGCTCTTGCTATTCTAGATCCAGACTCACTGAACGTTTGGAAGTTCATCCACTTCTCTTGCTGATGTAGCAAATTGGAACTTCCAATTCGATGACTTTCGCCAAACAGAGTCAGCGCTAGAGGAAGCCCCTGCTAAGGCAATTGAAGCGTCCACTTCTGAAGTTGCCAGTATTCCAGCATCTGCTGAAGAACCTGTTCAAGCGTCTCAACCAGAGGATATTCCTGATGCTCCTGAACCTGTTGCTGCTGATATTGCTGAGGATCTCTCTCTTGACATACACGATACTTTCATTGATCCAGCGTATCAAGTTCCCATTGACTCTCTCAAACACTCATCCAGATTCAAGCGACCGACTCCTCAAACGGTTCAATCAGATGAGAGTCAATCTTTTAGTCCTTTGCTCAAATCTGTTCCAGAGGATATCAGTGCTCATGCTACTCAGAATGAAGAATCCCTTCACTGGATTAAAGAAGATTTGTCAAAGATTGAGTCTCACGTTAGGAGCGCTCAGATTGCTCATATGCGTAGCTCAGCTCAAGCGGCTGTTGGTGAGTGCAGACAAGTTTTTCAAAACATGCATGATGCCACTCACGCCAATCAACTAGCCATGAAAGAAGAGTTATAAAAGTGCCTCGACACCCTAGAGACATCTCTGAATGATGCGACCAGCGCCAAGCTTCTCACACTGCAGGAACGCTTCAACAAGCGTTTGGACAACATCTCAGACTCTATGTCTCAGATTGCTCATCAGGTAAGTTTACTTACAGAACACTTTCTGAAGTCTGATGATGGCAATAAGGGGGAAGAGAAGAAGAAAGGAGAAAAGAGGAAAGCGTCTAGTTCAAGAGCTTAAGAGCCTCCGCCTCTTAAGCGTCAAGTCTTAACCTCTCCTTCTGCGCTAAGTCTCCCATCTTGGATAACTGCTTTTAAAGTAAGTGACTCTGCTGGAGCGCCTAGTAGAACACTAAGGGAACCTCCAAGAGCACTATATCCAAATCTACCAATACCTACAAGAGCAATGTTAGAACAGTTTGACATCCCTCTTCAAAGAGCATCCATTCCAGAACCTTCAGATCTAAGAATATTAGCTAAAGAGAGGCAGATGTCTGACTTCATCCGAACTTTCAGAATTTGCCTTAGGTATATTGGTATTGATCCAACTGATCGGGATAAACACTTTACTGCTTTCAAGAAGAGACAACAAGAAGAAAATAAGCTCATAATCAACAAAGATCATGAAGCGATGATGACCTTGGAAGATAATCTGACTGAAGCTATCCGAGCTGAAATGCCCAAGCGATACAAAGTTAGATCAAGTCATTAAAGCTTTTTGATTTCCATTATCTATATTCTTGTCTCTTATATATTTTTTTTGGTTGTAAAAATGCTTGTAATCTTTGATATATATAAAATGCATTTTTTTTCAGCTGAAACATCTCGTTGAAGCGGAACTAACTTTAACTAACCGTATCTAATCAAAGCTAACTTTTATTGTGGCTGTCTAACTCTTGAACTATAAAAGAGTAAGTATTGCCATCATCAAAGAGTGGGAAATTGTTAGGAATTTGTTAGATGTTTTGATGATGACAATTAGGACTTTTTGTTAGACCACAAAATATGTAAGTTTGTTTTCAGCTTTGAAGCGTTAGATTTGTAATAGGCTTTGTTTTATTTTTATTTTAGATTGTTAGGTTAAGTTGTCTTAGACTGAGCGTCCAAAACCATAATTTTAATACGAATCTTTTTGAAGTCGAAAAAGACTTCAGGGTTTATTCAACCCCTCTCCTTCTAGACCCTTTCGTATGCCACTTGGGACCAACAATGTCTTTGAATCTATCAGAGATATTCATCCTGAAGGCATTTGAGCTATGGTCAACGCTGGACCAGACTACTATTTGACTGAAGTCAACTGGGTCGAAGCGTATGTGGGTCGTCGATATACTTTCACAGAATTAGTTCAAGCTCCCTACTTATTTGGCATAGGCATGCATGACAAGAAGCGTCAATTCGCCAAGTATTGCCTAACAAAGCGTCAACAGAGAGTTGGACCTGTTCTTAAGCTCCCAATCATTCGACATCAGATTGAGCAGTGTTTGCGTCAAGAGCTTCACAGATTGTCCATTACTCCTCTCTATTTCAACACTCAAACATCTACTAGTGGCAGTTCTTCTGTATCTTGCTTGAATCTCGCTCCAAGCCACTGCGAAGATAATCTTAGATTGATGGTGAAGATTATGACTCCCCTATCTCTTTTTGACAGCATCTTCACTGCAAATCTCAGACAGTGGAACGGCTCAGGACTTTACTCATTTCGAGGATATCCATTGCTCCCTTATATTCGCAAAGAGGTACTCAATCACTATGAGTTTGTCCTCTCACTGCTGGAAAGAAATCAGGGACTGGCTCAAGCTATCTATCCTTATCTAGAAGAATACTACAATTCGTACCTACCTGAATCTCAACGTCTCCCACATCTTCCAACAGATAGATTGATTGGATTTTCTAGAGATTGCTGCCCAGATGCAATTTTCTCTATCTGCCAAGCGTCGTCCAAAGTCTTCCCGTATCATGTACTGGATATCATTCGTCCCATATACATCAGGACCATAAATAGTCCACTTCGCACATTCATTCAAGGTACTTGCCTTCCTCTTCAACATCTGACTGAACTTCTGGAAGCCGCTTCCAATTCTTTTGTCGCTGCAGCAAATTGGAACTTCCACTTCGATGATTTTTGCCAACCAGAGTCAGTGCTTGAAGACGAATCTACTAAGATGGTTGAAGTGTTTGAACCAACAGAAGTCACAAGTATTCCAGCGTCTGCTGAAGAACCAGTTCAAGCCTCTCCACCAGAGGATATTTTTTACGCTCCTGAACTCATTGATTCAGTTACTGCTGATAGTGTTGAGGATCTCTCAATTGATGTACGTGGTATAATTTTTGATCCTGCATATCAAGCTCCTCTTGACTCACTCAAGCATACTTCCAGATTCAAGCGACCGGCTCCTCAAGCAGTTCCATCGGATGTGAGTCAAACGTTTGGACCTTTGCTAAAATCTGTATTAGAGGAGATAAGTAGTTACGCTACTCAGAATGAAGAATCTCTTCACTAGATCAAGACCAATTTAGCAAAGATTAAATCCCAAATCTTGAACGCTCAAATAGGTCATATGAAAGGTTCTGCTCAAGCGGCTGTTGGTGAGTGTCAAAAAGAATTTCAAGAAATGAGTGACGCTACTCGAGCCAACCAACTAGCCCTGAAAGAACAATTTGAAAAGCGTCTAGACTCCGTAGAGACCTCATTGAATGATGCTACCAGTGCTAAGATCCTCGCTTTGCAGGAACATTTCGACAAGCGTCTGGATGATTTTACAGATTCTATGTCTCAAATTGCTCATCAGGTCAGTTTACTCACAGAACATTTTCTGAAAAATGATGATGGCAATAAGGGGGAAGAGAAAAGGAAAGGGAAGCTGAGGAGAGCGTCGAGTTCAAGTGCTCAAGAACCTCCTCCGCCTTCGAAGCGTCAACTACTATCTCCTCCTTCTGCGCTAAGTCTTCCATCTTGGATAACTGCTGTTGGGATAAGTGATTCTGCTGGAACGCCTAGTAGAAAGCTAAGAGAACCTCCAAGAGCACTGTATCCAAATCTACCAATACCTTCTCGGGCACTGCTTGAACAGTTTGACATCTCTCTTAAAACAGCATCTATTCCAGAACCCACAGATCCAAGAATTTTAGCTGAAGAGAGGCAGATGTCTGACTTCAACCGAACTTTCAGAATTTGCCTAAGGTATATTGGTATTGACCCAACTAATTGGGACAAGCACTTTGCTGCTTTCAAGAAGAGACAAAAGGAAGAAAATAATCTCATAATCGACAAAGATCATGAAGCGATGATGACTTTGGAAGATAACCTAACTGAGGCTATTCGAGCTGAAATGCCCAAGCGATACAAAGTTAGACCAAGTCATTAAAGTTTCTTTGATTTACATTATCTATATTCTTGTCTCGTATGAAACTTTTGTTCAGTTGTAAAAATGCGTGTAATCATCGATATATAAAATACTTTTTTCAGCTGAAACATCTCGTTGAAGCGTAACTAACTTTAACTAACGTTATCTAACCAAAGCTAACTTTTATTTTTGGCTGTCTAACTCTTGAACTATAAAAGAGTAAGTATTGCCATCATCAAAAAGGGGGGAATTGTTAGGAATTTCATGTTAGATGTTTTGATGATGACAATTAGGACTTTATGTTAGACCCCAAAATATGTAAGTTGATTTAAGTAGAAATCATGTATAAGCTTTGAAGCGTTAGATTTGTAATAGGCTTTATAGACTTTGTTTTGTTTTATTCTAGATTGTTAGGCTAAGTAGTCTTAGGCTGAGCATCTGATAATTTCTGAGTGAGTTTATCAGTGGTAAAGTTTGAAGACTCAAGCGCCTGAAGTCTGAATGAAGATAAAGTCTCCAAGCGTCCAAATGACCAGTTATATCAAGCGTCACCTTATAGGACAGAAGTGATTCAAGGATGGGTAAGCGTCCATCAATGACTGATTTCACCTGAATCTATTTCTAAGTCCGGAAGGAGTTTAATGCAAATATTCCCAACGGGCATTTAATTCAAATGCATTAAATGCTGATAAGAGCATTAAATGTGATAAGCACTTTCAGAGGTACGGAGAAGCCACCCTATTAGACTGTCAACTATTCATAGACTGCAGCACCAACTTTTGTGCAGCAGATTTTCAGGAAAAAGGACAAAAGTTGTTCACTCGCGGAAGTGAGAGACACGCGCCTGTGCATGTGTCAAACGGACACTTTCTCCAAGAATGCCTACAAATAGGACTTCAACAACAAGCCATAAAAACAATCAATTTCTAAGTCAAATTGCTATTGCATTGAAGTCTCATTCCTTAAACTTTTAGAAAAGCCAGAATATTTAAGAAAACATTCTCTTTGCTTTTCTTCAATTCCTGAGACAGTCAACCAATATCTCAAACATTCTTTTCGAAAAAACCACATTACTATTGAGATATTTCCAGTTGTTTGAACTTGATCAAAATCAAACAAACAGTTTAGAAAACCACATCCAAGCCTCGCGATCTGTGTGAAGTCGAAGTTGGATACTTGCATTATTTCTGGGTGAAAGAAGCAAAGGGATTGAAGTGATTTGGAGCAGAAATCTGTGTGATCAAGGAGCTAAAGTCATCGACATCTATCTCTCCCTAATTGTTAGAAGATTTTGTGTGATTCTTTGAGAATCATTTTAGTGGATTGCCTCCAAGTGTTCAAGGAGAAGAAGAACGTAGTTGGGATTACACCACCCAACGAATCTTACAAATATTGTGTCTTTTACTTTACAGACAATTCTCTTATCTATCATATTATTGCATAAATTGATTAAGTAAAACACAATCAAACGCTAAGCAACTAAGAAACAATTTGTGACGCTAAAGATTTACAAAAGAGAAGACTCTAAAATTATTCCACTGTGCTAACACTGATTAAAGCACTGAATGCTTAAACCTACTTGGTTAAAGTATTCAATTCTTGAAGTCTAAGTTAACTTTCTAAAAACAGTCTTCATCAGACGCTTAGCCTAAGCGTCTATATTTCAAGTAAACGCTCAGTCAAGCGTCTACATTTCAAGCGTCCAAAACCATTTTAATACGAAACTTTTTGAAGTCGAAAAAGACTTCAGGGTCTATTCAACCCCCTCCCCTTCTAGACCCTTTCGTATGCCACTTGGGACCAATATCAATCTTGAAGATGATGAAGTAATCCCAGAGCCTGAGGCTATGGAAACTGAAGTTCCTATAGATCAAGCGACTGAAACAGTCGAAGAGATCCCTCAAGGTAAGTGTTTTAGTCCTTTTATCGTCTATTTCTACTTTGTGGAAATATTGTTTGTTTTCTCAAACGCTTGCCTGTGTCAGCTCAAATTACCCCAGTGGCTGAGGCACCTCCCCAGTCAGAGGTAGACCTTGATTTGGATGTTGATCTATCAACTGTGGTGGAAATTGCTAGAGAAATAGACACGGTCCTTCCAGACGCTGAAATCTCACCAGCACAGGAAGCACCAGTGGAAGCTAAGCGATCAATAGAAGTAGCCGAGATTATCCCCACACTAACAGGTCCTCCTCCGCTAGCGATCAATTTCTTTCCCAGAGGCTATACTAAAGATTTAGAATATTATTATGCCTGGAGAGAAAAGACGCTTAGGCAATTGATTGATATGGAGCTCAACTTTCAAACTACACTCCACAATCCAAGGCTCTCAGATGCTCAGAAATCGATTATATTTGAGGAGCTTGCCAACAGCAGAGGAACTACTATGAAGGACATTATTGCCCGCTTGGAGTATTTGGAAACTCCACAAAAAGATCTGGCAGAGTTTGAGGATAAACGCTTTCAAGAAGTCGGCAAAAGCATGGAAAGCAATATCCTTTCCGACGAACTCATGTCCAGATAAGGAATCCTCGTATGGGCGATTGGGGAAAGAATTCTAATGTAGAACAGCTGAACAAAATGGGCTATTCAGCACTTCCCAAAGTTGTCCATTCTGAAGCCAACAAATCTTCCAAAAAAGCCGCTACGTTTATGGAAGGGAAAGGGTGCAATGCTTCAAGAATACCCCAACACTATCAACTTTTAGATTGAAGATGAGGCTTGAGAGTTTCTTGCCAGAGTATGGGCAGATAGTTTCTTAGAAGAGAAGCAGCGATTCAAGCAACTACTCGCTACAAGGCTTGATAGAGAACTCGCTGATACTCTTGGAAAACGCTGAATAATGGATACATCCAGATGGGCAGAGGATTTCATTTTGCACCTTCATTCAATTGATGAGATGATCCGGTATCCACTTTTATTCAATTTTCGAATTGAATACAAGCGTAGAGAATATAGCTTATTTCTGTTGCAGAGGAGAGAATCGCTTGTAGGTCCAATAGATGCCCTACCTTATTTTCGCCAAGGTATGGAAAACTACATCCGTGATCAACTAAGTCAAATAAGTCAAGGATGCTATGAGTTAAATCTTACTCAGCGACTCCAAATTGACTTGAACTAAGACACTTCTACCGGCAAACGGGATGAGCACTCAAAACCAAGCGATTCCCAAAAACAGCATCACCGACAATTTTGAAGTTTTTCACCATGAAAGACGGGCGATTGTCGAGAACTCACAGTCATTGGATATGGATTTTAACCAACACTTTGGTTTTAGTGCCTTCCATGGGTACAACTTACACCCCGTCTTATTCTGCGAGCAGAATATTCAAGTGGCCAAGTTCATTTCGCTTATCTGGCCTGATGCCTTTTATTTTGGATTTCTATAATTCTTATATTTCAGGAGTTGATCTGTCAAAATATGTGCACTTTGCACTTAGCACTGAAGATCGCAAAGACGCTATATTTTACATCCCACATACCAACATAATAAGTCCAAGGGATGTGATAGAAGCGATTGGCCCACTCTGGGTCATTGCTGTTGAGAAACCTTCAATTCAGGTGGAGATGGTTGAGATGGAAGTGGAAGTCGCTCCTGCTGTGGAAGTCGCTCCATCCAGAGATGCTGATATGCAAGATGTTGCGCCTAGTGCTCCAGCAGTTGAGGTTCCAATTGTTGCTCAACTTGTAGAGATTGATGCTGCAACTAATTCTATTGAGCAAGCAATTCAAGAAATTCAGGACGAGATTGTTGAAGAAGAACCAGAAGAGCCTTTGATAAGAGATACATCTAAAAGTAAGGCTGCAATCTCATGCTCATCCCCTGAGCGTTCTTCTACCACTTCGGACTCAAATTCAGACAGCGATCCTGAAGCTAAGGAGTTTAGGCAAGCAGTAATGAACTCTCTAGTTGATATTCAGGGTTCATGCTCTCGTTTCACTAAATCATCTCAAGAAATTATTCGAGTCACTAATTTGAGGACTCAAGCGACTCAGTGAGCTAACAAAGTTCTTGATAAGATGGTGCTCCTTATTTCTGGGTTTTCTGAAAAGTTCAATCATCACTTAGCCCAGAATGCTTCTGCAGATACTGAGCGACATAATACTTCCAACTCAGTTGCTCAAAGTATCGCTGAACAAGTTGCTCTACTTATTAAAGAAGTTAGGCTATTGCGCATAGATACCACTGATCTCAAGACCTCCCTTGATGATGCCAAGAAGAGGAAAGATGAGAAAGAAAAGCATCTTTTGTCCAAAGCCAAAGAAAAAGCCTTGACAGATCCAATTTCTAAGACTGCCAATACGCATTAGCTCTCCATGTTTGAAGAGATAGCAAGCATAAAGAAGATGCTCACTAAGAAGCGAAAGCCAAGATACTACCAAGATAGGCATAGGCTTCCGGACATTGATGTAGAATTTTTAGAAGGTATGGGTTTTAATCTATACGAGGCACCGCTGAGAAGACCTATTGATTGGAAACCTTCCAACGACCGGATGCGTGACATTTACCATGATCTCATTAGAACGCTGGGGATCCCTGCAAGGGATTGGGTGGAAAGGTTACTCGAACTGAATCGTAGTGCTAAGAATCAAAGTGATGACTATGATGAAGTTTATCACACAATAATGATAGACATAGATCAAGTCCTGCTAGATCTAGCGAACGATATCTATCAAGAAGAGGCTTCGAAGAAGCGACAAAGAAAATGATTCTCTAAGTGTTTTATCTTTTCTTTCTTTGTGTATGATGTCGCTATTTATTTTCAGTATAAATCATGTACACTTACTTATCATATGAATGAATGAATGATTTATCGCTGAAACATCTTGTTGGGGCTAATCTAACATTAGCTAACTTAACTAACTTTCTAAACTCTAACTTATGATTATTTTGGGCTTTTTTTTGAACTCTTAATCTATAAAAAAGTTATAAGAATTAAGGTCTTGATATCATCAAAAAGAGGGAAATTGTTAGGAAATTTCATGTTAGGTGTTTTGATGATGACAAGATATGATTTTATGTTAGACCCCAAAAGAATGTAAGTTTATATTTTCGTAGATCAATTGTATAAGCATTTGAAAGTTTGTAATTTTGTTAGGCTTGTAATTTTTATCTTTGTAGATTTTAGACTAAGTATTAGATACCGAGTCGCTAATAGAATTCTAGGTGAGTCTATTAGAGATGAAGTTGAAAATCAGCGTCTAAAGTCAAGTGAAGATAAAGATTTGTTCTTAGCGTCTGTCAAACACTAAAGGACTGTTTCAGGGTTGTTGAATCAAGCGCTCAAATGTCTCAAGCGATCACGGATCAGATTCATCTGAAATAAATTCTCAAGTCGTGAAGGACTTAAATGCAATCATCAACAGATATTTATTTCCAACAGCAAATAAATTCAAATGCATTAAATGCCTGATAAGTGCATTAAATGTGATAAGCCATTATGACTTGTGGACAAGCCACCTTTTGACTAGACTGTCAGATTTCAGAGTTCAAAACCTGCTCATGTCCGATCGGAACCAGTAGAAATTCAGGACTGTCAGAAAGGGACTGTTTAATGCGCTGTGTAAGGTACACGCGCTCACATGTGTCCAACGGACAAATTCCAAGAAACCCTATAAATAGTACCCTTCAGCAAACCCTAATATATACGTACATACACACAAGAAAAAGGTCAACACTTTGCTGAAATTACTTGAGAAAAAGCTTAAAAACTCCATAGCCAAAATCCTTCAAACTTTTCTTAATACATTCCAAAGACAGTCATAGATATCTCAAACCTCTCCATAGAAGAACCCTAAATTCCTATTGAGATATCCCAAGTTGTTTGAACTTTCCAGCATCAAACAAACCCGTGACAAAATCCTCAACATCTTTTATCTGAGTGAGAAAGTTTGTTGATTCCACAAGCAGCATTTCTGTGTGAGAGAATCTTGTTGAAGAAGGTCTCTATTGGAGCTGAAGTCTGTGTGATCAAGGAGCTCAAGATCGTCTTCCCTTTCATCTATTTTGTAGAAGTCTCTGTGTGACTCTTCGATAATCAATCTAGTGAATTTCTCCAAGTGCATAGGAGAAGAAGGACGTAGCTGGGATTACATCACCCAATGAACCTTACAATATCTTGTGTTATTTACAGTTTTATTGCTTCACTTTACATTTGCATACTATATCTTGACAAAGCATTTAAAACAGTTAAGTGACTAACTCAAGTTCAAAAGAACGCTAAGCTATAAAATTATTTCCGATGTGCTAACCCTGATTAAGCGATTGAAACATTACCCTACTTTGGCAATCATTGAAATCACTAAGTTTAAGTTATCTATTCTTAAGCGTCTAACCTAGCGCTAAGCTTTCCAAGCGTTCAAATTCTTCAAAGTAATACGAAAGTTTTTTAAGTCGAAAAAGACTTAAGGGTCTATTCAACCCCCCCCCCTTCTAGACCCTTTCGTATGCCACTTGGGACCATCAGTTTTGATACACTGAATCAACTAGACAAAGGGGTTGATTTATTTATGACCACTGAACAGATCTGACTGAGAAATTTAATATATTGAATCAGACAAACAAAGGGGTCAAATTATTTTCGACCACTTCATAGATACAGAGAATTTGGCCCAACCTGCATGCAACTAAGCGTCATAGAGGATTGTTTCTTCAGCTCCATTTTGGCCTATAAATAGGAGCTCATTTTTCATCAGAAGGGGCATCCCATTCACTCTCAAACAAAGGCAAATATCGATATAAGCATCACATTTTTCTCTCAACACACTTAAAAATCTCTAGTAAAACTCTTCTATTCTGTTTTAAATTCATCTCTTTTATGCACTCACAAAATATTAACTTAAGCATCGGAGGTGGAAAACGGGTCCACGACCCCGTTGTTCCATTACTATTCCGATTTGCGGTGACATAATATTCAAGACGAGAAGACCTCGAAATTCAAGCCTTGAGCCACCGAAGACCATCGAAGATGCAATCAAGACGCCGAGATCTCCAAATTCAAGCTTTGACCCTAAGAAGACCCCTGAAGATGCAGTCTCTGACGTCGTCCGACCATCGCATGATTTGAGGTGTTCAACGAATCTATAAATTTTATTGAGGACTCGGGTTCAACCAAAATTCGTATCATCGGATACATATTTTGAATAACAAATAATTACAACTTACAATCAATTGATAATTATTACAATCAATGAACACTATTAATTAAGTAGAAAGAAAGACCCACAATTGGCATAGGTGAAAGTAAAAATTAAGACCTCTAATATCTTGGGCCTGAGTTTCTGCTACTTAAACCGTACTTTTATTTATGTTTGGCAAACTATGACCAAATGAAATCCAAATTTAATATTTCCTTTCACATATTAGTATGTGTACTAAACTCAAAAGGGTTCTTATATTTAAACCGAATTGCCAATTGCACGTAGTGAGGACTATTTACACATCCAAGAAAAGTGAAAAACAATAGATCGAGGTCAATATTAAGGTGTAATTTAGTATGAAATAGAGTACATGCATCAAGAGATCGACTATTCCATCGTGAAGAAAAATAAACATATCTAGACTACAACGCTTGATTAGGCTTGGCATGATTCTGGGTCCAACTTTCGCAGTTTATGTAACTAACTGAATGTATATTAGAATATTAGTGGAAAAACTCAGAATAACTAGACTTAATTTTATGTAGAAAGTGGCGTATGATTAAAATGTTCAACTCATCATATCTGTTCGATCAGTTCGGTGTTTATATGCCTATTATTATTGTTTTTGGGCTCTCTTCTCATGACTAGGCCCATCAAAATTGATCCATATACTTAAAAGAGCTCAAAAGTTTTATTAGCAATATCACGAAATGCCTTAGTAGTTATTAACAAGGTATTAAATCTCGGTATCGATATCGATTTCGGGGTAGTAAATTTACAAGAATATTGATGAAAATTTTGGGGATATTCAAAATTTTGGTTTCGATTTTAAAGAAAACACGAAAATTTATAGAAATATTTGAAAATTTACAATGAAACTTTGTGTAACTTTAAATATTATAATTATGCAGTTTTTATATTAATAATATTCCATATATAATATATGCAATATGAATCTTGTTGAATAGAATGACTAAAACCTGCTGTGAAAAATATGAAATAATGGTAGTAAAATAATAATCAAATATCATTAAAATAAAGTGTACCACAATTTTTGTAAAAAATATTATTCAAAACCATATCAAGCTTCTAAGAGAATTTTTAATATCACTTTTAGATTCGTATTCAAATTTATTGCCTATTGGTTTACATAATTGGTCAATTATCATCTTTTCTTTTAATATGAATGATCATTTGCCCCTAATTTTTAACTATAGAATATTTAAAAAAATAAATATTATTTTAAATTTTGAAAAATTTCGGGTTTCGACGAAAATTTTGAGTTTCGGTTAAAATTTTGATGGATATTTAGCTGATATTATTTTAAATTCCGGGAAATTTCAGGTTTCGACAAAATTTCGAAAATTTCGGATTTCGGTCAAAATTTCAAAAGATATTCTGCAAAATTGGATCGAAAGTTCGATTTCGCTTCGGAACCCCCAGAAACCCAAAATTTCGGCCAAAATTTTGATATTTCGGGTGAAATTTAAGACCCAGGTTATTAGTAATGGAGGAATATCAATTTTGGTGCTACATGATGGGTCCATTTCACTTTTGATACTGTGTTTAATCTTGTTCTCATTTTGGTATAAAAATGTATTTTTTGTCCAGTCTTCATACCATCTTCAGTCAACTATTAGAAATTGGCATGTACAAGATACGTGTCTGTTATTTTTTTATTTGGGAAAGAGATAGATTTTGACGGATTTGGAGTGAACAAAACAGTAAAAATGGGGTAACTCAAAATTAGGGCTTTAATTAAGGTAATATTTTGGAATTTTGCTTAATTGAGGTTTTAGTCTTCAATATTTTTTGCAAAAATCATGACTTCTTATTCTTCCAACCGATGAATTGGTGAAAGAACGACATTGTAGGGAAAAGTATTTTTATGGACTTTTAAAACTAACAAGAACTCGCTCAGAAGATTGCATGGTTGTGTTTATGGTGTTTAAAAGTGTAAATTCTTCTCTTGTTACTTTCTCGTGAATTATTATTATATTTGATTTTGAGGCATTTGCTAATAATAATAATAATGGTTTTTGATATTGACGCTGATATTTCCTTGGCGCTGGCTTGGGTTGCACTTTTGGTGCTGGACGCTTAGCGCTTGATTCACAGTGGTTAGGTTTATCCTTAGCCATTTGAGCGTTTGGATGAACCTTTCTTTGTGAATCATTTGCTTTAGCCTTACCCTTGCTTGAGTCAGCTTTGGCTTTCTCATTTAGCCTCGTATCATTGTCTCTAGGTTCATTTAATGTTTGGCTTTGTGAACTTTTCTCAACAAAGGTAACACCCTTTCCTTTGTTGTTTGCCGTAACATTAGATTTATTAGGTTGTTTACCGAATTTATTGTATCCTAAACCGGTCTTTTCACCATATAATCTAGTTACCTCAGTCACATTATCCAACTTTCTAGAAGCTTTTGATAATGATGAGACGAGCTGCTCTGATTTGGTAAGTCTAGCGATCAGATCAGCTTCTCTCTTGACTATTATATCAAGATCGCTTTTTAATTAAATAATCTCACTCTCAAGTGATTGGTTCTTCTCAATGCATTGTTGCTGAACTTTCAACTCTGCTTTGAGCGTTACTTTATCTCTTGTGAGTGATGAGATAATAGCGAGATTGTTTTGATATATTTTGGCGGCCTCTTAACAATCTTTATAATATTCATTAACTTTGTCAAGTAATTCATCATAAGAAAGAGGATGAGATAATTCATTGGTTACCTTTTGTAGCGATTCGTCAGACGCTTCATCATCTCTTGCCAAGAGACAAATCAATGCTGAGTCGCTTGTAGGCTCATCATCACTGCTTTCATCCTATGATTCCAAATCCTCTTCAGGTGCGGAGAATGGTTCAGATTCCGCTAGCAAACCTTGTTGGCGAAGGTTGCTCCTGAATTGGTTTCTATCCGCATAGTCTTGCCTTGTGGGCTTAGACACATTTGGATAAGGGCAATTTACCTGGTAGTGCCCTGGTTTTCTCTTGTAGCGATTCGTCAGGCGCTTCATCATCTCTTGCCATGAGACAAATCAATGCTGAGTCGCTTGTAGGCTCATCATCACTGCTTTCATCCTATGATTCCAAATCCTCTTCAGGTGCGGAGAATGGTTCAGATTCCACTAGCAAACCTTGTTGGCGAAGGTTGCTCCTGAATTGGTTTCTATCCACATAGTCTTGCCTTGTGGGCTTAGACACATTTGGATAAGGGCAATTTACCTGGTAATGCCCTGGTTTTCTGCAATTATAACACAAATTAGTTTTCATTTTCTGTTTAGTGGATAATCGCTTTGACACTACTGGTGCTGAGAGATTTTGAGTAGGGGACGGAGGCGCTTGGTATGGAACTGGCGCTACTGGTTGAGGTGCAGAGTACACTGGCGCTTCATACTGAGGCGCTGGAGCAGAGGGAGGAGTCTGAAATGAAGTTTGTCCAATGGGATTTCTCTTTTCATATCTTAGGAATTTCTTGAATTTTCTTGACCAATAAGGCCATTTCCTTTTCTTCATTTGATTCCGTTGATTTCAGTTCGCTAACCGCTTTACCCTTACTTTTGGTGGTAGCAATTAAAGCTCCTGATTCAGTCGCTGAAGTCGATGTGTCGCTAACTTCACCCAATTCGAATTCAAATGCCTTTAACTCTGAAAACACATGTTCTAGAGTAAGAGTCTCCAAGGTCTGTGATTCTCTCATAGCAACAGTCTTAATCAAGTATTTACTTGGAAGAGTTCTGAAAATCTTATTGAGCATTTCCTTGTTGGTCAATTCTTTATCTAGTGACGCTAACTCGATAATGAGCAAAGTAAATCTTGCGTCCAATTGTTCTAGTGTCTCATTGGGCTGCATCTTGAAATGCTCAAATCTTTGCATGACTATGGAAAGTTTATTCTCCTTCATTTGTGCCGATCCTTCACACACTATAGCCAACTTATCCCATATTTCTTTAGAAGTCTTACATTGCTTGATCTTGTTGAACAATGCATCATTGTCTCCTAATGCTGAGTAAAGTGCACTTCGTCCGACATTATCTAGATTTGCTCTTTTTCGATCATCAGCCGTCCATTCTAACTTAGGTTTCTCGACATAACCATCTAGAGTGGCCTCGGTTGCTTCAGGGGCTCGAGTTACAACTTTCATAATCTGAATGGGGCCATCTGTAATCACATCACACATTTCATTATCGCAAGAGCATAAATAAGCGAATGCTCTAAGTTTCCAAGAATCATAGTTTGATTCTACCAGCTTAGGCATTTTGTTAAAAGCCATAAGGAGATGTTTTAAAGAGAAAATTTAAAGCGATTAAGTTTTAAAAAGATGAATCTGAACAAGCTGTTACGCTCGGAAATGCTCAGGTTTCTAATTCAACCGCTCTGATACCACTTGGTGGTCCCAAGTGGCATACGAAAGGGTCTAGAATGGGGGGGGTTGAATAGACCCTGAAGTCTTTTTCGACTTCAAAAATTCGTATCACTTTTAAAGATTTGAACACTTAGAAGTTGAGTGCTTGGGTCAGACGCTTCAGTAAAGATAACTTAGACTTAGTGATTTTAGCCATTTACCAAAGTAGGGTAATGCCTAGATCGCTTAATCAGGGTTAGCACAGCGGATATGATTTTTAGCGTTCGATTGGTTAATTAATCGCTTTGCAATT
This sequence comes from Buddleja alternifolia, assembly GCA_019426215.1. Lineage (NCBI taxonomy): Eukaryota > Viridiplantae > Streptophyta > Magnoliopsida > Lamiales > Scrophulariaceae > Buddleja > Buddleja alternifolia. The sequence continues at coordinate 6,236,761 of CM033406.1, forward strand.
AGCTTGTCTTTTTTCAAAGAATATAATATAATGTAAATCAAGACAATAATTAAAGTAAATGACACAAGAAATTGTAAGGTTCACTGGGTGATGTAATCTCAGCTACGTCCTTCTTCTCCTTTTTCACTTGGAGGAATTTACTAGGATGATTATCGAAGAATCACACAGAATCTTCTACAAGATAGTAAAGGATGAAAAAGATCTCGGGCTCCTTGATCACACAAATTTCAGCACCAATGAAGATCGTCTTCTACAAGCTTCCCTCACTCAGAAATACTGCCTGTAAGGGGTTTCAACTTCTTTCTCACTTAGATGAAAGGTTGAAGGTTTGTCACAAGGATTTGTTTGTTTTTGGGAAGATCAAACAACTTGGAATATCTCAGTAAGGATTTAGGTTTCTTCATTGGAAGAGATTTGAGATATTTGTGACTGTCTGGAATGTAGATGAAAAGCTTGAAAGAATTTTAGCTATGGAGTTTCTAAGCTTTTTCTTGTGCAGGTACGTAAATTTCTCTTGTAATATTATGTACCGTGTTACTTTTTTTTGGGGTTTGCTGAAGGTAAGGTATTTATAGGCAATTCTTGGGATCTGTCCGTTGGACACATGTGGGAGCGTGCCTTTCACGCGTCGCGTGATTCTACCAAAAACCTGACATTCCTGAAAATCTACTGGCACCGATTGGATGGGAGCAGCTATAAACTCTGGAGTTTTGACAGTCTAGTCATAAAGGTGGCTTGTCCACAAGTCACAGTAGCTTATCACATTTAATGCTCTTATCAGGCATTTAATGCATTTGAATTTATTTCCCGTTGGAAATAATTGTCCGTTGAATGATTGCATTTAAGTCCTTCATGACTTGAGGATTTAATTCAGGTGAATCTAAAACTGATCACTAGAATGATTTGAGCGCTTGATCCATAAATCCTAAAACAGTCCTTTAGCGTTTGACGGGCGCTAAGAACAAAACCTCATCTTCAGTTGACTTTAGACGCTGATCTTCAACCTCTTCTCTAATAGACTCTCCTAGAATTCTATTAGCGATTCGGTATCTAATACTTAGTCTAAAATCTATAAAGATAGAAATTACAAGCCTAATAAAAAATTACATATTCTCAAACGCTTATACAAAGATCTATCAAAACAGAAACTTACATTGTGTTTGGGGTCTAACATAAAATCCTATCTTGTCATCATCAAAACATCTAACATGAAATTTCCTAACACCAGTAGTGTTAGACCTCATCGGCAATCTTGTTTTAAGTTAGGTTGTGTTTTTTTAGTGAATACGTTACGTGTATCAATACATTGTGAAACTCAGTCATCTAGTAATAATATAAAAATCTACTAACAACTACTACAATCAATTAATAACTACTAAGAAACTCAAGAAAGACTCACATGTTGATAGGAGCAAAACCTAAAACCTTAAATATTTTTGGGCCTTACTTGACGGGTAGAGATAGACCTTAGATAAACATGGGTTTTCTTCTCGATAGTATTTCTTGCTTTTATAGTAGTTGATGAAGCTCGTGGATCATTGATGGGTATGGGAACAGTCGTGCACATAAGACGACGATTGTGGAACGTTCTCTAAACTCGTGATCCTAAATAAGTTTTGTAAATCCTGTATCTTGCACAACGGAAAGGAAAACATATCTGGATTCACAAGTCGGATCAATTTTGGTGTTTAATAATTTTATAAAAATAAGAGGAATCGAATTTCATCAAATTACTAACATTTGTTGCAGAATAGGATTTCTTTAACTTTAAAAGTAGCAGCAATTCCAGATCCCTGCCTCTAGATATCACGCTGATATAAAGCACGAAAAAAAATCCTCCTCCTATGGCTCAATAGAGGCCGATTGGCTAAGGGGAGGGGAGAGAGTATTTTTTTCTCTTCTCTTGTTACGCAGTAGAGTTATGAATGAGTAAGTTAGATCTATCCAATAGGCTTTGTGTATTTATATCAGGATTGGAATGAACTAATTCCTTAAACCCATCTCCCCATAATACACGCCTACTTCCTCTATAGTGGGCTAAGTTGACTTTCAACTTAGTCCACTTATTAATTAAATCCAACATATATTTAATCCAATTAATATATGATATTAATTAATAATCTACTAAATTAATTAATCCAATAATTAATTTAGAATAAAAGGAAGATAATAAATTAATTCAATTATTTATTATTATTATTAATTTATTTTAATTAATATAATTAATTAAATTAATTAGTTGGACCATCAAATGACAAATTAACTATTTAACCTTATTTGATAACTCGAGATTTTCTTCGCTACTTCCTTGAAAGCGCGACTCTTTTGATCCGTCTCAACTGGCAATGGGAGAAAACCAAGGATGTGAGTGTCATCTAGCCAGTCTCGTGGACTTACATAGAAACTCAATTGAAACTAAAAGATTTAATTAATACGAACCTCTAAATACTATGTGAGTATAAGCCTTTCACTGTAACATCCCGATTGAGTGAAAGTCATGGAATGTGTCAAACTCACATGACTCGATGTTGTGCTAAATAAATCATAGTAAGATGAAATTACCAAACTACCCCTCGTGTTCCACACGAGTTAGTTTTTCTGCTTTGGCCAAAGACTTATAATTTCATTTACCTATGATTGCACATGATGTTAACTCGTTTACAACTTGAGATAGTGAATCCCATATTGGCAGTCATCGAACGATTGCTGCCTGCCCACTTAGACCGTACTTCGAGATCGATCCCACCAAAGGGTGAATTGGATCTAACTACTCTAATAAAAAGTCTAGTGTCACAAGCACAATCTTCGTGACTCCTCAGTTCTATGGCTCACTTACACTAACATGACCAGTAACTCAATCATTGATAGTCATTGAGTAAATACCTATGTGTTTGAATTACGGTGAGCCGTATTCAAATACATCAATTCCATTGATATATCTACGGCACAAGCTCCCACTATTCCCTAGTGACTGACTGACACTCCTTGTCTGAACTTGTGTCATACAAGTCTGGTCATAATGCCCAATTAAGACTCTTTATCTTGCGAACCTTATTTAAATAACCAAGGAATTGATGCTTCTAGTATCCATCTCCTTAATCCTTCCGGAGTAGAAGCTCACTCTTGATTATTTGGGACTTTGAATTGTTCAATACTTATTAATGCCATTAAGATTCAAATGAACAAAATAAAATTGCCTTTTATTCCATACAAATTGTTTGTACAACAAAAAAGTAAAAGCCCTATACAATCTAATTCCTCATTGGCATTAAGGGTATAATTCTAATAATCTCTCACTTGCACTCAATGCCAATCGCTATGATATCTAATACCCATATTTTCCAGATGTCGCTCTAGCACCGCTTGTGATAAGGGCTTGGTGAGTGGGTTAGCTACATTATTCACTGAATCTATTCTTGGCACGGCGACGTCGCCTCTTCCAACAATCTCTCTAATGATGTGATATCTTCTCTCTATGTGTTTGGATTTATTGCGAGACCTTGGTTCCTTAGCTTACACGATGGATCCATTGTTGTCACGGAAAAGTGGCAACGGGAGCTCCATGCCAGGAACCACTTGATGTTCCGCCACGGAATTCTTTATCCAAATAGCCTTTTTAGTAGCCTTTGAGACAGCCACGTATTCAGCTTCAGCGGTAGAATCAGCAACTGTGCTTTGTTGGGAACTTTCCAAGTCACTGCTCTACCATTTAAAGTGAATACAAATTCGGAAGTTGATTTACGATCATCGACATCCGATTGAAAATCAGAGTCGGTGTAACCTTCCACTTTAAGTTCTTCATCTCCATATGTCAAACACATATCCTTAGTTCATCTTAAGTACTTAAGGATACAACAATCCAATGATGTTCTCCTAGGTTAGCTTGAAACCTACTTACCACGCTCACAGCGAAGGCAATGTCTGGTCTCGTGCACAACACAGTGTACATGAGACTTCCCACATCTGATGCATAGGGAATGGAATTCATCCTCTTTCGATCTTCCTCACTTTGAGGGCTCATCGATTTGGAGAGGTGAAGTCCATGTCTCATGGCTAACAGGCCTCTCATAGAATTTTATATCCCAAACCTTTTAAGGACATTTTCTAAGTAGAGGGCTTGGGATAGCCCCATTCTCCTATTCACGCTATCCCTGTAAATGAGAATTCCAAGGATATATGTAGCTTTTCCTAAGTCTTTCATGGAGAACGTGCTTGAGAGCCATATTTTGATCGAGGTCAATAGGCCTATATCATTTTCTATAAGTAGAATTCCGTCTACGTATAGGACCAGAAAAAATATCTTACTCCCACTTGTTTTCTTGTAAATGCATGGTTCATCTTCGTTCTTGACGAAGCCATAGTTCCTAACTTCTTCATCAAAACAGAGATTCCATCTCCGCGATGCTTGTTTGAGTCCATAAATGGATATATCAATTTACACACCTTATGAGAATCTTTGTTGGATATGAAACCTTTGGACTTTTCCATATAGATGTCCTCCTCGAGGAATCCATTTAGGAACGCTGACTTCACGTCCATCTGCCAAATTTCATAATCCAGATATGTGGCTATAGAAAGCAGAATCTTGATGGATTTGATCATGGCTACAGGCGAGAAGGTTGCCTCATAGCCAATGCCCTCCTTTTGAATATACCCTTCCGCCACTAGCATGGCCTTATAGGTCCACCTTGCCATCTGGACCAATCTTTCTCTTGTAGATCCATTTGCAACCTATCGGTACAACTCCCTTGGGGCCATCTACTAGAGTCCTGACTTGGTTCAAATACATCGAATCCATCTATGTTCTCATAGCCTCAAGTCATTTCGCAGAGTCTATATCCGCCATTTCCTAAACATAAGTAAAGGGATCATCTCCATAGTTCCCTTCCGCTACGGTATACAAATTATGCTTTCCCTGTAGCAGAACAATCTCTCAGGCGGTTGACAACTCTACTTGATCTGCGCGGTGGTGGTTGCATTTGGGTTAGTTCATTTTGAGCTTCTTGAACAGTGGTCTCTAAAGGGATTTCGTTTTGTTCTTCCGCAACAATCTTTCTTCCTGCACCACCTTCTCAGACAAATTCCTCTTTGAGAAAGTAAGCATTTAATGCCACAATGACTCTCTGGTCATCGTGCAGGTAAAAAAGGTATTCCATTGAATCTTTTGGGAAACCAACGAATCGACCTTTCAGAGATCTATCTTCCAATTTGTCCATCTTTGTCTTTTTCACATAGGCTGGACAACCCCATATCCTTATGTGTTTAAGGCTCGGTGTCTTTCCACTTCATATCTCATAAGGAGTTTTAGGAACAGACTTAGATGGACACTTGTTTAAGATATATGTTGCAGCAAGCAATGCATATTCCCACAATGATATGGGGAGATCTGTGTAGTTGAGCATCGAACGAACCATATCCAATAGCATTCTATTTTGGGATTCAGCTACCCCATTTAGTTCTGGAGTTGCTAGAGGAGTTAATTGCAATACCATTTCCTATTCTAATAAGAACTCACCAAATTTAGCACTTATGTATTCTCCACCTCGATCCGATCGGAGTGTCTTAATATATTTGCCTTTGATTTTTAACTAAGGCCTTGAATTCTTAAACCATTCAATGAATTCAGACTTGTACTTCATTAAGTAAACAAGACCATACCTAGATTGGTCGTCAGTAAATGTTATGAAGTATTGAAAACCTTAGCGAGCCATTTTACCGAAAGGCCCACAAACGATAGTATGTATTAAACCAAGGACTTCACTAGCTCGTTCAAAATGCCCTGTGAAGGGAGACCTAGTCAATTTGCCTTTGAGACAAGATTCACAAGTGGAAAATGGGACTGACCCTAATGTGCTTATTGGCCCATCTTTCTCAAGTTCGCGAATTTTGTACTCTCCAGCCTAACCTAGTCTTAGATGTAAGATAAGTCTTTGATTTGTCTTAGACATATTACGTTTCTTGGTGATAGTATACATAATATATCTATTTTGGACATTTAAATAATATAAACAATTTAATAAAGATGCAGAGCCAACACATTCATTTCTAAAATAAATATTACAAACATTGTTCAGAAAACGAAAATCGTATCCAAGTTTAACCAAAACAGGAACAGAACAAATATTTTTGAGCCCATTGAGCAAAACAAGTCAGTCTTTCAAATTAATTAAATGTCCACTAGCTAATGTAATAGAAATGGATCCTATGTAAATGGCAGCCACACTATGTCTGCTGCCAACATTGATCATCACTTCTTGCTCCTCTAGCCTCCTACTTCTTTCCAGATACTATTTCAAAACACAGACATGAGCACCAGCTCCAGAGTCTAGAATCCAAGAAGTGGATTGATACACTTGCATTTTCATTTGTCTTTACCCTTAAATTATCTAGTTTTTTATCGACCTTTGATATATCTTCATCCAATTTAATACATTAATCCATTCTTTTCATGTTTTTCAGGATAACAAATAAGTGGAGTGAAAAGATGAAGGATTGAAATCAAATCAAACTAAATTTTGCATCAAAGTGGCGAAGACCGCGTTGTTCTGATATGAACACCATGGTCTTGCATAGGCAGCGCCGAAGATGTTAGGTGTATGCCCTCAATGCCTACGAGAAATTAGATTGAGTAGGGCTTTGATAAGTTATTTGTATAAACTATTTATTGTTTCTATTTAAAGAATAAAGGTTTTGATTTTGTTCATATAAATCTAATGACATTTAAATGTATTGAACAAATAAGTCCATGAGATTTGAAGATAGACTTTCCACCTATTATAGACAAGAGGAGCCGTAGGGGTGTACATAAACCCGCTCAACCCGCCCGACTCGATCCGCCCGAAAACCGCCAGTTTGAAACTATTAAATAATTGTGGTGGGTTGAAAAAATTGCAACCCGCCACTTTCGGGTCGGGTGGTGAGCTTAATAATTATAACCCGCTTAACCCGCCACCCGACCGCTAATTGTATATGTCATAAGTATATATAAGTGTGTGTATATATATATATAGAGAGAGAGAGTTAAAGATTACCCTAAACTCTTAAAACTATATAGCATATATATAAACTTTAGTAAGAGTGGTTTTATTCATAATAATGTAAAACACTTTATTTTTAATTTGAGTAAATAAATTATTTCATTTGAACATATGTTTTCTTGATTTGAACGAAGATGTAGATGTATATTTTGATGATAAACTTATAAGATAATTTAATTTTATTAATATTTTAGAGTTTACAATTCATGATAAATATGATTTTTATTTAATAACATCATTTATTTTTGTATTTCTCATCAACTCAATTTTTTTAGTTAAATGTACAACAAATATGTTATTTAGATTCTTACTTACCAGTTGAAACTAAAAGTAAGTTGTAAGAACTATAATTATAATTTGATAACCCGCCAACCCGCCCGCTAAATACATTAAACCCGACCGACCCGAACCGCTCGGTTTGAAAGGATAATTATGCGATTTCGGTTTGAGATTTTGTCAACCCGCATATATCGGGTAGGGTTATTTTTTTCTTTAAAACCGCCCGAACCGGACCGCGTACACCCCTAAGAGGAGGTACTGGAAGAGTCAAATACTTAATCTCTTAAACCAAGAGTTCGCGAGTTAAGGAATTTTAATTGCGCATTAAAATTCAACTCGTATGACACCTACTTTGACAAGTACCATTCGTGCACTGATTAGATAGTGCGAGCTGGTGTCATGAATATGATTAATGGAATTAACATATTTGAACTCGACTTGCATTAATCCGATCACATGGATATTTACTCTTTGACAGTCAACGATTGGGATTAAAATTGCGATATTATGTGTGAACTTTAGACCTGAGCAGTTAGTTATAATGTGCTTGTAGTATTGGATATGTTATCAAAGTAGTTAGACCTGTATCACCTGATAGGTGGGGTCGACCTCAAAGTACGATCCAAATGGTGCATTCGACATTGTAAGATAACTACCAATATGGGATTTACCGTCTCGACAGTAAACGAGTATTTGACCTGTGCAATCATAAGTAATGGAAATTACAAAGTCTTTGGCCAAAGCAAATAAACTAACAAGTGATGGTCACTAAGGGTAGTTTGGTAATTTCACATTATTATGATTACCGAGCACAGCATCAAGTATGTTTGACGTACCATGGCTCTTACTTGATCGGGTCACGCCGGTGAAGATTTTATATGCATATGATAGTCGTAATCAAGGTTAGTAATGACATTTTCAGCTCATATTCAATTGGATTACAATTTGGCTCCACGATGTTAGCTATGTGACAACCTTATCCTTTGGAATCCTCCCATTGCCAATTGAATCGAGTCTAGAAAGTTACGCTATGTGAAGAAAAGGAATATTTTCATGCTAAGGGTATTTTGGTAAAATCACATTAGATGTGATTGACTGACGAAATGGATGGCGTGATTTAATTAAAGATATTTTATTAAATTAAATAAATTAATTAAATCATATTAATTCATAAGTTAAATTAATTGGAAATTAATTTATGAGTTGAATTAAATTAATTACATTAATTTTAATTAGATTAGAGTAATTAATTAATTGTCAATTGGATTGGACTTAGATTTAATTAATTACACATGGGCTAAGATGGTACAAAGCCCAGAAGCCCATCCCAGCTAGGCCTAGCGGCCGCCCCCCTCATTGTATACCTGAGGGTTCTGCTTATGTGATATAAGTAGTTAGTCAGTGTCAGAATTCTACACAGAAGTTATTGTTTTAGAATCTGACTTTCAGCCAAAGAAACCTAGAGCAATAGGAAAGACAAAATTTCCTCCCTCTCTCTCCAACTAGCTGCCGCTGCCATTGTTGTTGGGAGGAGATCGGAGCTTTTCTCAGAGAAATTTCTTTCCCGTGATTATTTAGCGGCAGAAGTCTAGGGCTACTGCTGATAAATTAGAATTTTGTTGTCAAGAGGTAATTCGATTACTCTCTTTCATAAGACGTTCTTACTGTAGTTTATTTCCTACACAATGACTAACCCTTTGAAAGTATTGCTTGAGAAAAATGTCCTCACTGGACCAAACTACTCTGATTGGATTAGAGCATTGAAGACGGTCCTCAATGATGAATCACTTGAATATACACTAGAGATGGATCGGCCACAAAGGCTTAGGGGTCGATGCGGATGAATCTGCCATACTAGCATACTCAGATTGGATCTCTGATGCAAGAAAAGTAAGGGATTACATGTTGAGCTCCATGTGCAATGCACTACAACAAACGCATGAGAACATGGATAGTCCTAGGTCAATCCTGCTGCACTTGGAGGAACTGTTCGGGGAACGGGGCAAGTCCATTAGATACTTTTTATAAAGATGAAACTAGTGTCAAGCTCACAGCGCTAATTCGTCAATTACAAACCTCAAAAGATTTAAAGGTGATAAGAATTAGAAGCGATAGAGGAACTGAATTTACTAACCAATTTGTTGAGAAGTTTTGTACAGATTTTGGAAAACTTCATGAGTATTCTACTCATAGAACACCTCAACAGAATGGAGTTGCCGAGCGACGGAACAGAACACTTAAAGAAGCCGCTAGGACGATGTTAGCAGAGTTCAAGCTGCCTCAAAGGTTTTGGGTCAAAGCTATCAATACCACTTGCTACACTCAGAACCAGTGTATGATCAACAAGCAACATGAGATGACTCCATATGAGTTGTGGAAGGGACGTAAGCCAAACGTTTCATAATTTCATTTATTTGGTTTAAAATGTTTCATTCATAACAATGGATCCCAAAGTCTAAGGACATTTGATCCTAAATTGGATAAGGGAATCTTTCTAGGCTATGGCAAGAATGGAAAGAGTTTTCTCATCCTAAATAAGATCAAATCGAAGGTTGAAGAATCCATTCATGTTGTGTTTGATGATGCTAACCAAGAACCAAGGTAAATCCTGATGATGTAGGAATTGAAGATTACCCAACAAACGTCACAAATCCTAAGATTACTCGTGATGATAATGGGGATGATGAGATCTTTGTGTCTAATCCTAAGATTACTCGTGAGGTTATCAATGATGATACTGTAAGAATCGCTGATGATCGTGAAGAGAATGATCATCAAGAGCAAATTGGAAGTGTGAATGATGTAGCGACTGCGCATGAGACAAATAAGGGTCAAGCGATTGATAATCAAGAGTCTCTCAACCTGTTCCAACCAGATCGTAAATGGCTTAGAGATCATCCACCAGAGCTAGTGATTGGAGATATTGAAGCACCTGTTAGAACTAGGGTCCCTACAATCAATGAGGATGAATCACAAGTTTTTTTATCTCAAATGGAATCAAAGAAAGTGGATGAAGCACTCAGTGATTCAAGTTGGGTTGAAGCGATGCAAGAAGAGCTTAACCAATTTGAGAGAAGCAAGGTTTGGACGCTAGTACCAAGACCAACTCACCAAGAAGTTATTGGAACTAGATGGGTTTTTAGGAACAAGATGGATGAAGATGCCATTGTGGTAAGAAACAAAGCCAGACTAGTTGCTCATGGTTATTGCCAAGAAGAGGGTATTGATTTTGATGAAATGTATGCCCCAGTAGCCCGTCTTGAAGAGATTCGGATGTTTCTAGCCTTTGCCGCATTCAATAAGTTCACAGTGTACCAAATGGACTTAAAGAGTGTTTTCCTGAATGGTTAACTCCAAGAAGAAGTTTATATGGAGCAACCACCAGGATTTATCAACAACCATGGGAAAAGTATGGTCTACAAATGGGATAAGGTACTATACGGCCTTAAACAAGAACCAAGAGCATGGTATGACACTCTCTCTATCTTCCTTATAGGTAAAGGCTTTTCAAAAGGCAACGTTGATACAACGTTATTTAAAATTACCCATAATGAAGATATTCTCTTAGTCCAAATTTATGTTGATGATATTATTTTCGGATCTACTAATACGCGATTGTGTTAGAAATTTTTGAAAATGATGCAAGATCAATTTGAAATGAGCAGGATGGGTGAATTAACTTTTTTCTTAGGATTACAAGTTAAACAACTCTCTAATGGCATATTTATAAACCAAGCTAAATACACAAGAGATATGATTAAAAAATTTGGTATGGAAAATGCATCATCTTCAAAAATTCCAATGAGCCAAACACTTAAGTTAGATAAAGATGAAAGTGAGAAGAAAATTGATATCACTAATTATAGAGGTATCATTGGATCACTTCTTTATCTTACCTCTAGTAGACTTGATATTATGTTTTTGGTATGCATGTGTGCACTCTTTCAAGCTGATCCAAAAGAATCACACTTAAATGCTACCAATAAAATTCTTAAATACCTAAAAGGCACACAAAATATGGGCTTATGGTATCCAAGGGACTCTCCATTTGAACTAATTGGTTATTCAGACGTAGATTTTGTAGGATGCAAAATAGATAGAAAGAGTACTAGTGGTACATATCAATTTCGAGGTGATAGATTGATTTTGTGGCATAGTAAGAAACAACAATCCATAGCGACTTCTACCGTTGAGGCAGAGTATGTAGCCGTTGGAAGCTGTTGTGCACAAATCCTTTGGATGAGGGAACAACTTAGAGATTATGGAACAATCTTAGGTCCTACCCCAATCCAATGTGATAACCAAAGCGCTTTAGCTATGACCTAAAACCCAGTCCTTCATTCTAGAACTAAACATATTGACATTCGCTACCATTTCTTGTGTGACCATGTTCAAAAGAAAGATATCTCCATGCACTTCACTGGTACTAACAAACAACTGGCAGATATCTTCACCAAAGCGCTCAATGAACAATGCTTTCTCACTTTAAGAAGTGAACTAGGTATGATTGATTTAAACGCTTGATCATAAAGCATCATATCTTTTATAGGCATATAATTTAGGGGGAATCCACTTTAAATTTATGTATAAAGCGTCTTTCAAAATTGAAATAAGTTATCAAGTTTAGGGGAAACTTTAAAATTGTACTTATTTAAATCAATAAGCGTCTATGATCAAAAATTAATTTCAAAATTTTGTGCATTGATCATTAGCGTTATCTGTTATGCATGACAAAATCAATCTTTAATAAAATTAAATGAAAATGTCTTTTCAAAGCGATTGAACTTTATTAAAAGACTTCAGCGTTAAGAATATTCCCACTGAAATGCTAAGTAACTTTTTCTGATAAGATTTGACAATTGCCCACGCGCTCCTATCAAATCAAACTAACGGTTAATGATTCCTATAAATAGGCGGTTCAGTAACTGCGCATGTCTGGGTATGTGTCAATGTACCATCAGGCACGTGCAACTCACGCTGAACATTTTTAAAATTTCAAACGTTTTTGAAAAAATAACTGCGGACTCCAAAATTTAGTAATTCACAGCAGTTATCCTATTTTACCACACCTTTTTAAATCCGTATTCATGACTAAATGGCTCAAATTTAATTTTTGTTATTTCCAAAATTAATTTCTTGATACGTGGCATTTATCCAAGCTATTGAAGAGTTAGTTTTGCCTCTATTTAAACCCTCCTAAATTTTACAGAAAAGCTTTATCACTCTCAAAAAGCATTCTTTCTAACTCTCTCAAAAAGTTTCAAACCTTCATCAATGGCGCCACCAAAATCTTCCAAATTTACCACCAGAAAATCTTCCAAAACTCCGAAACTAGTCACAGTCAATGCTGGATTTCTGGTAAACTGGGACTATCGTTTCGATAACCAGAACTTTCCTCTGAGGACTGTTCTTCCCCTTATCCAAGATTCAGGTTTACGAGAAATGATTACTTCCCATTCAAATATTTATGAGGAAGAGACCATTTTATTCTTCAAGAACACCAAAATTTCTGACGGTGGAAACTCCATTTCCTGTGTCTTTCCGTTTTCCCGCGAGACCTTTATTCTCACTCCTCAACTTTTATCTTCCTTACTGCAACTGCCCAGCGATAGAGGAGAAGTTGAAGAAATCACTCTTGGAGACGCCACCAAGATCTGGGAATTGGTCAAGGAAGATGAAGTAGACACTGCATTGTTAGAGTATATGCCCTCGAATGCCATAAAGAGGATAGATTTATAGGGCATAAACATTGCAACTAAACTATGGTTTTTCCATTAATATAAGGCAGTTGATTGTTGCTTTCTTATAGGCATTTATAAGGTGTGAATAAACAACGTAAAGTCCTTGATGACAAGGCAAACCTTCTATCTCTTATGGGATAGGAGGAAAAGCACTAGAATGGTTTGACCCTTAACATCTAAAAGGATTCGCAAGTCTAAGAAATATTGATTGGGCATCAATAGTGAATAAAGACTTGTATGATGTAAGTTTCGACAGAGAATGTGTCAGTTGTACACTATGGAAATGGTAGTGGGAACTTACATCATAGACGTGTCAGTTGGACTGATATGTTCGAACACGGCTCGCATCAGTTCATCACATGGGTATTCACTCATTGACAGTCAATGATGAAACTGATAAGTAGTGATAGGTACATGTGAACCTCTGACCTGAGAAATCGAGTTGAAGATGTACTTGTGACATCAAGTCTGTCATTAGAGTAGTTAGATTCAAATCACCTGTTGGTGGAATCGACCTCGAAGTGCGACTTGATGGGCAAGTAGCATTGTTAAGTGATTTGCAATATGGAATTTATTCTCTCATAAGTGAATGAGTAAAATATCCTATGTGATCATGAATAAGTGAGGATGAAAGTCTTTGGCCAAAGCATTTAAATACCTCGACTTATTATGAGCTTAGGCATATGGTCAAGTTATATGAGTTTGACTTTAAACCATGACTCTTACTTGACTGGGATATAAGAATAAAAGGTTTATACACGTACGGTATTCACGGCGTAAATGTTTGGAATGATCCTATTCATTCGTTCTCAATTGGGTTACGGTGTGAGCCACGAGACTGGCTAGGTGTCACTCACACCCCTTTGGATTCCTCCCAATTGTCTTTTGAGACGAACCTAAAGAGTCGCGCTTAAAGGAAGTGCAAAAGGAAAAACATGGCAAAAAGACTGGAGAGAAATTCACGGCATTGGATGCCGTAATTAATTAATAAATTAATGGATAATTTAATTAATTAATAAATTAATGGATAATTTAATTAATTAATTAAATTAATGACTTAACTAATTTCTTGGAGAAATTGAATTATAAATTAATTAGGAATTGAATTAATTGGATTATCAATATATTTATTGGATAAATAAATTATCCGATTAATTAATTAGCAAGCACGATGAAAGCCCGAAGGCTTCCGAGCCCACTAAGGGGCGGCCAAATAGACGCCCAAATAAGGCTCTTGCATGTTAGTGTTATTGTTTCATAATGATATCAATATATCACAAGGTGAAAAATAACAAAAAGGCAACTTACATAACTTTCTCTCCAAGAAAAAGTCCCACCTCTCTCTCCCTCTCTAGCCATCTTTAACAAAGAAGAAAGGAGGAGTTTTTCGTTTTTGATTCGTGCGTGACGAATTAGAGACGTTGGAAAATTCGGCATTAGAGAAAAAGATCACGTTCAGAAATCAACATACGCGAGAACGGTAATTTTTCTATACACAATTAAACACAAGGATTAGAGATGATTCGGGCTTTGGGAATTAAATTTACTTTTCGCTGCGTTTTATTCGTATAATTCCCAACATGCTTATGAACCGCATATCAAGAAGAATCACAAGAAGGGTGAATATGTCATTCTGACTGACATTTGCTCCAAAATGATAGAGTGCAGGAAAGGTAGCTTCGATAAGATCTCAAACATTCAATATAAGATAATGGTAACCATTCTGACCAAGTTGAAGATAAATTGGTCATTGTACGTCTTTAATCGCTTTAAAGCAGCGATAGCTGAGTCAGTGAATCCCAAGCCTTATGGGATTGTGTTAAGTCGTGTTTTAAGCGCTAGCGGTTTTGTTAACACTGCTGGAAAGAAAGTCCCAACGCTTAAGTTTTATGGGAAAAAGATAGTCGGTGAGCTGTTGAAGAGCAACCGACTTCGTCTTCATCATCATCAGAAGAGGAAGTGGTGGTAAAGCGACCTAAAAGAAAAATCGCTCTGAATGTCACTGAGCCATCAAAGCCAGCCAAGAAGCAGAAGAAGAAGTCGGAGCCAAAGAAGAAGCAAAAGTCTCCCTCTCTTTCTCCCAAATCCCCTTCTCCTCTTCTCGCGTTTGTTATCTCTCCTGAAATGAAGAAGCTGAAGAGAAATAAGTACCGCTAGCACGGAAGCATACTCCTTGGTCTACCCCAAGAGAATCTGCGAGTGCACCAGTCGAGTCAGCGACTGCAGAACCAGCGAGTACTCCTCCCGTTGAAACTGTTGTTGAATCTGCTCTTGTTCCTGAACCTGAGCCTGAGCCTGAGCCTACTACTTCTTTAGAGAAGTCAGCACTCTTTCAGGGTAAGTACTTGTGAAGAACAATGTATTTTTTACCTTTCCTCATTTGCTTTCTTTAACGTTAGGATGAATTCTTTCAGCTCGAATAGATCATAATATTTAGTATGTTCTGAATACCTTGGATGCCTGCAACATCCCTATTAAAGTTGCCCCTCTCACTTCTTTCCTCGATCTAGATCCTAAAGAAGTTGTTCTGGAGCCTGAGGATCAAGCACCATCTGTTGAGACAGATCAAGCAACTGTAACAGTCGATGAATCTCCTCAGAGTAAGCGTTGTAGTATTTTACTTATGATTTCTACTCAGTAGAAATTTTCCTTTTCTCAAACGCTTGCATGTATCAGCTCAAAGTATGTCGAACGCTGATGCACCTCCTCCCGAGGTCAATGTTGAATTGGACGTGGAAATGGCAACTGTTCTGGATATAGCTAAAGAAGTTTCACAAGTCCTTCCTGACACTGAAATATCTCCAGCTCAAGAAGAGGCTATTAATGCTGAGCGGTCGATAGAAGTGGCCTCTATCCCAACAGAAGCGATTGCCATTGTTCCTACTCCAAAGGACCTCCTCCCCATGTCATTGATTTCTTTCCTCGTGGCAAAGATGCAGATGTTGAATTCTATTATGCAGCCATAGAAAATGACACCCGAGCCTTGGTTGACATGGAGATAAATTTTCAAGATACTCTCCACAACCCGAATATCTCTAATTCTGACAACTTTGGATTCTTCGAGAGATTCACTGATCTCGGTCATTACACGCTTGAGTGTCTTCGATCGCGGTTAGAATACATTCGGCAACCAGCGTTCAACATGACAAAATTTGATGAAAAGCGTTTCAACTTTAATTAGTCATTCAGCAGAATCCTTTTATCCTTTGCGCCAGAATAAGATCGTCATCAAAAATCCCCACATGGGTGATTGGTTGAAGAACCCCGACGAAGAAATCCTTAACAGAATTGGATACACTGTTTATCCCAAAGTCGTTCATTCAGCTCAGAACGCTCTATCCCCAAATCCCCTTAAATTATGAATGGAAAAAGACCAGTTGTCGTTGAGCGTCCTAATCCTATCAATTCGTGGATAGAAGATGAAGCCCGCGAGTATCTAGCAAGATTATGGACTGACGACTATGATGAAGAAGTTGACAGATTTGAAAAGTATCTCGCTGCTAGAGCAGATAGGAAAAAAGCTGATAAGCTTGGCAGAAGATGGATGATGGATACCGCAATATGGGCTGAAGAGTTTGTGTTGCATTTCTACACGCTAGACGAACTTGTAAGGTATCCCTTCTTGTTTCAATTTGGAGTGGAATACAAACGCAGAGGTTTTGTTGTGTTCCTACTCGAGTAGCGAAAGAATCTGGTGGGGAATATTAGCGATTTGCCTTATTATAGAGAATCGATAGAACGCTATATTTGCCAGCATCTAGCCTTAATCGCTCAGCAAGGACGCTATATTTATCATCCAACCCAAGACTTTGTACAACGTATCTCTCTAGACCTCAATAAAGATGTTTCCACTAGTAAGCGACCCATTCTGCCAGGACACAGTGAAGCTCACATGAGACTGGAAAATGACCATGCTGAGTTTGCCGATTTCTACAGAGACAGGAGAGCGATTGTAGAAAATGCACAATCGCTGGATATTACCTTCGCTGAATATTTTAGCTTAAATCCATTCAGAGGCTATAATCTTCACCCTGTCCTAATGTGTGAGCAGAATATTCAAGCGGCCAAGATGATTTCGCTTATTCGGCCAGTGGATCAAGAAGCTGCTTAAGCGCTGATGCCATTTATATTGGACTACTACAATTCTTATATTTCAGGAGTTGATTTGCCAGAGGATGTGCAATTTGCACTTAGCACTGAAGAGCACGCAGACGCTATATTCTTCATTCCGCAGACCAACATCCTAAGTCCAAGGCATGTCATGGAACCGATTGACCCACTTTGGGTCATTGCTGTTGAGCAACCTTCTCCTCAGGTGGAGATTGCTGAAATGGAAGAGGAACAAGCTTCTACTGTGGAAGTCGCTCCAACCAAAGACGCTGATATGCAAACTGAAGTTGTCATCAGCGATCCAGCAGTCGAGGTTCCCACTATTGAACAAGTTGTTCAAATTGAGGAAGCAACTCAATCTCCTGACTTAGCGATAGAAAAAGTTTATGCAGAAATTGATGAAGAGCTATTTATCCGAGATAAATCAAAGGGAAAGGTCGCAGTTTCTAGCTCACACGGACCTGAGCGTTCTTCTTCGGACTCAGACTCAGACAGTGATCAAGAGGCACGAGACTTTAGAAAAGTGGTTCAGAATTCTCTTAGCGATATAACAGGCTCTTGTTCTCGTTTGGAAGACAGTTTCAATTCAATGCTTAATCAAGTAGAGAGAGTTCTTCTTGATGACATGAAAAATGATAACAAGCTTACGATCTCTATCATGAATAGTATCGCTCCGCTAGTCAAAGAACTTTCTGATGAATTTAACCGAACGCTTGCTCAGAATGCATCCGCTGATACTGAGCGACATACTTCTTCCAATTTAGTCTCTCAGAGTATCGATGAGAAAGTTGCTCTTTTAGTTGATGAAGTCAAACTTCTTCGTCGTGACATCGCTGAGTTAAAAATCTCTCTTGATGATGCCAAGAAGGGGGAAGATGAGACAGAAAAGCATCAAAGGTCCAAAGCCTTGAAGGAACCAATTTCTAAAACAGATAATAAGCATTGGCGCTCAATGTTCAAAGAAATAGTAAGCATAAAGAAGATGTTCACTAAGAAGCGTAAGCCAAGATACTATCTAAGCAGGCACAGGCTTACGGACTTGGATATTGAATTTTTAGAGGGTATGGGTTTTCATCCATATGCTGGACCTCTTAGAAGACCTGTCAATTGGAAATCCACCAATGATCGAAGCCAAGACATTTATCATGACTTGATTCAAGAACTTGGAATCCCTCCGAGGGATTGGGTGGAAAGATTATTAGAGCTGAATTTAAGCGCTAGACAGAGAAGGCATGACTATAATGAAGTCCGGCATACCACTATGATAGACATCGATAGACTTCTTTTGGACTTAGCGAGAAAAATTCTAGCTGAAGAGAAGCGACAGAAAAGATGATTGCTTATATTTTTTTGTATGTTTCTGCTGTCGCTTTAAATTATTTACTTACAGTATAATCATGTACGTTTACTTTTCATATGAATGAATGAATGATTTATTGCTGAAATAACTTGTTGCGGCTAATCTAACATTACCTTACTTAACTAACTTTCCAAACGCTAACTTATGATTATTTTTGAGCTTTTCTTTGAACTTTTAATCTATGAAAGAGTTATAAGAGTTAAGGTCTTGACATCATCAAAAAGGGGGAAATTGTTATAAATTTCATGTTAGATGTTTTGATGCTAACAAGATAGGATTTTATGTTAGACCCTAAAAGAATGTAAGTTTATACTTTCATAGAACAAATTGTATAAGCGTTTGAAAGTTTGTAATTTTGCTAGGCTTGTAATTTTTATCTTTGTAGATTTTAGACTAAGTATTGGATACTAAGTCGCTAGTAAAATTCTAGGTGAGTCTATTAGAGATGAAGTTGAAGATCAGTGTCTGAAGTAAAATAAAGATGAAGAATTTTTCTTAAGAGACTGCCAATCGCTATGGACTATTTTAGGATTTATGAATCAAGCGCTCAAAGCAATCAAGCGATCAAGAAGATCAGATTCACCTGAAATAAATTCCAAAGTCACTAAGGACTTAAATGCAATCATTTAACGGGCATTTATTTCCAACGGGAAATAAATTTAAATGCATTAAATGATTGTTAAGAGCATTAAATGTGATAAGGATAGATTGTATACAGAGCAAGCTACCTATTGGCTTAAACTGTCAGAATTTCAAAGTTCAAACCTGCCACATCAAATTAGTGCAGCAGGATTTCAGGAATGTCAGAGAAAAGGTATGACTCATTTGCGCGTGAGAGGCACGCATCTACATGTGTCCAACGGACAAATCCCAAGAAATTGCCTATAAATACCTTACCTCAGCAAACCCTAAAATAACATGTACATACACAAGAAGTCAAAACTTTGCTGAAATATTTTCTCAAAAAAAGCTTAGAAACTCCATAGCCAAAATTCTTTCAAGCTTTTTACATACATTCCAGACAGTCGTAGATATCTCAAACATCTTCAAAGAAGAATCATACACTATTATTGAGGTATCCTAAGTTGTTTGAACTTCCTAAAATCAAACAAACCCGTGATCAAAACCCTCAACCTCATCTATCTGTGTGAAGAAGTTATTGACTCTATAAGCAGTATTTTTGAGTGAGAGAAGCTTGTTGGTGAAGATATTCATTGGTGTTGAAGTCTGTGTGATCAAGGAGCCCAAGATCATCATCTCCAGCTCTATTTTGTAGAAGCTTCTGTTTGATCCTTCGATAATCAATTTAGTGGAATTCCTCCAAGTGTTCAAGCAGAAGAAGGACGTAGCTGGGATTACACCACCCAGTGAACCTTCCAAATTATTGTGTTATTTACTATTTTATTATCTTACTTTATATTCTATCATTTATTCTGAAAAAGACAAGTAAAACGGTTAAGCGACTATTTGACCAAAACGAACGTTGAAGCTTTAAAATCATTTCTGTTGTGCTAACCCTGATTAAGCGATCTAAGCTTTACCCTACTTTGGTAAATTGCTAAAATCACTAAGTCTAAGTTATCTTTACTGTAGCGTCTGACCTAGTGCTCAGTTCCCTAAGCGTTCAAATCTTTAAAAGTGATACAAAATTTTTTGGAGTTGAAAAAGACTTCAGGGTCTATTCAACTCCCCCCCCTTCTAGACCCTTTCGTATGCCACTTGGGACCTCCAGCTTTAGGATATTCTTCACAGCTATCCAATGTTCCTTGCCAGGGTTTCCCTGAAATCGACTAACAATGCTTACAACATAAGCTATGTCAGGTCTAGTACACAGTATTGCGTACATCAGGCTACACACAACAGATGCATAGGGTACAATGCTCATCTCTTTTCTATCTTCCTCACTTTGAGGACACATAGATTTTGAGAGATGTATCCCATGCCTCATTGGCATGAACCCTTTCTTAGAATCCTCCATCCTATATCTCTTTAGGACATTTTCTAAGTAAAGGGCTTGAGAGAGCCCTATCATTCTATTTGTTCAATCTCTATAGATTCGAATCCCTAGAATATAAGTTGTCTTTTCCAAGTCTTTCTTGGAGAAAGTACTTGAAAACCACTTCTTAATGGTGGTGAGCATTCCTATATCCTTCCCTATGAGTAATATGTCATCCACATATAACACAAGGAATGTTATCTTGCTCCCACTAACCTTCTTGTAAACACATGACTCGTCCTCGTTCTTGATGAAGTCAAATCCTTTGATAGCCTCATCAAAACACAAATTCCAGCTACGAGATACTTACTTGAGTCCATAGATAGACCTCTCAAGTTTACACACCTTATAAATGTGGTCCTTGGATACAAAACCTTTAGGCTGTTCCATATAGACATCCTCTTGTAGGAATCCATTTAGGAAAGCAGTTTTGACATTCATTTGCCATTTTTCATAGTTTGGGTGTTCCGCAATTGCAAATAAAATCCTTATTGATTTGATCATAGCTACTGGCGAAAAGTTTTCTTAGTAGTCAATTCCTTCTTTTTTACTATACCCTTTCGCCACTAGCCTGGCTTTGTAGGTGTCAACGTTGCCATCAACACCAATTTTTCTCTTGTAGATCCATTTGCACCCAATTGGTTTTACCCCATCAGGAAGATCCACAAGTTTCCAGACTTGGTTTGCATGCATCGAATCGATCTCAGTTTGCATAGCTTCACGCCATCTAATAGCATCCACATCCACCATTGCTTGATCATAAGTGGAAGGATCATCTCCATGACCTTCCTCTATACAGAATGAAGATCAAGCTCTCTATGTACTAGATATCCATACCCCTCAGGCAGTTGAGGTACTCTATTTGATCTTCACGGTTGTGGTTGTGTTACAGAAGGTTAGGTTCTCACTTCCTGTGTAGATGTATCCACTGGAGTTTCATTTTGTTCTTCGAGAACAATCTTTCTACCCGCTCCTCCTTCTTGAATAAACTCATCTTCAAGAAAGTAGTCTTGTAAAGCTACAATGATCCTTTGATCATCGTGCAGGTAAAAGAGGTATCCCATTGAATCCTCAGGATATCCAACGAAACGTCCTTTCAAGGATCTAGCCTCCACCTTGAAAAGAAT
This sequence comes from Buddleja alternifolia, assembly GCA_019426215.1. NCBI lineage: Eukaryota > Viridiplantae > Streptophyta > Magnoliopsida > Lamiales > Scrophulariaceae > Buddleja > Buddleja alternifolia. The sequence continues at coordinate 6,258,411 of CM033406.1, forward strand.
GTCCTCACTGGACCCTACTTTGCCGACTGGCTCAGAAACCTAAGGATTGTCCTTAGCTTAGAATCACTAGGCTATGTACTCTAGGGAAATCGTCCCCTTGTCCCTGGAGACGATGACAATGAAGACGCCCATGAGAACTATAACACTTGGATCAAGGATGAAACTCGTGTTAAAGGTTACATGCTCGGCTCCATGAGCAACAATCTGCAGCGATCCCATGAAAACATGGATGACGCAAAGTTAGTGTTGCTGCACCTCAAGGATCTGTACGGAGAGCACAGTAGGATTGCTCGGTATGACATATCAAGAGAGCTCTTTGGCGCAAGGATGGGAGAAGGTGAAGATGTGGGCGCCCACGTCATAAAAATGATTTCCATGATCGAGAGATTGAAAGTTTTTGATTTCACCAAGGACTTCCACCTTCAGACATATCTCATTCTTCAGTCACTCTCCAAATCCTTTTGACAAGTTATTGTGAACTTCAACATGAACGACATTGAGTGCACCTTAGCTGGACTATTGAACAAGCTCTCAACTGCTCAAGGTTAGATGAAGCCGAAGGGGAAGGAAGTTGCTTTAGCCGTTACCACGGGGACATCCAAGCCCTTCAGAAAGAAGAAGGGCAAAGGCAAAAAGCAATTGGGAGTGTCTAAAACGTCGAGTGACACAAGCAAAGGGAAAAACAAAGGGTTTAAGGGAAGAGGTCCAAAGAAGACAGACAAATGTCTTCACTACCATGAGATGGGACACTGGAAACTTGACTGTCCCAAGCTGAAAGCAGAAATAGCTTCAGGTATAGAACTTAATGTTTTAGAAACAAATTGTTTTGTTACCATATTTTCAACTTCCTGGATTCTAGACTTTGGGGCTAGTGCTCACATATGTGTTATGAACCAGGAGCTGGAAAGAAGTAAGAAGCTGGAGCATGGTGAAGTGATGATCAATGTTGGCAGCGGTCATAGTGTAGCAGCCTCACACATTGACACCACTTCCCTTAGTTTACCATCTGAACATTTATTATATTTAGATGGTTGCCTTGTTTTGCCCAACGGGCTTAAGAATATTGTTTCAATTCCTGTTTTAGTCAGGAAATGTTACTTATTTTCCTTTATGAACAATTCTTGTAACATTTATTTTGGAAATGAATGTGTTGGCAATGCGTCTTTAATAAATGGTTTATATTATATTAATGTCCAAAATGATTGTAATCTTAATGTTGTAACAAGAAAATGCAGAATGTATGATACAAACTTGAGACAGCTATGGCACTTAAGACTAGGTCATGTCGGGGACCAAAGACTACACGAGTTAGAAAAGGATGGAGTCATAGACTCGTTGGGATCAGATCCCTGTCCCACTTTTGAGTCTTGTATCCAAGGCAAAATGACCAAGTCCCCCTTCACAGGGAATTTTGAAAGAGCCACAGAAGTCTTAGGTCTAGTTCATACTGATGTGTGCGGACAATTTGGAAATATGGCCCGCGGTGGTTTTCAGTACTTCATCACATTTACCGATGACCATTCTAGATATGGCTACGTGTATTTAATGAAGTACAAGTCTAAATCATTGGAGAAATTCATTGAATTCAAAACTTTAGTTGAAAACCAAACCGGGCATCATATCAAGACACTTCGGTCTGACCACGGTGGCAAGTATATGAATGCAGAGTTTGACTAGTTCCTTTGGGAACATGGCATACTGTTACAGCTTACTCCCCCAGCAACTCCATAATTAAATGGCGTAGTAGAACAAAGGAATCAAACACTGTTGGACATGGTTCGATCCATGCTCAGCTACACAGATTTGCCTATTTCACTATGGGGACACGCGCTGCTTACAGCAACTCACATTCTAAATAGATGTCCCTCCAAATCTGTTCCTAAAACACCGTATTAGATATGGCGTGGAAGGAAGCCTAATCTGAAACACATAAGAATATGGGATTGCCCAACTTACGTGAAAAAGACCAAGGCAGAGAAATTGGAGGCTAGGTCCATAAAAGGGCGATTCGTTGGATATCCCTAGGATTCCATGGGATACCTTTTCTACCTTCCCAATGATCAGAGAATCATTGTTGCCTTACAGGCAATCTTTCTCGAAGAAGAATTCATTCGAGAAGGAGGAGCTGGTAGAAGTATTGTTCTACAAGAACAAAATGAATCCCTTGTGGAAGACACTATTCAAGAGACCCAACCTGACCCAGAAACAACACAACCATCAGTGCGCAGATCTACTAGAGTATCTCAACCACCTGCGAGATATGGTTCTCTGCTACAAGGAGAGCATAATTTGTATGCAGTAGTAGAAGGAAACCATGGAGATGATCCCTCTAGTTATGACCAGGCAATGGTGGATATGGATTCTTTAAAATGGCATGAAGCTATGAAAGTGGAAATGGATTCGATGTATTCGAACCAAGTCTAGAATTTAGTAGATCCTCCCAAAGACATTGTACCTATTGGATGCAAATGGATCTATAAGAGAAAGATAGGTCCGGATGGCAAGGTGGATACCTATAAGGCCAGGCTAGTGGCGAAAGGGTATAGTCAGAAGGAGGGCATTGACTATGAGGAAACCTTTTCACCAGTAGCTATGATCAAATCCATTAGAATTCTACTTTCAATAGCTGCATACCTGGATTATGAAATCTCGCAAATGGATGTGAAAACCGCCTTCCTAAATGGATTCCTCGAGGAGGATATCTATATGGAGCAGCCCAAAGGTTTCATATCCAATACCGATTCTTATAAGGTCTGCAAGTTAAATAGGTCCATTTATGGACTGAAGCAGGCCTCTCGCAGTTGGAACCTTCGTTTTGATGAAGAAGTACGAAACAACGGCTTTATCAAAAACGTGGATGAACCATGTGTCTATAAAAAGGTCAGTGGGAGCAAGATATCATTCCTGGCACTATACGTGGACGACATTCTACTTATAGGGAATGATACAGGTTTGCTAACTTTGGTTAAGACATGGCTTTCAAGCACATGCTCCATGAAAGATTTAGGAGAAGCCACCTATGTCCTAGGAATTCGAATCTACAGGGATAGATCGAATAAGACAATAGGTCTCTCCCAAACCCTCTACTTAGAAAAGGTCCTAAAGCGATTTGGGATGGAAAATTCTAAAAGAGGTCTTTTGCCCATGAGACATGGAATTCATCTCTCCAAAAAGATGAGTCCTCAAAGTGAGGAAGATTGAAGAGAGATGAGTACCATCCCCTATGCCTCGACAGTGGGAAGTCTCATGTATGCTATGTTATGCACGGGACCAGATCTTGCATACGCTGTGAGCGTAGTAAGTAGGTCTCAAGCTAACCCAAGCAAAGAACATTGGATAGCCGTGAAATCAATCTTAAAGTACTTGAGAACAACTAAAGATATGATCCTCACATATGACGATGGAGAAATGAAAGTGGATGGTTATACTGATTCAGATTTCCAATTTGACATAGATGACTGAAAATCCACTTCTGGGTTCATATTTACTTTGAACGGTGGAGCAGTGTCTTGGAAAAGTTTCAAGCAAAGCACAACCGCTGATTCGACCACTGAAGCTGAATATGTGGCAGCCTCGGAGGTAGCCAAGGAGGCTATTTGGATAAAGAAGTTCATTACTGAACTTCATTTTGTTCCTAGTATGGAGCTTCTGTTGCCACTATGGTGTGACAACAACGGAGCCATCACGCAAGCAAAGGAACCAAGGTTTCACAACAAATCCAAACACATAGAGAGGAGATATCACATAATTCGAGAAATCGTTGGAAGAGGCGACATTGCCATGCAAAAAATAGCCTCAGCTGATAACATAGCTGACCCACTCACTAAGCCATTAACATAGGCGGTGCTAGAGCAACATCTTGAGAAGATGGGTATAAGATACCAAAGCAATTGGCATTAAGTGCAAGTGGGAGATTGTTAGGTATATGCCCTAGATGCCATTGAGGACAAATAGTTAGATTAGGGTATCTTATTATGTTGTACAAACTATTAAAATGATATTAAGAAAGGCATCTGTATTTTGTTCATATAAATCTTTATGGCATCTAAATAAGTATTGAACATATAGTCCATGTGAACAAAGGTTTGACTCTTTGCCCTTTATGGAATAAAGACGTGGCATGGGAAGAGTCTTACACCTTATCACTTAAAAGGGTTCGCAAGTCAAAGAATCTTAATTGGGCATTAAGATTCGACTTGTATGACACATGCTCTGACGATGAGTGCCAGTCGAACACTGTAGGGATAGTGGGAGCAAGTATCATAGATATGTCAATGGAATTGACATATTCGAACACGGCTCGTAGTAATCCGATCACATGGGTATTTACTCAGTGACTGTCAATGATTGGATTACTGATCGTAATAGTATGCGTGAGCCTTAGACCTGAGGGTTCATGATCAATGTGCTTGTATTATTAGATTTATTACCAGAGTAGTTACGCCTATATCACCCGTCGGTGGGGTCGACCTTGAAGTGCGATATCAATGAGACAAGTAGCAGTTGATCAGTGATCGCCAAGATGGGATTCACTGTCTCGATAGTAAACGAGTAAGTATCCTGTGCAATTATAGGCTAATAAAATTATAAAGTCTTTGGCCAAAGCATAACAACTAACTCATGTGGGACACTAAGGGTAGTTTAGTAATTTCATTATGCTATAATCTAATGCACAGTATCAAGTTTAGTGAGTTTGACATTTTCCATGACTCTCACTTGATCGGGATACGTCAGTGAAGGGCTTATACTCATACGGCATTTATGATCAAGAGGTTCGTAAAATAATTCATTCATTTCGTACTCAATTGAATTACGATGTGAGTCCACGGGACAGGCTAGGTGACACTCACATCCTTAGGTAATTCCTCCCTTTGCCATTTGAGATGAACCTAAAGAGTCGCGCTATAAGAAACGAATGGGATGTATCTTTTTGAAAAAATCTTTTAGAAAGAATTAAATGGGCTGATTGATTTAATTAGATTAAATCAATTAATTCAATATTTAATTTAATTAGATTAAATTAAATTATTTAATTAGTATATTAATTAAAAGGAATTAATTAATAGTATGTATTATATTTAAATTGGATTTAAATTAAATATATACAGATGGGCTAAAAATTAGACAAGCCAATTAAAAGCCCACACAGTCCAAGGAAGCCCTAGGAGGGGCGGCCACTTAGGGTTGGAGTGGCCTCCAACCTGTTCCACAAGCTAGTTGAGTTTAAAAGGACTCCTACAGTGGAACAAACCCTAAGACAAAAAAGAAACACAACACAAAAGAAAAAGAACTCTCTCCCCTCTCTCCTCTCTAATCGTCCACTACTGCAAAGAAGGAGGAGTTTCGGGATCTTTGGAAGGCTTGTTTCGCGTGAAGCTTTAGAGACAGGAGCCCTTGGAGGATTGTTGTTCTGCAGAATCAATAAACGAATCAAAAGGGTATGTTTATTCGTTCTAAATTTCGCGAAACCCATGAAAAATCATCAGATCTATTTTTGTGATCTGCCAGTAGGAATCCTCGAATCTTCTGCTGCAATTCTCTGTTTTCATGTATAATCTTCCGCTGCAATTCCAAATTTTAAATTCTGTTTTCCAAATTGCGGGGTTCGGCATATGTAAATTATGTGTAATTATGAGATATTTATGCATGATTTATGATTTTTGTCGATGCATGATTAGATATGTGGATTTCGCATTACTTGTGTTCCTGAGGAGTTATTTATTTTCGTTCGTTCGAAATTAATGAAAATTAGATTTTATGTAATTTTGACGTGACGAATATAAAAATTGCAAATTACAGCTTCGACCCATCGCCAGCGCCGGCGGCATTAAGCAGCGGCCTGCGTGCGCACTGCGCGCCTGATGGGCTGCGCATCACCCTCAGCTGTTGGGCCACCGAGGGTGATGGGCTCGCCCATCAGAGTGTACAGCGAGCCCAATTGAACAGCAGTTGGGCTGCCATGCTATTAGGCTCACACGGCGAGCCCACCCGTGTGTTTTTAAAACACATGGTTTTGCAAACGGACCCGGGTTGATTCGTGGGTGACCCAAGTCATTTACTAAATTATATTAATTATTTGATAAAAGTATATTTATTTTCATCAAATCTAATGTTAATTAAATTTGGACTTTGAATTAAATTAGATTACATCTATTGTGAAATTTATTTAATGAACTTAGAAGTTAATTTTTTATTAAAGTTGGATTTTATTAGAAAAATAATTGGAGTTCACTAAAATTGAATTTTCAAATAGTATTAAATAAATTAGTTTCCTCAAGAATATGAATACAATAATTAAATTTGAAATTTAATTAGAAATTAGCATATATGTTTTTCGTGTGTTATGTGAAAAATATCATGTTTGAAATTTTATGTGATGGGAGACATGATTCATGGACTCAGGCTCGTTTTTAATTTTGTATTTCTTTTGATGGGTTGTAAAGGCCTTTTGAGCCTAGTTTTATTTTTTTTCTAGATAAATTTTGTATAGGTGTAAATACATTGAAATGTAATAGTTAGAAATAGAATAGACCCAAAGGAGATATTCAAGTCGAGCCGAGGAGATTCAAGAAGGAGCTTTGGAAGGTTTAGTATAGTTTCTTTTTATTTTGTTATTGAAACAAGTTCTAGGAAATATAGTCCATGAATCATGTGTTGTTAACTTTCTAGGATTGCTATTTATTTATTTTAATCCATGTTTGTATGCATGATATGAAATGGATTAATGTGCAAAGTGAGACCTAATAAATAATTTAAATAATTTAAATTATCTCATTTCAAAAAATATTAAGTTAGTAAAAGGTACTAAGTATCCTGTCCTCCACTGAACTTAGGAGAAATTAAAATGATATTTAATATATAATATCGTCCCTAAGCAATGGGGTTATATATTAAAATATGTTTTATATTTTTTCTAAGTGCATGAAATTGAAAGAGTTAGGTGCCCGGCGCGCCATTTATAGAGCGTAGTAGCCGACTCTTTAAACAGTCTTATATTGTATCTTGTCAAGTTATTTAATAAAAGGCGTATTCTTCTTTATCTTATCATTCTATACAATTAGATAAAGTCCCCTAGATCACTCTTAAGCTATGAGATGTGTTTGGTATCGGGGATGCTAATCATGGAATACGTCTCTAAGGTTGTGGCCTTAAAGATGTTCCAAGTCATAGAATAATTGAGATAGGGATATCAATGAATCCTAAAGACTTGCACGTACAATGCACACTCTTGGAGAGTGTATCCTATTCTGTGGATATCGATACGGTGTACATCAGTGCATGTACGTGGGTTCTCGTTGGGATCGAGTAAACTGAACAACCCCGCCGAGATTCCATATTGGAGTCAATGTCGAATTTGAAATCTCCTCGGTTACGTAGGCATAAGATTGGTCCTCATGACTTGAGACACCATTGGTCGTCTCGTGCATCACCCACTGTGCTTAGATTTGTCACACGATTCCAGGCGAGTCAAAATGGGGCATATTGGTTCCAGTTTAGTTATGTATGGAGGCACGTGAGTGCCAAGAGAGAATCTGTCACTGATCATTAGCATCGGCGCATATCCTATGTACTTCACAGTGTATTGACCATGGGAACCTCCGACCGGAGTCGTATCAATAAGGAGGCGCAGTGCTTCCTCGCTTGATTGATAAATTGGTCAATATCACTTAGATCGATATACATAGAATCGAGTTACTGGATTTTGGACTGACATCCAAGTCCTAGATTCGATCGGGATATTTGATGGAAGGATTTTGCTTATGCGAAAATTGTAATGCGGAAAGGTCACCTAATAATCGTTCATGGATAGGTCTTCTTGGCGCGTGGCTAGTACTAACCTTGATTTGTAGGAGCCCTGAATTAATCGGTAATTAATTCTTGGCCGGATTAAAATACTTGGAGTAATTAAATCTAGCAATGAAAATTGCAAAGGCACAATGTGGTTGTGTTCCTACTACTAGTACATGAACGAACCTACAATGGGGTCACACACTTACTCAAGAAAGTTGAATTGCTATGTGAATATCAATCCGATTTACGATTAAAGTGAAATTGATTAATGAGATTAATTGATTAAGTGGAAGACATTTTAATTAGTAGGCTTGGGAAAATAATTGTTCTATTAATTAATCTTGGAGATTAATCATTAACGGAAATTATTATTATCCGGGAATTTATTTAAGCTACTAATTATACTATTAATTAATCCTGAGGATTATTTAATTAACAAGTCATGGAAGACTTGGGAGCCATTTTAGTTAAGTTGGACTTAATTAAATGAAGTCACAAGATTCAAATTCAAAGCTAGTTAAAGTTGATAGTGATGTTTTTGGAAAGAAGAAGAAAATGGAAACTACTTTTCTTACACATGGGGTGGTAGATGGGAGTTGCCAAAATGAGTAGAAGCAAGTCTTCTCCTCTCTCTAACCCTATATGGCCGAAATTTGAGGCCATTATAAGAGGGTCTCTTGCTCCTCTTTCATGCTTGATAAAAACTTACAGGAAAGAAAGCTTTGAGCTTAGTACTTCCTCTTTAGAGTTTTCTTCTAGTTTCTCTTGTGCTTCTTCAAGACTTTCTTCCATAGAACTTCTTGAAGATTAGTTATAGAAGATTATCTTCCATAGATATTTCTTCTATTAACTCTTCTTGTCTTCCACCTTTTACTACATAGACTCCATTTCCTTAAAGCATATATCTAGCCAATCTTTTGCTTAAGGTATGAACTTGCTTGAGTGTGTCCTTGTAGAGGCTTCTTTCTTTAGGAGCTTTTGGTTGTTTGATTTGAATCCCTCCATGTTGAGGTGAGGTTCGAAAATGAGAGCCAAAGTTTTTGGTGTGGTTTTCCTTGTGTTGTGGTTATACACCATCACTTTAATAAAACCCCAAATCTTGTAATCGGTTTAAAACCCCTTTACTCGTATTTTAGTTTTTGTTGTGCATTGCTTCGACCCCCTAGCTTGGGATGCCATTATATATGTGTTTTTACATACTTTAATTCTTCCGTTGCGCTGGCATCTCTTGTGGGGGCATAACGATCCTAACAGTGGTATCAGAGCCCGGGTTATGCACCACAAAAACTTTGTGTAGTTTTTGCTTTCGGTTTCATGTAGTATTTTAACCGGTTGCTTAAATCTATATGTTATGTTTGTTGATTTAATAATAGCTTGGGATTTGTCATTGTTTTTTTTAAAATGTTGGAGATTTTGTTTTTTTTTAAACGATTGAAAATTAAGAGACACTAAAAGGGAAGGTCGAAACCCGGGCGAGGATCGTTGATATTGAACCCAAGCTACGAGACTTTGTGCGCACCCGGCCGAAGGCTTTGTGCGCATAAGGGTGGGCTCCTTTAGTAGGGCTCAATTTCACGAATCGTTGCCAACCGTCGAAGAAAACTTGGCGGGGGTCAAGACGGAGCTGACCATGGCGGATTCCACCCCTTGGTGGTCTCGACCATGGTCGAGAAACTGTCTAGCAACTGCTAAACAGTGTGTGCGCTGCTCGGAGGCGCACAGTGTGTTGTCGGGCAGCATACACGGGTGTGCGTATGCACACCACGTGCTTGATGGTTCGACCATCTCGACTTGGTGTCGTACACACGACCCGGGTCTTCAAGGACTCCCACCTTTGACCCATTTCTTAATTTTGGAATCAACTTCCACGCGTTTTTGAGTTATTTAAAATTTTGGAATTTTTTAAACTAGAAAAACTCGGTTTTTCCTCAAAACGTATAAATCCCAAAGTTATGATTGTTTCAACTACGTGATGGGCTTATGATTAATTAATGCTTTGCACGTAATCTTCATACGCTTGATGGTTGATTTGCATAATGGATGGATTGTGGGTCGAGCCTAAGATTATTCAATTGGGTTGTAATTATTATTGGCCTCTATTTCAATTTGGTTGTATATTTTATTTTCGCACTTTCTTTTTCATTATGTTGTAATTGAAGATGGAGACGAAGATGATGGACCATTATTCAAGATTATGTATGCCGTTGGAAGCTTATGTAATAGATAGGGCCTATTTTGATTTAGTACCCTAGATTGCCTTAGATTCACCGGTGGCTTGGGTGGATCGCTTAGGGACACACAATCATCCATATTTGTTTACCGCTTTGTGGATGTCTTATATTATGTTTTCCTTATATGCTACTTGGATTGCATGATCACATAATTAAAGATAATCCTAATCTTGATGAGACCTTGCATTTTGAAACCCCTCGCTTGATTTGTTTCAAGTAAATCCAAGAAATATTAAGTTTATGTGGAAATTGAACGAGGTTCTATTTTCCACGCCTTCCATCATAAGTGGTGGCATGTGAAATTCCATGAAGCTTGGGCCGCCGTCCATGAGTCATGGGGTGGCGTCAAGTGGATTAAGCTGTGACCACCGCTAAGCATAGAGATGCTCGTGGGATCGATTTGTCTAGGTGTCGTCCATGAGTCGTGGGGCACACTAGTCTGGTCGATTGACCATGAATTTTTGATGGGCTTGACTTAACGTTTACTACCATATGGGCTCGTGTTCTCGGGGTATATGGGAAAGACGAGGCAAAATATCTTGAGAACTATATGTCGATATAGAAGGCCGGTAAGCCTACCATACGGATTTATCATATGGGCTCGTGTTCTCGGGGCATATGAAGAGTCGCATACGGATCTCAAGCCCACTGGGGAGACCCGCATATCCCCTCGAATATCCATATAAGAGGGTTATGGAATTCGATAAAATAGTGGGAGGCACGTATGATTAAAGACCAAATTATATGTGGACAAGATTACATATTCAATGCTAATTGTTTTGCCTCGCTATTTATTTTGTATTTAACAAAATGGCCAAAAATCCACTTTCAACAATCCTAGATTCCAATAGACTTGTCGGTCCCAACTACGTCGATTGGTACCGAAACCTTAAGCTTGTGTTTCAAAGTGAGTGCAAGGATAGCGTATTGGAAGTGCCTTTGCCTCGTGTCACTCGCACAAGCACTGATGATGAACGTGCCGCTTTTGATAAGTGGACCGATGATAATATCCAAGTGAGATGTATCATGATGGCTTCGATGACTAATGAGCTTCAAAAGCAGTTTGAGCACGTGACCATCTCTAAGGATATTATCAAGAGTCTCGAGGAGCTCTATGGCACTCGAACTAGGAGGGAGAGATTCGCAATCTCTAAAGAGCTATTCCGCGCTCGCTTGCACGAGGGATCGTCAGTCGATGATCATGTTTTACGTATGATCATTCTTATTAATAAGCTTTCCGATCTTGGTGTAAAACTTGAGACCGAGCTTTCTGTTGACCTCGTGCTTCAGTCCCTTCCAAAGTCATTTGACCAGTTTGTCATTAACTACAACATGAATCAACTTGAGGCTTCATTACCCTAGTTCTTGAACATGTTGAAGAGTGCAGATGCCACCATCAAGAAAGATAAGCCGGTACTGCTTGTTGGTTCCTCATCCCGTTCCAAGGGCCATAAGGCCAATAAGGACAAGGGGATTAATATATAATCCAATTAAATATGTATTGATTAAATCAATGTTAATTAATTAATCAAATAATTAATTATTATTCTAGTCTAAATAATTAATTAACCTAGTCAATTAAATATTCAAACTAATTAATTTAATTTACCATTGTTTAATCCAATTAAACAACCAATTAAATTAATTTCTCCAATTAATTAATTCATCCTTCCCAAGGACAAATTATCAGAACACCCTCCAAATACAAGACATAATTTCCCCATCTATTCCTTTATAGCGCGACTCTCTATGTTTGTCTCAATTGGCAATGGGAGGATACCAAAGGATGTGGGTGACACCTAGCCAACACCGTGGCCCCACATCATAGCCCAACCAAGTACAATGATTATATCATTACGAACCTCTAGATTATGATATTGTATGAGTATAAGCTCTTCACTGACGTATCCCGATCGAGTGAGAGTCATGAAATATGTCAAACTCACAGGACTTGATGATATGCTTAAGAATCATAGTAATATGAGATCACTAAACACGAGTTAGTTCATCAGCTCTGGCCAGAGACTTTCAATCTCATTTACCTATGACCGCATAGGATACTCCTCGTTTACTTTCGAGACAGTGAATTCCATCTTGGTAATCACTTCACATGCTACTTGCCCATTGGAACGCATTTCGAGCTCGGCCCCACCAACAGGTGAATTGGGCCTAACTACTCTAGTGACAGAATCCAACGTCACAAGCACACTGTGACCGTAACTCCTCAGGTCTAAGGCTCATGCATACCTTCATAATCAGTAATCCAATCATTGACAGTCATTGAGTAAAAACCCATGTGATCAGATTACTACGAGCCGTGTTCGAATACACTAATCCCATCAATGTATCTATGACACAAACTCCCACTATCCCATAGTGTTCGACTGGCACTCCTTTGTCAGAGTATGTATCATACAAGTCCATACAAATCTCAATGCCCAATTGAGATTCTCCGACTTGCGAACGATTTAAGTGATCAAGTATCAAACCCTTTTAGTGCCCATCTCCTCAAGGAGTGTGAAGGTTTGCCTTGACATACATGGACTAGTTGTTAATTTAAAACTTATAGATGCCATCAAGAATTATACGAATAACATAATATTGCCTTTATATTAATTAGAGGTTGTACAATATAAACTCATGCCTCATATTCTAACTCCTCGTTGGCATCGACGACACATTCCCAACAATCTCCCACTTGCATTCAATGCCAATCGCTATGGTATTAAATACCCATCTTCTAAAGATGTCGCTCTAGCACCGCCTGTGACAATACCCAGTGAGTGGGTCAGCCGTTAAATAGGCTGAGCTTATTTTCTACAAGGCTACATCGCCCTTTCCAACGATCTCTCAAGAGATGTTGTATCTCTCACCATTTGTCTGGATTTGTGAGACCTAGACTCCTTTCATACGCATGAGCTTCATTTCATCACAGTGAAGTGACAATGCAAGCTCCACGTTAGGGACCAATAGAAGTTCTATCACGAACTTCAGATCCAAACATTTTCCTTTGACAGCTTCCAAGGCATTTCATATTCATTTTCAGTAGTAGAGTATTGTACTTGGAACCTTTCAAAGTTACTACTCCACAATTGAGGGTGAATACTAACCCAAAGTGGAAGTTTTAATTTCCTTTGTCAAACTCAAGGTTCAAGTAAGTATAAAATTTCCAGTATCAGTTCTCCATAGGCATAGACGAAGAATATATCCTAAGTTCTTCTCAAGTACTTCATGATATATTTTATGTCTACCCATTGCTCTTCCTCTCTAGGCAAGAACCCTTTCTCAGATCTTCTTCCTAAATTGCTTTAGGATTTATTCTAAGCAAAGGGCTTGGGAAGGGCCCATTATCCTATTCGCCCTATTTTCATAGGTGCGAATTATAAGGATAACGATAGCTTCTCCCAAGTCTTTCATGGAGAATATGCTCGATATTTATGTCTGGACATAGTCAATGAGCCCACATCATTTCTCATAAAATGATATCTCGCTCCCACTGACGTTATTGCACACAGATGGTCTCTCTTTGTTTAGATGATATCATAATTCCAAATTATGTCATCAAAGTGAAGATTCTAACTACTAGAGGTCCGCTTAAATCCATAAATGGATTTATACAACATGTAGACCTTATGAGAATTGACCTCAAATGTGAAACCCTTGGGCTGTTCGAAATAGGTTTCCTTCTAGAGGAATCCATTTATGAACGAGTCTTCACATCCATGTGTCAGATTTTCATATTATTGGTGTGTTGTTATCGAAAGTAAGATTCTAATGGATTTGATTGTAGCTGTGGCAAAGGGGCTTCCTCATAGTCAATGCCCTTCTTTTTACTACACCCTTTCTCCATCAACCTGGCCTTGCCATTTGAATCAATCTTTCTCTTGTAGATGTATTCGCCCCTGACGAGTACAAAACTCTTGAGGCTATCTACTGGAGTCCAAGATTGATTCAAATATATCTAATCCATCTTCACTTTCATAACCTCGACACCTTCTCGTAGAGTCCATATCCACCATCGATTTGTTATGGTAGAGGGATTGTATCCTTGGTTCTCCTCTGCTACATCATTCATCATATGCTTTCTATGTAGCAAACAACCACTTCTCTCAGGTGGCTGAGAGACTCTTCCATATCAATCGTTGGTGGTTGTGTTTTAATGGGCTTTGTTTGGTTCCTTGAATAGTAGTGTCCTAAGATGTTTTGTTTTATTCTTTTAGAATAATCTTTCCACCTTCTCCAATTTCTCAAACTATCTTATCTTCAAGACAACAGACCTCTAAGGCCATAATGATCCCCTGATCAACATGTAAGTAGAAAGAGTTCTCCCACTGAATCTTTGGGATAACTAACAAAACGTACTTTTAAGGACCAAGCCTCTAGATTCTTTACCTTTATCTTTTCTACGTAGGTTGGGAATTCCCATACCATCACATGTTTAAGATCAGGCTTCCACTGGCGCCACATCTGATATGGTGCCGTAGGAATGAATTTGGAGAATATCTATTCAAGATGAACCTATGAGTAGCGCAAGACTCACTATGAATTGGGTAATTCTATGTAGCTTAGCAGAATGAGTCATGTCTAACAAAGTCTCATTCTTGCATACTACTACCCTATTCATTTGTAAAGTCGCTGGAAAGGTCAACTGTGAAACTATGTTACGTTCTTTTAGGAACGAGTCAAATTAGGAAATCATACACTTGACATTACAATCCAATTGTAGTGTCTTAGTAAGATACCATTTATTCAACCATAGACGTCAGTATGCACAAACTTTAGAACTTGAGCAGCCCTTTAATATGTTCCCTGTGAAGGGAGATTTGATCATCTTGCCTATGAGATAAGATTCTTTAGTTTGGATAGGGATCCAATCCCAATGGGCTTGTACCCCCACATTTATCCTAACTAGTGAATCTTGTGCTCGTAAGGCATTACCTAATCTTTAGGTGTCAAACAATTCTACCAGTTCATTTCTAGCATACTACGTTATCTAGATTATGTGTTCACAGTATACTAATTCCAAACTTTCAAATCGTGTTAACAATTTTAGTAAGGATGTATTGTTCCCACACTTATTTCCAAAATAAATGCCATGGAAGTTATTACCAAACTTAAAGAAGTACCATTTCTTGACCAAGTCAAAAAATGATAACTTTCTGAATGTCATTTGATAAAACTAATCAATCATCCAAACGTGTTCAGAATTATGAAAGAACAGAGGTGGTCTATATTTGGATACACCCGACACTATGTCTGGTTCCAATATTGATCACCTCTTGTTTCCCCAGCTTTTGTACTTCTTTCTAATTCTTCAATCATGAGCACTAGCTCTAGAATGTAGAATACTAAAA
The DNA here is from genome assembly GCA_019426215.1 of Buddleja alternifolia. NCBI lineage: Eukaryota > Viridiplantae > Streptophyta > Magnoliopsida > Lamiales > Scrophulariaceae > Buddleja > Buddleja alternifolia. The sequence goes on from CM033406.1 coordinate 6,273,787, forward strand.
ATTGAGAAAATCGGCCATAGAAAAGTTATTTCCAAAACACATGGTTCTATGTCCAGTGCGCCTCATATTTAAGCCTTACTCATCGTCCCATTCTTAGAATTGAGTAATGCTTGGTTCAAGCATACAAATCAATGACTGTGAACTGAGGACCTTCCTCATGTTTCTAAGTGTGTTGATTTGGTTAGGCCAGTTCAGACAAAATCTTCGAGCATAATTTTAAACGGGTTGATTTTCAAGAGAGAGATATAATAAACGCAGAAAATAAACAAGATTTAATTCAGACATTTATATTGCACACAAGTAAAAATAGGACTTTAATTTTACTTGGCTCCCACTATATTTTTCGAAATATTGCACTCCCACTACAATTTTCGGAAATCTCGTTGGATAGATTTCGTAGTGAGTATTGAGTTCTTCAAATAATTCAATGGGTTGCAACCCAACCGATTTCTAGCCCACTGATTATTAAAAGTGGTGTCGTACACTAATTTATCCAATAAATGATTCAATACCTTTTCTCATAGTTCACCAAACAGCAACCGAACAGGTTTCTAAGCTCGTGAACTACCCGAGTTCATTCCCACTAACTCCTATAATCTAACATTTGAATTTGACCTTGCAACCGAACAGGTTTCTGGGGTCAAATATGCTTCGATTAAGGCATTCCATGCACTTAATAAAATTTCAAATTATTTCTAAATGCATAACCCCCATAACTGGGAAGCATTACACATTTATAGTAATTCTAATTTTAGAAAGCTTAGTGGAGGGAGAGGATGTCCCACATCCTTTACTAACTCGGTATTATTTTAACTAGGAGAATTTTAAATATTTCAACAAGGTCTCACAAAGCATATTAACTCATATCATGCTAACATGCATATAAAACGTAGAAAAACCTAGCAATTCTACTATTACATATTTTATGGACTATTTAGATCAGCCCAAGCCAATGGGCTAATCACCCTATATATTTTAAGCATGCATAATAAAACATAAATTTAAGTCCATGAAATGTGCATCTCATCACATATAACAAGCATTTAACCATAAAAGCACACATGCGATAAGAGCATAAAAATAAATTTAATTATTTTGTTAATCAAATCCAATTTGATTATTACAAAATTAAATCCCATTTAATTTTGTCACTGAGACTAAATCCCATTTAATCGAAGTGAAATTAAATCCAATTTAATTTTATGTGATCGAAAAACCTATATCATAATCAATTAAATCTTATTTTGTTCATAACAAAACTAAATTTAATTTAATTTTGATATTATGATTAAATTCAATTTATTCTTCATGGAATTAAATCCAATTCAATTTCCATTAGAAGATTAATACTAATTTAATCAAAGCAATATTAAATCTATTTGAAATTAATACTTACTTAATTTCAATGGGAGGATTAAATCAACTTTAATCTAAGTGGAATTAAGTCCTACTTAATTTTCAAGAAAAAGATTAAATCGATTTCAATCATTGCGAAAACGAGTCTCACATAATTTCCATGAAAAATGATTAAATCAACTTAGATCTTAGTGAAATTAAGTCCCACTCAATTTCTATGAAAAGATTAAATTAATTTCAATTAGTGTGATATCAAGTCAAACTTAATTTCAATGGGAATGATTAAATCAATTTTAATCCTAGTGAAATTAAGTCCTACTTAATTTCAATAAAAGATTAAATTAATTTCAATCAATGTGAAATTAAGTCCTAATTAATTACTATGGGCTTACAAATCCAATGACTAAATCCAATTTAATCATTATAAAATTAAAAATAATTTAATTAAGTAGATAATTAAAATTAATTCAATTTTGATAGGTGATTAAATCTAATTTAACCAACTTGCAAAATATAAATCCAATTTAATTAATAACTAAATTGAAACTAATTTAATTTTGATAAGTAAATTAAAATAAATTTAATTTAATATAAATCAAATCCAATTTAATTCATTATAAATTAAATCCGACTTAATTTACTTTAAAAGAAAAAGAGCCAAATCAATCCAAAAATGGATCCAGCCCAATAAGATAATAAAGCAGTGCTGCTGGGCCAACCCAGCATTTGCTCAATCTTCTATAGGGCCGAACGAGCTGGGCCATGCCCAGCCTTTTTGAATTAATTTATACATGTTGGGCCAAGCCCAGCACTTAAGCTAGTGTATGTTAGGCCTGACCCAACAATACACCAGCCTGTAGTCCTAGTGGGCAACAGGTCTTCTTCTTCACTTCAGGCGCCGTCATCGGCGCCTAACGCCGCGGCCATGGCTTCTCCAGCCATAGCTGCGATGTCCGGTGCCGCCGCCTTTGCCTGTAATTTTTTCGACCACCACCGCCCCGGTAATTTCGCGACCAAAAGAACACTAGCACAAATCAGATTCCGCATGGCTGTTCAAGCAGCTATCTCCGGCGATTTTAGCCGGATTTCGATAGCCCAGCAGCGCATCTTTCTTTCGATGATTACTGATAGGAGTCATTTTTACACGTGCTTTTAGCCCTTTTATTGGCGATTTAGGTCCATTTATAGCTTGAATTGTGCCACTCGTACCTTTAATATGTGTGTTAAGTGAATTCAGGTGTTAAGCGAAGATACACGAAGAAAAGGGTAAAAGATGGCATTTCAAATGAACTCTAGAGAAGCATTCGCACGCTGGCGCCCGAAGAAAAGAAAAGGCAACCCACGCAGTACGGCTCCTAGGCGCCACATATCCTGCGCCTAGGCGTGTTACCATCCGCGCTCGAGTGCCATCATACACGTGCCTGGGCGCCGCCCAACTTTTACCCCAAGAAACCCCCGGATATATTAACCTAGATTTTTTATGTTGTTTTGAGATGATTAGTTGCTTATGGGTCCATAATTGTGTTAAATGAATGAATGATTGAGATGTGATTGGTATGACCTTAAAAATTTGGTCAGGCCAACGAGTATTGGAGGTCACCAAAGCACCATTGCCTATATACTATACTCGTTGAGCTAATTTGAGCTTTACTCAAGCCAATCGGGAATGAGTTGAATAAAAGACCTCGTTCTATTTCGTAGCCTTTTCCACTTGGGTGATTAAGTTCATAGGAGTGTCTTAACACTTAGCACCCTAAAACCCTCTGGTTTGGGAGTTGTTGATCCAAAGCCCGTTACATGGGTGGCAAAGAAGATCTAAAGAGGTAGAACATTACATGAGGCCATATGTTGATTATAAGCTTAAATCGCTTTGAAGTGTGAAATGTCAATGTAAAGTGAATTGAAGTGAGCACAATTTAACCTTAAGGCTGCCTATGATTCGATGAGCTTTATGATCTATCGAAAGTTAGTAGATATGGGGAATGTTTCCGAGCATGGTAGGGATGCCTTTCAATCATAATGTCCTAGATCTTATCCCACTGCACCCTTTGGAAATTGGTTCGATTCTAAGTGTTGAATGAGCATTGTCTTCATTTGTATACATATTGTTGAGCTTTATTGTCACTTGATTAGTGCCATTGCATCATAGTTCTTATTTCGAGTTGTAGTGGTTGGTTTGAGCTAAACATCCTTCAATTTTGTGGGTATATCGTATGCAAACCCTCACGTGACTATAACTCGTCCTTTGACGTAACTCAAGAGTATAAAGGCTTGTTGCATTCGCTAAATGCAATCGTGTACTCCACGAAAGCGAGTTAGGTAGTTTTTGTTTTTTTCTGTTTCTCCCGTGTGTGATGATGATTTTCTTTTCCTATCCTATAGCTCTTATTGCTCGAGGACGAGCAATTGTTAAGTTTTGGGGGGGTTGATAGGAGTCGTTTTTGCAAGTGCTTTTAGCCCTTTTATTGGCGATTTAGGTCCATTTATAGCTTGAATTGTGCCACTCGTACCTTTAATATGTGTGTTAAGTGAATTCAGGTGTTAAGCGAAGATACACGAAGAAAAGGGCAAAAGACGGCATTTCAAATGAACTCTAGAGAAGCATTCGCACGCTGGCGCCTAGGCGCCACATTACTCATGCCTGGGCGCCAGCCGAAGAAAAGAAAAGGCAACCCACGCAGTACGGGGCCTACGCACCACACATCTTGCCCCTAGGCGTGATACCATCCGCGCCCGAGCGCCGTCATACGCGGGCCTGAGCGCCGCCCGACTTTTCCCCTAAGAAACTCCTGCCACGTAGGCGGCGCCGATTCACCAGCGCCTGGGCGCCGTTGTAACCATTTTTAGGAGCTATAAAAGGATATTTTCAGCTCATTTGAAGGGTTCGAATTCCTGGGGATTGAAGGCATATTTCTGGGTTTTTGAGCCATTTTTTCATGAATTGGAAGGAGAAGGAAAGGGATTTGGTTAGAGATTGAAGATCTAAAACAAGGATTCATCATCAAGCAATTGAGAGAGTTTTCATTATTTGCATTTACATGTTTATTTACATGAATATGTATATGTTTGTATTGGATTTTCTTAAAGCCTTGATAAGAGGCTAAATTGTAGTACTAAAGCCTTGTGAAGGCCTATTTTACAAATCAATATATGTGACGTGAATTTTTGTATTAATTCTCCTATTGCTTTGTGTGTGTTGATTTTGTGCTTTTATCACAATCATATGCTTGATCACCATATGCTTGCTATTGTGCCTATTCTATCCATTCGAAAGAACATAGGTTAGGGTGCAACAAGAATCAACACATCATCCGAAACTAATGTGGAATTGCCCCTAGAAATAGGTAAAGATTTTCGGGTGCTATTAGCCGGATTTAGAGAACCGTCAAATAATCATAGGATTATTATGAGCCGAGACATCGGGTAATAGTTAATTAAGGAATTTTCACCAAAGCAATAGGAGTCTAATAATTCGAGGAGTAACTCATATATATTGACGAGTAGATTTGGTTGTAGCATGTGCCTTAGTCATTTTATCACTCTTGAGATTTAATCAATAGTCCATTTCTCTTTTGTCCTTCGTTTATTCTATCAATTCTTGCAATTTACTTTATTTGTCTTTTCTTTTATTGAAAATCTAAAGCTAAAACCCAAGTCTCCGTGGTTCGACAACCAGGACTTATTTTGTCCACTTTTATTACCACCACGACTAGTACACTTGCTATTCAAGCACGTTAGGTATTAGCGTGTCAATTACGCCGTCTTCAGTAGCGAAAACTGGCAACGACTGAGGCGATATCGACGCAGCTCTCCGTGATGCAAATCAACGCCAAAGAGTGGTCGGCGTCAAAGCTCCGTCCTCAACGCAAGCTGACATTACCAGATCCGGATATTCAAATCGCGCCGGTGATACCCATTACTAGCAGCACTGGCGATTTTAGCAGTGGTTAACGACGATTCCGGCGATGCCTTCATCTCCGAAGAACACGATTCAAATATCCAGAATTCAGTACAATTTAATTCACAGATTTATGAATCGAATTTGGAAATTCCAAATTTCAGATTCCGAAAACAACACCTCGATTTTTCAGATTTGTAAGAATTGAATTGAAAAAATTTGCAAATTCCAAATTCCAATTTCCAAGTCAATTCATCAGCCCATAATCAAAAATTGCAATTTCCAGAATTTTCATTCAGATTTCAGAGTTTCAATTTTCCAGAAAAATCAAAATTGATTCACGAAACTTCAATTTCAGATTTAATAACAGATTTTTCGATCCATGATTTTATTGATTCAAAATCAATAATTACGCGATAAACATGATATCAACACACAAACATGTAAATCACGAAAATAAATCAACGAAGTCAACAAATTTGGCTCTGATACCACTGTTGGGAATCCTGTCGGGCATGCGCAGCGGAAGCGAAAAACAGATCTGGATTCCCAAACCAAGATCAATTCATGGCTTTCGTCGATTTAAATCATGAAAAAGATGAATACGAAAAACTTACTTCGCGTATTCAACTTTGATCCTCGCGAATCTTCAATCTTCTCCTCCAATCTCCATGGCGGCTAGGCGAGATCGAGTGGACTGTGAAGAGAGAAGAAGAAAATGTTTTCTCCTCTGCTTTGTATTTCTGGTGGAGGATTTCAGTTATGTGAATTGTTACAACTGTGTAAGCTGGCTTATGTTGGAGGATTAAATAAATCCTCCAACTTAAGCCCACCGGATCACACACACACGCCCATATGGGCCATTGGACAATCAATTAGACTATGTTGACCCAGTCAACTTAGTCTAATTAATTTAATCAATTAATATATAATCCAATTAAATATGTGTTGATTAAATCAATATTAATTAATTAATCAAATAATTAATTATTATTCTAGTCTAAATAATTAATTATCCTAGTCAATTAAATATTCAAACTAATTAATTTAATTTACCATTGTTTAATCTAATTAAACAACTAATTAAATTAATTTGTCCAATTAATTAATTCATCCTTCCCAAGGACAAATTATCAGAACACCCTCCAAAAACAAGACTTGATTTTCCCATCTATTCCTTTATAGCACGACTCTCTAGGTTTGTCTCAATTGGCAATGGGAGGATACCAAAGAATGTGGGTGACACCTAGCCAGCACCGTGGCCCCACATCATAGCCCAACCGAGTACGAAATGAATATCATTACGAACCTCTAGATTATGATACCTTATGAGTATAAGCCCTTCACTGACGTATCCCGATCGAGTGAGAGTCATGGAATATGTCAAACTCACCAGACTCGATGCTATGCTTAAGAATCGTAGTAATATGAGATCACTAAACACGAGTTAGTTCATCAGCTCTGGTCAGAGACTTTCAATCTCATTTACCTATGACCGCATAGGATACTCCTCGTTTACTTTCGAGACAGTGAATTCCATCTTGGTAATCACCTCACATGCTACTTGCCCATTGGAATGCATTTTGAGGTCGGCACCAGCAACGGGTGAATTGGGCCTAACTACTCTAGTGACAGAATCCAACGTCACAAGCACACTGTGACCGTAACTCCTCAGGTCTAAGGCTCACGCATACCTTCATAATCAGTAATCCAATTATTGATAGTCACTAAGTAAAAACCCATGTGATCGGCTGACTACGAGCCGTGTTCGAATACACTAATCCCATCAATGTATCTATGACACAAACTCCCACTATCCCATAGTGTTCGACTGGGACTCCTTTGTCAGAGTATGTATCATACAAGTCCATACAAATCTCAATGCCCAATTGAGATTCTCTGACTTGCGAACGATTTAAGTGATCAAGTATCAAACCCTTCCAGTGCCCATCTCCTCAAGGAGTGCAAAGGTTTGCCTTGACACACATGGACTAGTTGTTCATTTAAGACTTATAGATGCCATCAAGAATTATACGAACAACATAATATTGCCTTTATATTAATTAGAGATTGTACAATATAAACTCGTGCCTCATATTCTGACTCCTCGTTGGCATCGAGGGCACATTCCCAATAGTCTCATGGCTTATACACGGTTCTCCCCGATACTCCAATCTTATTATCTCAACATGAGGAACATACTAGTAAGAGAAAATTAGATAATCAAAGTGATACATACTTGTGGCATGCTAGACTAGGCCATATCTCTAAGGATAGGATTCATAAGATGGCGGATAGGCTTGACCTTCAGGAAAAGCTAGATACGCCAACTTGTGAATCTTGTCTAAAGAGTATGATGACCAAATCACAATTTATCGGGCAAATGGAGTGAGCTACTAACCTTTTGGACTTGGTCCATACGGATGTATGTGGTCCGCTTATTGTAAGCACTAAAGGGAGCTAATCTTACTTCATAACCTTCACTGATGACTTTTCGAGGTATGGTTACGCACTACTACAAAAAATCCCTATTACAGCATACCTCTTACAGCGATTTTGAAAAATTGCTATTAAAGAGTATCTCGATTCGAACCTATGACAGCGGTTCTACGTGAACCGCTGTCATAAACCTGGTTTATGACAGCGGTTCACGTAGAACCGCTTTCATAATATTTTTTAAAAAAAAGAAAAAAAAGAAAAAAAGAAAAATAAATAAATATATATGACAGCGGTTCGACGTGAACCGCTGTCATAAACCCGGTCTATGACAGCGGTTCACGTCGAACCGCTGTCACAAGAAAATAAAAAAAAATGCATATGACAGCGGTTCGGTTAGTGGTTCGACCAAACCGCTGTCATAGGGGCCGGATTTAAAACCAGCCCCCCCTTTCTTCTCTTATCTCCTTCTTTCTCTCTCTCTCTCTCTCTCTCTCTCTCTCTCTCTCTCTCTCTCTCTCTCTCAACTCTCTCACTACACCCACTCCCCCACCACCACCACCTCTCTCTCTCTCGCGCACTCTCTCTCTCTCTCTAGCTCTCGGTTTCTCTCTCTCTCTCTCTCTCAGTTTATCTCTCTCTCTATACTCGCCGTCCGTCGCCGCCGTCCACCGCCGCCGGGTTTTAGTATCTCCCTCTCTCTCTCTTTCTCTCTATATATATATGTGCATATATATATATATGTATATATATTATAATATTTAATTTTTTCTATATATATATGTATATATACTATAATATATAACTTTTCTATATATATATATAAGGACGCTGCCGCCCCGCTCCGCCGCCATTAAGTGGGTAATTTTTTTTAGATAAATAAATATATATATATATATACACACACACACACACACACTTAGAGCATAGAGTTTGAGTTAGATAAATATTTGTGTATGTATATTTGTATATGTGTGGGTGTATGTATATTTGTGTATGTGTGAGTGTATGTATATTTGTGTATATGTGTGTGTATGTATGTATATTTGTGTATATGTGTGTGTATGTATATATATTTGTGTATATGTGTGTGTATGTATATATATTTGTGTATGTGTGGGTGTATGTATTTTGTGTATATGTGTGTGTATGTATATATATTTGTGTATGTGTGGGTGTATGTATATTTGTGTATATTTTTTAGATTTGCCTATTTATTGTAAAATTTAAGGGAAATATGGATTTGACTGAATGTAGTGTTAATTTGGGTTAGTCGGGTGTTAATTACGTTTCATTTGGAATTCAATTGTGGTTATTTTGTGGTTTAGGGTACATTGATTCAACTGGTGATCTATATTTATACTTGGTTGTTGAAAATATGATGTTTTATTTGTAGTTTTATGTGATTTATGTGATCCAACTGGTGATCAATATTTGTAGTTGTTGGAAATATGATGTTTTATGTGATCCAATTGTTGATCAATATATATTTATAAAATGATGATTTATTTTTAGTTTTATGTGATTTATGTGATCCAACTGGTGATCAATATTTGTAGTTGCTTGAAATATGATTCTTTATGTGATCCCACTGGTGATCAATATTTTCGTATAGTAAGATCGACATTTTGGGTTTGTTGAGGGGGAAAGATCAGAATATTGGGTTTGTTGTGGTTGAAAGATATGAATTTTGTTGGTTGCAAGTTTGGGGGAAGATTAAGTCAAGAACTTGGTAGAAATTTTTACGTCGGTACTGTGCCGATTTTTTTCTAGGATAACGGGAAATAAATTAAAATTAAAATATTTTATTTAATTCAACTCAACTGATGTGAAAATTATTTAATTTAATTAATTAAGATCAAAATTTGATTTTACCGGATCGTAAGATCCGAATTTTGTTGGTTGCAACCTACTCGGGTGAAGATTAAGTTCGAGAACTTGGTAGAAATTTTTGCGTTGTTACTCTGCCGAATTTTTTCTAGTATAATGGGAAATAAATTAAAATGAAAATGATTTAATTAATTCAACTATCAACTAATGATAAAATTGTTTAATTAATTAATTCATAATCAAGATGGATCGAAGGTGGATTTTAGCGGATCGTATGTCGGAACAGTATGAGAAAGGGGTGATAGAGTTCATAAAGTTTGCGGTTGAGCATGCACCAGATCGAACTAGGATCACTTGCCCGTGTTTACGTTGTTGTTTTGGAAAGAGAATTAGTCTACGTGAGTTGGAAGATCATTTGATGTGTAATGGAATTGATAAAAGCTACACACGTTAGACAAGACACGGTGAAAGCAATGTCACGTCAGATGATTTGGGTGGTACATCATATCCATCATAGGATTTCAACATGAATGATTAAGAGCCTGATCGTTTGGAGGAGATGACAAATGTGGTTGAGGAGGATTTGCGAAATTGTCCTAAAATGTTTGACAATTTGGCAAGTGATTCAAAGACAGCACTGTATAGTGGTAGTAAACTCACAAGATTGAAAGCAGTTATAAACCTATACAAGTTAAACGCCAACAATGGGTGGAGAGATAAGAGTTTCACAGACTTACTTGGTCTATTAAAAAGCATGCTACCTGAGGATAATGTGTTACCTAATCGTACTTATGAGGCTAAATGGATGTTAACCTCAATTGGCATGGGATATGAGAGGATACATGTTTGTCTCAATGATTGCATATTATTTAGAATTGACTACGCATCAATGAAGGCCTGTCCGAAATGTGGCGCCTCATGGTACAAGAAGAATGGATCTACGCCTGTCAAAACCATGTGGTATTTTCCTATAATACCACGATTTAAGCGCATGTACAGTAGTAAAGAGTTAGCCAAGGACTTGACATGGCATGCTGATAGAAGGCTTGAAGAAAGGATTGAAGATGACAAGATTCGACACCCGTCAGATTCTGCTCAATGAAAAAAGATTGATGATGATTTCCCTGAATTTGGTGAAGAATCAAGAAACCTGCTCCTCATATTGGCTACAGATGGCATGAACCCTCATGGCTTGTAAAGTAGCTCACATAGTACATGGCCGGTGATTTTGATGATCTACAACCTTCTCCCATCGCGATGCATGAAGCGAGAGCATATAATGATGCCTATACTCATTTCTGGGCCGAAACAACCTGGAAATGATATAGATGTCTACTTGGCTCCTTTAATTGAGGATTTGAAGGTGTTGTGGGACATCGGTGTTCATGTATATGATGTGTTCAGAGAAGAAATTTTAATCTCAGAGTCACGTTATTTGGAACAATCAATGATTTTCCGGCAAGAGCAAACCTCGAGGGATTATGGAAGAAGGCCAAGCTCCTAAGTGCTTGACTGGTGAAGAAGTGTTTGAGAATGTAAAAGACTTGGAGGTCAAATTTGGAAAGACTTTTGCAGGTGGCCTTGCAAAAACTGGGTGGAAAAAAAGGTCAATTTTCTTTGAGTTGCCGTATTGGACGTCTTTACATGTTAGACATTTTCTTGATATTATGCATATTGAGAAAAATGTATTTGATAGTGTCATTGGTACACTTCTAAATGTGCCCGGAAAGACAAAAGATGGGGTAAAGGCACGGTTAGACTTGGTTGAAATGAAGATAAGAGGAAAATTGGCACCAACAAATAAGGGGAAACGTACTTATTTGCCTCCAGCAGCTCACACTCTAGGTAGGAAAGAAAAAATTGCATTATGTGAGTTTCTTAATGGAGTGAAAGTTCCAGAAGGGTATTTTTCAAACATTAGCAGTCTTGTATCAATGAAGGACTTTAAGCTAAAGCACTTGAAGACTCACGATTGTCATGTAATCATGGATCATTTGCTACCAATTGCTATACGGGCCATTTTGCCAAAAAAGGTGAGAGACACGATAGCTAGATTGTGTTTCTTCTTCAAAGCAATGTGGAGCAAGGTGTTTGATCCTGAGCAATTTCCTGCACTTCAGAAACAAATTGTCATCACTTTGTTTGAGTTTGAGATGTATTTTCCACCTGTTTTTTTTTATACAATGACTCACTTACCCATTCACTTGGTTAGAGAGACTCAACTATGTGGACCGACTTTTATGAGATCTATGTATCCGGCTGAGCGTTATGTGAAGGTATGGAAAGGCTACGTGAAAAATCGTAGTCGACCGGAAGGTTGCATTGTTGAACGGTACATAGTTGATGAAGCCATTACATTTTGCACAGAGTATTTGGCAGATTCTAATGTTGCAGAGCTTCCAAAGTCTCATGTTGTGGGAGGGGGAACAGAAGGAAAAAGCATAATTGAAAAGCAATTAGTTAGTGTTCATATTACACAAAGGGAGCAGACACACCTATATGTGCTCCACAATGAGGTTGGCCCATATGTTGAAGAGCATAAGACCCAACTTAGGAGATTCAATCCAATTAAAAATGAGAGCTGGATTTCAAGAGAGCATTATAAGAGTTTCATCGATTGGTTCCGAAAGCATATTGAAGAGAAACAGAAAGAGAATCCACAGCTTTCAGTTTCAGATAAATTAACACGACTGTCGATGGGTCCGGACAGACTAGTATTTTGTTATTCAGGTTATCGTATAAATGGTCGCACATTCTATACAAAAGACCAAGATAAATGAGTGCAATGCAGAATAGTGGTGTGAGTCTTGTGGCTCAAGCAATGCATATCTCAAGTGCGAAAGATAATAATCCTATCTATGCAGATTGATCATATTACGGGGTGATTGAACGTATATGGGAGCTTGATTATAGTTGGTTTCGAGTGCCTGTATTTGGGTGTAGGTGGATTGACAATGAACATGGTATCGATAATAGTGAAATAGGCTTCACTCGAGTAGACCTTAAAAAGGTGGGATACAAAGATGAACCTTTCATTTTAGCGTCACAAGCTAAGCAAGTGTTTTTGGTCACCGATCCAATTGATAAGAGGTGGTCCATTGTTTTATCGGCGAACAAAAATACTTGTATTAATGATGATTATGAAGAAAGTGAAGATGATGGAGAAAATCCTATCTCATTAGGTGCATCACAATCAATTGATAGTGACGATGACCAAGAGGGTATAAGTGATGACGAATTGTATATGCGACAAGATCACCAAGAGGGGATATGGATTAATCCATCAGTTCGTCGGCGTACTAAAAGAAATGGTCGTACCGATGGGAAGCAAAAGACTGCTAAGCCAACGACAAAAAGAAAACGATGAAAGGTATTTGAACTTATTTCATAATTGTATGATAGACTTATTTTTTGATCAATATTTATACTTAGTTGCTAGAAAATTTATATTCTTGAGATTTGCCTATTTTTTGTGGAAAATTAAGGGAAATAGGGGCTTGATTACTAAATTTAAATAATCACATGCATGGAGAAATTAATGTGATGCAACTAAAAATTTGATACGACAATTAATCTTGTGATTGAAATGTGACTTAAGTATTTTAACACGATATGAAATGTCAACTTCATTAGAGCTTTCAATTTTTAATGTGTGGTCAATAATTGAGCCACGTATAAATTTTAATGATGCCAATTAATCATCCACTATGGTCATTTAATGAATATTTGGTGATTGTTCTTTAGGTTGTTTCTATTTTCTTGATATTCATGAGTTTGTTGTGGAGAACTACTTTTGGTTTATTTTGTGGCATATAATAAAGGCTTTTATTGATTGAATGTATGATTTAGATCACATTATTCTATATATAGAGTTGGTGCTATCATATTTTGAGCTCGCTCTAATACATTTAATGGGGGATTAAATTTTGTTTATTTTGTGGTTTAGGATAATTACGTTCTAGAATAATGGGAATGAACCTAACTTCTGTATTTGTTACTTCTATTTTAAAATTATTATTGCCAAATGAATCTGCCAAATTTATATGAATCTAACTTCTGTATTTTTTGGCTTTTGTAGGTCGATGGCTTCAAATCCTACTGGTAGTTTTCCTGAGGATGATGTATATGGATCAGATAGTCGTCATGAAAATGAGATACGGAGAGGTATCACTGCTATGAAAAAAGTTATCAAAGCCAGGAGTCAAGGTATAAGGCTACCTATCGGCTGGAATGACAGAGGCCAGGCAGTTAACCCAAACAAATCAATATTTGTTGGTTATATAGGCATGCAGACTCGGCAGAAGGTATCGATTACCATGAGTGATTGGCGAAAAGTCCCGTCACCAACAAAAAAAACATTTGGGATGAAATAAAGGTAATTTGGATATTATCATATTTGTAAGTGTTAATGTATTATCATATTCTCTAAATTATAATTTTATATATACTTTGTTGTTTGTTTTTTGTAGTTGGCATTTGATATTGAAGAAAGTAGACAAAAGTACGTACTAGCAGAAGCTGGGAAGCTAGCACGTAACTTCAGGAGCTACTTGAGTAGAAAGTGGGTGCGAGATGATGATGGAAACATTAATGACAACCCACACCCACAATATGAGATATCTCAAGCCGATTGGACTGCATTTTTAGCTGTTCGCCTAGGCGACGGTTTTCAGGTAGCTATTCATTTTAATTTACGGTTTCAATTGTTGGTTATTGCGTTTATATTTAACTAATAATTTGATAATATAATAAACAAAAACTAAGTAGGAAAAATCAGGAAAGAGCAAAGGAACCTGAATATCCTTACCAGAAAGCGAGTCTTGGACATGCTCTTGTGGAGCAAATGGAGGTATGTAGTTCATTTAGCAGTGAATCCTTACAATTTTTTTAATAAAAATTCTATGTTAATAAATATATATTTTTTAATGAAACTATAGATGAATAGAAGAAGGGATGCGGGATCTGATTGCATAGAGGTGACACGAGCACTCGTGTGGAGGATGGCGCGTTCCGATAAAACAAATCAAATTGATAACGACAATGTTAGAAGAGTAGTGAATGAAATGGTGAGTTATCTGCAATTTTAGCTCTATAATGTGTTGTATGTTTGTTTTGAAATACTATTGAAAGAACAAAGTTCACTAATTTTTTTTTTTTTTAACATGTATTATTTCAGGAGAGCATTTCACAAGAGGATACTAGCCATAGTGGAAATGAGAAGAGTCGAGATGACCTATTGGCTAAAGCTCTTAAAAAGAAGGAGCATACGGGTCGCGTTAGGGGTGTTGGCTTTGGGGTCTCACAAAGAGACTATTTTAAGGATCCAAAGCTTGCTGCAGAAATGGAGATGGAAAGCTTGAGAAACATGGTGAAAAACCTCTCCCAAACTATGCTTGCCATGCAACAACGAATTGATGTTTTGGAAGCGCCTAACTCGCATCAGCCACATGAAGATGACGTGATTTCTTTGAAAGATAGCAGCCCAGAACCAGGTCATAAGATGCTTCCTGAGGTAATGATTTGAACTTGTTTACTGATCATATAACTTGCAACTCTCTATTTCTGTAAATCACACAAAACTTTCTAATATAATGTTGTATATATATATATATATATATGTGTGTAGGTTATCGCTCCATGTTAATTAGCACTTTCATCATCGTTATATCGTGTGGTGGCTAAAGGACAGATGTACAATTAATCTGAGACTGATAGAATACTTCACAATTGTCCATTAGCCACCAACCATGTGAAAGTGCGCATACACTGCAGTTGAGGCGAATACACCCCTACCCGTCCCTCTCAATGATGAAATGTTCACCATTTCTAGTGTTCTGGGTACCTTTGTTGCTTGGCCAGCGAGTCTTGTCATTGTCACTGATGCACCGGTGTGTAATTAATAACTAGTCATTAATAAATTATAACAATTTGTTTGAGGTTACTAAATATACTTTGGTGTGTAAGATTCATGTTTTATTTTCTTTGCTTAAACAGTCTCTAGGACCATCCAAATCATCTGGAAACCAAAAATCAGGGACGTCGAAGCAGTCAGCTGTCAAAGGAAAAATTCCAGTGGCCAATCCTGCACATGAAGGTGACAGATGTGCAGAACTTGAACTAGATGGACTCCCTCATGACCTAGTATTTTTGGGAAAGTACACGAATATGATGTCTATTAATGCCCAGATCACTATAAAAATCGAGGAACCCATTATGAATTTTGCATTCCCAGAGTATATTGGAAGGGAGGAGATCTGTCACCTTCTGCGTCAAAAAGAGATAGGAGCCTCTATCATTACAGCGTACATAAAGTAAGTTTTTTAATTATTTTAACGCATCTGAACTATGATTATTTTCGTTACTCGAAATTCATTTTTTATGCTCAATTTAGGTGTTTGTGCAATAAGTACGTAATCCCCGAAAGGAAAGAAGCAATTTTCGGGTTCCTTAGCCCACATTTCATATCTGCGAGAACCACGGTGCAAATTCATCAAGTGCAGTACATAGCACGTGCTATGATACAGAGTGCACGAACGAATAAGTTATTTCTTGCACCTTACAACACCGGGTGAGCTACTAAAGACTCAACTTTGATTTGTAAAAATAGCTACTAAAAACAAATTTTGAACTTTTCTTTTGAATGTTTTGTAGGGGACATTGGTTGTTGCTTGCAATTGATTCATTTGAAGAGGTTGTTTACTATCTGGATTCTTTGCATGGTGAGCCGGTATTTCGAGATGAAATGACACAAAAAATCAATCAGTAAGTTTTTCATTCAATCAATGTATCCATTATATTTAATATTTTTTTAAAGTGTATATTTATTTCATATAATTGCTTGTTTTTGACATATTTTCTTGTTTTTTATATTTTTTATATAGGGTTGTGAACATATTTCGTGCAAATTTCAACAACCAATCCAAGAAATCCTAAAACTCGGCCTGTCAATGGTTTAATATAAAGGTTAGCGTTTCCTAGTTTCAAGAGATTATATATTCGTATAGAAGTTAGTGTTCTAATACAACGTAACTTTGATTACTCTTGTAGTGCCCCCGGCAGACAAACGCGGTGGATTGTGGCTACTTCGTTATGAGATTCATGAAAGAGTTTATTAGCCACGGACAATCTATAATCCCAACAGCGGTATGCATAATCCTAATATATACTTAATTTCTATTCCTTTTGAAGTTATTAAACCTTTGGTAGGTAATTGAAACGTCATTTCAGTTTGTAATTAATCTCTATATATATATATCTTGCAGTACTTTCATGATTCTCAATCCTTCTATACTCAAGAGCAAATTGATGAAGTGCGCTGTGAAGTGGCACGTTTCATTTCATTAGCAGCTCCTTAGAAATTAGGTAATGTATTTTTTGTACATTGTGACTTGTTGTAAATTGTGATTTGATTTATTGCATTTAAATTGTAATGAGTAATCTAATTAGTTGATTGTAAATTAACAAGAGATCATTTGTTGGAGATTATAATATTTTGTTGTTGGAGGAATGAGATATATTAATATTGAAGTTTAGGGTTTTTGTTGATTATGTTGAATAGGTTTTACTGTGCAGCTGTAATTTGTTGGTTGAAGCAAAATATAAAAAAAAAGAAAAAAAAATCCCACCCTCTGACAGCGGTTCCTTCCGAATTGCTGTCATAGGTTAATTAAAAAAAATTAATTCTAAACCCTATGAAAGCGGTTCAGCCTGAACCGCTGTCATAGGGTCGACCCTATGACAGTGGTTCAGCCTGAACCGCTTTCATAGGGTTTAGAATTAATTTTTTTTTTAACTAACCTATGACAGCGGTTTTTTAACCGCTGTCATAGGTCAAAACCATATAACAGCAGTACCTATGACAGCGGTTAAAATCGCTGTAATAGGCCCAAAAAACCCGCTGTTATAGGTCATTTCTGTACTAGTGACGTGTATCTTATGAGATACAAGTCTGAAGCCTTTGAGAGGTTCAAGGAGTCTAGACATGAAGTAGAGAAGCAAACGGGACAAAGTATCAAAGCTCTTCGATCGGATCGAGGGGGAGAATACTTGTCCCGTGAATTCCTTGACTATCTAAAACACAATGGGATTGTCTCTCAGTGGACTCCCCCCGGCATTCCCCAACTTAATGGGGTAAGCGAGCGAAGGAATCGAACTTTAATGGACATGGTTCAATCCATGATGAGTTTCACTGGACTTCCTCTTTCCTTCTGGGGCTATGCCTTAGAATCTGCGACGCTTCTATTAAATAGAGTGTCGTCGAAGAGTGTCTCCAAAGTGCCATATGAAATGTGGTTTGGTAAACCACCCACTTACAAATACCTAAGGGTATGGGGTTGCTCGGCTTATGTGAAGCAACTAGTGAGAGATAAGTTCGATGCAAGATCCTCCTTATGTAAGTTTGTGGGATATCCAAAGGAATCCTATGGATATTATTTCTACAACCCTTCGGAACATAAAGTGTTTGTTTCAAGGAACGCTACCTTCATAGAGAAGGAATTTCTATCGGATAGATATGGTGAGGTTGCAGAACTTGAGGAAACTCGAGAACCACAAAAGGGTTCACCTGATACCACAGATGCACAACCAGAAGTAATAACAAGTACACAACATCCTCGAGCATCCAAAAAGATCTTAAACAACCTGAGAGGTATGGTTTCTTGCTTGACAGCAACGAGGATGGTAATTCCCCTGATCCAAGGACATATGGGGAAGCGACGTTGGACGTCAATTTGGGAAAATGGTTAGAAGCCATACAATCGGATATGGACTCCATGCACTCCAACAAGGTTTTGACCTTGGTGGATCCACCAGACAGGTCTAAACTCGTAGGCTGCAAGTGGATCTATAAGCGAAAGCTTGGAGCTGATGGAGAGGTGGTCACCTATAAGGCAAGTCTCGTGGCGAAAGGTTACACTCAGAGGCAAGGAATTGACTATGATGAAACCTATTCACCAGTGGCGATGGCAAATCCATCCGGATACTTCTAACCATACCTGCATATTTAGACTATGATATATGGTAGATGGATGTGAAGATTGTTTTCCTCAATGGTGAAATCGAGGAAGACCTTTACATGGAGCAGCCCGAGGGCTTCTCATCCATAGGAAGTGAGCACAAGGTGTGCAAACTTCAGAGATCCATTTATGGACTCAAACAGGTTTCCCGAAGCTGGAACAAATGTTTTGATGATACTGTACAAACATATGGTTTTGTTCAAAATGCTGATGAAGCTTGTGTGTACAAAAAGGCTAGTGGGAGCGCGATAATGTTTTTGGTGCTTTACGTTGACGACATTCTATTGTTTGGAAACAACATAGGAATGTTACAAGAAACTAAAGTGTGGTTATCCACACACTTCTCCATGAAGGATTTGGGAGAGGCATCCTACGTTCTCGGGATGAAGATTCATCAAGATAGATCGAGTGGAAGGCTGGGACTCTCCCAATCTGCGTTCATAGATAGATTTTTGAAGAGATTCAAAATGGATCAGTCCAAGAGAGGACTGGTACCTATGAGACATGGTATTTCTCTTTCCAAGTCAATGTCCCCTCAGACATCGGAGGAAAAGAAAAAGATGTCTCACATACCATATGCCTCCGCTATAGGGAGCATTATGTATGCTCTGCTATGTACACAGCCTGATGTGGCTTATGCACTTAGTGCAATAAGCCGATATCAAGCCAATCCAGGCGAAGAGCACTAAAAAGTCGTAAAGGCAGTCCTTAAGTACTTGAGAAGAACTAAGGATGCCTTTCTAGTCTACGGTGGAGGAGAATTGAAATTGGAAAGCTATACAGATTCTAGCTTCCAATCTTATGTGGATGATTTCAAATCTATCTCGGGATTTGTCTTTGTACTCAATGGTGGAGCGGTCAGCTGGAAGTGTTCCAAACAGGAAACTATTGCTGACTCCACCACAGAGGCTGAGTACATTGCAGCCTGGGCGGCTGCAAAAGAAGCTGTTTAGATGAGGAACTTCATCCAAGAGTTGGGTGTTGTTCCATCTATTGTTGATCCCATACGATTATACTGTGATAAAAATGGGGCTATTGCACAGTCAAAAGAGCCAAGGTATCATCAGAGGTCCAAGCACATAGAAAGGCAATACCATCTAATCAGAGAGATCGTCCGTAGAGGCGACGTTCAAGTGGAACGTGTGGACTCGGCAAACAACATAGCAGACCCCTTTACCAAACCCTTGGGCCAAAGAGTATTGGAGGGACATCTTGAGAAGATGGGCCTAAAATGCATGGGCAATTGGCTCTAGGGCAAGTGGGAGACTGAAAGAGTTAGGTTCCTAGCACGCCATTTGTGGGGCGTAGTAGTCGACTCTTTAAACAGTCTTATATTGTATCTTGTCAAGTTATTTAATAAAAGGCATATTCTTCTTTATCTTATCATTCTATACAATTAGATAAAGTTCCCTAGATCACTCTTAAGCTATGAGATGTGTTTGGTATAGGGGATGCCAATCATGGAATACGTCTCTAAGGTTGTGGCCTTAAAGATGTTCCAAGTCATAGAATAATTGAGATAGGGATATCAATGAATCCTAAAGACTTGCACGTACAATGCACACTCTTGGAGAGTGTATCCTATTCTGTGGATATCGATACGGTGTACATCAGTGCATGTACGTGGGTTCTCGTTGGGATCGAGTAAACTGAACAACCCCGCCGAGATTCCATATTGGAGTCAATGTCGAATTTGGAATCTCCTCGGTTGCGTAGGCGTAATATTGGTCCTCATGACTTGAGGCACCATTGGTTGTCTCGGGCATCGCCCATTGTGCTTAGATTTGTAACACGATTCCAGGCGAGTCATAAAGTGGGGCATATTGGGTCCAGTCTGGTTATGTACGGTGGCGCGTGAGTGCCAAGAGAGAATCCATCACTGATCATTAGCATCAGCGCATATCATATATACTTCACAGTGTATTGACCATGGGAACCTCCGGCCGGAGTCGTATCAAAAAGGAGGCGCAGTGCTTCCTCGCTTGATTTATAATTTGGTTAATATCACTTAGATCGATATACATAGAATCGAGTTACTGGGATTTCGACTGACATCCAAGTCCTAGATTCGATCGGGATATTTGCTGGAAGGATTTTACTTATGCGGAAATCGTAATGCGGAAATCAGTAATTAATTCTTGGTCGGATTAAAATACTTGGAGTAATTAAATCTAGCAATGAAAATTGCAAAGGCACAACGGGGTTGTGTTCCTACTACTAGTACATGAACGAACCTACAATGGGGTTACACACTTACTCAAGAAAGTTCAATTGCTATGTGAATATTAATTCGGTTTAGGATTAAAGTGAAATTGATTAATGAGATTAATTGATTAAGTGGGAGACATTTTAATTAGTAGGCTTGGGAAAATACTTGTTCTATTAATTAATCTTGGAGATTAATCATTACCGGAAATTATTATTATCCGGGAATTTATTTAAGCTACTAATTATACTATTAATTAATCATGAGGATTATTTAATTAACAAGTCTTGGGAAGACTTGGGAGCCATTTTAGATAAGTTGGACTTAATTAAATGAAGTCACAAGATTCAAATTCAAAGCTAGTCAAAGTTGATAGTGATGTTTTTGGAAAGAAGAAGAAAATGGAAACTACTTTCTTACACATGGGGTGGTAGATGGGAGTTGCCAAATTGAGTAGATGCAAGTCTTCTCCTCTCTCTAACCCTATATGGCCGAAATTTGAGGCCATTAGAAGAGGGTCTCTTGCTCCTCTTTCATGCTTGATAAAAACTTAAAGGAAAGAAAGCTTTGAGCTTAGTACTTCCTATCTAGAGTTTTCTTCTAGCTTCTCTTGTGCTTCTTGAAGACTCTCTTCCATAGAAATTCTTCTTGAAAATTAGTTATAGAAGATTATCTTCCATGGATATTTCTTCTAGTAACTCTTCTTGTCTTCCATCTTTCACTACATAGACTCCATTTCCTTAAAGCACATATCTAGCCACTCTTTGGCTTAAGGTATGAACTTGCTTGAGGTGTGTCCTTGTAGAGGTTTCTTTCTTTAGGAGCTTATGGTGGTTTGATTCGAATCCCTCCATGTTGAGGTGAGGTTCGAAAATGAGAGCCAAAGTTTTTGGTGTGGTTTTCCTTGTGTTGTGGTTATACACCCTCACTTTAATAAAACCCCAAATCTTGTAATCGGTTTAAAACCCCTTTACTCGTATTTTAATTTTTGTTGTGCATTACTTCGACCCCCTAGCTTGGGATGCCATTATATATGTGTTTTTACATACTTTATTTCTTCCGTTGCACCGGCATCTCTTTTGGGGGCATACCGATCCTAACAGATATGTTGTTGGTCGAAAATAAATTTCACCCCAAATACCAGCAAATGGTTGCAAGGTGGAATTCAATTGTTAGACTAATAGATAGTCAGTGGATTGAACTTAAATTATTCATAAATCATTAAGATCGTTAAAAGGTTGAGATTTGATGAATAATGGACAAAGGGATTGAAACATGCATTTGATGGGTTGATGTTGGACATCACTTTAATAGATTGATTAGGCCAAATACCAGTAAAAGGTTGCAACCTATTAATCTAGTTAAAGAACTCAATCACCACTACGCAGTCTTCCAACGATGACTTCCGAATTCCACAGTGGGAGTGTGGATTTTCGAAAAATGTAGTGGCAGCCAAGTTTATTTTAAAAGTCCTTAATTTAAACTTAGAACAACAATTACATTAGAATCTAATAAGTATTTTTACTTGTCTGCAGTTATTTGCTTATTATCTCTTTCTCACAATGACTATCAACCCACTATCTGTACTACTTCAAAAGAACACTTTGACTGATCCTAACTATGTGGATTGGCTCCGAAACTTGAGGATAGTCCTCAATATGGAGTCACTGGGGTATGTATTGGATACTGATATCCCAGTTACGCCCGTAAGGACACGTGCTAATGAGGAGGAAGTTACGGCTTATGAGAAATGGGTCAAAGACGACGTCCAGGTTCGTGGGTACATGTTAGGCTCAATAACAAATGAGTTGCAGAGGTCCCATGACAAAATGGTCTTGGCAAGGGCTATTTTGGCACACCTGGTGGAGCTTTATGGTGAGCACAGCCGCACTGCTCGATATGAGATATCAAAAGAGCTCTTTGGAGCCAAGATGAAGGAAGGAGAAAAATTTACGGACCATGTTTTGAAATTGATTTCGAAAATTGAGAGGTTAGAGGCCCTCGACTTCAACATGGACCCGCAACTACAAACTAACCTTATCTTGCAGTCACTTCCAGACTCCTTTTCCCAATTTGTGGTGAACTTCAACTGTAACGAGATAGAATGCAATTTAGCTGGGTTGATGAACAAGCTAAATACTGCACAATCTCAAATGAAGCCAAAGGGAAAAGAGGCAACCTTGGCCATCACTTCTAAGCCTAAAAACAAGAAGAAGAAGAAGAAGAAGAAGAAGACTAAGAAAGCTACTAGCGCTAAGGGTCCACAGGTTAAGATAGACAAAGGAAGGGGAAAAGCTCATAAAGTGATGAAAAGCAAAGGACCAAAGGAAACGAATAGGTGCCTTCACTACAGTGAGCTAGGCCACTCGAGGAGGGAGTGTCCAAACTTTGGCAAAGGTGCACCAGGTATGGAACTTTTTGTTTTAGAAACCAATTGTTCTATAATTGTATTTTCCACTCCGTGGATACTTGATTCTGGAGCTAGTGCTCGCGTTTGTGTAATGAATCAGGATCTGCAGCAAAGTAGGAAACTGGAGCATAGAGAGGTGTTGATCAGTGTTAGGAGCGGGCACAGTGTGGCGGCTTCTCGCATTGGATCAACTTCTTTATGTTTATCATCTGGACATGTAGAATACCACATGAACCTGAGAGGTATGGGTATCTACTACAGGGGGAGCCTCAGCTCCACACTGTAATACAAGAGAGTCTTGAAGATGATCCTTGTACCTACGATCAAGCAATGGTGGATGTCGATGCCTTAAGATAGCGAGAATCGATGGAAACAGAAATGGACTCTATGCAATCGAACCAAGTCTGGACTTTGGTAGATCGTCCTGAAGGTATAAAACCTATAGGATGTAAGTGGATCTACAAAAGAAAGATAGGTAGCGATGGCAAGGTTGACACCTTTAAAGCCACGCTCGTAGCGAAAGGATATAGTCAAAGAGAATGAATTGACTATCAGGAAACCTTTTTGCCCGTGGCCATGATAAAGTCCATCCGAATACTGTTATCCATAGCTGCATATTTAGATTATGAGATATGACAGATGGATGTCAAAACAGCTTTCCTAAATGGATTCCTCGAAGAGGATATATAGATGGAGCAGCCAAAGGGTTTTGTATCCGAGACCAATATCCATAAAGTATGTAAATTTGAGAGGTCCATATACGGTCTCAAGCAAGCATCTAGAAGCTGGAATCTCCGTTTTGACGAAGTAGTAAAGGGATATGGCTTCGTCAAGAACGAAGATGAACCCTGTGTCTACAAGAAGACTAGTGGGAGCAAAATCTCATTCTTAGTACTCTATGTGGATGACATTCTACTTATAGGAAATGACGTGGGAATGCTCACCACAGTCAAGAAATGGATTTCAAGTACATTTTCAATGAAAGACTTGGGAAAAGCAACTTACATTCTAGGAATTCGTATCTATAGAGATAGAACAAATAGAATGATAGGTCGCTCTCAAGCCCTTTACTTAGAAAAGGTTCTAAAGAGGTTTAGGATGGATAATTCTAAGAAAGGGTTTCTTCCCATGAGGTATGGAGTACACTTATCCAAATCTATGTGTTCTCAAAGTGAAGAAGATAGAGAGGAGATAAGCAAAGTACCCTATGCTTCTGCAGTTGGTAGCCTAATGTATGCAATGTTGTGTACAAGACCCGACATTGCCTATGTTGTAAACGTGGTGAGTCAATTTCAGGCAAACTCGGGAAAGGAACATTGGATAGCTGTGAAGAATATCCTAAAGTATCTCAAAAGAACTATGGATATGATTCTCATCTATGGAGGTGGAGACCTGAAGATGGAAGGTTACACTGAATCGGATTTCCAGTCTGATGTAGATGACCGTAAATCCACTTCAAGGTTTGTTTTCACGTTAATGGTGGGGCGGTGTCTTGGAAAAGCTCCAACCAAAGCACAACCGCGGATTCCGCCACTGAAGCTGAATAAAGCTGTTTGGATGAGAAAGTTCCTTGGAGAACTTGAAGTGTTTCCTAGTTCACAGCTCCCGTTGCCACTTTATTGTGATAACAATGGAGCTATAGCGCAAGCTAAGGAACCAAAGTCTCATAACAAGTCTAAGCACATTGAGAGAAGATTTCACATCATTAGAGAGATCATTGGCAGAGGAGAAATAGCAGTGCAGAAAATAGCCTCAGTTGATAATATAGCTGACCCGTTCACCAAACCACTACCTTAGACTATTCTGCCCCGACACCTGGAAGGGATGGGTATAAGATACCACAATGAGTGGCATTGAGTGCAAGTGGGAGATTGTTAAGATTTTGCCCTCAGATGTCATAGAGGATAGAAGGATAGGGCATCTATCTTGTAATTAACTTATTTCGATATTATTAATAAAGGCGTTATTTAGTTTTCACTTAAATCTTTTCTGCATCTATAAGTAGTGTAAAACGTTTTGTCCGTGTTTTCAGTGCGATCCCTCTACTTCATATGGAATAGGAAGAGTGGCACTAGAGAGATCGATCTTGATTACTAAAACTAAGTTCGCAAGTAAAGTGAAGTCTTTAATAGACAAATAAAGACATAGAACACTTGTACAATCTTATCTCTAACATGGGAGTGCCTGTCTAGTACCATGGGATGGTAGGAGATTAAGATTGTAGGCACGTCAGTGGAACTGATATGCTCAAACATGACTCGCATCGGTTCTATCACATCGGTTTTCACTATGTGACTGTCAATGACAGAATTGATTATGCGTAATAGGTAAAAGTGAACCTTTGACCTGAAACATCATGCTAAAGATGCATTTGTGACATCAAGTATTTCATTAGAGTAGTTAGAACCAATTCACCCGTTGGTGGGGTCGACCGCGAAATGCGGCTTGATGGGCAAATGATAGTCTCTAAATGGGATTTGTTCTCTCATAAGTAAGTGAGAAAGTACCCTATGTGATTATAGATAAATAGAGATCAAAGTTTTTGGCCAAAGCAAAAAGAGACGATTGTGCTAGTCACTAAATCGATCTCAATAATCTCGTATTATTATAATTAAAATATATGGTCAAGTCCAGTGAGTTTGACATAGCCATGACTCTCACTTGACTGGGGTACACGAGCAAAGAGTTTATACATATACGGTATTTACGATTGGAAGGTGTGGAATGATCCTATCATTCGTTTTTGTATGGGCTACGAAGTGGGCCACGTGACTAGCTAGGTGTTACCCACTTCTTTTGGTTTCCTCTCACTGCCAAACGAAACGAACCTCAAGAGTCGCGCTAAAGGATAGATAAAGAAAAATAAAAAAAAGGAGTTTCTATTTTTCTTCTAAGAGTTTTAATTTATTGGATAAATTAAATAATTAATTATTCATTAGATGAAATAATTCATTATAAAGGTAAGATTAATTATTAATTAATTTCCTATGGAAATATATTAATGAATTAGTGTATCTAATTAATTTGATTATTTAATTAATTTATTTATTTATTGGATATAATAAATTATTAATTGAATAAGAAATTAATTAAAACAAAACAATGCCCGGGCTTGAAGAAGGCATCCAAGAGGACGCCTATTTGGCCTTGATGGGCGTCCAAGAGGATGCCCAATATACTAGGGCTCTTTTGTTTTGACTTGTTCAATAAGTCCTAAGGAATATAAGGACTCTTTGACTTAGAACAAATGTATGACTTTCATAACTCTCCTAGAAAAAAAACAAGAAACATACTCCTCCCCTCTCTAATACACTAGCCGTCGCCCCCTTTAGAGATTAGTGGGAATTTTTTGTCTATCGATCTGTGCGTGACAATTTAGAAACGACGTATTTTCGTTGTTCGGATCAAGTTCAAGATTTGAAGATTACACAAAGCATTGAAGATTTAAAAGCTTCAAATTTTCGACTTCTAGAGAAAGAAGAAAAGTCTGCAACAACTTCACTTTAACGGGTAAGTGATTATTCGTTAAGTGAATTGATCAATTTGAATATGCGATCATTGAATTCAATTTTGTGTTTTAAAATAAAAAAAATTTGAAATCTTTCCGCTGCGTTTATGTTATTTTTTGCGAAACCCAACAGTGGTATCAGTGCCAATATCTAATTCGCATATTTAATTGTGTTTATGTGATTTATGATATGTATAATATGTGTTTCTGAAGCATGCGATTATGTGTTAATAAATCTGCATTTTTATGGTTTTAAGCATGGGTTTTGATTTTTTATGTTTATAGTAAATCTGGGAATATTTGTTATGCATGAAAATGAAGAAACAAGGAAAAATGGGGCGATTGCGCGCAGCAGCTGCGCACGTGCTGCTGCTGCACGCACACGGCCTAACTGGTCGTGTGTTCCGACACACGACCCGCTGATTTGGGTCTTGGATCCAGGTCGGAAAATGAGCTATGTATTGGGTCGAAATTGGAATTTGGGTTTGGGTAAATTTAATTATCCGGATGGGTCAAAAGGATATCATGATTCGGTATAATTAAATTAAGCCCAATTATAAATTTAGTCAATTTCGACTTATTAATTAGTTTGGGCTTAATTTAATTAATTGCAAATGGGCCATTGGATAAGTGATTTGGATTTTAATTAAAAATAGCACCATAAAAATTAATAGTGTGCGCATGTTTTTACTAATTAATTAAATTGAGCCCAATTGAATTAAATCTCAGTAGACCAAAAGGATGGTAACTTGGGTTTGATAAAATAGAGCCCAATAAGATTAATTGAAATAAAATATGTAATTGGAATAAATTAATTATTTTTCTTGGAGATTAATAATTAATTAAATATTATTAATTTTTCCTCAACTTGGAAATTACTTGAATATTTAAATTAAGAATATAAATTATTTTTCTTGGCTGATTAATAATTAATTCTTTAATCAAATAAAAGTTTTTTTCCATTTAATGGTTGCTTTAAATCATAATAAAATAGAATTCCATATTTTATGTATTTATTTAGTTGGACTAATATTATTTTAATTAAAGGTAGATATACTTAATCTTGAATTTTGTATATCTAAGTCATCTAGTAGGATTAGAATGATTTTAATTGAAATAAATAATATATAAAAGTTGGGAATTTATTAAAGAACTTTTTAGTAGGACTAAAACTTTAAATAATCAACATAAGTTATTTAATATTGCGAGCATGTATTAAATGTTGCGAGCATGTATTAATTGATGCGAGCATGTCTTATATGATGGAAACACCAATCATGGACTTAGGTTAAATTTGATTTACTTTTCTTTCAACGGGTTGTTGTAGTTAAATAGTTTAGAATTATTTAAGCCCGTAAAGTTTTATTTTTCTGCTTTACTTTTCCATGTGATGGCCTATTGGCTCGGGCCCTCTAGAAAAGTCCATGATCGAGTGTAAATAGATTTATTTATTTATTTCCATGATAATATTGATAGGCATATTTATTAGTAGTACAATTTATGCATGTTCAATATGTGATAGTTGCGCTATATAAATTGACTAATGTGCAAAGTGAGACCAAACATTTGTCAATTTAAATTCTCCCAAATAAATAATACCGAGTTAGAAAAGAATGTGTGACATCCTCGCCTTCCACTAAGCTTTCTAAAATTAAAATTTCTATAAATGTGTAATTCTTCCCAGTTATGGGGGTTATGCATTTAGAAATAATTTGAAATTTTATTAAGTGCATAGAATGCCTTAATCGAAACATATTTCACCCGAGAAACTTGTTCAGTCGTAAGGTGAAATTCAAATGTTAGATTATAGGAGTTGGTGGGAATGAACTCGGGTAGTTCACGAGCTTAGAAATCGATTAGGTTGCGGCTTGGTGAACTATGGGGAAAGGTATTGAAATATTTATTGGATAAATTGATGTTAGACATCACTTCAAATAATTTAATGGGCCAGAAATCGGTTAGGTTGCAACCCATATAATTAATTGAGAACCTCAATACCCGCTGTGGAATCAATGCCAATGATGATTCCCGATTTTCACATGGGAGTGTGGGATTTGAAAAATGCAATGGGAGCCAAGATTAATTTTAAGTTCTTAATTTTTATTGGTTAAGTCAAATACAGGTAATCTAATTTAATCTGGTTTATTTCTGTAATTATTTTCTCGTTTATCTCTCTCAAAATGACAAACCCACTTATGAAATTACTCGAAAGTAATGTTCTGATTGGACCTAACTACATGGAATGGCTCACGATCTTAAGGAACGTCCTAAGTGAAGAGTCAATCGAGTATGTGTTGGAGATTGACCGTCCTCCTGTTCCTAAGAGGAATGAGGGTGAAAAAGTTCAACTAGCTCATTTTAGTTGGACTTGTGACAACTATAAAGCTAGAGGATATATCCTAAACTCTATGTGCAGTGAACTGCATAGTTCTCATGATGCAATGAGCAATGCTAGGGACATAATTATTCACTTAGAAGAAATGTTTGGAGAGTGCGGTAGGACCGTAAGATATTTCATGTCGAAAGATCTCTTCAGAGCGAGGATGAGAGAGGATGAGGATGTGGGAGACCATGTTCTAAAGATGAAGACCCTAATGGAAAGGTTCAAATCAATGAACTTCTATATGGATCTTCATCTTCAAATTGATCTCATCCTACAGTCGCTCCCCGACTCCTTCTACTACTTCGTCATGAACTTCGATATCAATGATATTGATTGTTCATTAGCTGGGCTATCAAAGAAGCTTGAAATTGAACAAGCTCGAATGAGGACGAATCAAAAGAGGGATTCTTCTATATGTTTCACAAATGATTCATAGGATGATCAAAGAAATGGAAAAAGGAGAAGGCAATTAGGAACAAGAACTCAAAAGAAATCAGAACATAGGCGTAAGAGCATAGGACTTAAGAAAATGGACTAATGTTTCGAGTGCAGTGAGCTTGTCCATTGGAAGAGGAACTGTCCTAAATTAGGCAAAGGCGCAAAAGGTATGGAACTTTTTATTTTTGAAACTAATTGTTCTATGACCATTTTTTCTACTTCATGGATTCTGGACTCAGGGGCTAGTGCCCATGTGTGTTGTTTGGAACAGGATCTGCAGGGAAGTAGAAAGCTGGGCCGAGAAGAAGTGATGATCAAAGTAGGCAGCGTGGAAAGCGTCGCAACTACTAGGATACGATTTACTTCTTTATATTTGAATTCTAGACATTTATTGTTTTTAGATAATGTTTTAGTTTTGCCCAAGGGGCTTAAAAACATTGTTTCTATTCCAATCTTAGTTAAGATTGGATATACATTCCGTTTTTCTAAGTCAAATTGTGACATTTATTATGGAAATAAATTAGTCGGCAATGCATCTTTAGTTAATGGATTGTATTATTTAAATGTCTGTAATTCATCTGATGTAAAGGTTGTAACTAAGAAACGTGGTAGGCAAGAAGCTAACTTAAGACTAAAGTGGCATTTTAGACTAGGCCATGCTGGAGAGCACAGGATTCACAAAATGGAAAAAGATGGGCTTTTAAGCTCACTAAGGTCAGATCCTATCCAACATGTGAATCATGTCTCTTAGCCAAGATGGCTAGATCACCCATCACCGGGACTTTTGGAAGAGTCACTCAAGTATTAAGACTAGTGCACCACGACGTTTGTGGACCATTTGGAGAAATGGCTCGTGGGGGTTTCTACTACTTCATCACTTTCACAACTTTCACAGATGAACATTCAAGATATGGTCTAGTGTATCTGATGAAGCAAAAGTCTGAATTCTTTGAAAGGTTCAAAGAATTCAAAGCTTTGGTAGAAAATCAAAATGGGCAAAATATAAAAAAACTCTGCTATCGGATCGTGGAGGAGAATATATGAGTGCTGAGTTTGATGAATTCCTTAGAGAACAAGGAATAATGTTACAACTAACACCACCAGCAACTCCTCAACTGAATGGAGTAGCCGAGCGAAGGAACCAAACTTTGTTTGACATAGTTCGTTCCATGATTAGTTACACTGATTTACCCATTTTGTTATGGGGATACGTGCTCCTTACTGTTGCTTATATATTGAACAGATGTCCCTCCAAATCCGTTCCTAGAACTCCACATGAGATGTGGAAAAATAGGAAACCAAGTCTTAATCATATTAAGATTTGGGGATGTCCTACTTATGTCAAGAAGACTAAAGTGGAGAAATTAGAGACAAGATCCCTCATGGGATGTTTCATTGGTTATCCTGAAGATTCCATGAGATTCTTCTTTTACCTACATGATGATTGACACGCGAATTCCTAGCAAGTATACTAGGTCGTGCAAAGTAATAAAGTGGACTATTTAGCCCGGGGTGTATCATCTCCACAGGGACAATTGGATTCAATGCTCGTAAATGCTATATTATCTAACTCTAAGCTAAATAAAATTATAAGATGATGGTTGATTATACTATGAAAATAATCAAAGACACCTATGTGATAAACAAGATAATAAATCGAATGGAAAGAGCTGATTGGGTTATGATCCTACTATGTTCTATTCTATGTTCATGAACTCTCAATTATCCAGATTCTTAGAACGTTCTTGTTATGGCAAAACCCCCTAATGTATTTATTATTCAATCTCTTTAAATAACAAGCCTATACTAGTTAACAACTTCCTATATCTCTATAGTGAAGATTGAATTAACTAACATGCATTTAGGTTCAAAGGAATTCCTTGTTTACGAAGATCCTACATTCAATCGGGTCATCTTATCACAAAAAGCCACACAACGCAATCGATTCTATCTCTAGTCAATTGTTACGTTATGATGTTTGATTTTTCGATCTCCCTTTATCTATCTCCTCTCGGTCTCAAGACAAAGCATTTTATCAAACACATGGTGATCAAGCATATGCAAGCATTAAGCACAAAATCAAACATGTAACAAGAATGTAATAAATCCGAAAATTAATGATTCATTAAACACAAAACATCACAAAGTATTCACATAACCCAATCACAAAAATACTTAGCTCATACTTACAACAACAAGTGATTCAACAACTCTACATCACATAATTGAAATACTAATCAAGAGAAAGAGTTGAATTACTCCCTATTATAAAGTGTGAATCCAAGCTTTGATGATGAAAATGATGATGACGAGGATGATGATGGCTCTTCAAGCTTCCTTAGGACTTCCCATGGCTCCCCCTTGGTGTTTTAGAGCATGTCTAGCCTTTTGATAAGTGAAGAATGTGTTATAAAGACCAAAAACGGCGGATATAAAAATAGGACAGCAGGGAACAGTGCCGCGGCACAAAAAGTGCGAACCAATTTTTCGAAGCAAGACCGCAGTCCCGTGCCGCGGTCGTCTGATGCAAAATGCGCAGCTTTCGTATTTTAATCATAACTATCCCTACAGATATCGGATTGAGGTGATTCAAGTTGCTACGTGAAGCTAAGACAATTCTCTACAATATTGGAGAAGAAACCTTAATCTGATTAGGCTTTTAAGTTGACCAAAGTCTCATGTCTATATGAGCATTTTGTAAAATCTTTCATCAACTATCTTCTTTTGTTTCTTTCTTCAATTTCAAGCTCAATTTGGATCTCCTTTCTCGTCTTTCATGCGTAAATCAACTTGTAACCTACAAAACAAAATCTATACCAATCAAAGCATTATGAGGGATAAAAAATGATCAAAGTAACGATCAAATCATATTACAATGGGGCATTAAATACTGTAAAATATGGACTTATCAACTACCCCCCAACTAGGCTATGATCGTCTCGATTAATAAATGGCGAACAAGTACTCATAAGTTCAGATTTTACAACTTGCTTTAGGATCTTGAAAGGTTTCTTGTCTCAATAATCAAGCACGTACACGAATTAAACCCTCTAAAATGATTATGACAAAATACACTTTACCTAGAACACTCAACAATTTGAAAGCCTCCAAAACATCTTCGAATCCATCTCTAAATCATGAATTCCAAATCCATTTTTTTATGTCAAGAGCACACTTTAAACAAGATTATGCAAACTTATTGGATAATAAAGACATTAAAACATTCTAAACCTTGTTAACCTATCGGTGTGCATGAAATGTGAAAGTCACGATCAAAAGGTCTTTTCGGCTTGTAACGTAAGGCTAGGTAGTGGCTTGGACGGGAATATATGGATAAAGTGACTAAATTCAAGAGAGAATACAACTCAATATCATCGAGCTAAACACTCACTTATCAACCGAACAAATCTCTACATCTTGTCACTTATCGCTTTATGATTTCTTTTCCCTTTGAACTCATAACCCCAAAACTTGTTTCTTTTGATGCTAGGGGTGGAAAAATGATTCCCAAACCAAATAAATCACATTGAAGCTTAGTTCGTAGCCAAGTCGAGAGAGAGCTCACATAATATATTTTTCGGTAACTTCCAATCTCTTGACTCTTTAGCTAACTTACAACATTTCTTTTTCCTCTCTTTATTTCACATAAACTCAAGACCTCAAAATTTCTCAAAATCATCAAGAACAAACACACCTTTTAACTCATTAATCCATGAGATTCGACACCCAAAACAAAGCGTAAACCCAAATTAAAGCCAAATGATATGAGGAGATATGAGGTTATATGCTCTCTTACTTGGGAAATACACTTTGTTTTTCTTTCTTTTAGGCTAAAGGGTGGTTGGTGTGGCTTACGAAAGAAAAGCGAATGGTGGTTTTTAGTATGCTTAGCACACTCCATTCTTATCAATACAGCTCAAAATAAGGTCTAGAGATTATGTAGTATCGTGAAGGCTAATTGTAAGGTTAAACAAAATGAAAGATGGCCTAAATCATTTCATGAATTCTCACACTCAACACACATTTCAAAGTTGACAAAATTGAATGCTCAATGCTTTAAATCCTCAACAATTCACATAAGCATGGCTAAAAAGGCTTTCACATATAAAATACGACAAATGATTTCATCTTAGATGAAGTAGAGACACTCAAACGAATCATGCTCCAAGCAAAAGTATAACAAATCATGAATATGAAATCATTGACTATCACAGTTTTCTAATCCCAAATCAAGCATGAAACTTAACAAATGAGTACAAGTTACACCATATCACCACATCACAATAAAATTAGGACGTCTATCCCACCTCCCAACTAATCTAGCACATTGTCCCCAATGAGCGAACATACAAATGTAAAGTAAAGGAAGGAAAGACGTCCCTGATGTTTGAAGCTAAGTGATGTCCAAAACGCGAAAGAGCAACAAGGCGAAGAGTCTGACAATAAAGCCTAGCCATCTGTGAAGTTAGAAAAACAAGAAGAGACAAAAAGCATCATCAAAACAACTTAGAACACTGAAAAGAAAAGAAACAAAAAAAAATGGAAATGAAAGAAAGCATGTAAAACGTGGGTTGCCTCCCACGAAGCGCTTGTTTAAAGTCGGTAGCTCGACTCCCTTGCACTGCTCATGGGGGATCATAAGGAGCAATGCCAACTTTGTATAGATGAGCCTTTTTGTGCTTTTTCCAATTGCGTAAAGGCTTCTCATTTCCCATCACATTCACAAATCCTGAAAAACTAAGATATGAGTTCAGATTCACTTTTATAAAAATGTAATAAAATTGTAAATAACTAAAAGTGAATTTTAAAGATGGGGAGTTTTCCATTGATGGTTTTAATAAGTATGTGGCCATGCCTAACTCCCTGAGCCTTGATTTTGACAACTTTAGTGGTGATATATCCCAGTGACTTGTATATCTTCGGATCTCCTCATTCTCAACCGTAGTATCACTTGGGTTCTTAGTGTATGCCTCGAACGGGCCACTAAAGTTGTAAACTTTGTCTTCAACCTCCACCACTCTAGCTCTCTGGTTATTGATGCACATTCTTAAGAAATCAAGAGATATGATGGTAGGTGGCGTTGGATTCTTGAATATTTCTAATGCTTTTTCTTGGTCATTTGATGGAGTGGATTTTGGGATCCCTATGCTGAATTGAAGGTGCTCCAGTGATGTTGTATCTACTTCACCACACATAGATTCTGAAGGTAGTGCTGGTGTAGCAATGGGTTGTAGACAATGTGGTGTCGAATCAACAACTTGTTCAACTTCTATATCAGATACCTCATCATTCTCCTCTGTGCCACTCTGAGAAGTGTCTGATGATCTCTCTGCCAATAAGTTGGAAAGTTGGTTGAGTTGTGTTTGCAATTCCATTATAGATGCTTCGAGATTTTGAGACCGCTCATCGTTCGACTTCATCCATTGGATCATCAACTCCTCAAAACTTGGGTCCCTATCACATTGTTGCTGATAATCCCCATGGTTCTGAAAGTTAGCCAATTCAAATTCTCCCTGCATTAGAAAGGGGGACCTATCTTGTTGCAGGTATGCTTGTGAATCTCTCATAACATAATAACTCAATGGCAAGTCTTGCTGACTTCTCCATCCGTCTTGACAATAATCGCTATGATGAGCGTCTCCACACCACGAACATAAATCTTGCACTCGACTCCCGTATTCGGCACCTTCATCCCATCCTTGTTTTGACAAATAAAAGTCATTGATGCTCATCTATTCAAGAATAAAAAAAAAAAAAAAAAACATAACAAAACAACAACTAAAAAAAACAAAAACAGCAACTTAATAAAAAAACAAAAACAGTAACTTAAACACAAAACCAACAACTAAAAAAACAAAAACAGCATCTTGAAACACAAAAATAGCAACTTACAACACAAAAACAGCAACTAAAAACACAAAAACAGCAACTTAAAACACAAAACCAGCAACTAAAAACACAAAAACAGCAACTTGAAACACAAAAATAGAAACTTAAAACACAAAAACAGCAACTAAAAACACAAAAACAGCAACTTGAAAACTGCAACTTAGTCTTAGAGAAGATAAGTGAATTACAATATCAAATAACGCAATTGTCCCCGGCAACGGCGCCAAAAACTTGACACGCGAATTCCTAGCAAGTATACTAGGTCGTGCAAAGTAATAAAGTGGACTATTTAGCCCGGGGTGTATCGTCTCCACAGGGACAATTGGATTCAATGCTCGTAATTGCTATATTATCTAACTGTAAGCTAAATCAAATTATAAGATGATGGTTGATTATACTATGAAAATAATCAAAGACAACTATGTGATGAACAAGATAATAAATCGAATGGAAAGAGGTGATTGGGTTATGATCCTACTATGTTCTATTCTATGTTCATGAACTCTCAATTCTCCGGATTCTTAGAACGTTCTTGTTATGGCAAAACCCCCTAATGTATTTATTATTCAATCTCTTGAAATAACAAACCTATACTAGTTAACAACTTCCTATATCTCTATAGTGAAGATTGAATTAACTAACATGCATTTAGGTTCAAAGGAATTCCTTGTTTACGAAGATCCTACATTCAATCGGGTCATCTTATCACAAAAAGCCACACAACGCAATCGATTCTATCTCTAGTCAATTGTTACGTTATGATGTTTGATTTTTCGATCTTCCTTTATCTATCTCCTCTCGGTCTCAAGACAAAGCATTTTATCAAACACATGGTGATCAAGCATATGCAAGCATTAAGCACAAAATCAAACATGTAACAAGAATGTAATAAATCCGGAAATTAATGATTCATTAAACACAAAACATCACAAAGTATTCACATAACCCAATCACAAAAATACTTAGCTCATACTTACAACAACAAGTGATTCAACAACTCTACAAGACATAATTGAAATACTAATCAAGAGAAAGAGTTGAATTACTCCCTATTATAAAGTGTGAATCCAAGCTTTGATGATGAAAATGATGATGATGAGGATGATGATGGCTCTTCAAGATTCCTTAGGACTTCCCATGGCTCCCCCTTGGTGTTTTAGAGCATGTCTAGCCTTTTGATAAGTGAAGAATGTGTTATAAAGACCAAAAACGGCGGATATAAAAATAGGGCAGCAGGGAACAGTGCCGCGGTGCAAAAAGTGCGAACCAATTTTTCAAAGCAAGACCGCGGTCCCGTGCCGCGGTCGTCTGATGCAAAATGTGCAGCTTTCGTATTTTAATCATAACTATCCCTACAGATATCGGATTGAGGTGATTCAAGTTGCTACGTGAAGCTAAGACAATGCTCTACAATATTGGAGAAGAAACCTTAATCTGATTAGGCTTTGAAGTTGACCAAAATCTCGTGTCTATATGAGCGTTGTGTAAAATCTTTCATCAACTATCTTCTTTTGTTTCTTTCTTCAATTTCAAGCTCAATTTGGATCTCCTTTCTCGTCTTTCATGCGTAAATCAACTTGTATCCTACAAAACAAAATCTATACCAATCAAAGCATTATGAGGGATAAAAAATGATCAAAGTAACGATCAAATCATATTACAATGGGGCATAAAATACTGTAAAATATGGACTTATCAATGATCAGAGAATCATTGTGGCCCTACAAGCGCAGTTCCAAGACGATGAACTCATCTAGGAAGGGGGCAAAGGTAAAAAGATTGTTCTAGAAGAACAAAATGAAACTCCCTCTGAGACATTTGTTCAAGAACCAAGGCCTAACCCAATAGTAGCACAACCACCACATAGATCTTGTAGAATACCACAAGAACCTGAGAGGTATGGGTATCTACTACAGGGGGAGCCTCAACTCCACACTGTAGTACAAGAGAGTCATGAAGATGATCCTTGTACCTATGATCAAGCGATGGTGGATGTCGACGCTTCAAGATGGCAAGAAGCAAGAAGCGATGGAAACAGAAATGGACTCTATGCAATCGAACCAAGTCTGGACTTTGGTAGATCGTCCTGAAGGATTTCAAAAATTTTATTTTAAAAACCCAAAGTTGAATTCAATGATCACATATTCAAATTGCACGATAAACTTAACGAATAAAACTTACTCATTAAAATGAAGTTGTTGGAGAATCTTTTCTCCTCCAATTCGAAAACTTGAAGCTTCCAAATCTTCAATCCTTTGTTTTGATCTTCAAAACTTGAACTTGATCCGAACAACGAAAGTACGTCGTCTCTAAATTGTCACGCACGGATCAACAATCGAAAAATTCCCTCTTGGATCTCTAATGGGCGACGACTAGGGTTTAGAGAAGGGGAGGGATATATTCTTCTTTTTTCTAGGAGAGTTATGAAAGTTGTGTTATTCTCTTTCTTGTTCAAAGTCAAAGAGTCCTTATATAACTCATGACTTATTGAACAAGTCAAAACAAAAGAGCCCTAAAATTAGGCTCCTCTTGGAAGCCTAACATGGCTAAGTAGGCGTCCAAGAAACCCGGGATTTGTTTTGTTTAATTAATTTCATATTTCAATTAATAATTTATTATATCCAATAAATAAATGAATTAATTAAATAACCAAATCAATTAGATAAATTAATTCATTAATATATTTCCCTAGGAAATTAATTAATAATTAATCTTATTTACATAGTTAATTATTTCATCTAATGAATAATTAATTATTTAATTTATCCAATAAATTAAAACTCCTCAAAGAAAAATAGAAATTCCTTTTTCATTTTCTTTATCAATCCTTTAGCGCGACTCTTTAGGTTCATTTCGTTTGGCAATGAGAGGAAACCAAACGAAATGGGTAACACCTAGCCAGTCACGTGACCCACTTTGTAGCCCAAACAAAAACGAATGTTAGGATCATTCCGCAATCTTCCAATCGTAAGTGCCATGTAAGTATAAACCCTTTGCTCGTGTACCCCAGTCAAGTGAGAGTTATGGTTATTTCAAACTCACTGGCCTTGACCATATGTATTAACTATAATAATATGAGATCATTGAGATTGATTTAGTGCCTAGCACAATCGTCTCTTTATGCTTTGGCCAAAGACTTTGATCTCTATTTATCTATAATCATATAGGGTACTTTCTCACTCACTTATGAGAGAACTAATCCCACTTAGATATCAGCTAGGACTACCATTTGCACATCAAGCCGCATTTCGAGGTCGACTTACCAACGGGTGAATTAGGTCTAACTACTCTAATGAATCTTCCTATCCCATAGGAAGTAGAGAGATCGCACTGAAAACACGGACAAAACATTTTACACTACTTATAGATGCAAATAAGATTTAAGTGAAAACTAAATAATGTCTTTATTAATAATATCAAGATAAGTTAATTACAAGATAGATGTCCTATCATTCTATCCTCTATGGCATCTGAGGGCATAATCCTAATACATATACGGTCTCAAGCAAGCATCTAGAAGGTGGAATCTCCATTTTGATGAAGTAGTAAAGCGATATGGCTTCATCAAGAACGAAGATGAACCCTGTGTCTACAAGAAGACTAGTGGGAGCAAAATCTTGTTCTTAGTACTATATGTGGATGATATTCTACTTATAGGAAATGACGTGGTAATGCTCACCACAGTCAAGAAATGGCTTTCGAGTACGTTTTCCATGAAAGACTTGGGAGAAGCAACTTACATTCTAGGAACTCGTATCTATAGAGATAGAACGAATAGAATGATAGGTCTCTCCCAAGCCCTTTACTTATAAAAGGTTGGTGATCCCAAGTGACATACGAAAGGGTCTAGAAAGGGGGAGTTGAATAGACCCTGAAGTCTTTTTCGACTTCAAAAATTTCGTATCACTTTAAAGGTTTGAACACTTTGGATGACTAAGCGCTTGGGTCAGACGCTTCAGAAAAAGTTAACTTAGACTTAGTGATTTTAGCAGTTTACCAAAGTAGGGCAACACTTAGATCGCTTAATCAGGGTTAGCACAGCGAAAATGAGTTTTAGCGTTCTTTTAGTTAATTTAATCGCTTTGCACTTTAACTTGTCTCTTTTAAAGATAAATGATGTAATAATAATAATAATAAGACAAATAAGGTAAATGACACAAGATATATAAGGTTCACTGGGTGATGGAATCCCAGCTACGTCCTTCTTCTCCTTTTTCACTTGGAAGAATTTACTAGAATGATTTTCGAAGAGTCACACAGAATCTTCTACACGATAGTAAAGGGTGAAAATGATCTTGGGCTCCTTGATCACACAGACTTCAGCACCAATGAAGATCGTCTTCTTCAAGCTCCTCTCACTCAGAAATACAGCCTGAAAGGGTTCAACAACTTTTCTCACTCAGATGAAAGGTTGAGGTTTGTCACTAGGGTTTTGTTTGTTTTTGAAAAGATCAAACAACTTGGAATATCTCAGTTGGAATTTGAATTTCTTCTTTGGAAGATGTTTGAGATATTTGTGACTGTCTGGAATATAGATAAAAAGCTTGAAAGATTTGGCTATGGAGTTTCTAAGCTTTTTCTCAACAAGTTTTTCTTGTGTCTGTACATAATTATCTCTTATAGAAATTGTATCTCTATTTTTAGGGTTTGCTGGGGTAAGGTATTTATAGGCAATTTCTTGGGATCTGTCTGTTGGACACATGTAGGAGCGTGCCTCTCACGGGGCGCGTGAGTATACCTTTTCTCTGACATTCCTGAAAGTTTGCTGAAGCCGATTGGACGGGAGCAGCTGAAATTCTGAATCTTCTGACAGTCTGGTCAAAAGGTGGCTTGTCCACAAGTCACATTGGCTTATCACAATTAATGCTCTTATCAGGCATTTAATGCATTTTGAATTTAATTCCCGTTGGAAATAAATGCCCGTTGAATGATTGCATTTAAGTCCTTCATGACTTGAGGATTTATTTCAGGTGATTCTGACATAAGTCGCTTGAGGGATTTCCAGCGCTTGATCCATAAATCCTGAAATGAGATCTTTTAGCGTTTGATAGACGATAAGAAAAAAATCTTTATCTCCGGTTGACTTCAGACGCTGGTCATCAACTTCTTCTCTAATAGACTCACCTAGAATTCTACTAGCGATTCAGTCACTAAGACTTAGTCTAAATTCTACAAAGATAAAAATTACAAGCCTATAATAAATTACAACTTTCATACGCTTATACATCATTCTATGAAAAAACGGAAACTTACATTGTATTTTTGGGGTCTAACATTAAATTTTATCATGTCATCATCAAAACATCTAATATGAAATTTCCTAACAATTTCCCCCTTTTTGATGATGTCAAGACTCTTATAACTCTTTTATAATTTATGAGTTACTTAAAACAAAAGGCCCAAAGGAATATAAGTTAGCGTTTGAAAAGTTAGTAAAGTTAGCTAAAGTTAGATTAGCTTCAACAAGATGTTTCAGCATTAAAACATTCATTCATTGAAAGAATTTAAAGCATACATGTTTTATACTGAAGGAAAATCATAAATAAAAAGGATAAAACATAAAAGGAAACCAATCACTTTTTCTATCGCTTCGCTCTTTCTTCGCCTTGTAGAACTTCTAACGCTAAGTCCAACAAGAGACGATCAATATCGATCATTGTCGTATGTTGAAATTCATCATAATCATGCCTACGAAGTCTGGCGCTTTCATTTAGTTCTAACAACCTTTCCGTCCAGTCCCTTGGTGGAATACCAAGTTCACGAATTAAGACATGATAGATATCTCTTTGTTGATCATTTGACGGTCTCCAATTGATAGGTCGTTGTAGCGGTCCGGCATAGGCAGGAAATCCCATACTTTCTAAGAACTCGGGGTCCAATTCTGGAAGCGCGTACTTTCCGAGATAATACCTTGGCTTTCTTTTCTTGGATAGCATTTTCTTAATGCTTACTAATTCTTCGAACAATAAACGCCACTGTTTATTATCTGTCTTGGAAATCGCTTTGGACTTTTCTTTATCTTC
Organism: Buddleja alternifolia; assembly: GCA_019426215.1. Classification (NCBI taxonomy): domain Eukaryota; kingdom Viridiplantae; phylum Streptophyta; class Magnoliopsida; order Lamiales; family Scrophulariaceae; genus Buddleja; species Buddleja alternifolia. The sequence continues at coordinate 6,315,178 of CM033406.1, forward strand.
CCCCTTCTTGACATTATCAAGGGAGGTCTTGAGTTCAGCGACATCTCGGCGCAAGAGTCTAACTTCTTCGACGAGAAGAGCAACTTGTTGAGCGACACTCTGAGCAGCGGCATCGAATGAAGCGTGTCTTTCAGTATCGGCCAAGGCACTCTGAGCTAAGTGACGGTTGAATTCAGATGAGAGCTCAGTGATAAGGGGTGATATGCTTTGCATGATAGCAATAGTGCTTTTATTTGCAGCATTTCCAATATCACGACTCCGCGTATCCGACACTATGCGGATATGTCTATCAACAGCCTCAAAGATCTTGGAGCAGGAACCCTCAATGTTGGTAAGCGAGTTCCGGACTGCCTGTCTGAAGTCTCTGGCTTCTGAATCGCTCTTAGAATCTGAATCGGAAGAAGGACGCTCTGGGGACGAGAGAAGTCCGTAAGATTTTGAAACTGCAGCCTTACCTTTGGATTTATCTCTGATAAAAGGTTCTTCAGGCGCTTTAGCAATTTCAGCGTGCACTTCTTCAATCGCTCGATCCATGATAGGATCTGCAATCTCTAGGGGCTCGACCACTGGGGCGCTAGAGGGATCTGGAAGTTGAGCGTCATCCTGAGTAGGAGCACTTTCTTCTTCTATAATTTGGATGGAGGGAGAAGGTTCTCTAAGACCAATGACCCAGAGGGGGCCAAGGGCTTCCATCACATGCCTTGGACTGATCAGGCTAGATTGCGAGATAAAGAATATAGCGTCTTCGCGCTCTTCGGTACTTAGTGCAAGTTGCACACCTTCCGGTAAAGCAATCCCTGAAGTATAATAGTTAAAGAAGTCCAAAATCAAAGGCATGAGCGTTGGAGCTGCTTCTTGGTCCATTGGCCTAATTAGCGAGATTATCTTGGCCACTTGAATATTTGATTCACTAAAGAGCACGGGGTGAAGAGTATATCCTCGGAAATTGTAACACCCGAAAAAGTGATTGAAACTGATGTCCAGCGCTTGGGCATTTTCAAACACTGCTCTCATTGCTCTGTGGAACTCAGTGAACTCAGCGTGTTCATTTGAAACATCCACACGAATCTGACTCTGGCCTGGAAGAAGAGGTTGTTTACTTGATGAAGCGTCTTCATTTAGGTCAGGAAAGACTCGTTGAACAAACCCGGCACGAGGATGCAAAACGTAGCGTCCACCTTGGCTGTATAAGGCAAGTTGCTGGCGAATGTAGCTTTCGATTGGTTGTCTATATCATGGCAAAGCGCTAACATTCCCTGCAATAATCTAACGCTATTGAAGCAAAAAGGTTGCATAACCTCGGCATCTGTACTCTATTCCAAATTCGAACAAAAAAGGATATCTGATCAGTTCTTCAATGGTGTAAAAGTGAAGAACAAATTCTTCAGCCCACCTGGCTGTATTCATCATCCAACGTTTTCCAAGTTTGTCCGCTTTCTTTTGCTCTTTGTTAGCAGCAAGGAACTTCTCAAAACGTTCCGTCTCTTCATCATAATCATCAGCCCATAATCTGGCTAGATATTCACGAGCCTCATCTTCTATCCATGAGTTGACCGGATTTGGGCGCTCCGCAACAAGCGGTCCTTTACCTTTCCATAACTTAAGTGGATTAGGAGAGAGAGCATTTTGGGGAAACTTGACAACGGAGGGGAGGGCCGAATAGCCTATCTTGTTGAGATCTTCTTCATCTGGATCTTTGTTCCAATCACCCATGTGGGGGTTCTTGAAAACAATCTTGTTTTGGCGCTGAGGATAAAAGGACTCGTCCGAGCAACCGTTTGAATTGAAACGCTGAAGATCAAAGTCAGCTCTGTTGAAAACTGGATGATGAATATACTCAAAGCGTGATTGAAGACGCTACAAGTTATATAGTCCTAGATTGGTAATACGCTCCAAGATTTCAAACTTGAGAGAGTTGGACAAATCGGGCCGATGGAGAGTTGTTTGAAATTGTATTTCCAACTCGGCAAGCGTTTGAGTGTCTCATTCTCTGGCGGCATAATAAAATTCAACATCTGGAGTATATCTGCGCGGGAAGAAATCGAGGACACGAGGAGGAGGTCCCGTTGGCGTAGGAATAATGGAAATCGCTTCTGTTGGGATGGGGGCCACTTCTATCGACCGCTCAGTGTTTAAAGTTGCTTCACTGGTTGATGATGTTTCAGCGTCAGGAAGGGCTTGAGATGCTTCCTTAGTGATATCAACAACAGTTGCCATATCCACATCTACTTCAACTGGAATCTCGGATGAAAGAGGGGCATCAGCGATTGGTGCCTCTGGAGGTACACATGTAAGCGATTGAGAAAAGCAAGCAAATTTTCCACTAAGTAGAAAGTTAGAAAAGACTAAATTGCTTACCCTGAGGAATATCATCGACTATTTTAGTCGCTTGATCTGTTTCGTGGATAGGTTCCTCAGGCGCTGGAACAACTTCTTCTGGATCTAAGTCGAGAAAAGAAGTTATGGGATCAGCACGAATGGGAATATCTAATTCTTCAAGGGTGTTGAGAACATATTGAATATCTGCTTCACATTATGCTGAAAGAGTTTTTATCCTAGCGTTAGAGACTTAGAAACAAACGAGGAAAGGATATACTAGTTTGCTTAGCAAATACTTACCCTGAACACTAGAAAGCCTCTCAGATTGAGTAGCGGCTTGAGGATCTGAGCTGATTTCTGGAACAGCGTCAGAAGGAGGAACGCTCACTGACTCTCTAAGCGCTGGTTTCGCTGAAGCGCTAGAGGAGGCTGCAAGAGTAGAAAGAGGAGTACGTCTTCGTGCAAGTGGTACTTCTTCTTCTACTAACTCCTCTTCCTCGGGAACAGAAAAGATAAATGCTAGAGGAGGAGATGGAGATTTAGGAGAGGGAGAAGGAGAAGGGATTTTTTGCTTCTTTTTGGGCTCCGGCTTCTTCTTCTTGGGTTCAGGCTTCTGTTTCTTTGCTGGCTTGGATGGCTCAGCGACTTTGAGAGCTATCTTTCTCTTAGGTAGCTTGACCACCACTTCTTCTTCGGATGAAGAGGATGATGATGAAGAGGAAGACACTTGATCTTCATCATCACTACGAACAACTCCAAAAGCACGAAGTCGCTCACGCTCTTCTTTTGGAACAGCTGCACCACCTATCTTCCTTGGCTTTTGCAGCTCACGGATCATTTTCTTTTCGTAGAATTTTGTCGCTAGAATCTTCTTGCCAGAAGAGTTTGTATAACCGCAAGCGCTAAGAATACGACTTAGCACAATCCCATAAGCCTTGGGATTCACCAACTTGGCCATCGCTGCCTTGAAGCGATTAAAAACGTAGAGAGACCAATTTACCTTTAATTTGGTCAGAATGGCTACCATCATCTTGTACTGGAGGTTTGTAACTATATCGAATGTCCCTTTCCTGCATTCGATCATCTTTGAGCATATATCCGCGAGTGTTGGTCCCAAGTGGCACACGAAAGGGTCTAGAAGAGGGGGTTGAATAGACCCTGAAATCTTTTTCGACTTCAAAAAGGTTTCGTATTAAAATGGTTTTGGACGCTTGAAATGTGAACGCTTGACTAAGCGTTTACTTAGAAATATAGACGCTTAGGTTAAGCGTCTGATGAAGACTGTTTTTAGAGAGTTAACTTAGACTTCAAGATTTGAATACTTGAACCAAGTGGGTTTAAGCGTTCAGTTCTTTAATCAGTGTTAGCACAGCGGAATGATTTTTCTAGTCTTCTTTTGAAAGCTTTAGCGTCACCAGAAGTTTCTTAGTTGCTTAGCGTTTGATTGTGTTTTACTTAATCAATTTATGCAATGATATGATATGAAAGAATTGACTGAAAAGTAAATAACACAATATTTGTAAGGTTCGTTGGGTGATGTAATCCCAACTACGTCCTTCTTCTCCTTGAACACTTGGAGGCAATCCACTAAAGTGATTCTCAAAGAATCACACAGGATTTTCTACACAATAGGGAGAGATAGATGTCGATGACTTGAGCTCCTTGATCACACAGATTTCTGCTCCAAATCACTTCAATCTCCTTGTTTCTTTCACCCAGAAATGATGCAAGTATCCAACTTCGACTTCACACAGATCGCGAGGCTTGGATAGGTTTTTCTAAAACGGTTTGTTTGATTTTGATGAAGTTCAAACAACTTGGAAATATCTCAGTAGGAAAGTGGTTTCTTCGAAAAGAATGTTTGATATATTTGTTGACTGTCTCAGGATTGAAGAAAAGCAGAGGGAATGTTTTCTTGAATATTCTAGCTTTTCTGAGATTTTAAGGAATGAGACTTCAATGCAACAGCAATTCGACTTGAAGATTAATTGTTGTTGTTTGGCTTGTTGTTGAAGTCCTATTTATAGGCATTCTTGGAGAAAGTGTCCGTTTGACACATGCACAGGCGCGTGTCTCTCACTTCCGCGAGTGAACAACTTTTGTCCTTTTTCCTGAAAATCTGCTGCACAAAAGTTGGTGCTGCAGTCTGAGATAGTTGACAGTCCAATAGGGAGGCTTCTCTGTACGTCTGAAAGTGCTTATCACATTTAATGCTCTTATCAGCATTTAATGCATTTGAATTAAATACCCGTTGGTACTTAATGCTTTGAGAATATTTGCATTAAACTCCTTCTGGTTTTAGAAGTAAGTTCAGGTGAAATTACTTTTATCTCATAAGGAAACGCTTGATGTAGCTGGTCAATTGGACGCTTGGAGACTTTTATCTTCTTTCAGAAATCAGGCGCTTGAGTCTTCGAACTTTACCACTGATAAACTCACTCAGAAATTATCAGACGCTCAGCCTAAGACTACTTAGCCTAACAATCTAAAGTAAAATAAAACAAAGCCTAATAAGCCTATTACAAAACTAACGCTTCAAAGCTTATACAAATTTTCTACTAAAATCAAACTTACATATTTTGGGGTCTAACACAAAGTCCTAATTGTCATCATCAAAACATCTAACATGAAATTCCTAACAATTTCCCCCTTTTTGATGATGACAATACTTACTCTTTTATAGTTCAAGAGTTAGACAGCCAAAAGTAAAAGTTAGCTTGATTAGATAACGTTAGTTAAAGTTAGTTACGCTTCAACGAGATGTTTCAGCTGAAAAAATGCATTTTATATATATCGAGAATTACAGGCATTTTTACAATTGAACAAGTGAAGATATAAGAGACAAGAATATAGATAATGTAAAATCAGAAAGCTTTAATGTCTTGGTCTAACTCTGTATCGCTTGGGCATTTCAGCTCGAACAGCTTCAGTCAGATTGTCTTCGAAGGTCATCATTGCTTCATGATCTTTGTTGATTATGAGCTTGTTTTCTTCTTGTTGTCTCTTCTTGAAGGCAGTAAAATGATTGTCCCAGTCAGTTGGGTCAATACCAATATACCTTAGGCAGATTCGAAAAGCTTGGATAAAGTCAGTCATCTTCCTCTCTTCAGCTAAGATTCTTGGATCTGTAGGCTCTGGAATGGACGTTCTTTGAAGAGGGATGTTAAACTGTTCAAGCAGTGCTCTTGTAGGTATTGGTAGATTTGGATATAACGCTCTAGGAGGATCCCTTAGCGTACTACTGGGCACTCCAGATGTACTTTGAGCAGTTATCCAAGACGGAAGACTAAGCGCAGAAGTAGAAGTAAGCACTTGACGCTTACGAGACGGAGGCTCTTCAGCTCTTGAACTAGACGCTTTCCTCTTTTCTCCTTTCTTCTTCTTTTCCCCCTTATTGCCATCATCAGACTTTAAGAAATGATCTGTGAGTAAACTGACCTGATGAACAATCTGAGACATAGAATCTGTGATGTCATCCAGACGCTTGTCGAAGCGTTCCTACAGAGCGAGAAGCTTGGCGCTGGTAGCATCATTTATAGAGGTCTCAAGGGTTTCAAGGCGCTTCTCAAGCTCTTCTTTCATGGCAAGTTGGGTTGCTTGAGTGGCATCATGCATTTCTTGAAAATCTTGCTTGCACTCACCGACAGCCGCTTGAGCTGAACTACGCATATGAGCAATTTGGGCGCTCATTACGTGAGTTTCAATCTTTGCCAGATCGTCTTTAATCCAATAGAGAGATTCTTCGTTCTGAGTAGCGTGGGCGCTAATATTCTCCAAGACGGATTTGAGCAAAAGACCAAAAGATTGACTCTCATCTGAAGGAGCCGCTTGAGGAGCCGGTCGCTTGAACCTTGATGAGTGTTTGAGAGAGTTAAAAGAAACTTGATGGGCTGGATCAAAAAAAGTACCTCGAATGTCAAGAGACAGATCCTCAGCACTATCAACAGTAACAGGTTCAGAAGCATCAGGAATATCCTCTGGTGGAGACGCTTGAACGAGTTCTTCAGCAGACGCTGGAATACTTGTAACTGCAGATTTGAACGCTTCAGCTGAGTTATCAAGCGCTTCCTCAAGCGTTGACTCTGATTGACGAAAGTCATCGAATTGGAAGTTCCAGCGTGCTAGATCGGCATAAGAAGTGGACGCAGAGTCCAAGAGTTCAGTGAGTCTGGTTCGGGAAATACAAGTACCGGAGATGTATGTGCGAAGGGGACTATCAATAGCCCTGATGTGCATTGGACCAATGATATCAAGCACATGATTTGGGAAGACTTTGGACGGCGCTTGAGCGATGGAGAAGAGTGAATCTGGACAGTAGTGTCTGGAAAATCTAATCAAGCAGTCAGAGGGAAGAGACGTAGGACGCCGATGTGCAGGTACACACTCAGCATAGTACTCTTCAAGATATGGATAAAGTGCTTGAGCCAGCTCTTGATTCCTTTCAAGCAGGGAGAGGACAAACTCATAGTGGTCAAGTACCTCGCTACGGATTGAAGGGAGCAGTGGAAATCCTTTGAATGGACTGATTACTGAGCCGTTCCAAGATCTAAGATTGGCAGTGAAGATCTTATCGAATAGAGAGACAGGATTCAAAATCTTCACCATCAGATTGAAGTTTTCTTCACAGTGGCTTGGGGCAAAATTCAAGCACAATACACCAGATGTACCACTGGAAGAGGCTTGAGCGTTGAACAGAAGAGGAGTAGTGGAAAATCTGTGAAGCTCTTGACGCAGACACTGTTCGATTTGATGTCTAACAATTGGGAGCTTGAGAACAGGTCCGACTCTCTGTTGACGCTGCTTGAGGCAATACTTGGCGAACTGACGCTTCTTGTCATGCATGCCTATGCCAAAAAGATGGGGAGCTTGGACTAGCTCTGAGAAGGTATATTTGTGTCCCACATATGCTTCAACCCAGTTAACTTCATTTATGCAGAAGTCTGTGCCAGCAGTCACCATAGCACGAATGCCTTCAAGATGAATATCTCTGATAGCTTCAAAACGATATCTATCAGGCTGATAGTTAGCATTCCAGACGCTGTCAAAATAGGCATCAGCTTCAGTCTGAAGCAAGTCTGTCAACGATTCGAGACGCTCACCGGCATGAGCAGCCTTATTCTTCCACAGACGAAGTGGATGGACTGATGCAAGATTTTCAGGGCTATGAGCAGTCTGAGGGAAATGTGTGTAGCCTTTTCTGTTCAAGACTGACTCTGAAGGATTGAGAAAGCTAGGACGCAGAGGCTCATACACACGAATGCTGTAATCCCTTAGGGCGAACCCGGTTGGCTTGCTGTGCCCATAATCCAGATAGTACGCTAAGTCCATGTCACATCTAGGAGTTCGGCCTCCATGTCTGTCTTGTATGATGGCTTTGATTTGACTGTCAAAAACAATCAGTCGAGCAACATCATTCTCTACAGCAATATATCTCTCTTCGTTGTATCCTGCAGGAATGAAATCTTCTTCGAGCGCTGGGGGCATATAATTAATTGAATGATCAATCGTCGTCAGCGGGTCGAGTTGGAAGAAGTGTCTAGGCGCTGGAACGTCTTCAGCATCGCTCTGACCTTCTGAGCGTGCCTCTGTTATAGCCTGAACAGGAGATGAAGTTTGAACCTCTGGAGCAGCAGGTTCCTCAGCTTCAATTGCAGCAACTTCTGCGGCAACATCTTTAGCGATAGTAACGACTTCGGTCAAGTCAACATCCAGGATGATATCAGTTGACGCTTCAGCAGCAGCAGCTGGAACTATAGCTGAAAGAGAGGAACTATCCTCTATAAGAGCAGGATCTTCTACAGATGTAGGAAAAGAGATGCTGTGGGAAGAAATAAACTTACCCTGAGAACTTGTTTCAACAGCAATACTTTGAGCGCTTGGCTCAACAGTAACTTGAGCGCTTGGCTCATCAGTCTCAGGCTCTTCAGGAACGGGAGCAGCTCGACGCTTGCTAGTCCTGGAACGCTTGAAGATTTTCTTCACGTTGACTCCTTCAACGAGCTTGAGAGTTTGAGAGGGAGGATCAGCAGCTGGTTCTTCAAAGTCAATTTGTTTGATGATCCCTTCCAGCTTCCTCCTCTTGAGAGGCAACTTGTCCTCGGCATCCTCAACGGTTTCCTCATCATCCTTTTGAGTGGAGGCGACAAATTGAACTTTGGGCTTTCTGGGAGCCCTCTTCTTGGTTGCATCCGGACGCTTCACAGCTTCTTCTGGCACTGGACGCTCCGCTTCTTTATCAGACGCTTGACGTACTTCCAGACGCTCAGATAGTGGTTTGGCAGCACCACCAATTTTGGGAGGATTAAAGAGATTGTTCAAAATCCTTTTTCCCAGCAACTTGGTCTTATTCAACGGAAGACCGGAAGAATATACACACTGTGATTTGTATAAAAGGTCACTCAGGACAAGCCCATACGATTTATTTGAGCCGCTTAAACAGTCCCGAAATCTTCCAAACACGTACTCACTCCAGTTGATTTTGATGTTCAAGAGTATGGCAGTCATCATCTGGAATTGTACTGGGTTCACCTTATCAAAGGTTCCCACTCGGCATTCTATGATCTTGCTGCAGAAATCAGCCAATAGCCGGTATTTGGACACCAGGTCTTTCTTTTCGAAATATTGAGTGTAGGGTACATCGTCGTACGCACTCATGGTTGTCCATGCTTCCTTGATCTGTTTTAAAGTAATAGAATCCAGTGCCTCACCCTCATTTGGGAGTTTGAAGTTCTCGGCAATGGAGGCAGCAGTCAGAGTGAATTCCTTGGGAGGCTCCTTCGAGGATAGAGGAATTAGACAAGAGATAGACTTCTTGTCCTCTGAAGGTTTGGCAGTCCTCCAGAAGGTATCCACTTCACTTGGAAACAGATACGAGTATTGAGTCAAGAATGACTTGAGCCCAGCTTTGACGACCATATCCATCATATCTGTTAGATTGATCTGAGGTTGCTCATACAAAAATTTCCAGTCGACAACAAGGCCTTCAGTAACCTTGATGGTAGCTTCGGCAGAAGTAGACGAGGATTTCTTTGGTGCCATTTTTAGTGAAAGTGATGAACTGAGATTTGCTTTTGCTTTTGAGAGAGAGAAAGTAAATTTGCAGAGATTTTTGAGTATGAGTAAATGAATTTTCTCCAAATTGTGTTTTAAATGACAGAGGTTAATTTTTGAAACTTGTGTTCTCTTATCTCTGTAGGATTGACACACGTGTAAAGAGTTTTAATCTCAGCCATGAATTCATTAACCGCGGACGCGAGTTTTGTGTAATAGAGAGAAGTTACATTTGGTAATTCTCATATAAAGATTTGACATCCGAGTTAAAGTTTTAAAAACGTTTGGCATTTTCAGAGTGTAACGCACGCGCCCGTTTGTACACTGACACGTACACAAACACGTGCTATCACTGAACCGTCATTTTGAAAAAGTTTTTTGATTACCCGCCAGTTTGATGTGATAGAAGTGTGTGGATAGAGTACACAATAGATTGTTGAGTCTATCCACTACTTCAAGAAGCGTGTAAAAAGTTTTATGCATGATTTTTTTTTTAAATCATTTTTATATTAAGTGTTGAATGAATAGTTTCAACGCTTAATACCACATATTGGAGACAGTATGGATGCTTAAAGCTAAATTCCTTTTATGGTTTAGCGTCCAACATATTACACAAAAGAATACTGAGCGTTGATGATCATGCATCTGAAAGTTTTTGGATCATTGACGCTTAGTTATGTTCAAGTATAATTTTAAGGTTCCCCCTAAATTTGATAACTTGTACCATTTGTTTTGTTTTGCAAAGAAAACTTTTAGACATAAACCAAGTGGATTCCCCCTAAATTGTATGTCTAATAAAGTGTGTTGCTTGATGATTAGGCGTTTAAATCAATCATACCTAGTTCACTTCTCAAAGTGAGAAAGCGTTGTTCGTTGAGCGCTTTGGTGAAGATATCTACCAATTGTTTGTCAGTTCCAATAAAATGCATGGAGATATCTTTCTTTTGAACATGGTCACGAAGGAAATGGTATCTAATGTCAATGTGTTTGGTTCTTGAATGAAGAACAGGGTTTTGAGTCATGGCTAGAGCGCTTTGGTTATCACAATGAATGGGGGTTGGACCTAGAATTGTTCCATAATCTCTAAGTTGTTGCCTCATCCATAAAACTTGTGCACAACAACTTCCTGCAGCTACATACTCAGCTTCGGCTGTGGAGGTAGCTATGGATTGTTGTTTCTTGCTATGCCATGAAACTAACCTATCACTTAGTAATTGACAAGTACCACTAGTACTTTTACGATCTATTTTGCAACCTGCAAAATCTGCATCTGAGTAACCGATTAGTTCAAAAGGAGAATCCCTAGGATACCATAAGCCCACATTTTGTGTGCCTTTTAGGTATTTAAGGATTTTCTTGGCAGCAATTAAGTGTGACTCTTTAGGATCAACTTGAAATCGTGCACACATGCATACCGAAAACATGATATCAGGTCTACTGGCAGTAAGATAAAGAAGTGATCCAATGATACCTCTATAATTAGTGATATCAACTTTCTTTCCACTTTCATCTTTATCTAACTTAAGCGTTTAGCTCATTGCAATTTTTGAATATGATGTATTTTCCATACCAAATTTCTTAATCATGTCTCTCGTATATTTAGCTTGGTTAATAAATATTCCATTAGGGAGTTGTTTAACTTGTAATCCTAAGAAGAAACTTAACTCACCCATCATGCTCATTTCAAATTGTTCTTACATCATTTTTGAAAATTTCTCACACAGACGCTTGTTAGTAGAGCCAAATATGATATCATCAACATAAATTTGGACTAAGAGAATATCTTCGTTATTGGTAATTTTAAATAACGTTGTATCAACGCTGCCTTTTGAAAACCTTTACCAATAAGAAAGATAGAGAGAGTGTCATACCATGCTCGGGGTGCTTGTTTAAGCCCATAAAGTGCTTTGTCTAGCTTGTACACCATACCCTTACCATGGTAGTTGAAGAATCCCGGTGGTTGCTCCACATATACTTCTTCTTGGAGTTTACCATTCAGGAAGGCACTCTTCACGTCCATTTGATACACTGTAAACTTGTTAAACGCTGCATACGCTAGAAACATGCGGATTGCTTCAAGACGGGCAACAGGAGCGTATGTCTCATCAAAGTCAATGCCCTCTTCTTGGCAATATCCTTGTTTCTTATTACAATGCCATTCTCATCCATCTTGTTTCTATAAACCCATCTAGTTCCAATGACTCCTTGGTGAGTTGGTCTTGCTACTAGTGTCCAAACCTTACTACGCTCAAATTGATTAAGTTCTTCTTGCATGGCTTCAATCCAACTTGGATCACTTAGCGCTTCATCCACTTTCTTAGGTTCCATCTGAGATAAAAAGCTTGCGAACATAGCCTCATTGAATGTAGCGGCTCTAGTTCTAACAGGCGCTCCAATATCTCCAATAATTTGCTCTGGTGGATGATCTCGCAGCCATAGTCTATCTGGTTGGAAGGGGTTAAGAGATTGAACAGGCGCTTGGGGATCAGACGCTTGACTACCTTCTTGCGTAGGCGCTTCAAATTCACAATTCCTTGTTTGCTCTTGATGATCACTCTCTTCATGATCATCAGCATTTCTTATATAATTATCCAGAGTAATCTCACGAGTAATCTTAGGAGGTGGCACTGAGATCTCATCATCGTCGTCAGTATCTTCATCAATAGTAATCTTAGACGCTTGATGACAAAGATCTTCAACTCCTACATCATTTATATGAACCTTACTCGGTTCTTGGTTAGCATCATCAAAAACAACATGAATAGATTGCTCAACCTTCGATTTGCCCTTGTTTAGGATGCAAAAATTCTTCCCATTCTTGGCGTAGCCTAGAAAGATTCCCTCATCCGCTTTAGAATCAAATGTCTTTAGGCTTTGGGATCCATTATTATGAATAAAGCACTTAGAACCAAAGACGTGAAAATATGAGACATTTGGCTTACGTCCCTTCCATAGTTCATATGGAGTTTTCCCATGCTGCTTGTTGATCATGCAACAGTTTTGAGTGTAACACGCAGTGTTGATCGCTTCGGCCCAAAATCTAGGAGCAAGCTTGGATTCTGCTAACATTGTCATAGCGGCTTCCTTTAGCGTTCTGTTCTGGCGCTCAGCAACACCATTCTGTTGGGGAGTTCTGGGAGCTGAATACTCATGATGTATTCCATTTTCTGCACAAAACTTCTCAACAATCTTGTTAGAAAACTCAGTATCGTGATCACTTCTTATTCTTGCAACTTTAAGATCTTTCAATGTTTGAAGTTGTCGAATAAGCGTTGTTAACTTGTCACATGTTTCATCTTTGGATGACAGAAATTCCACCCAAGTAAATCGAGAGAAATCATCTACTATCACCAAAGTATACTTTTTACCGCTTACACTGGTTGTTTGAACAGGTCCAAACAGATCCATGTGAAGTAGTTCAAGTATTCTAGAGGTAGATAGATGAGGTTTTCTCTTGAACGATGACTTAACTTGTTTACCCATTTGACAAGCGTCACAAAGGCGATCCTTGTGAAATGGTCCATTTGGTAATCCCTCTACAAGATTTTGACTTATAAGCTGAGAGATTGTTTTAAAGTTGAGGTGGTTCATTTTTCTATGCCATAACCAACCCTTTTTAGATTCATTTTTAGCAACAAAGCATGTTGGGTTGTTATCAAGTGTTGAACCCCAATCTACCAAATATACGTTGTTAGTTCTTTTTCCTTTCAATTTAGTAGACTTAGTCTTAGTGTCATTTATATAGCAACAGTCACTTGAGAATATGACTTCAAAGCCTTTATCACAAAATTGACTTATGCTTAATAAATTGTGCTTTAGACCCTCAACATAGTAAACATCACTTATCATGATGTTTCCCCTATGCACAGTACATATACCTTTGGTTTTACCTTTGGAGTTGTCACCAAATACAACCTGAGGACCATTGGCAGCTCGATAGTTGATCAGAAGATCCTTGGAACCAGTCATGTGCCTTGACGATCCACTATCGAAGTACCAAACAGATGTATCGACTCTAGCTCTAGGTACCTGCACTCAAGAAGGGAAGTTCTATTTCTGTTTAGGTACCCATTGTTGCTTGGGTCCTTTAACATTAGTAACATTGTCAGTTTGAATTAGAACTTTAGGAACCCATATTTGCCTAGTCTTCATTGTAGGAATATTGGCCTTTTTGGGTTTCACATTGTGTTGTGTGTGCTTTTTGGGTGTATAATAATATCCTTGATTATAATAACAATCATAATCATAGTCATAATCATAATCATCATAGTAGCGATAATATGATCTAGATCTTTGTGGATATTGACGCTGGTATTTCCTTAGCGCTGGCTTGGGTTGCACTTTTGGTGCTGGACGCTTAGCGCTTGATTCACAGTGGTTAGGTTTACCCTTGGCCTTTTGAGCGTTTGGATGAATCTTTCTTTATGAATCATTTGCTTTCGCCTTTCCCTTGCCTGAGTCAGCTTTGGCTTTCTCATTTGGCCTCGTACCTTTGTCGCTTGGTTCATTTGCTTTTGACCTTGTGAACCTTTCTCAACAAAGAAAACACCATTTCCTTTGTTGTTTGCCGTAACATTAGGTTTGTTTGGTTGTTTACCGAATTTATTACATCCTAAACCGGTCTTTTCTCTAAATAACCTTGTTATCTCAGTCACATTGTCGAGCTTTCTGGATGCTTTGGACAACGATGAGACGAGCTGTTCTGACTTGGCAAGTCTAGCCATCAGCTCAGCTTCTCTCTTGACTATTATATCAAGATCACTTTTCAATTGGGTAATCTCACTTTCAAGCGATTGGTTCTTCTCAATGCATTGTTGCTGAATTTTCAACTCTGCTTTGAGCATTACTTTATCACTTGTAAGCGATGAGATGATATCGTAGTGAGTTTGATATACTTTGTCGGCATCTTGACAATTTTTATAGTATTCTTTGACTTTGTCAAGTAGTTCTTCATAAGAGAGAGGAATAGATAATTCAGTGTTCACCTCAGGAGATGTTTCATCATCTCTAGCCATGAGACAAATAAGCGCTGAGTCATCCACTAGCTCATCATCATCACTACTCTCTTCTGAAGACTCCAAATCTTCAGGTGCGGACGCTGGTTCTGATTCCGCTAGCAAACCTTGTTGACGAAGGTTGCTCCTGAATTGGTTTCTATCCACATAATCCTGCCTTGAGGGCTTGGATACATTTGGATAAGGGCAATTTACCTAGTAGTGCCCTGGTTTCCTGCAATTATAACAAAGATTAGTTTTCATCTTTTGTTCCTTTGATAACCTTGCAGTGTGTGGCTTTGAGACCACGGGTGCTGAGAGATTTTGAGTAGACGCTTGATATTGAGCAAGCGCTTGGGGTGAAGGAGCAGAATACTGAGGCGCTTGGTACTGTTGTTGTACTGGAGTGGGCGCTTGATATGAACTTTGTCCTTGATTATTGAAACCTTTTCCTTTCTTTTCATATCTCAAGAACTTCCTGAATCTATTCAGCAAAGCCAACTCTTCTTCCTCATTGATATCTGAATTCTTTCCTTTATTACCCGATTTGCCCTTGATTGATGCAATAAGCGCTCCAGATTCAATCACTGGACTACTCACAATATCACTGGCAGAATTCAACTCGAACTCAAATGCTTTTAGTTCTGAAAAGGCGTCTTCTGGAGTTAGAAGATCCAGCATATTTGATTCTCTCATAGCGGTTGTCTTCATCAAGAATTTACTTGGTAAGCTTCTAAAGATTTTGACCACCATTTCTCGGTTCTGTAAATCCATTCCCAACGATGTAAGTTCTGTAACTAGAGCTGTAAATCTTATATCCAATTGCTCTAACGTTTCATTGGGTAGCATCTTAAATCCATTAAACTTTTCCTTGGCAATGGAAAGTTTGTTCTCTTTAATCTGAGCTGAGCCACCACAAATCATGGCTAACTTATCCCAGATTTCCTTAGTTGTTTTACATGACTTAATCTTGTTGAAAAGGTTATCATTGTCACCGATAGCTGTATACAGAGCATTTCGTCCGACATTGTCCAAATTTGCTCTTCAGCGCTCGTCTGGAGACCATTCTTGTTTTGGTTTGTCAGCGTAACCGTCTGGAGTTTCTTCTGTGGCTCCAGGCGCTCTCGTGATAACTTTATATATTTTGATTGGCCCATCTGAAATGATATCGCACATGTCATCATCACATGAACAGAGATATGTAAATGCTTTGACTTTCCATGTGTCATAATTTGATTCAGTCAGTTTGGGAACTTTAGCAAATGCCATAAAAAAAATTTTTTTTTTTTTAAAAAATAGGATCTAAACAAGCAGTTATGCTTGGAGATTTTCAAGTCTCAACTTTAACCGCTCTGATACCACTTGTTGGTCCCAAGTGGCATACGAAAGGGTCTAAAAGGGGGGTTGAAAAGACCCTGAAGTCTTTTTCGACTTCAAAAAGGTTTCGTATTAAAATGGTTTTGGACGCTTGAAATGTGAACGCTTGACTAAGCGTTTACTTAGAAATATAGACGCTTAGGTTAAGCGTCTGATGAAGACTGTTTTTAGAGAGTTAACTTAGACTTCAAGATTTGAATACTTTAACCAAGTGGTTTTAAGCGTTCAGTTCTTTAATCAGTGTTAGCACAGCAGAATGATTTTTCTAGTCTTCTTTTGAAAGCTTTAGCGTCACCAGAAGTTTCTTAGTTGCTTAGCGTTTGATTATGTTTTACTTAATCAATTTATGCAATGATATGATATGAAAGAATTGACTGAAAAGTAAATAACACAATATTTGTAAGGTTCGTTGGGCACAGAATTTTCTACACAATAGGGAGAGATAGATGTCGATGACTTGAGCTCCTTGATCACACAGATTTCTGCTCCAAATCACATCAATCTCCTTCCTTCTTTCACCCAGAAATGATGCAAGTATCCAACTTCGACTTCAAACAGATCGCGAGGCTTGGATGGGTTTTTCTAAAACGGTTTGTTTGATTTTGATGAAGTTCAAACAACTTGAAAATATCTCAGTAGGAAAGTGGTTTCTTCGAAAACAATGTTTGAGATATTTGTTGACTGTCTCAGGATTGAAGAAAAGCAGAGGGAATGTTTTCTTGAATATTCTGGCTTTTCTGAGATTTTAAGGAATGAGACTTCAATGCAACAGCAATTCGATTTGAAGATTAATTGTTGTTGTTTGGCTTGTTGTTGAAGTCCTATTTATAGGCATTCTTGGAGAAAGTGTCCGTTTGACACATGCACCAGCGCGTGTCTCTCACTTCCGCGAGTGAACAACTTTTGTCCTTTTTCCTGAAAATCTGCTGCACAAAAGTTGGTGCTGCAGTTTGAGATAGTTGATAGTCCAATAGGGAGGCTTCTCCGTACGTCTGAAAGTGCTTATCACATTTAATGCTCTTATCAGCATTTAATGCATTTGAATTAAATACCCGTTGGTACTTAATGCTTTGAGAATATTTGCATTAAACTCCTTCTGGTCTTAGAAGTAAATTCAGGTGAAATTACTTTTATCTCATAAGGAAACGCTTGATGTAGCTGGTCAATTGGACGCTTGGAGACTTTTTATCTTCTTTCAGAAATCAGGCGCTTACATCTTCGAACTTTACCACTGATAAACTCACTCAGAAATTATCAGACGCTCAGCCTAAGACTACTTAGCCTAACAATTTAACGTAAAATAAAACAAAGCCTAATAAGCCTATTACAAAACTAACGCTTCAAAGCTTATACAAATTTTCTACTAAAATCAAACTTACATATTTTGGGGTCTAACACAAAGTCCTAATTGTCATCATCAAAACATCTAACATGAAATTCCTAACAGCGAGAATAACATATTCTCCCTTCATGTCGTTCTTCTTGAAGTTTGGCTCGTATGCAGTAACAACATCTTCTTTCTTGACCAATTCCCAGACTTTTGTAGCATCTCCGAGATTGACGTGTTCCACTTTAGAGCCATCATTGGGTAGAACCAACAATGAAGAAATCAAGGAAGGGGTAAGAACAAAAGTCTCTTTAGCTAAGGGGAAGAAGCAGGATATGGAATTTCCGTCTTCAGAAATCTGGGCATTGTTGAGAAAGTGGAGAGATTCATCCTCAAAGTAGTTGAAAATAGTAGAGATCATATCTCTCAAACCAGATTCTTGAACGAGTGGAAGAATCGTTCGAAGAGGAAAGTTCTGGTTATCAAACAGATAGTCCCAGTTAACCAGAAATCCGGCGTTAACAGTGACTGGTTTTTCAGCACGGGAAGTTTTTTCGGTAGCAGATTTGGATGATTTGGAAGATTTTGAAACTTTGGGTGCCATTGCTGAAAGTTTGAAAGCTTTTTGAGAGAGAGAAGTATTTGCCTTGAGAAAGATGAAGATTTATACAGTAGAGAGAATTTGTGAGAGTGATAAAATCTGACTGTAAAGACCTTGAAGAGTTTAAATAGAGGCAAAAATTAACTTTTCAATGGCTACGATGTTGACACGTGGACAGTCAAAGAGTTTGAATTTTGAAAGGAGTCAAATCTGACACATTTTAGGAAAATACGGATGCAAAAAGTGCGGTAAAATAGTTTATCAGTTACCAAAAAGAGCGAAATTTTGGGATCCGCAGTTACCAAATTAATTGAAAAACGTTTGAAAAGATTTGAAATTTTCAGCGTGAAATACACACGCCTGATAGTACACTGACACGTAATCAGACTCGTGCAGACCTGAACTGTCTCGGTTTTAGATAAATGTCAATAACCGTCAGTTTGATTTGGTAGACACGTGTGGGTAGTTATCAAATCTAATCTTTTATACTTATCCACACGCTATCCTTTTATCGATGAAAACGATGCATGATTTTAAAATAATTTTCTTAGCGTTATCGTGGGAATTTCTTTAACGCTTAAGACTTTTGGAAAACAAAATTTAATTTTGTAAAGTTTGTGATAAAGTCAATCGCTTGAATTTAGAAATGACAATTTTATTTAGAGATTGACTTCGTCATGCATAAAGATAAGCGCTAGTGATTAATGCATATAATTTTAAATCATTTTTGATCACAGTCGCTTATAAATTGTTATAAGTACAATTTTAAAGTTCCCCCTAAAATTGATGACTTATTTCAGATTTTGTCAAAACGCTTTAGACATAAACATAAGGTGGATTCCCCCTAAATTATATGCCTATTTAAATATGATGCTTTATGATTTAAGCGTTTAAATCAATCATACCTAATTCACTTCTCAAAGTGAGAAAGCGTTGTTCGTTGAGCGCTTTGGTGAAGATATCTGCCAATTGTTTGTCAGTTCCAATGAAGTGCATGGAGATATCTTTCTTTTGAACATGGTCACGCAAGAAATGATATCTAATGTCAATGTGTTTAGTTCTAGAATGAAGGACAGGATTTTGGGTCATAGCTAAAGCACTTTGGTTATCACAATGGATTGGGGTAGGACCTAGGATAATTCCATAGTCTCTAAGTTGTTGCCTCATCCAAAGAATTTGCGCATAACAGCTCCCAGCGGCTACATATTCTGCCTCAGCGGTAGAAGTCGCTATGGATTGTTGTTTCTTACTATGCCACGAAACTAGTCTATCACCTAGAAATTGACATGTACCACTAGTACTTTTCCTATCTATTTTGCATCCTGCAAAATCTGCGTCTGAATAACCAATTAGTTCAAAAGGAGAGTCCCGTGGATACCATAAGCCCACATTTTGTGTGCCTTTTAGGTATTTAAGGATTCTCTTGGCAGCATTTAAGTGTGATTCTCTAGGATCAGATTGGAAGCGTGCACACATGCACACCGAAAACATAATATCCGGTTTACTAGCGGTAAGATAAAGAAGTGATCCAATGATACCTCTATAGTTAGTGATATCAACTTTCTTCCCACTTTCATCTTTATCTAACTTAAGCGTTTGGCTCATTGGAATTTTTGAAGATGATGCATTTTCCATACCAAATTTCTTAATCATATCTTTTGTATATTTAACTTGGTTTATAAATATTCCATTAGGGAGTTGTTTAACTTGTAATCCTAAGAAGAAAGTTAATTCACCCATCATACTCATTTCAAATTGATCTTGCATCATTTTCGAAAATTTCTCACACAATCGCTTATTTGTAAAACCAAATATAATATCATCAACATAAATTAGGACTAAGAGAATATCTTCATTATGGGTAATTTTAAATAACGTTGTGTCAACGCTGCCTTTTGAAAAGCCTTTACCTATAAGGAAGATAGAGAGAGTGTCATACCATGCTCTTAGTGCTTGTTTAAGGCCATAGAGTGCCTTATCCAGCTTATAGACCATACTTTTGCCATGGTTGTTGACGAATCCTGGAGGTTGCTCCACATAGACTTCTTCTTGGAGTTTACCATTCAAGAATGCACTCTTCACGTCCATTTGGTACACCGTGAATTTGTTGAATGCGGCAAACGCTAGGAACATACGAATCGCTTCAAGACGGGCTACTGAGGCGTATGTCTCATCAAAATCAATACCCTCTTCTTGACAATAACCCTGAGCGACTAGTCTGGCTTTGTTTCTTATAACAATGCCATCTTCGTCCATCTTGTTCCTAAAAACCCATCTAGTCCCAATAACTCCTTGATGAGTTGGCCTTGGTACTAGCGTCCAAACCTTGCTTCTCTCAAATTGGTTAAGCTCTTCTTGCATTGCTTCAACCCAACTTAAATCACTGAGCGCTTCATCCACTTTCTTTGGTTCCATTTGAGATAAGAAACTTGCGAACATGGCCTCATTAATTGTAGCTGACCTAGTTCTAACAGGTGCTTCCATATCTCCAATTACTAGCTATGGTGGATGGTCTCTAAGCCATTTACGGCCTGGTTGGAAAGGGTTGAGAGACTCTTGGTCATCAATCGCTTGATCCCTATTTGTCTCTGGCGCAGTCGTTTCATCATTCACAGTTCCAGTTTGCTCTTGATGATTATTCTCTTCATGATCATCAGCGATTCTGACTTTATCATCATTTGTAACCTCACGAGTAACCTTAGGAATAGGCACAAAGATCTCATCATCAGCGTCATCATCACTATTATCATTGAGGTTAATTTGTGACGCTTGTTGGGCAAGATCTTCAATTCCTACATCATCAGGATTAACCTTACTCGGTTCTTGGTTAGCATCATCAAACACAACATGAATGGATTCTTCAACCTTCGATTTGATCTTATTTAGGAAGCGAAAACTCTTTCCATTCTTGGCATAGCCTAGAAAGATTCCCTCATCCGCTTTAGGATCAAAAGTCTTTAGGCTGTGGGATCCATTATTATGAATGAAAAATTTTGAACTAAATATATGAAAATATGAGACGTTAGGCTTACATCCCTTCCACAACTCATATGGAGTCTTCTCATGTTACTTGTTGATCATACACCGGTTCTGAGTGTAGCAAGCTGTGTTGATGGCTTCGGCCCAAAACTTTGAGGCAGCGTAGATTCTGCAAGCATTGTCCTAGCGGCTTCTTTAAGCATTCTGTTCCGTCGCTCAGCAACTCCATTTTGTTGAGGTGTTCTAGGAGCAGAATACTCATGAAGTATTCCAAAATCTGTACAGAACTTCTCAACAAATTGGTTAGTAAATTCAGTTCCTCTATCGCTTCTAATTCTCGTCACTTTTAGATCTTTTGAATTTTGCAATTGACAGATTAGCGCTATGAGCTTGACACAAGTTTCATCTTTGGTCGCTAGAAATTCTACCCATGTATAGCGAGAGAAATCATCAACGATTACTAGCGAGTATTTTTTACCACTAACACTCATGATTTGAATAGGACCAAACAAGTCTAAATGCAATAGTTCAAGAATTCTAGAAGTAGATAGACATGGTTTCTTCTTAAAAGATGATTTAACTTGTTTACCCATTTGACATGCATCACATAAGCGATTCTTTTGAAAGGAACCCTTAGGTAATCCCTCAACAAGATTTAGCGATATTAACTGAGAGATTGCCTTAAAGTTGAGGTGATTCATTTTTCTATGCCATAACCAACCCAATTCATTTTGACTTTTAGCAACAAAGCATGTGGGGTTGTTATCAAATGTAGAATCCCAATCCACTAAATACACATTATTTGTTCTTTTTCCTCTTAATTTAGTAGACTTAGTCTTAACGTCGTTGACATAGCAGAAGTCGCTTGAAAATTTAACATCAAAACCTTTATCACAAAATTGACTAATGCTCAACAAATTATGCTTTAGACCCTCAACATAATATACATCACTGATCATGATGTTCCCCCTATGCATGATACCTATACCTTTGGTTTTACCTTTGGAGTTATCACCGAATATAACTTGAGGACCGTTGGTTGTACGATAGTTAATCAAGAGATCCTTTGAGCCAGTCATGTGCCTTGACGACCCACTATCGATGTACCAAACTGAAGTATCGGTGTTGGCTCTAGGTACCTGCATTTAAAGGGCAGTTCTAATTCTTCTTAAGTACCCATGTTGTTTTGGGTCCTTCAACGTTAGTAGCTTTGGTTTGAGTTAAAACTTTCAAAACCCATATTTGCCTTGTCTTCATTACGGGAAGATTGGCCTTCTTGGGTTTCGGTTTGTGTTGTGTGTGCTTTTTAGGTGTATAGTAATATCCTTGATTATAATAGTAATCATAATCGTAATCATAGTCATAATCATAATTATCATAGTATCGATAATATGATCTTGACTGTCTTGGATATTGACGCTGGTATTTCCTTGGCGCTGGCTTGGGTTGCACTTTTGGTGCTGAACGCTTAGCGCTTGATTCACAGTGTTCAGGCTTACCTTTAGCCTTTTGAGCGTTTGGATGAACCCCTTTTTGTGAATCATTTGCTTTAGCCTTACCCTTGCCTGAGTCAGCTTTGTCTTTCTCATTGGGCTTCGTAATGTTGTCGCTAGGTTAATTTAGCGTTTGACTTTGTGAATCTTTCTCAACAAAGAGAACACCCTTTTCTTTGTTGTTTGCCGTAACATTAGATTTATTTGGTTGTTTACCGAATTTATTGTATCCTAAACCGGTCTTTTCACCATATAATCTAGTTACCTCAGTCACATTATCCAACTTTCTAGAAGCTTTTGATAATGATGAGATGAGCTGCTCTGATTTGGCAAGTCTAGCGATCAAATCAGCTTCTCTCTTGACTATTATATCAAGATCGCTTTTCAATTGAATAATCTCACTCTTAAGTGATTGGTTCTTCTCAATGCATTGTTGTTGAACTTTCAACTCTGCTTTGAGCGCTACTTTATCTCTTGTGAGTGATGAGATAATAGCGAGATCATTTTGATATATTTTGGCGACCTCTTGACAATCTTTATAATATTCATTAACTTTGTCAAGTAATTCATCATAAGAAAGAGGATGAGATAATTCATTGGTTACCTTTGGTAGCGATTTGTCTAGGCTCATCATCACTGCTTTCATCAGATGATTCCAAGTCCTCTTCAGGTGCGGGAAATGGTTCAGATTTCGCTAGCAAACCTTGTTCGCGAAGGTTGCTCCTGAATTGGTTTCTATCCACATAGTCTTGCCTTGTGGGCTTAGACACATTTGGATAAGAGCAATTTACCTGGTAGTGCCCTGGTTTCCTGAAAATATAACACAAATTAGTTTTCATTTTTTGTTCAGTGGATAATCGCTTTGATCCAACTGGCGCTGAGAGATTCTGTGTAGGCGATGGAGGCGCTTGATATGGAACTGGCGCAACTGGTTGAGGTGCTGAGTACACTGGCGCTTGATACTGAGGCGCTGGTGCTGGGGGAGGAGTTTGTCCAATAGGATTTCTGTTTTCATATCTTAGAAATTTCTTGAATTTCTTGACTAATAAGGCCATTTCCCTTTCTTCATTTGATTCCACTAGTTTAACCTCACTAACCGCTTTACCCTTATTTTTGGTGGTAGCGATTAAAGCTCCTGATTCAGTCGCTGAAGTTGTTGTGTCGCTGATAGGAGTCATTTTTGCATAAGTTTTTAGGCCCTTTTAATGACAATTTAGGCTCATATACGGCTTATTTCGTGCCACTCATGCGTTTAATATGTGTGTGAAGTGATTTCAGGTAGTAAGCGACGATGGACGAAGAAAAGGGAAAAAGACGACTCGTTTCATCCACTTTGCTCTGGCTCCTGAAACGCCCGCCCAGGCGCCAGTTTTACCGCGCCCAGACGCCACCCAGACAGAGAAAAATCTGTGTTCTGAAGCGCCCGCCTAGGCGCCAATCGACCCGCGCCTAGGCGCCACATGTCGCGCGCCTGGGCGCCACTTGTCTCCACGCCTGGGCACCCCGGAACTTATGCCCCAAGAAATAAACGCCACATAGGCGGCGCCTAGGCGCCGCAATAACAAATTTTGGAATGTATAAATAGGAGTTTTCAATTCATTTGAAGGGTTCGAAATCTGGGAGATTAGGGGCGATTTGCTGGGTTTTGGGCCATTCTTCATCAACTCTAAGAGGCTAAGAAGGAGATCTAGCTTGGGATTGAAGCTCTTGACTCGGATACATCATCAATCAAGCAATATAGGGAGTTTTCATATGTTTTTCATTACATACTTGTCTATGATTATGTATATGACTACATTAGGATCTTCTATGTTATTGATTATGAGCTAAATTTGTGAGACTAAGGCCATGTGAAGGCCAATTTATGAATCAATATATGTGAAGTTACTTTTTGTATTAATTCTCCTATTGCTTTGTGTGTTAATTCTATGCTTTTATTCCAATCATGTGTTTGATCACCATATGCTTGCTATCTTGCCTAATCTAGTTGTTCGAGAGAAGATAGATTAGGGTGCAAGGGAATTAACACATCACCCCGAAACAAATGAGGGATTGCTCCTAGAAATAGGTAAAGATTCCCGGGTGTTGTTAGCCGGATTTATTCGGGGAAGCTCTAGAACGTTAATGCGTGATTTTTGATTAGATTCTCGGATAGACATATTTAGAGAACCGTCAACTAATCATAGGATTGTTATGAGCCGAGACATCGGGTAATAATTAATTTAGGAGTTTCCACCAAAGCAATAGGAGTCTAATAATTCAAGGAGTAACCCATATAAATTGACGAGTAGATTTGGTTGTAGCATGTGCCTTGGTCATTTTATCATACGTGAAGTTTAATCCATAGCTTGTTCCCTCCTTTGGTCCTTCATTTACTTAATTGTTTTAGTCCCGCTTTACTTTAAGTGTCTTTTACCTTTTTGAAAATCAGAAACTAAAAATCCAAGTCTCCGTGGTTCGACAACCCGGACTTATTTTTGTCCACTTTTATTACTATCGCGACTAGTACTCTTGCTATCCAAAGCACGTTAGCTTCTAGCGTGTCAAGTTTTTGGCGCCGTTGCCGGGGACTTGTTTATTTTGAGTGTTTGATTTTCATTTTGCTTTTGTTTTCTTTTCTTTTACGTTTTCATAATTTTAGTCTTTTCTTTATTTACTTGCTTTCCTTTTGTTTTCGTGCTCTTCTAAGTTCATTCTTGTGTTTACTTATTAGGTTCTTGTGTGGTGCATGACCCGCTCCTCAAGAGAGCCTCTATACGAGTTGGAGCCCGAAATTGAACGAGTTCTTCAGGCTAGTAGGCGAACAAGGGAAATGGCCAATAATCTCAACCAAAACCCGAATGGAAATTTTCCCGATATGAATTTACCGGAAAACAGGGAGTGGTTCCAAGGTGTTCTACAAGCCATGCAAGCGGCACCTCCTCAACAATTACCATCGGTTCGGGGTAGCTTACCACCTAGGGTCCATACCATTCCGGGGCCCGTAGTCTTGCCTAATTTCTTCGCACCAAACTACCACATTCCGGCTCACATCTTTAGTATGGTGCAAGGAGAACCTTTCTATGGAGAACCGGACGAATCACCTCACGCTAATTTAGAGACTATAGACGATGCTCTTGTAACCATTCAATATCACCCACGGGATCTTGATGCAATTCGTCTAAGAGTCTTCCATTTCTCATTAAAGGATCGGGCGACAACATGGTACAAATCCTTACCCCCGCAATCTATTACGACATGGGGTGAGTTGGTCGATGCCTTTTTAAATAAATTCTTTCCACCCTCCAAAATCAATGAGCTCCGGAGTAATATAAAAGGGTTTAGGCAAAGGAGCAATGAGTCTTTAGCCGAGACTTGGGCTAGATATAAGGGCATGCTCCGAAAATGCCCCGATCATAATTTTGGGTTGAATGAACAAGTACTCCATTTCTATAATGGGGTTCGGTCACGTATTCGGCATAGACTCAACGCGGGTGCGGGAGGAGATCTCCTTGGGTTAGACTGTCAAAGTGTATGGGACAAAATAGAACAGTTGGCCCGAGAAGACGAGCTTTACCCAGACGATGAGGAGACCTCATCTTCTAAAAAGTTTGCTTGTGTTGAGGAAGTGGTTGAGGGAGTAGTGAATTTGGAACTGGAGGTTGGCAACGTCAATTATGTGGGGAATCACAATCAACCTCGGGTGAACTTTCATGTACCCGAGAATTTTCCAAAAAGACCTAACCCCGCACAAAACGCACAACCGGGGATCTATCAAGCTCCACGACAACCTTTCAATAACCCACCCCCGAGGCAAAGCAACTTCAATGGACAAGGTCAAGTGCAAATGCGACCTCCCACAACTGATGAGAGACTCGATGCTCACATGAAGAAGTCCGATACGTCGTTCAACGAACTTCGGGGTATGATGAAGGACATGTTTATGGAAATGAAGGACATGCGAACCCAAGTGGGTCAAATTTCCAACACGGTGAATGGTCGAGCCCTGGGGACTCTACCAAGTGACACGGAGAAAAACACGAAGGCTCAATGCAATGCCATAGCTTTGAGAAGTGGAAAACAATTAGAGAGCGAAACTGCCAGTAGTCACGCGCCCGAGCGCCCCGATATGCACGCCCAGGCGCCAGATCTCCCCTGTTCTGGATAGGATTCTCTGTTTTCCGCGCTCGAGCGCCCTTCTGACGGCGCCCAGGCGCCGCCCACAACCTTGCAAGATGAATCCGTTCTGCTTCCCGCGCCCGAGCGCCCAGATATGGAGGCCCAGGCGCCTACAGATCCGCGCCTAGGCGCCAATATACGCGCCCAGGCGCCGCCTCCTGTTTCAGTCGATTTTCATCCTTCCAATCCAATGCATTCTCCCCCTATCGAAGTTCGTCTCCCCTTCCCAAATGCTCACAAAAAGAAGCAAAAGGAGATGGATCCGAGCTTTTTTCGAATTTTGGCAATCCTTCGGGAGGTGAGGAATAATATTCCGTTTATTGACGCCATTCTCCAAATGCCGAATTATGTGAAGTTCTTCAAGGACATACTCTCCAACAAGCAGAAGTGGGAGGAGAATGAGACGGTGTGCCTCACGGAAGAATGCTCCGCCGTATTGCTCAATAAATTGCCAACTAAACTCCAAGATCCCGGGAGCCTCACAATCCCGTGCACGATTGGGTCTTTATCGTTCAAGAAGGTGTTATGCGACTCGGGGGCCAGCATCAATCTTCGTCCATACTCACTATTTAAGAAGCTAGGCCTTGGTAATCCCAAGCCGACCTCAATGAGCCTTCAACTAGCAGATCGATCAATCAAGAGGCCTAAGGGGATAATCGAAGATGTTCTTGTCCAAGTCGACAAATTTTATTTTCCCGTTGATTTTGTGGTACTCGATATGGAGGAAGATGTGGAGGTACCATTAATCCTAAGGAGACCATTCCTAGCCACGGGTAAGGCGGTGATTGACATTGCTAATGGTAAGCTAACTTTGAATGTGAGCGATGACAAGGTTACCTTTGATGTTTACAAAGTCCTTAAGCACCCTATTGATCATGACTCGTGTTATCGAATTGATACATTTGACCCGTTGATTGTTGAGTATTTACAGGACAATACAATTGAAAATTCTTTTGAACGGGATCTTATGAAATCCATGCAAGTGGACTCGGAGAGTGATGATCTAGTGGAAAGAGTTCTAAGCTTGGAATGCAAATCTTCCTATCATTCGGGAGGCTCCATCAAAGTTGATAGATCATTGTTGGGAGCACCTCGCCCATCTATTGAAGAACCCCCTTCTCTCGAACTCAAACCCCTCTCCTCCCACCTTAAATATGTGTACTTAAACGATGATGAAACACTACCATTAATCATTTCCTCATCTCTTTCAGGACCACAAGAAGAGCAACTAATGACGGTGTTAAGATCTCACAAACGGGCTTTCGGGTGGAAACTTGCGGACATCAAAGGCATTAGTCCAGCGATATGTATGCACAAAATACTTATGGAAGACTCCACCAAGCCTACACGCCAACCACAACGGAGGTCAAACCCACAAATCCAAGAGGTAGTAAAGAAGGAAGTGATTAAACTACTCAATTCAGGTATAATCTATCCTATTTCTGATAGTGCGTGGGTGAGCCCTACCCAAGTGGTGCCTAAGAAAGGGGGGATAACGGTAATTGAGAATGCGAATAATGAGCTAATCCTAACTCGTATACTTAGTGGGTGGTGTGTGTGTGTAGATTACCGTAAATTGAATGATGCCACCCGTAAGGATCATTTCCCCCTCCCCTTTATTGACCAAATGCTTGAACGATTAGCCGGGCATGATTTCTATTGTTTTCTCGATGGTTACTCCGGCTATAATCAAATTGCCATAGATCCCGCGGACCAAGAGAAAACCACTTTCACTTGTCCTTATGGCACATTTGCTTATAGAAGGATGCCATTTGGCTTGTGTAATGCCCCGGCCACCTTTCAAAGATGCATGATGGCTATTTTTCATGATATGGTTGAAGATTTCCTTGAAATTTTCATGGATGACTTTTCTGTGTTCGGAACAACTTTTGATACATGTCTTGCTCATTTGAATGATGTGCTTAAACATGGTGAGGAAACCAACCTTGTTTTGAATTGGGAAAAATGTCATTTAATGGTCCGAGAGGGGATTGTGCTTGGCCACAAGATCTCTCAAAAAGGGATCGAAGTGGACCAAGCTAAGATTGAGGTCATTGAAAAACTTCCCCCGCCCACTTCGGTCAAAGCTGTTAGGAGTTTTCTCGGGCATGCCGGTTTCTATAGGCGATTCATCTTGAATTTCTCTAAAATTGTGAAACCTTTGTCTAATTTGCTTGTCAAGGATGCACCGTTTGATTTCAATTCTTCTTGTATGCAGGCCTTTCTCGATTTGAAGGAACGCTTAGTTTCCGCCCCTATCATGTCACCCCCCGACTGGAGCTTACCATTCGAGTTGATGTGTGATGCGAGTGACACCGCAGTTGGAGCGGTCCTTGGCCAAAGGAAGGAGAAGGTATTTCGAACCATTTACTATGCTAGTAAAACTCTTAACGATGCACAATTGAATTATGCCACCACGGAAAAAGAATTACTAGCCATAGTCTTTGCATTCGATAAATTCCACTCTTACCTCGTGCTAAACAAAGTGATAGTTTACACCGATCATTCGGCTTTAAAATATTTGCTTGCCAAGAAAGATGCTAAACCAAGACTTCTTAGGTGGATTTTGTTACTCCAAGAATTTGATTTAGAGATAAAAGACAAGAAAGGCACCGAAAATGTAGTAGCCGACCACCTCTCACGATTAGAGCTAGTGAATGGTCCGTTAGATGAGATACCAATTCGTGAGGAATTACCGGATGAACACCTCCTTGCTATTTTTGACAATATTTCACCTTGGTATGCTAACTTTGCCAATTACATTGTTACGGGCCGTCTTCCCCCGGATATCACTTTTCATCAAAAGAAGAAATTTCTATTTGATGTGAAGCAATATCTTTGGGACGAACCCTTTCTATTCAAAATTTGTGCAGATGGCTTAATTCGACGTTGCATACCTGAAATGGACGTGCATGCTATCCTTTCTCATTGTCATGATATGGCGGTGGGTGGCCACTTTGGGCCCTCCAAAACGGTAGCTAAGATCCTCCAATCAGGTTTTTTCTGGCCTACTCTTGTTAAAGATGCACATCATTATGTCAAGTCATGTGATCGCTGTCAACGACTGGGGAACATCTCTAAACGTCATGAAACACCTTTAACTAG
This sequence comes from Buddleja alternifolia, assembly GCA_019426215.1. Taxonomy (NCBI): domain Eukaryota; kingdom Viridiplantae; phylum Streptophyta; class Magnoliopsida; order Lamiales; family Scrophulariaceae; genus Buddleja; species Buddleja alternifolia. Next base: position 6,344,581 of record CM033406.1, read on the forward strand.
CATGTTAGAGTGTGAGTTGTTCGATGTATGGGGTGTGGACTTCATGGACCCTTTCCCCAGTTCTTGTTCAAATAAATATATCCTTGTTGCGGTAGACTATGTCTCCAAATGGGTGGAAGTCGTGGCCTTACCTACTAATGATGCTCGGGTCGTCACTCGTTTTCTAAAGAAGCATATTTTTACTTGATTTGGAACTCCCCGAGCCATCATTAGTGATGGGGGCACCCACTTTTGCAACAAACAGTTTGAACTTTTATTGACCAAGTACAGGGTGAAGCATAAAATTTCGACCCCATACCACCCGCAAACTAGTGGCCAAGTGGACGTTTCAAATAGGGAGATTAAGCGTATTTTAGAAAAAACTGTCAACGCATCAAGAAAGGATTGGTCCCTTAAATTGGATGATGCTCTTTGGGCTTATCGGACCGCCTATAAAACCCCAATTGGCATGTCCCCGTATCGTCTTGTTTTTAGCAAAACATGTCACTTGCCCGTTGAACTTGAGCATCGTGCTTATTGGGCCATTAAGTTTCTGAGTTTTGACTCTCAAGTGTAGGTACACAACGTTTGCTACAACTCAATGAGCTCGAAGAATGGCGTCACCTCGCCTATGAGAACGCGAAACTCTATAAGGAGCGGACCAAATTGTGGCATGACAAGCACATTCTCCCCCAGGAGTTCCACAAGGGAGCGCGGGTGTTACTATACACCTCTCGACTCTGCCTCTTCCCCGGGAAGCTGAAGTCTCGATGGTCGGGCCCATTTCTGATTTCCCATATCTATCCATCAGGCGCCGTCGAGCTCACAACAGATAAAGGGCAGACTTTCTTGGTCAATGCTCAACGTCTAAAACCTTACTTAGGGATGGATGGACCGAGAGACAAAGAGTCCTTCATTCTCGAGGAACCTCCGTGATTCCTCGCCTTCAGTCGAGCTAACGACTCTAAACTAGCGCTTCTTGGGAGGTAACCCAAGTTTTCTTTCCGTTTCTTTTTCCTTTTCTCTTGTTCTCCCGTTTGTTGCTTTATTTTCTAGTCTTAAATCTTTGTTAGTATGTGTTTTAAGTGTTTTGTCTTTCCCCTTTTGAAACAGGAAATGGAAATTCTATACAAAATGTTTCTGACGCCCGCCTAGGCGCCGCATATATCGCGCCTAGGCGCCTAGAGGACCTACGTATTTCAACATGTTTCTGAAAGGCCCGCCCAAGCGCCGAAAGACGCGCGCCTAGGCGCGGAAAGTTCAATTAAAACCAGGTACGCTGTCTTGCGCGCCTAGGTACCCTTTTCTGATTTAAGCCTAATCTCGGTCAAATCGGTCAAAATCCCTCACAACTCTTCACAACTCCTCTCCCCACGTGAATTCCGGCTACTCTCTCCACCAATTCTGGCCATTTCCACCATCTTCCACCTCCAATCTCCGCCGAAAATCCTCACCGCGTAGTGGCTTATCATTCACGTCCGACTCAGTGCGATAATTTTGGGGAAAAAGGTGAGTTTTGGCTTTGCCTTTCTTACATTTCCGATTAATAAGCCGAAGAGTAGGTGCATTACATTATAGTTTTGAGGATTTGGGGATCTGATTGTCCAACTTGGTGCATTTGATTATTTGAGGAATCTGTTGAAATTGTGGGTTTTTGTTGAATTTGAGGGTTGTTGTCGATTTTTGGTTTGTTGTTGTCGAATTTGTGATATATTGTTGCTGGATTGTGGGTTGCTCTCTGATTTTGGTGTGTTGTTGGGCGTTGATGATTGTTGTGTTGGGTTGGTTGAATTCGGGTTGATTTGAGTAGTTGAGAAATTGAGATTCGATTTACCCATTGTTGTTGCAAATGACGAGAACTACCAACAAACCGTCCAAGGGTAAGAAGAAAGTAGGTGAGGGTTCTTTTAATGAGCCCGAGACTCCCGTTGATACCCGTTTCGAAAACTCCAAAGTCCAAATTTTGTGTCAGAGTTTGAGCACCCCCCGCACCCTTATTAAGGAGCACTATTTGACCCCCCGGGGACAGGCCTCTGTGCAAGAATTGATACAGTTCCATCACTTACAGTTTTCTGTCAAAAGCCCGAGGCCATCCGTCTTCCTTGGGTCCTCGAATTCCTCAGCTCCGGGTGTATCATGAGATTGAGACGCTAGGATGGACTAGGCTTACCCTTTTGGTACGGGGCAAAAATGTTGATTATGAGTTGAGACAGATTAGGGAAAGCATAGGTACCCCCACCCCTCAGACATGCGAGTTCACCACTCTTTACAATGCAGGGCGCCTTCGGGTTAGCCTATCGGATATTTTGCGAGTTATTGCCCGAGAGGGTTGGGAGTGGGTACCCGGAGAAGCTCATATCCCCCGTAGGGCTCTACTTCCCGAGGCAGCTTTCTGGCTCGACTTCATCCTTTTTAATTTGATACCGAGTACCAATCGGTCTGAGGCTAACAAGGAACGGGCCACCCTCATCTACGCCATCATGTCCAAGAAAGCTGTGGACTTTGCCCGGGTGATTAACAATTCTTTGAAGGATCATTTTTGGAAGTTGAAGAATGAGTTAGGGCCGTTGATTGACAAGGAGTTGGCCAAGCAAAAGGGCGATGGGCCCACCCGGAAGAACCTTATCATTCTCCCGTCACTAATCACAGTTTTATGCAAAGCAGCTAAGGTTCCAACATTTCCCATGGAGCGTACAAAGCTCCCTGGTTCTTATCTCGCCGCGGTAGCTGACGACCCACAGGCTCCCCCACCACAGGCCGCTTCCAAGAGGCCTCGCCCGTCTTCATCCCGGTCTACTAGTTCTCCACAGTTTCCACCTATGGACGCCGCCGCCATTAGACAATTAAAGGATGAATTGAGGGATGAGTTGAGGGATGATATGAGGGTGGTCATGTCCGACACATGTGCATACGTCCGTCAGCTTCTCGTCGAGCATGACGCCTTTGTCGGTCGGGGGCCGTTTGATTATTCTACTCCTCCACCTTACCCGCACCCCCCTCCTCAGCAGCCCGCAGATTTGCCCGATTTAGGTGCTATCGTTCCTGTAGGAGGTGATGATAAGGCTCATGATGACGAGGGTAGCCCGTTGCTCGATTTGGATGATCTCGGCCGAGAGGATGAGGATTATATTGACCGTTTTGGCACCGATGATTAGTCTTTTCTTGTTTTGTCCAATTCCTGTTTCGTTGTGTCTTTTTGTTTATCTTTTGCTGGTTTGATGGATTATGTTTTATGTTGGATGCTCGTTGTTTCCTTTCTCGTTTTATTTTATCTATGTTTTTCTAGTTTGTGTTCGTTTCGTTATGTTTTCCTCTTTTCTATCCAATGCTTGATGATTCGTATGGCTAGCATCGTTTAATGTGTAGTTGTTGCATTGATTTCTCACACCGCTATTGCCACTCTTGGACACATTTGCATTCGAGGACTCGAGTCTGCTTTTCAGCACCCATATGGTGACGTGTACTTTGCCCTTCTCTTTTTCGAGCATTGGGGACAATGTTCATGATAAGTGTGGGGGGGGGTACACTAGATCCATTATAGTCATGTTTATTCATGTTTTACATATTTCGGTCCAAGTTTGGGGGGGTGTTGTACCTCTACATGTGAAATATGTGCAATTTTAATTTGTTTTTGGATAGAATTTCAACCCTTCACTTGAGGCATTGAGCATGGTTAACTTGAATACATGGTATGCTTTCTCTATCAATTTGGTTTTTAATGGCTATACACATAATTCTTTGCTTGTGGGACCCTAAACATGACTAGATTATCTTTAAGATGTTTCACATACGCACATAAATCAAGGGTAGAGGCGTTGAGTGGGCAACCATTTTGAAACATTTAAAGGCTTGATCCCGAAAATATCAACTTAGAATTTTCACATGTGTTATGAGTTGAGAACGTTAACTTTGTATGCTTAATTATAATAAAAAGAGGTTGAACATTGGTATGACTGCAAAAGTCAGGCTTAATAGATACTGGGGGCGAAGAGCACCATGCCTAGAATACTGTACTATTATGCTAATTTGAGCTAAGCTCAAGCCAATGCAAGTGTTAAGTGAATAAGGACCTAGTTTGATTTTGTGGCCTTTGACACTCGAGCGATTAAGCCCTTAGGAGTGTCTCTACACTTGATACCCTAAAGCCGTCTGGTTTGGGAGTTATTGGCCTAAAGCTCGTTACAAGGGTGTCATAGAAAGCCTAAGAGGATCGAACATTGCACATGGTCTAGCCTCTAATGTTTCGAGTTGAAAGTGCATAAGTTGAAGTCGAAAGTGGAATGAAGTGATGAATTTTTTTTAGTGGCTATGAAGTTGTATTTAATTCTCATACCATGTGACTAATCAAAAGTTGATAAATATGGGATTAATGCGTGAAAAGTGGTAAGAATGCCACTCGACTATAATACTTGAGATTTTACTACACTACACCCTTATGATGATCTTTTCGATGTTAAGGCGTAACATGAGCAAGTGGGTGACGTGTATATATATGTAACTTGAGCTTAAACAGGTGAATTCATACCATTTTGTTTTATTAATCATTGTAATTTACGTTGAGTGATCGGGGTTGAAATCTTTCGATTTTGTGGGTAGATCGTCTGCAAACCCTCACGAGACTATAACTCATCCTTTGGGGTAACTCAAGGGTTCAAAGGCTTGTTGCATCCGCTAAATGCAACCGTTTGCTCCACGAAAGTGAGTTGTGCAGTTTCTTTTCTTTTACCTCCGTGTGTTTGATGATGAGCTCGTATCCTATGCCTTCTCTTACTCGAGGTCGAGCAAGTGATAAGTTTGGGGGGGTTGATAGGAGTCATTTTTGCAAAAGTTTTTAGGCCCTTTTAATGACAATTTAGGCTCGTATACGGTTTATTTCGTGCCACTCGTGCGTTTAATATGTGTGTGAAGTGATTTTAGGTAGTAAGCGACGATGGACGAAGAAAAGGGAAAAAGATGACTCGTTTCATCCACTTTGTTCTGGCTCCTGAAATGCCCGCCCAGGCGCCAGTTTTACTGCGCCCAGGCGCCACCCAGACAGAGAAAAATCTGTGTTCTGAAGCGCCCGCCTAGGCGCCAATCTACCCGCACCTAGGCGCCACATGTCGCGCGCCTGGGCGCCACTTGTCTCCACGCCTGGGCACCCCGGAACTTATGCCCTAAGAAATAAACGCCACATAGGCGGCGCCTAGGCGCCAATCAACTCCCGCCTAGGCGCCGCAATAACAGATTTTGGAATGTATAAATAGGAATTTTCAATTCATTTGAAGGGTTCGAAATCTGGGAGATTAGGGGAGATTTGCTGGGTTTTGGGCCATTCTTCATCAACTCTAAGAGGCTAAGAAGGAGATCTAGCTTGGGATTGAAGCTCTTGACTCGGATACATCATCAATCAAGCAATATAGGGAGTTTTCATATGTTTTTCATTACATACTTGTCTATGATTATGTATATGACTACATTAGGATCTTCTATGTTATTGATTATGAGCTAAATTTGTGAGACTAAGGCCATGTGAAGGCCAATTTATGAGTCAATATATGTGAAGTTACTTTTTGTATTAATTCTCCTATTGCTTTTTGTGTTAATTCTATGCTTTTATTCCAATCATGTGTTTGATCACCATATGCTTGCTATCTTGCCTAATCTAGTTGTTCGAGAGAAGATAGATTAGGGTGCAAGGGAATTAACACATCACCCGAAACAAATGAGGGATTGCTCCTAGAAATAGGTAAAGATTCCCGGGTGTTGTTAGCCGGATTTATTCGGGGAAGGTCTAGAACGTTAATGCGTGATTTTTGATTAGATTCTCGGATAGACATATTTAGAGAACCGTCAACTAATCATAGGATTGTTATGAGCCGAGACATCGGGTAATAATTAATTTAGGAGTTTCCACCAAAGCAATAGGAGTCTAATAATTCAAGGAGTAACCCATATAAATTGACGAGTAGATTTGGTTGTAGCATGTGCCTTGGTCATTTTATCATACTTGAAGTTTAATCCATAGCTTGTTCCCTCCTTTGGTCCTTCATTTACTTAATTGTTTTAGTCCCGCTTTACTTTAAGTGTCTTTTACCTTTTCGAAAATCAGAAACTAAAAATCCAAGTCTCCGTGGTTCGACAACCCGGACTTATTTTTGTCCACTTTTATTACTATCGCGACTAGTACTCTTGCTATCCAAAGCACGTTAGCTTCTAGCGTGTCAATCGCTGCCTTCTCCTAACTCGAATTCGAATGCCTTTAACTCTGAAAACACATGTTCTGGAGTAAGAGTCTCCAAAGTTTGTGATTCTCTCATAGCAACTGTCTTGATCAAGTATTTACTTGGAAGACTTCTAAAAATCTTATTGACCATTTCCTTGTTGATCAATTCTTTATCTAATGACGCTAACTCGGTAATGAGCAAGGTGAATCTTGCGTCCAATTGTTCTAGCGTCTCACTGGGCTGCATTTTGAAATGCTCGATTCTTTGCATGGCTATGGAGAGCTTGTTCTCCTTCAATTGTGTTGAACCTTCGCACACAATGGCCAACTTATCCCATATTTCTTAGGAGGTTTTACATTGCTTGATCTTGTTGAACAATGCATCGTTATCTCCTAACGCTGAGTAAAGTGCACTTCGTCCAACATTATCCAGATTAGCTCTTTTTCTATCCTCTGGCGTCCATTCTATCTTAGGTTTCTCGACATAACCGTCTAGAGTAGCCTCGGTCGCTCCAGGGGCTCGAGTTACAACTTTCATAATCTGAATGGGGCCATCTGTAATCACATCACACATTTCATTATCGCACGAACATAAATATGCGAATGCTCTAAGTTTTCAAGAATCATAGTTTGATTCTACCAACTTAGGCATTTTGTTAAAAGCCATAATGAGATATTTTTAAAGAGAGATTTTAAAAGCGATTAAATTTTATTTTAAAAAAAAAAACAATGGATCTGAACAAGCAGTTACGCTCAGAAACGCTCAGGTTTCTACTTCAACCGCTCTGATACCACTTGGTGGTCCCAAGTGGCATACGAAAGGGTCCAGAAGGGGGGGTTGAATAGACCCTGAAGTCTTTTTCGACTTCAAAAATTTCGTATCACTTTAAAGGTTTGAATGCTTTGGATGACTGAGCACTTGGGTCAGACGCTTCAGAAAAAGTTAACTTAGACTTAGTGATTTTAGCAGTTTACCAAAGTAGGGCAACGCTTAGATTGCTTAATCAGGGTTAGCACAGCGGAAATGAGTTTTAGCGTTCTTTTAGTTAATTTAATCGCTTTGCACTTTAACTTGTCTCTTTTAAAGATAAATGATGTAATAATAATAAGACAAATAAGGTAAATGACATAAGATATATAAGGTTCACTGGGTGGTGTAATCCCAGCTACGTCCTTCTTCTCCTTTTTCACTTGGAGGAATTTACTAGAATGATTTTCGAAAAGTCACACAGAATCTTCTACACGATAGTAAAGGGTGAAAATGATCTTGGGCTCCTTGATCACACAGACTTCAGCACCAATGAAGATCGTCTTCTTCAAGCTTCTCTCACTCAGATATACAGCCTGAAAGGGTTCAACAACTTTTCTCACTCAGATGAAAGGTTGAGGTTTGTCACTAGGGTTTTGTTTGTTTTTGAAAAGATCAAACAACTTGGAATATCTCAGTTGGAATTTGAATTTCTTCTTTGGAAGATGTTTGAGATATTTGTAACTGTCTGGAATGTAGATAAAAAGCTTGAAAGATTTGGCTATGGAATTTCTAAGCTTTTTCTCAGCAATTTCTTATAGGGTTTGCTGGGGTAAGGTATTTATAGGCAATTTCTTGGGATCTGTCCGTTGGACACATGTAGGAGCGTGCCTCTCACGGGGCGCGTGAGTATACCTTTTCTCTGACATTCCTGAAAGTGTGCTGAAGCCGATTGGACGGGAGCAGCTGAAATTCTGAATCTTCTGACAGTCTGGTCAAAAGGTGGCTTGTCCACAAGTCACATTGGTTTATCACAATTAATGCTCTTATCAAGCATTTAATGCATTTTGAATTTAATTCCCGTTGGAAATAAATGCCCGTTGAATGATTGCATTTAAGTCCTTCATGACTTGAGGATTTATTTCTGGTGATTCTGACATAAGTCGCTTGAGGGATTTCGAGCGCTTGATCCATAAATCCTGAAATGAGATCTTTTAGCGTTTGACAGACGCTAAGAAGAAAATCTTTATCTCCGGTTGACTTCAAACGCTGGTCATCAACTTCTTCTCTAATAGACTCACCTAGAATTCTACTAGCGATTCAGTCACTAAGACTTAGTCTAAATTCTACAAAGATAAAAATTACAAGCCTATAATAAATTACAACTTTCAAACGCTTATACATCATTCTATGAAAAAACGAAAACTTACATTGTATTTTTGGGGTCTAACATTAAATCTTATCTTGTCATCATCAAAATATCTAACATGAAATTTCCTAACAAAGGTCCTAAAGAGGTTTAGGATGGATAATTCTAAGAAAGGGTTTCTTCCCATGAGGCATAGAGTACACTTATCCCAATCTATGTGTCCTCAAAGTGAGGAAGATAGAGAGGAGATGAGCAAAGTACCCTATGCTTCTGCAGTTGGCAGCCTGATGTATGCAATGTTGTGTACAAGACCCGACATTGCCTATGCTGTAAGCGTGCTGAGTCGATTTCAGGAAAACCCAGGAAACGAACATTGGATAGCTATGAAGAATATCCTAAAGTATCTCAAAAGAACTAGGGATATGATTCTCATATATGGAGGTGGAGACCTGAAGATGGAAGGTTACACTGACTCGGATTTCCAGTCTAATGTAGATGACCGTAAATCCACTTCAGGGTTTGTTTTCACGCTTAATGGTGGGGCGGTGTCTTGGAAAAGCTCCAAGCAAAGCACAACCGCGAATTCCACCACTGAAGCTGAATATGTGGCAGCCTTAGAGGCAGCCAAAGAAACTGTTTGGATGAGAAAGTTCCTTGGTGAACTTGAAGTGGTTCCTAGTTCACTACTCCCGTTGCCACTTTATTATGATAACAATGGAGCCATAGCGAAAGCTAAGGAACCAAGGTCTCATAACAAGTCTAAACACATTGAGAGAAGATTTCACATCATTAGAGAGATCGTTGGTAGAGGAGAAATAGCAGTGCAGAAAATAGCCTCAGCTGATAATATAGCTGACCCGTTCACCAAACCACTACCTCAGGCTGTTCTGGACCGACACTCGGAAGGGATGGGTATAAGATACCACAATGAGTGGCCTTGAGTACAACTGGGAGATTGTTAAGATTATGCCCTCAGATGCCATAGAGGATAGAATGATAAGGCATCTATCTTGTAATTAACTTATTTCTATATTATTAATAAAGGCGTTATTTAGTTTTCACTTAAATCTTATCTGCATCTATAAGTAGTGTAAAGCGCTTTGTCCGTTTTTTCAGTGCGATCCCTATACTTTCTATGGGATAAGAAGAGTGGCACTAGAGAGATCGATCTTGATTACTAAAAACAAGTTTGCTAGTAAAGTGAAATTTTTCATGAACAAATAAAGACTTAAAACACTTGTACAATCTTATCTCTGACATGGGAGTGCCTGTCTAGTACCTTGGGATGGTAGGAGATTAAGATTGTAGGCACATCAGTGGAACTGATATGCTCGAACACGACTCGCATCGGTTCTGTCACATGGGTTTTCACTCTGTGATTGTCAATGACAGAACTGATTATGCATAATAGGTATAAGTGAACCTTTGACCTGAAACATCATGTTAAAGATGCATTTGTGACGTCAAGTATTTCATTAGAGTAGCTAGACCAAATTCACTTGTTGGTGAGGCTGACCTCGAAATGCGGTTGAGGGCAAATGGTAGTCTTAGCTGATATCTAAATGGGATTTGTTCTCTCATAAGTGAGTGAGAAAGTACCCTATGTGATTATAAATAAATAGAGATCAAAGTCTTTAGCTAAAGCAAAAAGAGACGATTGTGCTAGGCACTAAATCGATCTCAATGATCTCGTATTATTATAATTAAAACATATGGTCAAGTCCAGTGAGTTTGACATAGCCATGACTCTCACTTGACTGGGGTACATGAACAAAGGGTTTATACTTATACGGTATTTACTATTGGAAGGTTGCGGAATGATCTTATCATTCGTTTTCGTTTGGGCTACGAAGTGGGCCACGTGACTAGCTAGGTGTTACCCACTTCCTTTGGTTTCCTCTCATTGCCAAGTCGCGCTAAAGGATTGATAAAGAAAAATGAAAAAAAGAAGTTTCTATTTTTCTTCTAGGAGTTTAATTTATTGGATAAATTAAAGAATTAATTATTCATTAGATGAAATAATTCATTATAAAGGTAATATTAATTATTAATTAATTTCCTATGGAAATATATTAATGAATTGGTTTATCTAATTAATTTGATTATTTAATTAATTAACTAATTAATTGGATATAATAAATTATTAATTGAATAAGAAATTAATTAAAACAAAACAATGCCCGGGCTTGAAGAAGGCGTCCAAGAGGACACCTATTAGGCCTTGATGGGCGTCCAAGAGGATGCCCAATATACTAGGGCTCTTTTGTTTTGACTTGTTTAATAAGTCATGAGGAATATAAGGACTCTTTGACTTAAAACAAGTGTATGACTTTCATAACTCTCCTAGAAAAAAAGAAGAAAAATACTCCTCCCCTCTCTAATACACTAGTCGTCACCCCCTTTAGAAATTAGTGGAAATTTTTCGTCTATCAATCCGTGCGTGATAATTTAGAGACGACGTATTTTCTTTGTTTGGATCAAGTTCAAGATTTGAAGATTACACAAAGCATTGAAGATTTAAAAGCTTCAAATTTTTTACTTTTGGAGGAAGAAGAAAAGTCTCCAACAACTTCGCTCCAACGGGTAAGTGATTATTCGTTAAGTGAATTGATCAATTTGAATATGCGATCATTGAATTCAACTTTGGGTTTTAAAATTAAAAAAAATATTGAAATCATTCCGCTGCGTTTATGTTATTTTTTGCGAAACCTAACACCATTGACCAAGCCTTTGACACAGGCAGTGCTTGATCGACATCTTGAGAAGATGGGTATTAGATATCATAGTGATTGGTATTGAGTCCAAGTGGGAGATTGTTAGGTTAATGTCCTTAAATGCCACACTAGAGGATTAGTAAATGATAATAGTGATTGGCATTGAGTCCAAGTGGGAGATTGTTAGGTTAATGTCCTCAAATGCCACACTAGTGGATTATTTTAATCAATCAATGAAAAGGCATTTTAGTTGTTTACTTTTATATTGGCATTTATATATTGTAATCATCTATTAGTCCATGAACGCAAGAGTTAACTCTCTACTGCACTAGAGGAGTTTGATACTTGTATGATATGAGTTTTGACGAGATAGGTGTCCGTCAATCAGTAGGAAGTAGTGAAGAACTCACATCATAGGTGCACTGATGAAGATAGTGGCACTCAGACATGACTCGCATCGATTCTGTCACATGTGTTTTCACTCTTTGACAGTCAATGACAAAATTGATTAATTGTAATAGGTGTGTCTGAACTTTAGACTTGAGGAATCGAGTTGAAGATATACTTGTGACATTAGGTTCGTCATTAAAGTAGTTAGGCCCAATTCACCCATTGGTGGGATCAACCTCGAACTGCAACCTAATGGGCAAGTAGTAATCTTAACTGGTATCCAAGATAGGATTCGTTCCCTCGTAAGTGAATGAGGAATTATCCTATGCATTTATAAGTAAGTTAGATCTTAAAGTCTTTGGCCAAAGCATTCACTGATCTGAACTTATTATAAATATAGCATAGTGTCAAGTTAGTGAGTTTGACTAAAAATCATGTTTCTCACTTAATCGGGATAAGGAAACGAAGAGTTTGTATTCACACGGTATTTACAAATGGAAAAGTAAAAATGATCTAATCATTTCATCTTATTTGGGATAAAATATGGACCACTTGACTGGCTAGGTCGGACTCATATTCAATGGAATCCTCCCATTGCCAAATGTAGATGAACCTAAAGAGTCACGCTTAAAAAGGAAAAATTGATGGAAAAATGGAATATTTCGTGTGGTAATATTTTAAGTATTAAATACTTAAAATTAAATAAATGGAATTAATTATTTGAGGAATTAAGTTAACTCATTTATGATTTAATTAATATAATATTTCTTGGAGAAATAAAATTACTTAAATAAGTTATCTATTATTTAATTAGATTAATTAATTAGATTGAATTAATTAATAAAATACTAGATTACACTAAGCTCAAATTGATGCACCAAGTGGCACTCCAAGCCCTAAAGGGGGCGGCTACTAGGTGTGTCATATGGGCTTAATTTGAGCCCCAGGTAATAACTTTAACTTAAGTGATATAAATATCACATTAGTTATAAGCCTAGGTAATAAGTTGCATTACACAACAATACAAGAAATAGAATTCCTCTCCCTTCTTCTCTCTCTAGTCGTCGACTTCAAGCCTAGAAGGAGGAAGATTTTTTCATCAACTATTTTTCGGCGAGACAATTTAGAGGCAGAACAATTGGACTGCTTGGATCATCATAGTTTCAGCCGGAGCAATTTTGCGAAGAAGTTAAAGAATTCAAGATCGTAGGAATTATCAATCACTTCGCTACAACAGGTAAAGTTTGTTTTACCCTATCGTACATACGTATGATTGTACCCCGGGATTGATCCTATTATGGAAAAATCCGAAAACTTTTGAATTCCGTTTTCCGCTGCGTTTGGTTAATTTTTCCCCAACAATTTCTTAGTCTTAGTTTAATTGGAATTATTTTCCATTGTTCCTTTTGTCAATTAGGATTGTTTTTCCTAATTTGTTAGGGTTTAGACTCAGTCCACTATTATAAATAGTAGAACTAAGCTTGTAATTCATTGATTCATTCTTGAGAAATAAAGATGTAGTCTAGGTGTTGTCTCGTGGATGTAGGCAGTTATGCCGAACCATGTTAAAATCCTCGTATTCATCTTTCATGTTTAGGCTTAGATGTTATGTTTCTTGATTATATCTTCGTACTTTGATGACTACCATCCCGAACCACTGGTATTGAAGTCATAGGTTGTAGATTTAGAAGAGCTCCTGAATCTAAATCTATGGCGAAGCGTTTTTGGCTAAACGCGAATTTCATTGTGGGAACGATGGTAGGAGATGCAAGAATAATCAAGCTCGACAATTTCATTGCATGTAGAACGAATTGAAGTCGTGGTGAAGCTGGACAAGATGATAGAGTAGGATGGGATCAGTTAGATCACCAACCTGAAAAGAGTAATCCCGTTAAACGTTAACAAGAAAGTGTTAGAAAATCTTGGTGCTAGCAATTTGGCGGATCCACAGAAGTAGAGGCAGATTTGTGTTGCCAGGTGGGTAGACATGAAGCTAGTTGGAGCAATTATGGTACCGGTGGCAGATCCATAGAGGCAGAGGTTAGAGATCAAATTCGTGTTTTCGAGAGGGATGAATGAGTTGATAGAGACCGGGGGGCAGAGTTATGATGCCCAGAAAGCAAATCCACTGAGTCAGAGGTCAGAGTGATAGGATCAGTAGCCGAGAGGGTAGATTCGTGTAGTCGAGAGACCAAAGGGCAGTGTTGTGGGGGCAGATCCTCGAAGATATCCATGAGGCAAAGGCACGACTCTGGGAGGGCAAACATGGAGTCAGAAGTCATAGAGCCAGGATGCGAAGCTAGGTAGGTAGATTCGCAAAGCTAGGTTTTTTGGCAGAGGGATGTGACGTAGCTCATGGAGTGGCAGCATCGAGCAGGTGTGTCAAGTGACCTGAGTTAGCCATTGAAAAATTAAGTAGGCGGATAGATCAGACATAGCTCATGCAGGGGGCATGGAACAAATATGTGAGGGATCCAGGATTGCCATTGGAAAAAATCTTTGGTGGAAATATGTCAGTGGACTGGTTGACAAAGGCGGTTTGGGTTGTGACATGTTACGAGTTTTGGAGTAACGTATATCTGTCAGTCAGTTGGACCGAGATGGATATGACATGGTTTTCAGAAGTTGGCTGATCACCAAAAGAATAGGGTAATGGTGAGGGTTCAAGAAGAGGGAATGATGTTCATACAGAGAGTCCATCAAGTGGGTGACACTAGAGGGCGGATGAATTGACTAGACATGAAGAGGTCTTAGGGTTTAATCTCCATTTGGTTTGGGGATGTGCCAACTAGATTAAAGTTCACTTAGGAAAAGTGAAAGATGGTTCAAGTTGAGTTATAGAAGTTTTTTATCGGTCTCTAAGTACTAGATGGATGGGATATTGTGGAGTCGGATAAAAAATGGGATCAAGAAAAGGTGTCAAGATAGATCCAAGATGCGCCGGGACTGACCGGGGTCTAGAAAGAGCCAAAAAATGGATTTAGGGCAGTGTGAGGCATGCATGGGCCGCGCCCTAGCGCCGCATGATCAAGGCTTTCCGGGTCGCGCTGGAGTGAGCAGTTCTGCTCGCCTAATGTGAGCAAATTCGGTACACGTGTTTTCGACGAGATTTTTTCAAGACTTGGCGGATTTTGACATATTTCTTTGTTCTAGTTTAATTGGAATTATTTTCTATTATTCCCTTTGTCAATTTGGATTGTTTTTCCTAATTTGTTAGGGTTTAGACTTACTCCACTATTATAAATAATAGAACTCAGCTTGTAATTCATTGATTCACTCTTAAGAAATAAAGATGTAGTCTAGGGTTGGCTCGTGGATGTAGGCAGTTATGCCAAACCACGTTAAAATCCTCGTGTGCATCTTTCATGTTTAGGCTTAGATTTTATGTTTCTTGATTATATCTTCGTGCTCTGATGACTACCATCGCTAACAATTGGTATTGGAGCCATAGGGTTGTAGATTTAGAAGAGCTCCTGAATATAGATCTATGGGGAAGCGTTTTTGGTTAAACGCAGATTTCATCGTGGGAACGATGGTAGGAGACGGAAGAATAATCAAGCTCAAAAATTTTGTTGCAGGTAGAATGAATTGAAGTCGTGGTAAAGTCAGACAAGATGACAGAGGAGGATGGGATCAGTTAGATCAACAACCGGAAAAGAGTAATCCCAT
The DNA here is from genome assembly GCA_019426215.1 of Buddleja alternifolia. NCBI lineage: Eukaryota > Viridiplantae > Streptophyta > Magnoliopsida > Lamiales > Scrophulariaceae > Buddleja > Buddleja alternifolia. The sequence goes on from CM033406.1 coordinate 6,359,655, forward strand.
TGAACGTTAATGAGAAATGTTGAAAAATGGTAGTACCAACAATTAGCCAGATCCGCAGCAGTAGAAGCAAATTTGTTTTGTCAGGTGGGTAGACATGAACCCAGTGGAAGAAGTTATGTTGCCGATGGCAGATCCGTAGAGGCAGAGGTTAGAGGAGATCGAATTCGTGTTTCCAAGAGGGTTGAACGAGCTGCAAGAGACCGGAGGCAGAGTTATGATGCCCCGAAAGCAAATCCACTGGGTCAGAGGTCAGAGTGACAGAATCAGTAGCTGAGAGGGTAGATTAGTGTAGTCGAGAGACCAAAGGGCATTGTTGTGGAGGCAGATCCACGTAGCGAGATCCATAAGGTAGAGGCACGACTCCTGGAGCGCAAACGTGGAGCCAGAAGTCATGGAGATATGATGCGAAGTCGGGTAGTAGATTCGCAGAGCCGGGGTTTTTTGGCAGAGGGATGTGACATAGCTCATGGAGTGGGAGCTTCGAGCAGGTGTGTCAAGTGACCCAAGTTAGCCATTAAAAATCTGAGTAGGCAGATGGATCAGACATAGCCCATGTAGCGCATATGGAGCAGATATGTGAGGGATCCGGGATTGCCATTGGAAAAAGTCTTTGGTGGAAAGATGTCAGTAGACGGGTTAACCGAGGCAGTTTGGGTTGTGACATGCTCTAGTTTTTGGAGTAACCTATATCTATTGGTCAGTTGGACCAAGATGGATATAACACGGTATTCAGAAGTTGGCTGATTACCAAAAGAATAGGGTAGTGGTGAGGGTTCAAGAAGAGGGAACGATGTTCACATAGAGAGTTTGTCAAGTGGGTGACACTAGAGGGCGGATGAATTAACGAGACATGGAGAGGTCTTGGGGTTTGATCTCCATTTGTTTTGGGGATGTGCCAACTAGATTAAAGTTCACTTAGGAAAAGTGAAAGATGGTTCAAGTTGAATTCAAGAAACTTTTTATCAGTCTCTAAGTGCGAGATTGATGGGATATTATGGAGTCAGATAAAAAATGGGATCAAGAAAAGGGGTCAAGATAGAGCCAAGATAGGTCGGGATTGACCGGGGTCGAGGAGCCAAAAAATGGAGTCGGGACATTGTGAGGTGCACATGGGCTGTTAGAGTTAGTGCCCGGCGCACCAATTATTGGACGCCATTCTTTGTAATAGTAACTCTAGAGTTGAACAATCGTTTTCTTATAAATAAAGTCAATCTCTTTTTTATGTGTGGCATGTCTTTATTCTTAAATTAGTTTTTTACTTTGGCTTAGAATAAAGTCCCGAAGGATCACACATAGCTATGGGACATCATTGCACATTGGGTGTGGCAATGATGGAATATGTCTCGAAGGCTATGATCTTTAAACATTGTTCCAAGTCATGAAAGGGTTCATCGAGATAAAGGGATATCGATGCAACCCAAAAGACTTGCTCATATGATGCATACTCTGGTAGAAGTGTATCTCGTTCCATAGATACGGGCACTGTGAAAGCCAATGCATATATGAGGGTTGCCATTGTGGTAATGGGCGAACTGAACAACCTCATGGAAGTTCCTGAAATGGATTCTCAGTCAAATGTGGAACTTCCAGTCGTCTTGTAGTATAAAAGTAATCCTTATGGACCTAAGATTCCATTGGATGTCTTATGCGTAATTGTTCATGTTCTTGATTTGTTACATGATCACTTTAGATGATCAAATATGGGCAAACTCAGACATGCACATCTTACGTAGTAAGGCACGTGAGAATCAAGAGGAATCTATCTCTGACATTAGCCAGTCAGTTAATCTCCTATGGTTACATAGTGAATCGACTTAAGGAATCTTCGGCCGAAGTATGATATCTAAAGAGGCGTAGGGTTTCCTCATTGAGATAGTCGAAGTCGATTTCACATAACGCGGGAAACATAGTATTGAATTAATAGAGCTTCGACCTTAGCCAATGCTCCAGATTCAATCGGGAGATTAGATAGAGAGATCTTACTTATGCGAGGATCAAGATCTCAAAAGGCGTATCTTTACTTTCGTTTTATCTAGGTCTTCGAGACCCTATGCTAGGTGGGCAACCGCGATTTGTAAGTGCCAAGAATTAGCTTGGTGACTAATTCGAGGCTTGATTAAATCAAAGGATTGATTTAATCTAGTACTTTCCATTTTAGAAGGTACACTAGCATTGTGGGAAGGTGTACTTACTACTAGAAAGAAACGAGCCTAAGGGGTCACACACTAACTCGAGAGAGTCACTGCTTGAATAGATGTGATTAATCAATTTTGAGGAAATTGAGGGAATTAGGAAAGTTTAGTACTTTCCTAATATGGAATATAAATTAATTGAAGGATTCAATTAATTTTACTCTTTTAATTAATCTTGTAGAATTAATTAAATTAATGGACCTAGTAGAGTCCAAGTATTTTATTTAATTGGGTGGAACCCAAGTTAAATAAATAAATATTGGAATTAGATGGTTGGATTTAATTTGACTTGTATTTAATTGATGGGTTGCACCTATAATTAAATTGAGAAGTCAAAATTAAATCCTAAGGTCCAATTAAATGGAGTTGACCGATTTTTGAGTGTAAATAAGGGAGGGGGCGATTTTATGTGTGGTGGAAGAGGAAAAGAGTTTTCCCCTCCTCTAAGTCTTCATAAGATAAGGATTACTAGAGAGTTTGGGAGAAAGGAAGTTTCCTTTTCCTAATAGGACTCTAGGTAATCTTCACCAATAAATAAGAGATGAAGGAGACTAAAATAGATGATGAAAAAAGCTGAAAAATCCGCCCCCTCTCTTAGACCTAAAATCGGCCACCTCTCTCCTCTTTCCAACAAGACGTCGTTCTATTCATGTGTTGAATTAAATGACTTAGAAAATATTCCTACCTTTCACATAATCAAGCCTAATTTAAGCTTAGAATCGTTTTGTTGTCTAGCACGCAAGGCAAGACGATTGGTGACTTGAACGAGGTGTGGATACATCTTAGAGGTGCGACGCTTGGAGCACTCTAAACCGGGAGATACGAAAAATGACGGGCAATTTCTCACCCAAGGGAAATTGTGTGGATTTGCACCACAGGGTTGCTGAGATCCAAAGTACGAGGTGAAACGAAATTTTCGAAAGGTATAATTTCGTTTACCTCCTTATCAAATTCGATCGAACCAATTCCATATTCCTGATTTCGGGTGGTTGTACGTTTACTTTTGTAAAATTTTAATTTCCGCTGCCACGAGCCACCCAATGGAATGAGTCAACCCAACAGTGGTATCAGAGCCATGGTTTGGCTCGATCGAATTTTTATGTGATTATGCATGTTTGTTTTTACGTTTTAATTGTAAAATCGAAAGCATGATAATCAATATGTTCATTGTTAAACTAGGATTGATTTTGATTTGGGATGTTGTTTGACTTTTATGATTTTAATGTTTAAAAGTCATTGGTTTTAAAAATCATGACATCTGAAATTTGGGTATATGATTGTTTTCGAAGGTTTTGATCTAGTTTTATGAAATCACCTTTGGTGGGGTGTTGCGAGATGGTTGAATCGAAGGTTTAATCATCAAGTAATAAAACTCAGCCCTTAGGAGAATTCAGATTCGTTAATCGAAACTCGAAAGAATCACGAACGTGCGAAAAATTGATTTGAAAATCGCGAACTGCTACAGCCGCTGCACGTACCCCACGCACAGGCGTGGTCAATAGAAAGTTAAATAAAAAAAATAAAAAATTCCTTTCTTCGTACTTTCTGAAGGTGGGTGACCCAAAGACCTTACCTATGATGTTTTAGACTTGTAAACTCTGAGAAAGGTTTTAGAAATCAATATCGAACTTATCCCAATAATATTTGCAATCTAGTTTGAATGATGAATGGGTAAAATTTACTTTATCACATGTATGTTTGTTGCTTAGCATGTTTATGTGCTAAAAGGATGAACCACGAGCCTAGTCGTAGTGTTGGTTTTCTATGTATGTAATTATTCTAGAGTTGTAAATAATAGCCGGTTTGGCTCTTTCCTTTTCGTATAGTAGATTAGTAGTTTTTGATATTCTATGTAATCGAAGACGGAGCCAAGACTTGAAGACTTGTATGCTGAGACGATACCATTGTAATAGTCTAGGCTGTGTTTTTATTTTCTAGAATGTCCAAACCCACTTTGGCTCGAGTGGGTTACTAGGTTAGGGCTCGAGGTGGTTCATCCTCAATTTTACCGCTTTGTGGATGTTTTACTTATCTGTCTATGATGATTATGTGATGTAATGCATGCATAGGATAGATAATTAGAATAAAATAATTAAATCTGATGAGACCCCCCAATAAGCATGTTATAATTCCCTCCTGTGAAAATATTAGGCTAATATGATATTAAGAATGGAATTCTATTATCATGCCTTCCATCATAAGTTTACACCATGTGAAACGCCGCTAAAGGTTCAATCTTTTTGCTCAGAAAATGGGGTGGATTGGATCCGAGGTAGGCTGTGAGTGTTTACTAAGCACTACGGTGCCCCGCGGAAATCGGTTGTTTCATTGCTTTGCTCAGAAAATGGGGGCAATGAAATTGATGGTTATACATGGGATATTTGATGGGTCGAGCCTAACATCGTCCCTCATGTGTTAGCACAGAAAATGGGCACATGTGGGAGATGAGGAAAACCATCTCGAGAACTATCTAAAAAGATAGAAGGTCCGGTAAGGCTACTATTCAAAATCATCGTATGTTAACTCAGAAAATGGGGCATATGATGAAGTGAGAATGGATCTCAAGCCCACTAAAGAAACTAACGTTTCTTCGAATCATGTCAAGAGGGTGGTGTGATTTGAGAAAAATAGTGGGAGACTTGTACAATTAAAGACCAAATTGTATAAGGACTTTATTTGAAAATACGTTATTGATTGTCTGTTATGCATTTTTGTAGATAAACGAAAATGGCTAAGAATCCTCTTTATACAATTCTTGAAACCAACAAACTGAATGGACCAAACTTTGCAGACTGGCTTAGAAACCTCAAAATCGTTCTTCAATATGAAAAGAAGGATTATATCCTGACGGCTATACAGCCGGAGATTAACAATGAAAGTAGTGATGAGGATACAGAGTACGCAAAGCTGAGGTCGGATGATAACATCCAAGCTAGATGCATCATCATGACTTCTATGTCAAATGAGTTGCAAAAGCAACATGAAAATAAGATGATGGCAAAGGAAATCATCGACCACTTAGAAGAGCTTTACGGCACTAGGACTAGGAGAGAACGATATGCTATATCAAAACAATTATTTGGAGCAAGGATGAATGAAGGGGCATCTGTGAGTGAGCACGTCCTTAAAATGATCCAATTAATTCATAAGATGAATGATTTGGATGTGCTACTCGACGAAGACCTTTGTGTCGACCTTGTGCTTCAATCTCTCCCAAAGTCATATGATCAATTTGTCATCAATTTCAACATGAACAACTTGAATGCTTCATTGAATGAATTGTTGAACATGTTGATAACTGCTGAAAGCACCATCAAGGAGGACAAACAGGTGCTTCTTATGAATTCCTCTTCAAAAGCCATGAAGGGCAACAAGAAGAAGAATAAGACTAAGAAGCTGAAAGGTAATGGTGGTGTGAAGAAGGGCAAGAAGTCCAAGTCTAAAAAGTCTGATAAGTGCTTCAAATGTGGGAAAGTTGGGCACTGGCAAAGGAATTGCAAAGAGCCTCCGGCTCAAGGTATGTTCTTTGTTGAAGTTAACTTCACTGTTAACAATTCTTCTTAGGTTTTTGACACTGGATGCGGTGTTCATATCTGCAATGATTTGCAGGTGATGAAAAGAACCAAGGAGCTAAGTAGAGGAGATATGACCCTGCGGATGGGGAATGGAGCATTGGTTGCTGCCAAAGCCGTGGGGACAATCTACTTAGAGTTAGGAGATAGGAAATTAGTTTTACATTCCGTTTATTTTGTTCCTGAAATAATAAGAAATATTATCTCGATTCCGGTTTTGGATGGAGAAGGATATTGTTTTGAGATTCGTAATAAAAGTTTGCTTTTGTTTTATGAATCGTCACTTGTTATGGAATCGAAAATGAAGGATGGAATGTATACTATATCCCCAATAATTTTCAATCTCAATATTCAACAAAGTAACAAACGTAAACAAGATAATCAAGTAAACGCACAAATGTGGCACGAAAGACTTGGACATATTTCCAAAGAAAGAATTAGAACAATGGCAAAACAATTAGGTGTAGATGACTTAGATGAATTGTCAAGTTGCGAATCATGTCTTAAAGGAAAAATGACCAAGTTACCATTTTCGGGGAAAGCGGAACGAGCCACAAAACCATTGAACTTGGTCCATACGGACGTGTGTGGGCCATTGAGTGTGAGCACTCATGGTAGCCAAAGCTACTTCATAACTTTTACCGATGATTATTCACGGTATGGTTACTTATATCTTATGAGATATAAATCTGAATCCTTTGAGAAGTTTAAGGAGTTCAGAAATGAAGTAGAGAAATAACTTGGTAGAAGTATTAAGGCTCTTCGATCGGATCGAGGAGGAGAATACTTGTCTACCGAGTTTCTTGATTATCTTAGAGAGAATGGAATTCTCTCACAGTGGACACCGCCCGGCACGCCTCAACATAACGGGGTAACCGAGCGTAGGAATCTAACATTGCTAGATATGGTTCGATCCATGATAGGTTTCACTAAAGTTCCTAAGTCCATGTGGGGCTATGCTCTTAAAACAGCTGTCTATCTGTTGAATAGATCGCCTAGCAAGACGGTGCCCAATACCCCATATGAAAGTTGGTGTGGAAAGATGCCCTCATATAATCATTTGAGAATATGGGGGTGTCCAGCTTATGTAAAGCACTTAGTGGGAGACAAATTGGACCCCCAAGTCCTCTTTGTGCTATTTTGTAGGATATCTAAAGAAAACTGTTGGATATTACTTCTACAGCCCAACGGAATAAAAAGTTATTGTTTCGAGAAACGCCAATTTCTTGGAGAGGGGTCACCTTCTAGATAGGAAAGGCGAGGCTGTAGAACTTGATGAGGTCCATGAGAATGGATCAAGTTAAGAGATACAGATTAACCCACCCGACACCAACGAGGCTACATCAGAGGCACCCACTGAAAACACACAACCTTCGAGGAGATCAAAGAGGATCCCAAAGGAGCCTGAAAGATGGCTAGGCCTATTGCAAGAGGGGGGTACTCAAGATCCTCCTTTAGACTCTGATCCGAAGAGTTTTAAGAGTGCAATGTCTGACATTGATTCGAGAAAATGGCTAGAGGCTATGACATCCAAAATGGACTCCATGTACTCCAACAAGGTATGAACCTTGGTTGACCCACCTGAGGGCATCAAGCCCATTGGCTGTAAGTGGGTCTACAAGCGAAAGCTTGGAGTCGATGGAGAGGTAGTTACCTATAAGGCTCGCCTCGTGGCTAAAGGATTTACTCAAAGACAAGCGATTGACTATGAGGAGACCTTCTCGCCAGTGGCCATGCTGAAATCCATTAGGATTATGCTTGCTATATCTGCATATTTTGATTATGAGATATGGCAGATGGATGTAAAGACTGCATTCCTCAATGGACAAATTGAGGAAGAGATTTACATGCAACAGCCAGAGGGCTTTACATCTAAAGGGAGCGAACACAAAGTGTGTAAACTCCAAAGGTCCATCTATGGACTTAAGCAAGCTTCTCGAAGTTGGAACAAACGTTTTGACACTGTCATACAAGAGTATGGATACGTTCAAAACGTTGAAGAGACATGTGTGTATAGGAAAGACAGTGAGAGTGCAGTCACGTTCATCATCCTTTATGTCGATGACATCCTACTAATTGGAAATGATGTAGGGATGATGCAGTCAACTAAAGTATGGCTCTCAAATAAATTCTCCATGAAAGATATGGGAGAGGCGTCCTACATACTTGGTATGAAGATCTATAGGGATAGATCGAGTAGGATGCTAGGTCTCTCCTGTTGGGAATTATATGAATAAAATGCAGCGGAAAGTAAATTTAATTCCCAAAGCCCGAATCATCTCTAATCCTCGTGTTTAATTGTGTATAGAAAAATTACCGTTCTCGCGTATGTTGATTTCTGAACGTGATCCTTTTCTCTAACGCCGAATTTGCCAACGTCTCTAATTCGTCACGCCGGAATCAAAAATGAAAAACTCCTCCTTTCTTCCTTATCAAAGACGGCTAGAGAGAGAGAGAGAGGTGGGAGACTTTTTTTTGGAGAGAAAGTTATGTAAGTTGTCTTGTGATATATTTATCACATTATGAAACAATAACACTAGCATGCAAGAGCCCTATTTGGGCGTCTATTTGGCCGCCCTTAGTGGGCTCAGAAGCCTTCGGGCTTTCGTCTTGCTTGCTAATTAATTAATCGGATAATTTATTTATCCAATAAATAAATTGATAATCCAATTAATTCCATTCCTAATTAATTTATAATTCAATTTCTCCAAGAAATTAATTAACTCATTAATTTGATTAATTAATTAAATTATCCAATAATTAATTAATTAATTACGGCATCCAATGCCGTGAATTTCTCTCAAGTCTTTTTCCCATGTTTTTCCTTTTGCACTTCCTTTAAGCGCGACCCTTTAGGTTCGTCTCAAAAGGCAATTGGGAGGAATCCAAAGGGGTGTGAGTGACACCTAGCCAGTCTCGTGGCTCACACCGTAACCCAATTGAGAACGAATGAATAGGATCATTCCAAACCTTTACGCCATGAATACCGTACGTGTATAAACCTTTTATTCTTATATCCTAGTCAAGTAAGAGTCATGGTTTAAAGTCAAACTCATATAACTTGACCATATGCCTAAGCTCATAATAAGTTGAGGTATTTAAATGCTTTGGCCAAAGACTTTCATCCTCACTTATTCATGATCGCATAGGACATTTTTCTCATTCACTTATGAGAGAATAAATTCCATATTGCAAATCAGTTAACAATGCTACTTGCCCATCAAGTCGCACTTTGAGGTCGATTCCACCAATAGGTGATTTGAATCTAACTACTCTAATGACAGACTTGATGTCACAAGTACTTCTTCAACTCGATTTCTCAGGTCAGAGGTTCACACGTACCTATCACTACTTATCAGTTTCATCATTGACTGTCAATGAGTGAATACCCAAGTGATGAACTGATGTGAGCCGTGTTTGAACATATCAATCCAACTAACACGTCTATGATATAAGTTCCCACTACCATTTTCATAGTGTACGACTGGCACTTTCTCTATTGAAACTTACATCATACAAGTCTTTATTCACTATTGATGCCCAATCACTATTTCTTAGACTTGTGAACCCTTTTAGATGTCAAGGGTCAAACCATTCTAGTGCCTTTCCTCCTTTCGCAATAGGAGGTAGAAGGTTCGCCTTGTCATCAAGGACTTTACGTTTTTTATTCACACCTTATAAATGCCTATAAGAAAGCAACAATCAACTGCCTTATATTAATAGAAAAACCATAGTTTAGTTACAATGTTTATGCCCTATAAATCTATCCTCTTTATGGCATTCGAGGGCATATACTCTAACATCTCCCAATCTGCATATATCGATCGCGTACTCAAAAGATTTGAAATGGAAGAGTCCAAGAGGGGATTCTTGCCAATGGGACATGGCATCACACTTTCCAAGTCTATGTACCAAAAGATTGAGGAGGAAAGAGTGAAAATGTCCAAAACCCCCTATGCTTCAGCGATAGGTAGTATTATGTACGCGATGATATGCACAAGACCCAATGTAGCATATGCATTGAGTGTGTGCAGTCAATATCAAGCGAGTCTAGGCTTGGCACACTGGAGTTCGGTGAAAACAATCCTTAAGTATCTAAGGAGAACTAAGGAGTTGTTCTTGATATACGGACGAGGAGAATTGGAATTAGAGGGGTTCACTGATTCGAGTTTCCAATCCGACAAGGATGAATCGAAGTTGGTCTCTGGGTTTGTATTTCTGCTTAATGGCGGAGCTGTTAGTTGGAAGAGTTCCAAGAAAGCAACCATAGCCAACTCCACCACTGAAACAGAATTCATTGCAGCAAATGAGGCTGCAAAAGAAGCTGTTTGGATGAAGAACTTCATTCAAGAATTGGGTGTCGTTCCATCCGTTGGGGATCCAGTTACGGTCTACTGTGATAACAACGGGGCTATTGCGCAAGCAAAAGAGCCGAGGTCTAATCAGAAATCCAAACATGTTTTGAGGAAATTCCGATTTATACGAGAAATCATTGGAAGAGGCGACGTGCGAATGGAGCGCGTGGACACAGTGGACAACATAGCGGACCCACTCACCAAACCCCTTAGCCAAAAAGTATTTGAAGGACATCTGGGAAGAATGGGCCTTAAGTACATGGGCAATTGGCGCTAGGGCAAGTGGAAGATTGTTAGAGTTAGTGCCCGGCGCACCAATTATTGGACGCCATTCTTTGTAATAGTAACTCTAGAGTTGAACAATCGTTTTCTTATAAATAAAGTCAATCTCTTTTTATGTGTGTGGCATGTCTGTATTCTTAAATTAGTTTTTACTTTGGCTTAGAATAAAGTCTCGAAGGATCACACATAGCTATGGGACATCATTGGACATTGGGTGTGGCAATGATGGAATATGTCTCGAAGGCTGTGATTTTTAAACATTGTTCCAAGTTGTGAAAGGGTTCATCGAGATAAAGGGATATCGATGCAACCCAAAAGACTTGCTCATATGATGCATACTCTGGGAGAAGTGTATCTCGTTCCATAGATACTGGCACGGTGAAAGCCAATGCATATATGAGGGTTGTCATTGTGGCAATGGGCGAACTGAACAACCCCATGGAAGTTCCTAAAATGGATTCCCAGTCGAATGTGGAACTTCCAGTGGTCTTGTAGTATAAGAGTAATCCTTATGGACCTAAGATTCCATTGGATGTCTTATGCGTAACCGCGCATGTTCTTGATTTGTTACATGATCACTTTAGATTATCGAATATGGGCAAACTCAGACATGCACGTCTTACATAGTAAGGCACGTGAGAATCAAAAGGAATCTATCTCTGACATTAGCCAGTTGGTTAATCTTCTATGGTTACATAGTGAATCGACTTAAGGAATCTTCGGCCGAAGTATGATATCTAAAGAGGCATAGGGTTTCCTCGTTTAGATAGTCGAAGTCGATTTCACATAACGTGGGAAACATAGTATTGAATTAATAGAGCTTCGACCTTAGCCACTGCTCTAGATTCAATCGGGAGATTAGATAGAGGGATCTTACTTATGCGAGGATCAAGATCGCGAAAGGCGTATCTTTACTTTCATTTTATCTAGGTCTTCGGGACCCTATGCTAGGTGGGTAACCGCAATTTTTAAGTGCCGAGAATTAGCTTGGTGACTAATTCGAGGCTTGATTAAATCAAAGGATTGATTTAATCTAGTACTTTCCATTTTAGGAAAGTACACTAGCACTGTGGGAAGGTGTACTTACTACTAGGAAGAAACGAGCCTAAGGGAACTAACTCGAGAGAGTCATTGCTTGAATAGATGTGATTAATCAATTTCGAGGAAATTGAGGGAATTAGGAAAGTGTAGTACTTTCCTAATATGGAATATAAATTAATTGAAGGATTCAATTAATTTTACTCTTTTAATTAATCTTGTAGAATTAATTAAATTAATGGACCTAGTAGAGTCCAAGTATTTTATTTAATTGGGTAGAGCCCAAGTTAAATAAATAAATATTGGAATTAGTTGGTTGGATTTAATTTGACTTGTATTTAATTGATGGGTTGAACCTATAATTAAATTGAGAAGTCAAATTTAAATCCTAGAATCCAATTGACTTGTGTTGACCGATTTTTATGAGAAAAAATAAGGGAGGGGATGGTTTTTATGTGGTGGAGGGGGAAAAGAGTTTTCCCCTCCTCCAAGTCTTCATAGGATAAGGATTACTAGAGAGTTTGGGAGAAAGGAAGTTTCCTTTTCCTAATAGGACTCTAGGTAATCTTCACCTATAAATAAAAGATGAAGAAGACTAAATAAAGATGAATAATTGCTGGAAAAATTTGCCCCCCTTCTTAGACCTAAAAATCGGCCACCACTCTCTCCCTTTCCAACAAGACGTCATTCTATTCATGTGTTGAATTAAACGACTTAGAAAATATTCCTACCATTCACATTATCAAGCCTATGTTAAGCTTAGAATCGTTTTGTTGTCTAGCACGCAAGGCAAGACGATTGGTGACTTGAACGAGGTGTGGATACATCTTAGAGGTGCGACGCTTGGAGCACTCTAAACCGGGAGATACAAAAAGACGACGGGCAATTTCTCACCCAAGGGAAATTGTGTGGATTTGCACCACAGGGTTGCTGAGACCCAAAGTACGAGGTGAAGCGAAATTTTCGAATGGTATAATTTCGTTTACCTCCTTATCAAATTCGATCGAACCAATTCCATATTCCTGTTTTCGGGTGGTTATACGTTTACTTTTGTAAAATTTTAATTTCGGCTGCCACGAGCCACCCGAGGGAATGAGTCGACCCAATAGGGGGATTTTTCGTTTGTTGATCCGTGCGTGACGATTTAGAGACGACGTATTTTCGTTGTTCCGATCAAGTTCAAGTTTGAAGAATCAAACCAATAGGTTGATATTTTTGGAAGCTTCAATATTTCGAGTTTGTAGAAGAAGAAATTTTTCTCCATCATCATATTCATATTAACGAGTAAGTTTTATTCGTTATACGCTTTTAGATTCAATTATGCGAATTAGAGTACCAATTGGGTTTTCGTTTTAATTTTAGAAATCCCTTCCGCTGCGTTTATGCTTTTTCGAACGAAACCCAACAGTGGTATCAAACGAACCATGTTAAATTCCTCATGTTCATCTTTCATGTTTAGGCTTAGATTTTATGTTTTTTGATTGTTTCTTCGTGTTCTGTTGCCTACCATCCCTAACACATTGTCGTGGGAGTGTCATTGTCATGTAATCATGGGAGTGATAATACTATTTTGTTGAATTATTCATTTAATTTAGTCATAGTCCAATCATTTCTTTGGAGATACGTCAAAATTTGATACTCTTTTTAAGACCCCGGGCTATTGTGTCATAATTTAGGGGTTGTGAAAATTGATATCATCAAATGGGCGAATCATATTTTAACTTTTTGCTCCACGGAAATAAATAATTTAAATATTCGGAAAAATGTACATTTCTTAAGTTTGTGATTCATTTTTTTATTTCTTCATTGTGTTTCTTCAATTCAATATAATTGTACACCAAGTGTTCTACAATGTTTGAAATTGCATGTCACTACTTAATATTTTCTTCTTTTTAACTTTAGAAGTGGAGTAATAAATTTCGGAAATATATATTTAATATGATAATCGATATAATTATGTCATTACACATATATACTATTTTAATAATTGTGAGGCCTCAATAGTAACCATTTAAAAAAAAATTATGTATAAAAACAAAATTAAGCCCACTTTAAATAAATCATGCCAAAATAATTTTTAACAATTTTTCTCTCTCATATATTATTTCGTTGAAGTTTCTCATCTTCCTCTATTTAGATTGCTTTTCTCATCATATTAGTTTATTTTATTTCATTTCTAATTAATCTTTTTAGTTACTTCTCATAAATCCACATACATAAATAAATATATTTATCATACAAACACAATTAGAAAATGTCTTTTAGCTTAGGGATAATGGCAGGTGATGTGCACTTTACCCCCTAACTTATTGAAATGTGCACTTTGCCCCCTCACTTATTATAAAATGTGCACTTCACCCCCTCGGGCAGGGGCAAAGTGCTACAACACACATAAGTGAGGGGGCAAAATGCTACAAAAACACATAAGTCAGGGGGCAAAGTGCTACAAAGACACATAAGTCAGGGGGCAAAATTCCAATTTTTATGATAAGTGTGGTGTCCGAATCTGCCCGAACTGCCCGAGGGGGTGAAGTGCACATTTTATGATAAGTGAGGGGGGCAAAGTGGACATTTCAATAAATTAGGGAGCAAAGTGCACATCACCCCATAACTGAGGGAGGTGTCTGCTATTATCCCTTTAGTTTATATTCTATGTAATTATAACCCGGATTGAGTGTACCACTTATTTTTTTGGTTAGATAAGGTTAGACGGGAAAGTCTAACCCCTCGGGTCGGGTTGGAAAATAGAAGCCCTCCTCAGGATGATTTATCAAGTAGGATTCGAACCTTTGTTGTTTATGGGGTCACCAGCCGCTTATCAATTGGCCCAGCCACCTTGGGTGAATGTACCACTTATATTAGTGTATATATAAAGTAGCAAAAGAATAAAGATGAAATATGATTGTATAAGTGCCCCAAAACATAGGGGAGAAATTTGCAATTATGAAAAGTATTTGATGCTCGGACGAAACGGAATTAGTCTCATTCACACTGAAGAAACCGTGGGATACACTTGCGCCCCCCCCCCCCAAAGTCGGCGTCAGCGTCATTGTTGAGGATTGAGAACGCAGATCAAGAATCTGTTCGTTTCTGGTCAGTACACTCTCTCTCTCTCTCTCTCTCTAGAGTATTCTCTGTGTATGTATAAACTGCTTCTTTTTATTTGTTTTAGAGTGATATTCTTCACTCTAATCCTTCTTTGCCTGTTTCATTTTCCAAGTATTTCAATTTTCAACATATTACTGTCTGTTGGGATTTGCTTATTAGTAGTATAATTATCAGTGGTTACAAGTAGAGGACGTTTGCTTAATTTCCGAATATTTCAGATGGGTTTAATAAGTGAGTGTGATTAATTTGTATAGGCAATTGCATTAAAGATTTTTAATTTTGTGGGTTTTGTTTCGTGAAGGAAGAAACAAACATACTTGTCATATTTGCGGGTGGGATGATTGAGACTGAAGAAGAGCAAGGGGTTTATTGTGTTTTCTTTGATTTGAAACTTTTCATTTTTACATGTGTTGTGAGTCTTTCTTCTATTTGGTTTCAGTTGTTCGAATTGTTCCTTTTCATTTATTTCTTGTTCATTGCCTAATTCATAGTGTTCTTAGGGATTTTTTCAAATTATCTGAGTTTATCTATTAACCTGCATATTGTCTAACTCGTAGTGTGTAATTTTGCATTTTCTTTTTCATTTCTAAGGTCATCGTAAGATGTTTGTGCACCGTCACTACTGCAGTACTATCGAATATTTTAGAGTTTAGAGAATGCATCTGTTTTGATATTGATTGAGGGTGAGTTTCCATTTTTTCTATTGTGCTGTAAATTTTGATGTTCTCTAGTAGATAATTGAGAGAAAGTTTTGTATATTTTTACACCATTGCCTCATAATTAATGGTTCGGAGCTAATGATGTCTCAGCATTTTTTTAAAATAGAGTAGTTTTAAAGAATTGGAAAATGGGGCCTTATTTTAAGACGTCCAAGCGGAAGCAGGAACAATAATACATTTAGAAACAGGACTGATACTTGTATAATTCAATGAGCACGTTGCACTATTCATCATCAAGTGACTATCTTATTGTTAGTAGTGTGTGAATATAGGCAATGAAATGTTAAACGCATTTTTCCTTTTCTCTCATTTGCATTTGTCATGGCTCATGATGCTTCATCGTGCAAATATGTCGATCTTATCCATTTTCTTCTGAAGGTGCGGGCAGTCTCAAGATATTAAAGCTACAAGACAAGGCTGCAACAATAGTAAATTCTCTTCCATCACTGCACTCACTGAAGATGCAGAATCAGGATGGGAATGTGGTGGAGTCTGAAAAGGAGATGATAACATCCATACAAGCATCTGAAAGTGATGACTGGGCAAATTTCAGAGATGATGATATTATGCTGCAGCAATCCGTCATCCAGGCTGAGGAAGCTGGAAAAATTCGATTCATTGGTGACAAGGCAAGGAAGCCCGTAATTCTTGAGAGTAATATATATTTACTAGATAAGCACTTTTTTAAATGTTTATAGTTTTATGATTACAATCAGTTGAGCAATACTATTTTATGAATTTTAGTATAATCTGTATTATCTGCTAACGTTTTATGGTATTCATTGTTGCGTTCCCACCTTGGCTCTCTTGCTTGGGCCACTTTTTTCAATTTATAAATTATCAGTTTCTTGACTTTCACACTAGGGGGCTGCTTTAAAATAGTTGGCACATTTCTTTTTACAAACTGCAGCCCGCTGATGATGTGATATAAAGATAATTTTCTGTGGTTAATAAAGATAGTTATTGCTTGAATTCGTTATAAAACATATTTTCGATGTCTTTAGAACTGAAGCTCTGGTTTTGATGGATTTTGAGATTACGTGGAACGTGAAATACATTTTAGGATTTTTAGTGTGCAATTGCATTTGCTTTAAGTTATCCCATCTATTAGTAAACTGTTTAAAGTTTATTGACTTGAAGAAGATTGCCCTTTTACCTGTTCGCTTTATACTAGATTAAGTTACTTTCACAGATTTATTAGTTTGAAGTCATATCCATCTTTTGAAATTAATATTATAGTTTGGCTTGTGTTCCATCTGTTGGAAATTTTGTTGGAATGAGATATTGAACTGATATGCTTTATGTTACTGAACTGAAATTGAAATTGCACTTGTATTTGATTGATTTTACTGATCAATTAAGAATGATATTGGTGATGTAATTGCAGGAACCTCTCTCTTCATTAGCAGCTGAGTATAAGTGTGGAAGCTCAATTTTGCTTGACAAAATCAAGGTCTGTATATATTTTTTAAACACTGTTTCTAGCGATGCTTCTCCTCAGTGGCTAAGAGTTATACAAGCTCTGTAGGTTCTGACAGAACAATATGCTGCCATCAGGCGAACACGAGGAGATGGGAATTGCTTCTTTCGCAGCTTCATGTTTGCTTACCTGGTATCTCTCAATTTTTTACATCCTTGAAACCTTCTATACAACTTCTTATTTGGTTAGCCATTGAAGATTGTGTCATCTACCAAATTGTAGGAGCATATTCTGGAATCACAAAATCGAGCAGAAGTTGATCGCATCACAGCCAATGTGGAGGAATGCAGAAAGACCCTTCTCAGTTTGGGCCATGCAGAATTTACTTTTGAAGATTTCTTCACGGTACTGATAAAGTTTTGTGGATATGCACAGGTTTTTACTATTTTACATGGACTAAATGAGTCAGTTCCTGATACTGATGTACATTTTTTTCAAATTTTGCTAATTTGATACATGTACATGTTTATTTAATACAATTGTGTAAAAGAAATTTACTGTTGTCATATGCGAAAAGTTTACTAGTATAAAATCCCATCTTTCGTCACATATTTATATAAGCAATACTTAAGTTTACAAGCATAATCCCACCTTTCTTCACTGCTATGTAAGCAAGATGAGGATTCAGCCTTCTTGCTCGGAGACCTCTTTTGTTTAATGTATAATTTTGACATGATTGGTGTAACTTGGTGAAGCTTAATTTTCTATCTACTTATTTTCAGCTATTCCTTGAGCAACTGGAAAGTGTTCTTTCAGGGAGCGAAACTTCCATTAGGTTGAGACACTTGCCACATATTTCTGATCTTTTTCTTGTTTATCATATCCTATCATTTTCCACTTTTTTCGCGTAGCTAATATATTGTTATCATGGCCACAGCCATGATGAACTTGTACAGAGAAGTAGAGATCAGTCGATATCTGACTATGGTGAGTAACCATGATAGAACATTTCTAGGATGTCAGGACTTCCAATATATTTAGTTTTTAGTTACTTTATATCTCAACTAAGGATATTTGTTGGTTAGTTGTGATGTTCTTCAGATTTATTACCTCTGGCGAAATAAGAAAGCGCTCGGAGTTCTTTGAACCATTTATTCAAGGATTAACAAATACCTCAGTGGAAAAGGTAGCAAATCCCATTTCCCTGTTTTGGGAGTGCGTTTGTATTATAATTGATGCATTGTGTTGGTGGTATTGATGCAGTTTTGCAAGTCATCAGTGGAGCCTATGGGGGAAGAGAGCGATCATGTTCACATTACAGCATTGTCAGATGCATTGGGTGTTGCAATCCGGGTAGTGTATCTTGACCGCAGTCATGATGATAGAGGCAGTGTCACTGTAAACCATCACGATTTCACTCCCACCAACACTAATGAAGCGGTAGCGAAACCATTTATCAACTTGCTATATCGACCAGGTCATTACGACATTCTCTACCCAAAGTAGCGCACTATTAAGGCCTGTGATCTGATTCTAATGGAATTCTTGTTGTTCGCTTTTGGGATCAACTTTAAACAAACTGTATTTGTCGTTTTATTTCATGACAGTGCTCTACTCCACCCTCCCCCTACCCTATGGAATCAGAAGAATAGGAAATGAAAATCAAAGTTTATGAAACAATTATCCTGCTTATGGTATTTGTAGGTCCATTTGATTGCTTGTTTGACATTCTTGTTTTGGTTTCAAATATCTGGGCTTTAGCCTTTTCCCTATTTAACCACTTCTCTTGGATTCTTTCTTTTATTATTTCTCCTTTTCCTCCTAATCTATCAAACTAGAAATTAAGGAAGGAGTTTGGGAGAAGTAGATTCATCAAAATAATTGGAGAAATGAAAAAGATGAAGATGAGTTCTAAAGGATTTGAAGTCCATTGTAATTTAAAACCATCCAGACAAGAAATGAATTTATTTTCGGCCTTTTTAATCTTTAAATCCAAACAAAACCAAGGAAAATCTTACTAGTAAATAGAGCGTATTAGGCTGTACCAGAGGTAGAGCAACAGCCATATATTGTACATTTCCATTCATTTCTTGGAGGCAATGATGGTACTTGCAACTCCATAATATATGTAGATCTAAAGGTGTTATTCTTTATATTCGACGCAACCATCCAAACCCGACTTATTTTGATACATAGACACATGCAGAACCCAAAACATTTTGAACCCGAACTAAAGTCCGACTCAAGCCCACCCATTTAACACCCATGATACCACTATAGCTCAAAACTGGAGAGCAGTGATCGGAAAACCACACGTCTGAATCATTCTAACAAGTGCTGTACATCATAATGTATGATGTATCAAACTCTCCATCTTTCACTTTCAAATACAGTTGAGTTTATTTTGCATAACATCTAATTTACCGTTCTATTATAAACATTCCCCACAACTTCAGTGAACACAGATAAATTGCCCATTTTTTATGTGAAATATTTCTGACACATACATATGATAAGTTTGAACGTCACTAAAAGAAATAGAGAACCGAATAAAACGAAATCAGTTATAGGAACAGCTGAAAATATCCCGAATAATTGCACAAAAGCGGCAGAGAATATGAAGATCCAGAAGTGAATGAGGGTACAAACTGAGGAAATGACTTAAAAAGAGATCCGCAAAATTAGAAGAAAAGATGCAACAGAGTCTCGAGTCAATCACAACAAAAATTCAGTAAACAGTGGTGTCTGACTTCTCTTAGCAAACTGCCCAAAAAACAAGAGAAGATAAATCAAAGGGGCAAAATGATGGAAAACAAAAAGGAAATGGCAAGAGAAGCCGCCTCCATACAGCATATTTTGCCGTCATTGCTAACAAACTCTATACAAACACAGGATCAAAATCGTCCAAAATTTTGAAGCTCCACATATTGCTCCTTTCTCTGCTTTGCTATGGTGAAATCCCATAGGCAAAATGAACTAGTCAATGTCTTTGGTCAGGCAAACCTGTCATTTTCAAGAGGTTTTCAAAATTCACGAAAAATAAATGCTTTTCTCAGCCCTGTTACCTTACCCCTCCATTGCTCTGCTTATCACACCTTAATATACATTAATAATATTTAGGTAACCACTAGAAGTTTAGTCATTTATAGAAGGTTAGGGACCAAAAAAAGAGGCGGCAGCTCAATCTGAATCTTTGCCCGAACCAGAAGACGAGTCTCCATTGGAATAATCCTCAGCAGTTAGAGAATTTGGTGGGATTTCTTGATTGCTTTCTTCAGAGGTGCTTCCTCGAATTTTTCCAGGTCGGGGTCGTATATTACTACCCATTGGGAAGGGAACCTGCAGTAGTAATAGATAAAGATAAGATGTTTGATTTCTCTATGCGAAAATCACACCTCTAATCCAACGGCCAAAGTAATACCCAAAAAGAAAAATTGTTAACTAGCTTACTCAGTGCAGTTATTGTGTATGTATAAATTTTTTTAAGATTAAAATATTTATTATTTGTACAACCGCGTAAGTCCTTTCACTTCTTCTATTTTTTTATTGAACTTAGTTTATGATGGTTAAGGAAAGAAATTGGAGAGAAAAGCAGAAAAAAGGAATTAAACATGTAAAATTAGGGAGGATAAATCATATTGCTTGATAAAGAGTAGGAAAGAGTGAAGCAAAAAACATTGAGGAAGGGAGCATGAGGAGTGGAAAAGACGTATTTTCCTTATTTGATGGGGTTAATTTGGTTATCACATTGAAAGACATATAAGGTAGTTAAATAGTATGGATGAATTAAATGTAAGCTACACGGTTCATATTGAGGCTAGCATTGAGCTTTTGCAACTTCAAATCAGCATACCTGGTCGCCTGCATTAGGACCATCTGTATGGAAGAGTATAGGACGGCATCTCTTGTCTTCATTCATCAAACTTGAATTTTGGAAGTGCGCAATGAGTGCAGACTTTCCCTGTATTCGAGCATATGCCAACGATGCTACTTTCTCACTGTTAAACTTTTCCCATTTCTTTCCATTGAAAGTCTACAGAAACAAGAAAAAATAAGCTATACTCATTGTGTTCTCAAGTAACACATACAAATAACAGGTGTACAAGGAATCTCACTAGGTATACCTGATAAAAGGGAACTATGAGGGAAGGTTCGGTCATGTTTATAAATGCATAGCCAACATTGCATTTGTTCTGCAACAAAAAGGCGTTCCAAACAATCAAACATGGAAAATACTTGCTGCAACATTAAGGTCATGCATAAAACCCAGCTAAAAAGATAAATAACTTCTTCAGAAGTAAGAGTAAACTTGCCTTAAAATCAATAGGTAAGTAGATGAAATCATAAGTCCCTCTATGACGTTCATCAATTGCAGCCAAAAGCATCTTTGAGGTGTACCTAATGAAGATACAGACGAGGTAAATACACAATAAAGCACATTTCATATTTCAGACTAAAATAAGGAAGTGCACCTAATGAAGATACAGACAAGGTTTTCAAGTAAGGACTAAAATCACAGCACATTTCATATTTCAGACAAACTCGAGAATATTGCGAAACTAGTATGTAAGCATTTATGTGATGCAATTAAATACACAATAAAGCACAGGAATACAATCAAGTTATGTAAAGATGTGATGTGAACAGAAAGTTCTCAGGTCAATAGAGTTTAGATCATAGTGAGCCCAAGTGCATGAGAAGATTAAATAAGCTAGTGGCAATTTTTTTTCTGGAAGTGAGATATCACCTCTCCAAATAGATTACAAGAAGGACAACATAAAACCTTAAAATCATTCATTTAGTAACATGCATAAGCAGGGGCGGAGCCAGGAATTTTGTCGAGGGGGGGCGAGATTATATATTGTGATATAGTTGTACACTTTTTTTTGCTAGATAGACGAAGGATTTAAGGGGGGTGTGGGGGGCTTGCCCCCCGCGGTACGATACACTATATTTATGGGGGAAAATATAATAAGGAACTAGAATTACCCTATTGGCCTATTCATAAGCCTAAGATTCCTATTTTCCCCTTTGTTTGAGTTGTAAAAATGTGTGATGAAGGAGGGAGAAAGTGAAAATTTGGGAATTGGGAAATGGATTGAAAAAGTCAAATAGCATAGCATTCTAAGTATTTTTGACTAATAGAGGGGGTTATTTTTGTCATTTTTGAGGGGAGCAAAATTACAAATGTTATAGCTTTATAGGTAGAAGTGACGATTTTAAAATTTTGAGGGGGGGCAAAATTACAAATGTTATAGCCTTGTAAGTAGAAGTGACAATTTTAAAATTTTGAGGGAGGGCGAAATTACAAATGTTATAGTCTTATCGGTAGAAGTGATAATTTTAAAATTTTGAGGGGAGGGGGACGGGGGGAAATTACAAATTTCACAAATTTTATAGGCAGAAGTGAGATTTTTAAAAATTTGAGGGGGGGCGGTGGCCCCCACCAGCCGCCCCCCCCCCCCCCCCCTCCGTCCCTGTGTATAAGGCTAAGCGTATCATATTTGTATGCATGACTACCAGTTTCCATGCGCAAGTGCTTATCATAAGGGATTTCGAAGTCCAGAAACGAGTTGTCTGTTTGGAAATGAACATACAATTCCAGAAAATTAATGGGTTACCACATACTTGTTAGGGATGTTCTTGATCATCAGAGTTGTCCGCTTATCTTCTCCACGTAAAATTCTGTCTAGGTCAAGCTCAAACTGTTTCTTGCTGTCAGCTTGACTTGAGCTGCCTTCATTTCTGCGGTTTCTGGTTCGTTCATTAGGAGAATCCAATGAATTCATCATAGGAAGCATTTGGCCTCTTGCGGGAAAAATCATGCACCTCTGTTGATGGGGATGTAATCCAATATTTTTGGAAGGGATTGGCATGTCCATACCATTTCCACCACTTCGAGGAAAGATGTTATGAGGAACAAATTCCAATGGGTGCGGTGAATTGCCAGAAATTCTCATGTTACCAAGTGAACCTGGATGAAATACAGTAGCATCAGGCGACTCCCCAGGATAGGCGTGTCGTCTGTCCCAGAGAGAAGGGTTGACAGATGGCGCTGATCCAACGTGATGGTTATTTATAGGTAGAAGTGCATTCATCATATGAGATGGTGCCCTAGGAACTGCATGCAGCTGTTGAGGATGAGCAGCAGCCATCCCATTGACAAATTGTGGTGAATTAGGCCACATAATGGCCTGATGTTGTGAATGATGAGAATTACTCCACATGTAGTGACGCCCGGGAGGGGGACAGCTTCCATTTCCAGAGGAACCAAAAACTGAAAGAGCAAGAGCGTGTTAGTAGGGGAGAGGGTTTGCTCATATTAGCACATCTATCAACACTCATCATGTCACTAGTCACATTTTTTAAATAGAAAGACATGTACAAGGACTAATTGTTGATAAAGGAGAGGAGAGGGTTTGCTCATATTAGCAATATGGGTCAACAGGAAAAATAAAGAGTTGCTTAATAATGCAGACTGCAGTATCGGATTCAGGTTCTATTTTATCGTTCTTTCTTCCTCTTGGTCAAAGGTGTTGGTATGAGTAGAAAATTAGGGACCAGTGACTTCTTATAGTGAGTTCCCTTTTTAACAATTCTTTTTCTAAAGACTGTCAACCTAGATATTTACTTTGTAACCTCAAAGTAACCAGCAAAATAGAAATTTGGCACAAATGCATAAATAATCCAAAAGCAATGGATCGTGGCAACTATTACCTTCATTTAGCTCAATTGACTGCCCATTAGAGTTAACTCTACGAAACTGCTGGCTATCAATCATTTCTGGTGCTCGGGAACTAATATTTGCAGCCATACCAGTTGGAGACCCGAAGGGAGGCCCATTTGCTAAACCATCATGATATTCTGGAAGTGAATGAGGATGAGGATTTGGTGACCCATGGAGATCAAATTTCAGTGGGTTCCACAAGTGCCCAGATTCAGACATACTGGATTGATTTCCTTTTTCACCTCTTACTAAAGAGGGTAAGCTGTTAGGCACACTAGATGATACCCCATGGTGAAGCGCATTATCTAGGAGAGTACTAATAGGGCCTCCATTTGTTGAACGGGGGCCATGAATATCTGTACGTGCTACGGCTCCCCCAAATGAAAGTGATCCTGCTATAGGATATTGATACATCATAAATTATTAGTTAAATGAAAGCTGATCAACCGTCTATTCAATGGGAAATATACTTACCAGAAAAACCAGATGCCAAATTATTAGGGGGGCTATGATGTTGCATGTGAAGACCAGATTCTTCTTGCTCCAGCTCCGCAGAAAAAGGCTGGATTAATCTATACATGTCACATGTTAACTTGTTAGCAATATGAGTTATAGAACATGTCAGTCGGCCTTTATTAACTGAAAATCCAATAAAACCAATGGCCTACTTGTAAGGCCGGTTTCATAAATGAAGATAATCAAGAACAAGAGAAGATGAAGATGATGACAATGGAAACATATAGATAAAGCACGATGGCTGAGTCCACCTTTTGGAGCCACCAGGTTGGCCTGCTTCAAGAATAATCCGCTTTCCAGCAATGTCACTCCTGTTCAATGCGCGAAGGGCCGATTCTGCAGCTCTAACATCATAAAACTCTACAAATTTGTGATGACTTCCATGTGGAGTCTCACGAATCTACATCCCAAAAAATAGTTAGCGGTTCCATTAAATGTAAACTAATAAATTAATTAAGTTGGTACAAGGCTCACCTCCTTGATTTCTCCGTAGACACCAAAAATTTCACGCAGTTTATCATTTGAGACAGAAGAATCAAGGTTGAAAACGACAACAGTGCCCTGATTTATATCCTTTTCCGATGGATTCTCCTGACAAATGTAATCAGCCAAAAGGAAAGCAGAGAATACAGTTTGTTGTTTAGATAAGCAACAGTAGAACAAAGAGGAAATTATTTAGAAAGGGGTGATGGAAAGTGCAAAGTAGCATAAATTACCTTTGGAATTGAGAAATGTATATCAAGTTTTCTACGCCTCAATGGTTTATTCTGAAGAGCTTTCATTGCATTGCGGGATGCTCTTAAGTCATAATATGAGATCATAACAAAACCCCGATGCTTGCAGGCTGTATACAGAGTGCGGATGTCCCCATATTGCTACAATCAGAAATTTTGACAATAAGAATTCTCCAGTGTGTTACAATAATATGCTTTGAGTTACAACTTGAAATTCCAAAAGGTGATCCTTGCTTACCTCAAAAAGTGTTTGAAGTTCAGAATCTTCAACATTGCTATTTATGTTTCTAACAAAGAGTGTTCTAGAAGGGTGCTCCCCAAAAGGGTGTTCCCCATTCGAGCCCCCAGATACTCCAAGCTGATTATTAGAACTTTCTTCTCCAAGTTCTAGTCCTCCAACACTGCTAAACAGGTCTAGATCTTCCGTGTCTTCCCCATTGTTAGGTCGGATAATGCTGTCAAACCCATCGGTCACACCAGAAAGCAAGTCATCATCATCAGGGAGAAGATTACCAATAGTTTGAGCCTCAAGTTCTTCAAGCGATTCAAAAGCCTCCTCTTCATCATAGTGGGAGATTGGAGCAGCAGCACCAACAGAGTGACCATATGCAGCATTATTTGATGATAATTTTACTGCACAATATATAGACGGAAAGAATAAGGGAACCAAATGAAGAGGCTCTTATAATTATTTGGAAGGAGATGCAGATCAAGGAAAACATTAAGAATTAGCTGACTTGGGGGAAAGAGAGGACATACAGTTTCTACTAAATAAATCCGACAATGAGCTTGAAAAGAGACCGTTTTCATACTGAGCACCCATGAGATTTATTTTATCTCCATCAACAAAATATGACGCAGACTCCATATTCAGATTAGTTCTAGCACCTAAATCATGGTCAACAGCACTTGGCAAGGAATGACTGGCCGCTCTCTCTGCTCCAACAAACGAAAGGTTAACATTTCGACCACGATTGAGGTAATATTCAGGAAGACCAAAACCTTTCGCCCTCTGAGAATCTAGTGGAATTCTATTTTCAAGAGGTGATGAAGCAGCACCTTCCGCTCTTAACATTCCGTCTGGTTTTAAACCTGCAAAAACATCCACATTTAACACAAGCTTCAAAAAGGTTTCAAGAAGACTATAAGCAGGTATAAGAATTTCATGACAAATGGCAGAACTCTATACAACTACCACTTTACCAAAGGTTTTATGAGCATTTATAACACACAGCTGGAATTTGGCTTTTTC
This sequence comes from Buddleja alternifolia, assembly GCA_019426215.1. Lineage (NCBI taxonomy): Eukaryota > Viridiplantae > Streptophyta > Magnoliopsida > Lamiales > Scrophulariaceae > Buddleja > Buddleja alternifolia. The sequence continues at coordinate 6,385,570 of CM033406.1, forward strand.
TTCCTAAAGTCCAAATATAACATTTCATGTCACTTCACCGTCCCCAAAGAAGACTGATGTCATGCGGTGCCACTATGTGTTTCATACTGACATGGTTCTTTGCTTCTTCCACAGCTTAACATCATATTTTGCTCATGTTTTATATTCTGAACAACTAAACCTGTGATTACATCTGTCATTTCTTACATTTGTTGTTATTAGCAACCACGATCAACTCATAAAATGTGGCTCAAGCAGGAAAGCCAAAACATATGTTATCGCAACAAAAGAAATGATTCAATTTTCAACAGGCATCTTACTAGGAGACAGTGTTAAATGCATCAATTACTGTGTTGGTGTTAGTCCATCCTTCTATGAAAGATCGATCAAATACAACATGATAAAAGTTATGCATTTAAAATACCATAAAACCTAACGAACATGTTCAGTGACCTTCACGTTTGAGGAGAAAAAATCTCATATCAAGATGCGACAGATTATCTTCCAAATCCAATGGTGCTTATTATTAATTGTTCCTGCCGCCCCACCCATTACGTCAAAAGTTCAACTTAGATCAACTAGGACCAATCTTAACTGGTTTGGGTCAGCCACAGAAATATTCCTGTTTTTAGATTTTAGTTCTGCATTTACTGTTTTAGTCCAAGTACTACATGTCAAAAATATCTGACTCTTGGATAATCCAGCGCGGAGAATATCTATGCAGGTTTTCTCAGTATTACCTGGAAATATATCTTAAGTGATCTATCAAAGACAAAAATAGGATATAAACGTAGGAGGATTGTCCTAATTGAAGCATTAAAGATAGCCTACGATTAAAATTACTTCACAAAACTCCAGATGCACCCTCATTCATGACCAGATCAGGGCGATTTGTGCACCTCATTATACTTACTATTTTATGTCTAGTTTACTCAATAGTATTCGGATTTTTATCATCGATGCCTCAATATACTTCAGTTATTACTCCTAACTCATGCTAAAGTATGGCATATCATAACAACGTTTACCCTTCAACCCTGTCAATAACTCTAATCCAACAAGAATGATCATATAAAAAGACCTCTGTCTAATACATAATTACAATGAAATAGTAAATAAACAGAGGCTGATATCTGCTCATTGCCTACCACATATGGTATCAAAACATTAAGCATGTAATATAAAATTTGACTTGAGAAACCAAATGCTGATCATTCTAACAGATAACAGATCAAATTTCATAGGTCTGTCAAAAGTGATCTTTCTTGAAAAATGCCGACATGAAATGAAACCTAAGTGGATGGATAGTACTTTAGGTTGGCTCAAAAAGCAAAAAAAAAAAAAAAATTCTCATCCCAATACCCTATTCCTGCCCCTGTTGTGCTCTCTTAGAAAGAGAAGCCAATGTGTGATTAAATTGTGTTCAATCTTGCCCTAAGTAGATGCATTTTCACAAATTTATACATCATGCTGTGGATGAGCTGCAATGACGCTGCAAAGTAAGAATATGATGACCACTCACCAGGGTAACCAGTCATGTGGTCCACCTTCCGTGCACCAACCTGTCTCTGCAAATTATGGAAACAAACAATCAAGCACCATCAATCGCATGGAACAAATATAGCAAACGAATGTCACAGTTTTTTTTTTATTTTCTCTGTGTTTGCATGTAATTGTGTGAGGTTGAGAGTAAATAGGGCACCACCAAGTTTAAGATTTCCCAATAGACTCTTGAGTTCTCACAAAGATTCGTATTAAATATTGTGTGGCAATCAATACCTCATCAGAAAAACGCACTTCCTCGTGAAAAAAGGATGAAGGAGAAAAACCCCTGGGATTCATCATTTCAGATGGCATTGCTGATCTTCTCTAAACAAATCACAGCCTTGGCTTCCGTCAAAGCACAAAAATATCACTTCTATAATAAAGTTTGAGAAGATCCAGTCTCAAAGAAAACCTGCAAAGACAATTCGCCAGATGATACAAGTGTTCCATAAACACCCTGACAGGCCTAAAGAGAACCAAAAAACAGACAAGGAATCTAGTAGTTATGACACAAAAGAAAGACAACATAAGCGTGCATAATTCAATCAGTTTTCAGTTGCACGTAGAGCGGATTGAATAGAGATTTTCAGCTTCATTATTAGGTTTCCAAAAAGTGGTGCTAAAGCTCCTCTGTTTCATCAAAATTCACATGATAACAGTTGCATTAAAAAACCACACAGCTGAAAAGGTAGTGAATTTTGAAACAAACATCTACTTAGTCTGAAATAAGGAGACGAAAAAAAAAAAAAGGGCACCTTTACGAAATCCGTCAATTCCGAAAGAAAATTCCTGAAATTGAGCAGATTTTTTTCTTTTTTCTAAAAAAAAAAAAAATTAAGCAGATCGAAAAAATAGAAGATCAGCTTAAATTCCAACTCAAAATCACATAAAAAAATAAAAAAAAATCCAAAATTCAACAACGGATCACACAGTACAAACCCTCAGACAACCAAAAAGTTTCTATCTTAGGACTTGAAAACACCAAAATTCTCAGAGATTCAAAATCTTGACAATTCAAATTCCAAAAAACACACCAAAAGGCAGAAAATTCGAAACCGCACTCACCTCCAAGATTACAACACCATCTCCCAAGCAAGACAGAGGAACAAAACTATGGAAATATGGGGAAAAAAAGAACAAAGCAAGAAAGGTAGGAAACTTAGGGAGAAGATAAGAATTGGCAGGGTAGAGAGAAATTTAGGAATCAACTTGCATTTAAGAATGAGAAGAAAAAGGAATAAATTGCGGCAAAAGGCAAGGGTGAAGGGGAAGGGAGATTGAAGAAGAGATCTAGGTATCTGTGCCGTGCAAATAACCTCCTCCAAACAAGCTCCTGCCTTCCTCGATGCCTTTCTCTCTCTTCATTTTTTCCTTGCTGTTTTCCCTACATTGCACGTTAACCACATGTATCATCTATTATATACCCATTTCTCTCTCTCTCTCTCTCTCTCTTATTTGAATAATTTCTCCATAAAATATACGCATCAATTCTCTCTCTCCCCTGTCTGTGTCAGAATAAATCGCCGTTTTGTGGTTGATTTGTTTCTCAGCTCCGTCCGGTGATTACGTCATATTCCGGGGAGCCACGGCGGAGATCTCGATCTCCACTGCTCGCTTGCTTTATTGCACACAGATGAAAAGAAATTGAAACGAATTACCAAGGAAAAAGGTTGAAAGAGAGAGAGCGATGGAGATCGATTTTTATGGAGGGGGTTTGAAAAGAGAAAGAAAATTGAAAGAAACAAAATGAAATTATTATTATTCTTATTATTATATATTTATTTATTTATTATTGAATTGAATAAAGAAAGGACGAGAAGCGACCCTCACATTTTCTTTTTACTATCAAATTCAACAAAAGCATATCTACATCGACTGTGATTTCGGATCATTACTTGTCTGCCTTAACCCTATCTACACACCATCCATCCAGGGTCATACTTGGGGCTCCTCAAATGATTTTCATGGTCACATATATATATATATATATATATATATTTCCCGCTCGTTTTTCTCCTTTTTTCGTGCAAGTTTTGACTTGAACATATAAATTGTAGACTTTCATATAGACTTTGTAACCACACAAGAATGGACTCAAAAGTGAAGAAATATAACAAGTAAAAAATGAAATAAAGTAATTTTTTACGTTATCTAATTTTTCTCCCTTTGTCGTTCAGTTTTGAGTTTTGACTTGAACACATAAATTGTAGAGTAGAATAGACTCATTTCGAGTGAAAGAATATGACAAGTAAAAAAAGACACACATTCGGATTTCAGAAAAAAATTTTTGATTTTGGTGATTTTTCGACATTTTTTGTACTCAGGCTTCGATAACAAAAAATGGATTGACAAAGTTTGTAACGGTATGAGAATTGATTCATTTCATTTCGAGTGAAAAAATACAACATGTTAAAAAGGAACGGATTTTTCCGAAAACATCTTCGGGAGATCAAATATTGATTACAAAATGAGGTAATTGAAATTGTAGGTGAATCCACTAACATGAGAGATTGACTCACAAAGTTTGTAGGTATAAGAATTGATTCATTTCGATATCCGGTGTTAATCGAATTTTTAAAAAAAAATAATTTTTCGTCATCTAGAATTACATTTTCTGTACATTTTGGGCTTCAACTTCAACACACATGGGTGTAAGAATTGATTCATTTCGATATGGATGAAAAAATACAACATGTTTAATAACATCTTTATTAAATTTAATGTATGTTTAAACCTGAATATCGAGCACTTAATGAGGTGTTGAAGTTGAAGCCCGAAAATGTACAAAAATGTAGAAAAATCATCCCGAACACCAAAAATCCCCACCCGGATATCGACTTATACCGTTACAAACTTTGTGAGTCAATCTATCCTGAAAATGTACAAAAAATGTCGAAAAACCATCCCGAAGATGATGAAAAATATTTTTTTCCGAAAAATCCGTTCCATTTTAATACGTTGTATTTTTTCATCCGGATATCGAAATGAATCAATTCTTACACCGTTACAAACTTTGTGAGTCAATCTACATTTTTTGAATATGCCTCATCCCGAAGATGACGTTAAAACTTTATTCAATTCTCATACCGTTACAAACTTTGTGAGTTAATCTACATCCTGTGGTCGATCAAAGACGATAACCTGAGTATATGAAGGTATCGAAATGAGTCTAGTACAAAGTTTATATTCTACAATTCAAGTCAAAACGTGAATCGTTAGTGTCATGCTGCCCATTCATCTAATGAAAGTCCAATTATATGTTCAAGTCAAAACTCAAAAATACACGGAAAAAACGAGCCAGTGGGAGTCAAATGGGCCACTGCCATTCCGCGCTTGTCAAATTGACCGACTGCCAAAAAGACGTGGCAGGCAGATTCCGCGCTTACGTTATTATCTGAGCACCCCTTAACCCTATGACAATATTTCATGTCAAGAAATAACCTCAAATATCAGTCTACGCTCACAATGGCCCTAATATTATTGATTAGACCACTAAATGAGATATTTTCCACTAAATTATGTTTGGAGTTATATGGACATCCAGGAATGTCCATCACTTAAGCCTCGTGGAAAAATCCTGTGGGAAAAAACAGTGAATACAGTAATCAGATGATTATTACCAGGAAAACCCAGGGGAAAAACGGTTAAGGGAAAAAGAGTGCAGCGCGTATTATCTCCCCCTCATGACAATATCAGTCAAGATCTTTCAGTCTACGCACGCCAATATTGTAGACTAGTTTTTCAAATGTTGTTGTAGGAAGTGCCTTGGTGAACAAATCAGCAGGATTATCACCGGAACGGATTTGTTGAACATTGATATCACCATTCTTTTGAAAATCATGAGTGAAAAAGAACTTTGGTGAAATATGCTTCGTTCTATCTCCTTTAATGTACCCTTCTTTCAATTGTGCGATACATGCAGAATTATTTTCATATAAGATCGTCGGGATCATTTTTCCAGAAGATAAACCACAAGTCCCTCGAATGTTTTGAATCATGGATCTTAACTAAACACATTCTCGACTGGCCTCGTGAATAGCCAAGATTTCTGCATGATTAGATAATGTGGCCGATATAGTTTGTTTCATAGATCACCATGAAATGGTTGTGCCACCACATGTAAATAAATAGCCCGTTTGTGAACGACCATTATGAGGATCAGACATATATCCAGCATCTGTTTAACCCCATTCCAATGCCTTCGTGTAGGGGAAGAACTATATCTTGCTAATAGTTTAACAGCGAATGCTATATTAGGTCGAGTATGACAAGTAAGGTACATTAGTGCACCGATTGCACTTAGATATGGTACTTCAGGACCAATTAGTTCTTCATCACTTTCTCGAGGTCGAAAAGGATCTTTGTTCTCATCTAGTGACCTTACGACCATAGGGGTGCTCAATGGATGTGATTTATCCATGTAAAACCGCTTTAGCACCTTTGATACATAAGCGCTTTGATATACAAAAATTTTGTTCTTTAAATATTCAATTTGCAACCCAAGGCAAAATTTTGTTCTTCCAAGATCTTTCATCTCAAAATCTTTCTTTAAGCAATTAACAGCTTTTTGAATCTCTTCAGGAGTTCTAACGATGTTTAAATCGTCAACATAAACTGTAATTATAACAAACTCATTTCCAGATCTTTTCATAAAAATACAAGGATAAATTGGATCATTCTTATATCCTTCCTTCAACAAATATTCACTTTGAATTATATGATCTCATCAAAACGTTTCTCCTTATCTTGGAAAATACTCCCACTCAACTATCATTTCAAAAACAATTTGACATCATATATTCAACATATATTTAAATAATTTAAATAATACACTTGATCACATCAAGTTTATCATGTTGAATACAATCACACATACTAATGCTTTAATTTGATTTCATCAAATATGCATACTCAAGTACAATCAAATAATACATATTAAACGCAATGATTTAGAATTATATTTTATAAACATGAATGTATTCATGTATTTAAGCACTTTAAACAATTTGATCACATCAAACAATCAATGCTTTAATTTAATTGAATAATGTTCTCGAGAACTTGAATTATATGCTTCAGGCATATTAAATCCTTCAGGGATTTTCATATATATATCATTATCAAGCGAGCCATACAAATAGGCTGTAACAACATCCATTAGACGCAAATCAAGTTTTTCATGCACTGCCAGACTTATTATATAACGAAAAGTAGTTGCATCCACCACAGGAAAATAAGTCTCCTCGTAATCTATGCCAGGTCGTTGCGAAAACCCTTGGGCAACAAGACGTGCCTTATATCTTACAATTTCACTTTTTTCATTTCGTTTTCGCATAAATACCCATTTGTATCCTACTGGTTTTACATCTTCAGGTGTACGGACTACAGGTCCAAAAACTTTTACATCTTCAGGTGTACGGACTACAGGTCCAAAAAAATTTCATTTGTTCAAGCGAGTTTAACTCTGCCCTCATTGCGTCTTTCCATTTTGGCCAATCATTTCTTTGTCGACATTCATTAACAGACCTTGGTTCTTGATCCTCATTATCATTCATCATATTTAGCGCTACATGTATGCAAATTTATCGTCAACGTTGACTTCATTTCGATTCCATCGTTTCCCGTTCATAACATAATCTATTGAGATCTCATTATTTTCACAAGTTTCAGGTACCTGAGGTTCTTCTGGAACCGAAATATTAGTTATGACTGGGGACTCTTCTGGAGTTATTTTATCCTCGATTAGACCATCTTGATTCTTAGCTCCTTTTCTTTTTCGAGGATGACTATCTTTGGAACCGATAGGTCTACCACGCTTCAGGCGTGCAGTAGACTCATTACTTTGACCTTCAGGGACAACAATTCTTACTGGAGCATTAACAGCTGGTACATGTGACTTAGTCACTTTTTTGTAGGTCAGTAAATGCGTCTGGCAGTTGGTTAGCTAAACCTTGCAAGTGAATTATCTTTTGAACTTCCAGTTCACTTTGTTTTGTTCGAGGATCAAGATGAGATAAAGATAATTCATTCCAACTAATTTTCTTTTCCAGCTGCTTATTTTCTCCCCCTAATGTTGGGAAATCTGATTCATCAAAATGACAATCAGCAAATCGAGCCGTAAATAAATCTCCAGCCAATGGCTCTAGATAATTTATTATCGATGGAGACTCGAATCCAACATATATTCTCAACTTCCTTTGAGAACCCATCTTAGTGCATTGTGGTGGAGCAATTGGAACATATACCGCACATCCAAAAATTCTTAGATGGGAAATATTTGGTTCCTGACCACAAACCAAGTGTAATGGGGAGAATTTATGATAACTTGTTGACCTTATGCGAATAAGTGCTGCTGAATGCAAAATAGCATGTCCCCAACAAGAAATAAGAAGTTTTGATCTCATAAGTAAAGGTCTTGCAATTAACTCTAGACGTTTAATAAACGATTCTGCTAGACCGTTTTGTGTATGAACATGTGCTACAGGATATTCAGCATCAATTCCAATAGACATACAATAGTCATTGAACGTTTTGAAAGTAAATTCACCTGCATTATCAAGGCGTATCTTCTTCATTGGATAATCAGGAAAATGTGCTCGTATTCTAATCAATTGAGCAAGCAATCTCGCAAACGCCAGGTTGCGAGTTGATAACAAAGATACATGTGACCATCTTGTTGATGCATCAATTAAAACCATAAAATATCTAAATGGTCCACACGACGGGTGTATTGGTCCACAAATATTGCCTTGAATACGTTCCAAAAACGTAATAGATTCACTTCCTATTTTTGCTTATAAACAAGCAGCACATGAGAAATCATTCGATTGAAGAATCTGCTGGCTCTTCAATGGATGACCATATGAATTCTCAATTATCTTTCGCATCATAATTGATCCGGGGTGGCCCAACCGGTCATGCCAAACAACAAACTTATTTTGATTTGTAAACTTCTGGTTTACGATAAAATGTATTTCAATAGTAGATATATGCGTGTAGTACAAACCAGAGGACAATGCTGGCAACTTTTCCAATATACATTTGTTACCAGATATTGTATTAGTGATGTAAAGATACTCAATATTGCCATCACTTGTTGTCTCAATATGATATCCATTTCGGTGGATATCTTTGAAACTTAGTAAATTTCTTTGAGACTTAGTAGAATATAAAGCTTCATCAATATAAAATTGTGTTCCTCCGGGTAACAATATATTAACTCTGTCGGAGCCTTCAATTAATTTTGCACTACCCGATATAGTATTAACATTGGCTTCTTGCATTACTAAATAAAAAAAATATTTTTTATTCTTGAGAATGGTGTGAGTTGTTGCACTATCAGCGAGACATATATCTTCATTATTGATGTTGTTGCTGATCGAGTAAATACTCATTCTTTTCATGAATAAATGATTCATTGATGAAAACTACACATTTTCATATTTATTTTAAAAACTACTAAAAATAAGATTTATAAAATTGATTATGAACACTTTCATCTCTAATCAAGTGATCACTTTTTTTTTTTCAATCAGGATCAGCAAAGAAATCAGCAATATCTAAATGAGTGTCATCAAATCGGCCATGATTAGAATCGCCTTCTTCAAAAGCAAAATTTGTTTCTATTTTCTTTCTTTTACTTTTTAGCGATTCTTGGTAAAGGTCCACAAGATGCTTTGGTATACGACAGGTACATGACCATTGACCTTTACCACCACAACGATAGCATAAATTTTTCACAAATTTGCTATTTTGGCCACTTTCATGTTTCTCTTCATTATTTTTCCACTTCTGGTGGAAAGATGTGTTCTTTGAATAACCACCACGATTTCTATGACCATATCCACGACCACGTCCACGTCCACGTCCATGATTTCTTTAATGATTAAAATAGTTATGTGTTGCTACTTTCACTTCAGGGAATGTAGCAGAACTAGTTGGACGGAACTCATGATTAAAATAATTATATATTGCTCAATACATTCACTTCAGGGAATGCAGTATAGTTATTTGCATCAAGATGAATTTCAATATCTAACGCCCAAGAAAAATAATTTTTCCTCATAATATCAAGAGTCACAAAGTCAAGTTTTTTTCAAGATTCATCATATAATACTATTATCAAAGTATAAGATGAATAACATAACAATCATTCAACTTCTTAAAATATTTTCAACATGATAGGATTATTCAAAAGAATAATACTAATCAAATAAATGCACATATATATACATATGTCTTCTTTCTAAACATCAAGAGAATTATTGCATATTTCTATTTTTTGTTAAATATTGAAATATACATACCTTTTCTTTACCTTTTCTTCTTGCTTTGTTTTGAAAACCTTGTCCATCAATTTTCTTTACAAACTCATAATAACTCATAAAAATTTCTCACTACATTTACATCATATGTTGAGTACCCCATGTATATCTTTTGCCAAATTTCAAAATGATTAACACCTTGAGACGGATCGTGCTGATAACGTATTATGAAATAACCCCAAATATTATGAAATATATACAAATATTCTAAAGTAGAGAGACTAGAGAATTAAGAAGAGAATTCTTTCTTTGATTTTGGTGTATTTCTCAATACAATGGCAAAGTCTATTTATAGGCACAAAACAAGATCAAAAATTGATTACAAAATGAGGTAATGGAATTGTAGGTGAATCCACTAAATGAGATATTGGAGTTGTAAGTGAATCCACTAAATTATGTATTGGAGTTATATGGACATCCACTTAATGAATTATTCATAACAATATATATACATATATATATATATATATATAATGATGATCCCCACCTATATATTAGTACAATGTGTGATGGAGATCACGGACTCCCGAAAAACCCCCAATTACGAACCCACCATCCGAATTAACCTATAATTCTTTGTCATTGATTGCACATTTTTTGTTGTTTTCATATTATAGTAAAACTTCTATACAAAAATACTCTATATAAGAATAACCTCCTTATAGTAATAAAAAATGTTAGTCCCAACTCAGGACTAATTATAAATAAAAATAAACTCTACATTGTAATATTTCATGTTTTTTTTAGGACCATCCTTAAAAAATTTGCCTCCATATAGTAATAAAATTACATTAAATTTTGAATATATTTATATATCTATATAAAATATCTAGAGTTATTTAACTATGTTACATTATATTTAAGATAATATGAAATACTTATCTACAGTTATGTGTGACAATGACTTAATTTTTTAGGTTAATACCGCATCATTTAACTTGTGCGTTCGTAATAACTCGTCAACACATGCGTGATGTACATACATTTGCTTTTTTAAAATTCATGAATCTTACATATTTTTTATATTCATGTTTTTAAAATATGAAGAGACACATTCTTAATTGCCGTATAATATATATTAGTTATTTATTTTTAAATTATAATTTTTATATATAAATCTCTATTTAAGAATAACCTCCTATAGTAATATTTTTCTCCGGTCCCGATGATATTACTGTATAAAGGTTTTACTGTAATATAACCTTCATAAACAATGGACTAGTAGTGGTAGGGAGATTTAGATAATTGATCTAATGCGCAATCATATGTCCTCGATATTTTTATAATATTACATGGAGCTCGCCGTGTTAAATGAATTAAGAAATAATATTTAACCCAATACTTGTAATTTCCGTAATCTATTACATTTGCGTCGAGTTCTATAGATCGATCACAATTCACAACCTGAATTGCAATCCAATTCGATAGACTTTTATAATAACATTTAATATGGAATGATCCGTCAGATTACATAAATCACGACCTTAGTCGTTTATTTAATATCTAATTAATGTTAAGCAAATACAAATATAATTTCAAGATAAATGTCTAGGTTTTATCACAAAATAACTACTAATGAAAGCGTATAAAACACAAAAAAGCATTACTTTAGCATCTTCTTCATGTGGAGTCGAGTTTCTTTAAAATGGATTTAAATATAAATTATTACAATGAATAAAACAACACATATTGGCTTATAATATTATGATCTTACTTACCTAAATGTCACCAACGTAGAGTGTTAGATACAACCGATCAAGATTAAACGAATGGAAGTCACTCACCCCTCCAATTGTTGCACATCTAAATTTATTTGTTCTAGATTATCATAATCCAATATTTTTAAACGAATGGAAGTCACTCGCCCTCCAATTGTTGCACATCTAAATTTATTTGTTCTAAATTATCATAATCCAATATTTTTAACGAGTAACGTAATTGATTAAATATATTTAAATATAATATATTCTGATTTCGTCGATTATTAATGTAAATTGTTCCATAGAGATGAATGAGACTAAACTTTAAGTCTCAAATTGAGCAATTTATGTGCATGAGATAAACTTCAACACAAATAATCGAATATTTGTAATTTATCGCATATACTAATTAAATGAAAAATAAAGCTCCCTGTTATTTTTACACTCCATTGCGTTCGAACAAGCAATGCATCACATAATGCATGTGCAACCTACACTTGACCAATTGATTATGGTGAAATATCAATCATTTAACTTAAAATATCTTAATCTTATTACAACAATGGATATTAAAATATGATTTTGAAGCAATGATATGCAATTCAACTGGATATTAAGACAAATGTACATTTATCACTGGACAGACTACAGATCACTAATTATTTAGATAACCATCCATACTGGATAACATGCAAATGAATGTCATATCAATGTCACTTTTCAAATATAATTGTATGTATTAAATTACATTATTTAGATAACCATCCAAACTTAGACGATTTTTATATGCGAAATCATCGCAAAAAAACCATAGAGTTTAATGGTGAAGTATTGGAAATGATACCGAAAGTAGTATTATAAATTATGTTTTTAGAATATGCTTGAAATTTGTAAAATGTGTCTAATCAATAATGATTAGTTGATGTGTGATGGGTTGATTGATTAAAAAGTATGAAAGAGAACGAGAAAAATAGCGTAGAGTAAATGAATATTGATTGATGATTATGTGAAATGATGAATGTAATGATTGATAGGTAAATATATTGGAGAATGAGAAAGTGAATTTGGAAGATGATGAATTTGGTTGAAAATAGTTTGAAATGTGGATTTTTAAGATTTTTTTATCCAGAATACTGAAAATGGGATTTGAAAACATAAACAAACAAGGCCAGTTATTTTCATTTTCTCCTTTCACATTCTCCAATACCTACTTTTCACTTTACCAAATTACACTCACATTTTTCTTTCTCTCACATCTCCTTCTCAAAATTTGTATTTTCCACAACAATTGTGGTGCTAGAATGGAATCAAATAAATAGTATTAACTTTCATAGGTTTGAGCATATTTTAAGACCCATTATATGAGTATTTTTAGTGCTTTTATTGAGGTTAATTTTTATCATTTTTACTTATAAATATATTTAATCAATATAATCTTATTTATCATTTTATTTGAACTATCACCATAATCATTAGTTTTAACTAACTCAATCATTTTACACATCATCAAATCATCAATCATCAGTTCCTACCATTTTCCGAAAGGGTAGTGATATTTGCACTCCTAAATTTAATAATGGCGCTCCAATCTCCTTTTTGTGTTGACAAGTAGACCAAAATATACTTGTAACATTAGAACACAATTTGCATCAACGGAAAACAAAGTACACCCGAATATATTATTCTTCCTTTTAACTTTACAATCTCATATTTTACTTTGTCGGCAGTTTCATTCTATCTTTTTTGTTACATTCTTTCGGCCTATTTAACTTAGAATATACATATATGAAATAACAAAAAATACATTGTAACATAAATTGACAATCATAACATAGAGTTGGCATCTTGAAATAAAATAAAAAATAATATATATATATATATAATTCAAAATATAGCAAAAGATTATTGTTTATTTATCCTTACAGATCACTTTAGAGATGAATACCGAGTCGAGCCAGTTCGATTAAATGTCCAACTTTCTAATGGGTAGAACTCCAGCCAAAATATACATGATCATAGGCTTGCGAACCAATAAATAAATAATAAAAATTAAATATTTATTACATGTTTAATAAATAACTCTAACTATTTATTTATTGATTTGGGAGCCTACGAGCAGGTACATCTAAGCTACAGTTTGGCTTGTTAAAAAGCTTGAGCTCTAATCGAGCAGGTTCCGCATTGTGCCCCCTCTTAAAATACTCTAGTTGTAAATTTATGTTATAATGTAACTTCGATTACTACATTTGGGTAATTAATTACATCCTTATAAGATTAGGTAGAATAGGTCACAGAAATATCGAAGAATAAAAAGAAAGAATGAAGATACATAATAAAATATGAGATTATAAAGCTAAAAGATAAAAATAGTATATGGGGGTTATATTTTGTTTTATAGTTAATGCAAAGAGTGTTTAAAAATTATAAGGACATTTAGGTCCATTGCTAAATATAAAAAAGGAAATTAGAGTGTCATTATCTTATTTGGGAGTGCAAATATCAATTCCATTTCAAAAATACAATCAAATTTCACATAAAAATAAAAATAAAAATTTATCTTCCCACATATTTTAAGAAATGACGGTTGAAAAATGAAATAAAAACGCATAGCCTTATTAATTCAAGCCGAGCTTTCTCAGTGTTATATTGAATATTTATTTTGGTCCACAAACAACATTTAGAAGAAATAATTTTATCAAAAGGTGTATACCTATACGGCTCCTTATAGACTATAGTACCATACGTGTAATATTATATATATTGGGGGTAGGGGAATGAAAAAATCTATACTAAATCGAGTTCGATGATCTTATTATTTATGTTTCTCACACAATAAATTATATTGTGCGTGATCCTCACAAATATTTATGTGAGAGAGATGAACACAAAATTTATACTCGAATCATTGAATTCGATTTGGCATAAAATTATTCTGGAGCATGGGCCGGTTGCCGTTAAGAGTTAAACGGCGTCAAATACAAGCCCGTTGTAATCGGGTAAGAAACACGCTGGCTGATGTTCGTTGGATTGTTATAGGTTTCGGTTTTGTCTGATATTTTCATGGTAAAAGACAAAAAAGGGTTTGGAATCATTAAAATCAGGTTTAGGTGATTAAAGATGGTTTAGGTGAGAAGGGCAATGCTAAAAGAACGAACAGGTCAAGTTTGGGTGAGGCTGCCTTTAATTTGAAGTGGGCCTCGAAATATGTGCTATTGTGTTTTAGATAAGAATTTTTATTGTTATCGATTTTAATTAAATTGGAGGTGTGGCCTGCAATTTTTTGTATGGCTATTATATTATATATATCTATACTATATACTATTAATAAAGAGTTGGAAACACCGTGTGGGTGTAACTGTAATTAGTTTCAATAAATTTCTCTCTTTTCTCGTACTTTACATTCTCATTTTTGCCTGTTTCTTTCATTTTTGTCTGAGAAAATCGGTTAGATGTGTTAATTATATCGTGAATACCAACCATCATTCAGTATATAACAATATTAGTGAGATTAAAACCTAATACCTCTAATATCTTAGGACCTAATTTCAATAATAAAGATGGGACTTTTCGGCTTTCTCTTTCGTTTCTCTTCTCTCAGATATGACCATTTTATTTTCTTTCTCAACTTCTTCACATGTTCTATCTTTTTTCCTACATCTATTTTAATTAGGGATGATCATGGTTCAATTTTGCGATATTTTTTATTAATTTCAAACTAAATTGCCAAGTGCGGTTTGGTGAAAATAAAATTTGAAATTGCGGTTTTGTCAATCAAAACCGACTATACGGGTGTGGTTCGGTGCGGTTTGATGGTTTCTCAAGTTATTTTATATTTTAAAACTAAATAAACAAGCAATATTTGTCATATTTTTTGTTAAACTAAATGATAAAGAGATAATGATAATTCATAACTGAAAAAACACTTGTGCGAGAAATTTATCAATATTAAACTCTATGAATCAATAAAAAAACACTAGTGTTATTATATATTATTATATAAGAGTATCATACGTTTAGAATAGAAAAGGTATTAGTGTGTCACTTTAAATATCTATTTTACACTAAGTATAAATATAATATGTACATATTTTATTATATATATAAATATATCAAATAGATACACACTCATATATTAGAAAATGTCTTAATATTGCTTGTATGAAAAGTAGGACGAGAAATTTGTATATAAACAAGTATTACAAAAAATGACATGTTGTAATTGTTTGTTTATTAAAGTTTGTGAACTAAAATCTGGAAAAGGATATTGTAAAGTATATTATAAGGTTATAAAGCAATAGGTAATCTAACACGACCTTGCTATTACAAATAATTGTGATAATTAAATAGAACAAATGTCATAAATATTATTTATAATACTTTTTTTGGTCAAAACTCTTCAATTGTCTATTATATTAAATAAAATATAACACTAACATATCATAAATATTATTACTTTAAAAGTATCAAGCACAAATGTTGATTGAACATATTATTAATCAAGTAAAAGATATAATCATATCAATTCAATAACAAATATTAAATAAAACTACAAATAGGAATAGTATTCCGAGTAAAACCTATTAAAAATTCAAATTAAAAAAGAATAATAAGAAATATACATATATATATATATATATATGTGTGTGTGTGTGTGTAGGCGGTGGCGGTGGCGGTGCGATTCTATTTTTTAACACTAATTTTGAAACCAAACCACATAGGGCGGTGTGGTTTTCATTTGAATTTTAAACCATGACATGCTTAGAAAATTGACAAAAATAGTGTGATTCGGTGTTGTGCGGTCGGTTCGTGCGGTTTCTCAAAACCAATGCTCACCTCTAATTTTAACAGTGTGGTTTCTCAAAACCAATGCTCACCCCTAATTTTAATTATAGGGTTCAAATTGTTTTTTCTTTACAAATTTCCCCCAATTTCTTTGCACAAGCATATACAATTACATAACTGAAGATGAGAAATAGTGGTTTATTGATGATTTTGGTATGACAACAACTACATGTAATAATTTGATAAGTGCAAAAATATTATTTCATTTTGACTTTCTCTCCTCGTACATTCTCTATCATCTTTCTTCTCTCATGTTCTCTCTTTTTTTTCTCCAATTTTTCTGCTTACAGTTTACATTAGTTTCTCTATCTTTCTTATTTTTGCTCTCCTCTTACATTTTATTTTCTCTTCAATTTTTTTATTTTTAATTATATCATCGAATGATTGAAGATAGAAGAATTTACAGAAAACACTAAAATAGATCTGTATTTTCAAATCACTCATGGAAAGAATTTTTAATCAAAGTAGTCATCCACCAACTTTTTATTTAAATAATTCCACAAAAGATTTTCTTTTTCTTTTGGACTAACGTACTCACGGTTCTTATATTAAGAATCAATCAATTGTTTATTCTTTCTAGACTTTTATTGTCAATTGGTGTTAGGAATTTCATGTTAGATGTTTTGATGATGACAAGATAGGATTTCATGTTAGACCCCAAAAGAATGTAAGTTTATACTTTCATAGAAAACTTGTATAAGCATTTGAAAGTTTGTTAGTTTGTTAGGCTTGTAATTTTTATCTTTATAGATTTTAGACTAAGTATTTAATACCAAGTCACTGATAGAATTCTGAGTGAGTCTATCAAGGATGAAGTGGAAGATCAACGTCTGAAGTCAAGAGAAGATAAAGATTTGCTTTGAGCGTCTGTCAAACGCTAAGGAATTATTTCAGGAATCTGTTCAAGCGCTACTATTCAAGTGAACAGTAGTCAAGCGTCTTCAGAATAGTGTTACTGTTCAAGCGCCCACTATTCAAGCGCCACTATTCAAAGCGCTTACTATTCAAGCGCCCACTATTCAAGCGCCTACTATTCAAGCGCCCATTATTCAAGCGCCTACTATTCAAGCGCCCACTATTCAAGCGCTACTATTCAAACGCTTACTATTCAAGCGTCCACTATTCAAGCGCTCACTATTCAAACGCTTACTATTCAAGCGACCACTATTCAAGTGAATAGTATTACTGTTCAAGCGATCACTATTCAAGCGAACAGCGTTCAGATTTTCCTGAAGATAAAACCCAAGTTATCAAAGACTGAAATGCAATCACCAACGGATATTTATTTCCAACGGGAAATAAATTCAAAATGCATTAAATGCTTGATAAGTGCATTAAAAGCAAACAAGACAGTATGACTTGTGGACAAGCCACCTTTGTTGACTAGACTGTCAGCTTTTCAGAATTTAAACCTGCTCCTGTCCAATAGGAATCAGCAGAAATTAAGGAATGTCAGAAAAGGGACTATTTGAAGCTCTGTGTGAGAGACACGCGCCTGACTTGTGTCCAACGGACAAATCCCAAAATTCTCTATAAATAGTACCCTTCAGCTATCTCTGTGTGAAACAGTGCGTGAAAAAAAAGACGTAAATGTGAATGAGAGCTGAAAAATAATTTGAGAGAAAAGCTTGTAAACCTCATAGCCAAAATCCTTCAAGCTTCTCAAATACATTCCAGACAGTCACCTGATATCTCAAACATCTTCCAAGAAGAACCCCACACTATTATTGAGATATCCCAAGTTGTTTGAACTTCCCAACATCAAACAAACCTGTTACAATAAACCCTCAACACCTTTCATCTGAGTGAGAAAGATTGTTGACTTCCACAAGCAGTATTTTTGAGTAAGAGAAGCTTGTTGAAGAAAGGTCTTTATTGGAGCTGAAGTCTGTGTGATCAAGGAGCTCAAGGCCATCTTGGAGAAGATCTTTATTGGAGCTGAAATCTGTGTGATCAAGGAGCTCGAGATCGTCTTCACCTCTCTCCCTAATTTGTAGAAGATTCTGTGTGATTCTTTGAGAATCATTTTAGTGGATTTCCTCCGAGTGAAAAGGAGAAGAAGGACGTAGTTGGGATTACACCACCCAACGAACCTTACAAATTATTGTGTCATTTATTTTATTGTCTTATATTATTCACTTCATATTATTCTGAAAAAGACAAGTAAAATTGCAAAGCGACTAATTGGTTAAAACGAACGCTAAGCTATAAAAACATTTCCGCTGTGCTAACCCTGATGAAGTGATTGAAACGTTACCCTACTTTGGTAATCGTTGAAATCATTAAATCTAAGTTATCTTTTCTCAAGCGTTCAAATATTTCAAAATTGATACGAAAAGTTTTGTGAAGTCGAAAAAGACTTCAGGGTCTATTCAACCCCCCCCTTCTAGACCCTTTCGTATGCCACTTGGGACCAACAAGTGGTATCAGAGCGGTTGAAGTTGAAACCTAAGCGTTTCCAAGCGTAACTGCTTGTTCAGATCCTTTCTTTTTTTAAAAAAAAAAAAAAAAATTGTAGTTGCTTTAAATTCTTTTTTCCATGGCATTTGCTAGAGTTCCTAAGTTGACCGAGTCAAATTATGACTCATGGAAGGTCAAAGCGTTTACTTATTTGTGTTCGTGTAATGATGAAATGTGTGATATTATTTCAGATGGTCCGATTCAAATTCTCAAAGTCATCACTAGAGCGCCTGGAGCTACAGAAGCAACACCTGGCGATTATGTAGCGAAACCTAAACATGAATGGTCCCCAGATGAGCGCCGAAGAACTAATTTGGACAATGTTGGGAGGAACGCTCTATATACAGCCATTGGTGACAATGACAACTTATTCAACAAAGTTAAGTCTTGTAAAACGACTAAGGAAATATGGGATAAGTTGGCTATAATATGTGGTGGCTCAGCACAAATTAAGGAAAACAAGCTTTCTATTGCCAAGGAAAGATTTAATGGTTTTAAGATGCAGCCCAATGAGACGCTAGAACAATTAGACGCGAGATTCACTTCGCTCATTACAGAGTTAGCGTCACTAGGCATGGAATTGACCAACAAGGAAATGGTCAACAAGATATTCAGAAGTCTTCCCAGTAGATTTTTGATGAAGACAACTGCCATGAGAGAATCACAGATGTTGGAGATTCTAACTCCAGAGCATGTGTTTTCGGAGCTAAGGACTTTTGAATTCGAATTGGGTGCAATCAACGACAAGTCGACTTCAGTGACTGAATCCGGAGCTTTAAGCGCCAACATTAAAAACAAGGGAAAATCAGTCAGTGAGGCGGAAGCGACAGAATCGAGTGAAGAAAAGGAAATGAACTTATTGGTCAAGAAATTCAAGAAATTTCTAAGATATGAAAAGAGAAAATCCTGTTCTTCATTCCAAGACGAGGTATGAATGATTTAAACGCTTAATCATTATGCATCATATTTTCATTAGACATATAATGTAGGGGGAATTCACTTTATTATTTTGTCTAAAAGCGTTTTCAAAATTGTTACAAGTTATCAAATTTAGGGGGAACCTCAAAATTGTACTTGTACATATGTATAAGCGTCAATGATAAAAAAAAAAAAAAAAAAAAACTGTTTTCATATGCATCGGTCATCAACGCTTATCGTTATTTGTGCATGATATGTTGGACGCTCAAACATAAAAAGATTTAATTTCAAGCGTCAACATAAATCTTACAACAAGTGATATCATTTTAACAAGTAGTATATGTTAAGCGTTGAACATATTCCCTTTAACACTTAATATAAACTTTTATAAAATTCATGCATAATTTAAAATATATATATATATAAATTAATAATTACGAGAGAACTAGAGGCCAAACATTGTTGGTTGTTGATTTACCACCAAGTGGTATCAATGGTGGTGGAAATCTCTAGAGAATTTTTTCACTGTCCGTCCAGACGTGGATGTGACTGTGGAATTCACTAGAAGATATTATTTTTCTTTCACTGTCCGTCTAGACGTGGATGTGACTGTGGACGCTGAACGGTCGATAGAAGTGGCCGAGTTTTTCCCCACACCAACTGGTCCTCCTCTTCTAGTATGTATCACTTGAACTGCAGCCTTCCCTTGATGATGCCAAGAAGGGGGAAGAAGAGAAAGAAAATGCAGTTTAAGGAGACCAAAAGGAAAAAGCCTTTTTGAAAAGGAAGAAAGAGAAAGAAAAAGCTTTCTAAAAAGAAGAGAAAGAAAAGCTTTTTAAAAAGAAAGAAAGGAAAAGAAAAAGAAGGCAATCATTGTTTCAGTATAAATCATATACGTTTTCAATTCTATATATATGAATGAATGATTTATTGCTGAAACATCTTGTTGAAGCTAATCTAACATTAGCTAATTTATCTAACTTTCCAAACGCTAACTTATTTTATTTTGGGCTTTTCTTTGAACTCTTAAACTATAAAAGAGTTATAAGAGTTAAGGTCTTGACATCATCAAAAAGGGGGAAATTGTTAGGAATTTCATGTTAGATGTTTTGATGATGACAAGATAGGATTTCATGTTAGACCCCAAAAGAATGTAAGTTTATACTTTCATAGAAAACTTGTATAAGCATTTGAAAGTTTGTTAGTTTGTTAGGCTTGTAATTTTTATCTTTATAGATTTTAGACTAAGTATTTAATACCAAGTCACTGATAGAATTGAGTGAGTCTATCAAGGATGAAGTGGAAGATCAACGTCTGAAGTCAAGAGAAGATAAAGATTTGCTTTGAGCGTCTGTCAAACGCTAAGGAATTATTTCAGGAATCTGTTCAAGCGCTACTATTCAAGTGAACAGTAGTCAAGCGTCTTCAGAATAGTGTTACTGTTCAAGCGCCCACTATTCAAGCGCCACTATTCAAAGCGCTTACTATTCAAGCGCCCACTATTCAAGCGCCTACTATTCAAGCGCCCATTATTCAAGCGCCTACTATTCAAGCGCCCACTATTCAAGCGCTACTATTCAAACGCTTACTATTCAAGCGTCCACTATTCAAGCGCTCACTATTCAAACGCTTACTATTCAAGCGACCACTATTCAAGTGAATAGTATTACTGTTCAAGCGATCACTATTCAAGCGAACAGCGTTCAGATTTTCCTGAAGATAAAACCCAAGTTATCAAAGACTGAAATGCAATCACCAACGGATATTTATTTTCAACGGGAAATAAATTCAAAATGCATTAAATGCTTGATAAGTGCATTAAAAGCAAACAAGACAGTATGACTTGTGGACAAGCCACCTTTGTTGACTAGACTGTCAGCTTTTCAGAATTTAAACCTGCTCCTGTCCAATAGGAATCAGCAGAAATTAAGGAATGTCAGAAAAGGGACTATTTGAAGCTCTGTGTGAGAGACACGCGCCTGACTTGTGTCCAACGGACAAATCCCAAAATTCTCTATAAATAGTACCCTTCAGCTATCTCTGTGTGAAACAGTGCGTGAAAAAAAAGACGTAAATGTGAATGAGAGCTGAAAAATAATTTGAGAGAAAAGCTTGTAAACCTCATAGCCAAAATCCTTCAAGCTTCTCAAATACATTCCAGACAGTCACCTGATATCTCAAACATCTTCCAAGAAGAACCCCACACTATTATTGAGATATCCCAAGTTGTTTGAACTTCCCAACATCAAACAAACCTGTTACAATAAACCCTCAACACCTTTCATCTGAGTGAGAAAGATTGTTGACTTCCACAAGCAGTATTTTTGAGTAAGAGAAGCTTGTTGAAGAAAGGTCTTTATTGGAGCTGAAGTCTGTGTGATCAAGGAGCTCAAGGCCATCTTGGAGAAGATCTTCATTGGAGCTGAAATCTGTGTGATCAAGGAGCTCGAGATCGTCTTCACCTCTCTCCCTAATTTGTAGAAGATTCTGTGTGATTCTTTGAGAATCATTTTAGTGGATTTCCTCCGAGTGAAAAGGAGAAGAAGGACGTAGTTGGGATTACACCACCCAACGAACCTTACAAATTATTGTGTCATTTATTTTATTGTCTTATATTATTCACTTCATATTATTCTGAAAAAGACAAGTAAAATTGCAAAGCGACTAATTGGTTAAAACGAACGCTAAGCTATAAAAACATTTCCGCTGTGCTAACCCTGATGAAGTGATTGAAACGTTACCCTACTTTGGTAATCGTTGAAATCATTAAATCTAAGTTATCTTTTCTCAAGCGTTCAAATATTTCAAAATTGATACGAAAAGTTTTGTGAAGTCGAAAAAGACTTCAGGGTCTATTCAACCCCCCCTTCTAGACCCTTTCGTATGCCACTTGGGACCAACAATTGGTGATAAGAATTTTAATTTTTTAATACTTAGTATTATAATAGTTTATTCTATTATTTTATTTTAACATGTTAATGAATTTAATAGTAATTTTATTATAAGTTAAAAGATACAAAATTGTGAAAATATAAAACTAAAATAGTTTTTGATACAAATTATCAACTAAAACTATTGAATATAATTTTTTTTAATAAAAAGCAATCGGTTAATTCTTGATTTAAAGAGGTAAGGTAATTGAGTTAAAGAATTATTAACCCTAAATTTTGAAATTTTTTTAAAAAATTAATGAAATAAATATTTTTGATTGAAAAATATTATCATTTATTTTTGGGATATAAATATTTACTTTAAAAAGGCTTGAATAGTTTTCTCTCCATAATATGACTATTAATGACAAATGAAATTTAATTATCATGCAAGGACACTTTAAACACAAATTGGTTTGTTTAAACTTCTATGCATTGTAATATATACATATATATATATATATGTATATATATAAATGAAGATTAGATCAGGTGAAATTCTTAATTGTTACCCCAACAAAGGTGACTAATTGACACAAAATGCCCATTTTCGCCAAAAAATTGTTGGGTAACTTGATCACCATATATTGTAGTATTGTACCACCTAAGACCTGTTAGTTTAGTGGTATTCACCTCTCATTTTATGTGAGACGTCCTAGGTTCGAATCCGTGGTGTCACAAGTTGTAGATCTCCCTTCATTTATGGAGGTAGATAGAATCTTTATAGCTCATGATTATAACTATCAATCCGGGTTTGTCGGGCTAAATATATAGGGTATCCCCCTTCTTGAATTACTAAAAAAGAAGGTATTGTACCATGCATCAATACACTAAAAAGTCAAGCATTATAAATCGGCTACCACTAACTTATAATACCTTTTGGGACATCCAAGTTTTTAGGCTCATTCGATGCTACACACTTTGGTTGTACCAAACTCTTCCCAGATCTTGACACGTGGCGCCTATTAATTACAGACTTTGCATTTTGGTCCTCAAACTCTTGAGGGAAGTAACCTTTAGTCCCTCAACTTTTGAGTTAGAGATAGTTTTGGTCCTATAATGGCGAAATTAATTCCTAAAACAAGATCTAAATCAATCAGGCCCAACATGCTTTCGAAAAATATTAAGGTTTCATAAATTTATACCTTTAGTTGCCCGCCTTATCACTGGATATTCCGAGTCCTCGTTTATACGGATTGGATCCAACCACACAACCGCAGCAGATGGTTCGCAGGCACTCGGCTCCTTCAGCAATACATAACATAGCCCAATTTTGTTTCCTATCTTTGGGCGTAAAATGTACTTCAGAATAAAAGATTAATAAACTTTGGAAGACAAAGGTTGAACAAAAGCCTTAAACTTTTATTCATGAAATAAAATTATTATTACATATATATATATATATTCTACGCCGCTATTGGAGGACAAAACTAGTTAGCCTCTCATGTAAGAGAGATGACTGTACTCTTTGGGGAAATCCCCATACACTCAGAATGAAAAATTAAAAATATTACAGAATCTTTTTTCTTTCTAAGCTCCTGAATTTTTGAAGAGTAGGAGAGGAATGAATGATGCCTTCCTTCTGCTTCTTCCTTTGCTTTTTATAGGCCTTTTTCGGACGTCAACCGCAGATTTCAAAATAATTTGTTGCTGATGTCATTGCGTGCGTTATCATTGCACAGTGCTTTGTCGGCTTATTTTCTCTAGCCGCCCTACGTTAGCACCTTCGTCCTTTTGTCGGTTACTGTTGGTTTACCCCGACTTTTTAACCTGCTTTAGTCAACAACTACTTTTGGCTTTGTCGGCCATCTGTCTGCTTTTGATAATTGTCTTCTGACGTCATTGCATGCGTCAGTTCCTTGTTGAAAGATTACAATAATGCCCTTTATCGGACAAAATACTTGATTACAATTTTAAACTAATTATTATATTTTGGAATTGTAAGTTTATTGATACTAAACTAGACTCGTTTTTGTTTTTTGTTACATCTTGTAGTTTTTACTGAGGTTTGTGAAAACCCCTCGGGTTGTTAGGTTTTTATCAATAAAACGCAGCGGAAAATAAATAATCCCAAGTGGTTCATCTCGATTTCGCATATTCAAATCGTGTTAAGAATTCATGTACCTTTCTTCTAGTATGTTGAATTCCGAACCAGCTTTCAAGATCCTTGTCTGAACAGCAAACTTGCTACTGTCTCTAAATCACCATGCCGAAATCAAAGCAAAAAATGGCCTTCTTCTTCCTCCTAAAGGACGGCTAGAGAGAGAGAGAGAGAGAGAGAGAGAGAGAGAGAGAGGGAGAGAGAGAGAGAGTTTGGAGTGTTTGACTTAGAGAGAAAGTTATAAAAATGGCTTCTCATTATTTTTCACTAAGTAGTATATTTATACTACTTTAGAAAAACAATAACCTAGTTGACTAGTGGACTCCCACTTTGGGCGTTTATGAAGCCCTAGGTTTAGTCAATTTCTAATCGTTTAATTATTTATTTTAATTAATATTATTTATTCAATAAATAATTAATCAAATAATTAACTAAATCCATGTTAACTCTATAATTAATTTTTCTAAAGAAATTAATTAACATGTTAACTTAATTAATTAATAAAATCATCTAATGACTAATTAATTAATTAATTGCGATATCTAATATCAAAAATTCTCTCAAGTCAATTCCATGATTTTTCCTTTTGCAATTCCTTTAAGCACAACTCTTTAGATTTATCTCAAAAGGCAATTGAGAGGAAACCAAATGGATGTGGGCAATATCTAGCCAGTCCCGTGGCCCACATCGTATCCCAATTGAGAACAAATGAATAGGATCATTCTAAACCTTTTACGCTGTGAATACCGTACTAGTATAAACCTTTTATTCACATATCCCAGTCAAATGAGAGTCATGGTTTAGTCAAACTCACTAAACTTGACCATATGCTTCGTTCATAATGAATCAAGATCATCGAGTATACTTTCATATCTAACATGAATATCTCTAATTCTTTGGCCAAAGTCTTTTGACCTTATTCATTCATGATTGCATAGGATATTTAGCTCATCCACTTATGAGAGAATAAATCCCATTTTGCTAATTAGTTAAGACTGCTACTTGCCCATCAAGCCGCACTTCGAGGTCGACCCCACCAACGGGTGAATTGGATCTAACTACTCTAATGACAGACTTAATGTCACAAGTACATCTTCAACATGATTCCTCAGGTCTAAGGTTCACGCGTACCTATCACAACTTATCAGTTTTGTCATTGACTGTCAGTGAGTGAAAACTCATATGATAAAATCGATGCGAGTCGTGTTCGAACACATCAGTCTAACTGAGGTGTCTATGACATAAGTTTCCACTACCATTTACATAGTGTTCGACTGACACTTTCTTTGTCAAAACTTATATCATACAAGTCTTTATCTAGTATTGATGTCCAGTCAATACTTTCTTTGACTTGCGAACCAATTTTAGATAATAAGGATCAAACTTTTCTAGTGCCATTCTCCCTAACCCATAGGGAGTAGAAGGTTTGCCTTATTATCAAGGAGTTTACCCTGTTCATTAACACCTTACAAATGCCTATAAGAAAACAACAAGAACATGCTTTTTTATTATGAAAATATATTATTTAGTTATAAATCAATGCCCTATAAATCTATCCTCTTTATAGCATTTGAGGGCATACACACTAATATGGGTAGGCTGGTCTTTTACCCTTCTCCTATCCGGGTTTCTTTTTTGTTACCCTAAATCGTGTGCCGAACAAGGGTTTTTCTTGTGTTTCACAACTGAGGCATACATGATTATGCCATTGATCAACATGCATCATATTACATGCTTTCTTCCTTGTATTCTCAGTTGCAGGTAACTTGTTCTTCCAGATGAGCGTTCATTTATGTTCGAACAATTTTTTTGCAAACTCTTTTCCTGTCATATACACTACTACAGAAATGATCTATTACAGCGGTTTTTTTTGGCCAATTACAGCGGTTTACAGCGGTTTTAACCGCTGTAATAGGTACCGCTGTAATTGGTTCAGGCCAATTACAGCGGTTAAAAACCGCTGTAATAGGCACCTATTACAGTGGTTATACAAATAACCGCTATTTTAAAAAAAAAAAAATTTTCCGGGGCCTATTACAGCGGTTTTTTCCAAAACCGCTGTAATAGGCCCCGGAAAAATTTTTAAATTTTTTTTGACTGTGTCGGAATGATACGAAATTCGCACGGTCATAACGAAACGGCATTCCGAACAAAACACAAGGCATAGCCTTGTGCTCTCGTGATTTTAGCCATTCGAGATCGTTTAAGGCCTCAAATTTGCGTTTTATATTTTCGTAATAAAACTCAAATTTGAGGCCTTAAACGATCTCAAATGGCTAAAATTCCGAGATCGCATGATAGTGTCATGCGTTTTGTTTAGAATACTGTTTCGCTATGACTATACGAATTTCGAGTCATTTCAATACCGCAAAATTTCAACCGAGAAATATTTTCGTAAATACACAAATATACATACACAAATATACATACACCCATCCACACATACACAAATATACATACACCCATCCTCACATACACAAATATACATACACCCATCCACACATACACAAATATACATACACCCATCCACACATACACAAATATACATACACCCATGAACATATACACAAATATACATACACCCATGAACATATACCCAAATATACATACACCCATCCACATATACACAAATATACATACACCCATCAATATATACGCAATATACACAAACCCATCCACATATACACAAATATACATACACCCGCACATACACAAATATACACATATACACAAAATAAATACACACACACATACACAAATATACATACACCCACACATATACACATATACAAATATAGATATATATATATATATATATATATATATATAGGGAAGAAGAGAGAAAGAGAAGAAGCTTACTATCGTCGTGGTGGTGGCGGCGGCGGTAAGTGGTGGTGGCGGTGGTGCCGGTAAGTGGTGGTGATGTCGAGCTTTTTTGGGGACGGGGGGATCGAGAGAGAGAGAGAGACCGAGAATAGAGAGAGAGAGAAGCTGAAATGGGTTTTAAATTTTGAGAGTGGGAGAGAGAAGCGGGAAGATAAAAATATTTTGAATTTTTTCGTACATGGCCTATTACAGCGGTTTTTTTAAAAACCCCTGTAATAGGTATACACTATTACAGCGATTTTTTTAAAAACCCCTGTAATAGGTTTAAATTTTTTTTTTTTTTAGCTGCCTTTTACAGCGGTTCAGTAGTGAACCGCTGTAATAGACCTGGCACCTATTACAGCGGTTCATGAAAGAACCGCTGTAATAGGTGTCGCGTATTACCTATTACAGCGGTTCATGAAAGAACCGCTGTAATAGGTGTCGCGTATTACCTATTACAGCGGTTCTTTTACGAACCGCTGTAATAGCCCCCTCCGTTCAGCGGTTTTTTGAAAAACCGCTGTAATTGGGGCGCTGTAATAGGCTCTTTTTGTAGTAGTGATAATTGAGTAAAAATGATCCATTTATTTTATTTGAAGAAATTTTAAATGGATACTTGACTTTGTCCATCTGGTGAGATAGACCCAAAATCCCCAAGCCCTTCTAGTAGAAATCTCGTCTTCGCTGATAGAGATTACCAAAGGTGCTTCTTCCTTAACGACCTTCACTCAGTTATAGGCTGCCATGTTTGGTCTCTGTAGTTTGATAAAATGGAAAGCCAGATGAGACCCTTTTCCTGTGATGTCTGGAGCTGTTGAAATGAACTTTAGCTCCGCAATATCTCATCTTTTGAGGTGCAAATTATTTTGCCATGAATCATACACGGCTGTGCTAATCCATTTCGGAAGTTTGGAGATTTTCAGGAAACTTGGTGACATAATATGGATTGAGGCGAGTGCCCCAAAATCATACCATTCTCGGACCTCTTTTGGGTTTGACCCCTCGAGCATCCAAACTCTGGGATATCTCCCTGATGTTTCAATCAAAGTCCTACTTGGATTTATGTCCTTTCTTGAGACTAGTTTCTCTTATAATCGCTGGCATACCTGCCATGGTAAATTAATCTCGTTAGTATTAACTTTAGAAGTGTCTATCTGTGGCCTAAGGTTAATCTCTCCCTCTTTTTCCCTAGAGGTGCTGGGTTATCTTGAAACAATTGGAGCTTGCACTTTCGATTGTTCAACAATTTCCTTTTTACCAGAGTTTGGTATAGGACTTGTGCAAGTAGTATTTGAATCTACTGCTCCGGGTATAGAGCCCCGTTCTCTAAACACAGGTTTCGAGTCTTGCTCTCGTAATTCTCGAGTCATCATTGAGGATGATGCCTTTCGAATTGGTTCTTGTACGGTATCCCATAACAACGCCATGGCATACATGGTTCCCCTAATTGTGTTCTGGACTGTGTCCAAATCAACTCGTTGTACATGGCTAGCTGCATCAGCATTAACTGATAGCTATCCAAACCTTTTATCAAGCTCCTCTAGGTTTTCCCTGAGATGCCTGTATCTTGCGAGGATGGAATTTGCTTCAGATGCTTCCATCTCTTGTTAGGAAATCTGCAAGAACATTCTCATGAAATTTCACAATAATGATGTCAAAGCAATAATATTGACACTCAGCTTGCCATCTAATAATACATGCCTTTTCAATCTTTGATTCAAGTTTATTTTCTTAAAAAGCTTTGACATTCGTATTATCAACTTTTAAAGTGAATTCTTTGGCTAATAAAAATAAAGCATTTTTTGAATGCCTTTTAGACCGCATAGAATTCTTTCTCGTTTATATGCCAAAGTTTGGCTTATTGTTCAGTGAACAATCCTCCAGTATATCTACAAGGTTCTTCTCTTGTAGTTGTCCTTTTCATGAGCACTGCTGCCCACCTATAATCATTGGCATCTGTATAGACTACCAAATCATAGCTATTTTGTGTTATTGCGAGTTTAGGCAAGTTGTTGCAAACTTGTTTTAACTCACGAACCCTTTGAGTGTGAATTTCTTCCCACTTCCCTTTTTAACTTTCGGTTTCTTTTAAAAGTGGCCGAAAATCTTTTCTGTATCTTGCAAGGTCTTTGATGAAGATTCTTGCAAAGTTAATAACTCCCAAGAAACTTTGTAGCAGTTTCTTATCTTTTAGAATATCAGGAAAATTGCGGATTTTTTCCACAATATGTTCTTAAAGTTCAATACATGTCTCATCAATAAGGACACCAAGAAATTCTATCCTATGAATTCTAATTATGCCTTTTTTTTTTCAGATAACACTATTCCTTCTTTAAAGCATTCATCAGAAAATTTCTCAAGATTTTTAATATGTTCATTCATATTTTTTGATGCAATCAGGATGTCGTCTATATAGACAAACATAAATTCAAAATAATCTTTAAATAGATTATCCATTTTCCTTTGGTATATCTGGGGTGCATTTGCAAGACCAATTGGAAGTACATTCTAGATATACTGTCCTTGTGGAGTGGAGAATGCAGTATATTTTCTTAACTCATTTTCCATCTTAATTTGATAAAATCCAGATTTACAATCGAACTTAGAAAACACTTTAGTATTTTTAACACAATCAATTAGGTGTTCTCTACTCGGGATGTAGTAACCATCAAATTCGAGTATCTTATTAATACCTTGAGAGTTGATTACTAATCGGGTTTTTCCTCTTTTTACTTCACCATGGTTTCTTACCAAAAACCCAGGGCTACTGTAAGAATAGACTCCAGGTTCAATGAGTTTAAGATTGATATGCTCTTTAATTATTTTTTGCATATCTTTCTTATCCACCATATTCATTTGGATTGGCTTGTATCGAACATACTCATACTTACATTGTTCTTTTACCTTTAGAGTAACTTTGATCTTGTTTCTTTCCCACCATGCCAAAGGATTCTCATTGAAATTCCTTTGGATTGATCTTTTGATATGTTCGAGAGAAAGCTTACTTTTTTCATCCATATCAAAGAAGTACTTCTTTTCTTATAAAGCATTTTTAAGAAAGTTAATTCCTTCTTCATCAACAAGTTTAGTTCCTTCTTCAGAAACTATACAATATCCCTGTTGTCTGAAAGACAAAAGAGCCTTACCAAATTTTCTTTTATCCTGCATTTTAGGATGGGTTAATTTGGCTTCATCAAAATCACCACATTTGCTACAAAAATTTATAGGCATAATCCGGTTAAAAGCCTTTTGACACGCTAGAAGCTAACGTGCTTGGTAGCAAGTATACTAGTCGTGTAGTAATAAAAATGGACAAAATAAGTCTGGGTTGTCGAACCACGGAGACTTGGATTTTTAGCTTATGATTTCAAATAAACGTAAAGACGAATTAACGGAAATTAAGAGTAAAACAAGTAAGCAAACAAAGAGCAAAAGAAATAAGAACAAGCAACAGATTGAAACTCAAGCGTGAGAACCAGACTAAGGCACATGTAAGACTTGATTTGATCCTTATCCGCACAAAGACTCTTGTTGAATTATTAGACCTAGTTGCTATGGTGAAAACTCCTAAGGTAAAGAATACCCGATGTCTCGCGATATGCTCGTACACTTAAGCGGCGGTTTCCTAAGTATGTCTACCCGGAAATCTAACCTCTAAGCATGCATTGAGGAACTAGAGTTTACTCGATTAGAATCGAACGACTTCACCCGGGAGTCTTTACCTATGTCTAGGGCAACTCCTATTTGAATGGTGATGTTATGAATTCCTTGCACCCTAACTTAACTCTTTCTCAAGATGCTAAACTAGGCAATTTATAATACATATGGTGATCAATCACATGTAAGGAATATAAACACAAATTCATAACACATAGCAACAAAGGAATTAATTCAACAATTATCAATAATACGAATAATTCACAAATCAATTCTTACAAGGCCCTAGCCATATGAATTTAGCCCATAACTATCAACATAGCAGAATTCAACATGTTCTTATACATAAATGTAAACATCAAATGCAATGAACAATGAAAGAAACTCCCTATAAGGTTGAATGGCAATAGATCTTTTAATGTAGCTTCAATCCTTGGCTCTTACCCTCTTCTTGCTCTTCAAGATCAGTGATAATGGCCCAAAACCCCAGAAAATGCTCCCAATTCCCAAGATTCAGAACCCTCAAAATGAATTGAAAAATCCTATTTATAGTTTCAAAATTCTGTTATCGCGGCGCTTGGGCGCGCGTTGATCATGTGGCGTGTCTTTCTTGGGGCAAAAGTTCCGGGGAGCGCAGGCGCGGAAAATGGGGCGCCCAGGCGCGCGATATGTGGCGCCTAGGCGTGGCAGTTCAAGCGCCTAGGCGCGGAAGTGCGAAGCTTTGATTTTGTTTGCTGGGTCACGCCTGGGCAGGAGAAAAATGGCGCCTAGGCGCCTCAGTGCGTAGCCTTGAGCAGAGTTGGGTAAATGAGTCGTCTTTTTGCCCTTTTCTTCGTCCATCGTCGCCTACTACCTGAAAGCACTTTACACACATATTAAACGCACGAGTGGAACAAAATAAACTATATATGGGCCTGAATTGTCATTGAAAGGACCTAAAAACTTATGTAAAAACGACTCCTATCAATCCCCCCACACTTATCAGTTGCTCGTCCTCGAGCAAGAAAAAGCACAAGATACGAACTCATCATCAACCACAGGGAAAAAAAAAAACAAGAAACTACCTCACTCACTTTCGTGGAGTAAACGGTTGCATTTAGCGGATGCAACAAGCCTTTGAACCCTTGAGTTACCTCAAAGGACGAGTTATAGTCTCGTGAGGGTTTGCAGACGATATACCCACAAAATCGAAAGATTTTTAGCCCCGATCACTCAACGTAAATTACAATGATTAATAGCACACAATGGTATGAATTCATCTGTTTAAGCTCAAATTACAAATATATACACATCACACACTTGCTCATGTTACGCCTTAACATCGAAAAGATCATCCTAAGGGTATAGTGTAATAAATCTCAAGTATTATAGTCGAGTGGCATTCTTACCACTTTTCAAGCATTAACCCCATATTTATCAACTTTTGATTATTCACATGGTACGAGAATTGAATACAACTTCATAGCCACTTAAAAATTCATCACTTCATTCCACTTTCGGCTTTAACTTATGCACTTTCAACTCGAAACATTAGAGGCTAGACCATGTGCAACGTTCGATCCTCTTAGGCTTTCTATGACACTCTTATAACGAGCTTTAGGCCAATAACTCCCAAACCAGACGGCTTTAGGGTATCAAGTGTGGAGACACTCCTAAGGGCTTAATCGCTCGAGTGTCAAAGGCTACAAAATCAAACTAGGTCCTTATTCACTTAACACTTGCATTGGCTTGAGCTTAGCTCAAATTAGCATAATAGTACAGTATTCTAGGCATGGTGCTCTTTGCCCCCAGTATCTATTAAGCCTGACTTTTGCAGTCATACCAATGTTCAACCTCCTTTTATTATTATTAAGCATACGAAGTTAACGTTCTCAACTCATAACACATGTGAAAATTCTAAGTTGATATTTTCGGGATCAAGCCTTTAAGTGTTTCAAAATGGTTGTCCACTCAACTCCTCTACCCTCGATTTATGTGCATATGTGAATCATCTTAAGGTCAATCTAGTCTAGTTAGGGTTCCACAAGCAAGGAACGATGTGTATAGCCATTAAAAACCAAATTGATAGAGAAAACATACCATGTATTCAAATTAACCATGCTCAATGCCTCAAGTGAAGGGTTGAAATTCTATCCAAAAAAATAAATAAATTAAAATTGCACACATTTCACATGTAGAGGTACAGCACCCCCCAAACTTGGACCGAAATATGTAAAACATGAATAAACATGACTATAATGGATCTAGTATACCCCCCCCCAAACTTATCATGAACATTGTCCCCAATGCTCGAAAAAGAGAAGGGCAAAGTACACGTCACCATAGGGGTGCTGAAAAGCAGACCCGAGTCCTCGAATGCAAATGTGTCCAAGAGAGCAATGAATGCAACAACTACACCTTAAACGATGCTAGCCAGACAAAACATTAAGTAATGGATAGAAGTGAGAAACGAAACACAACCAACAACAAAACACAAGACAACTAAAACAAACATGCATCTACTAATAAAAAAAAAATGGAAGAAACGGAAATGAAATGACAAAGAAAAAAAAAAAAACTTACAAACTTGGGTTGCCTCCCAAGAAGCGCTTGTTTATAGTCATTAGCTTGACTTTTGTGCTTTAAGGTTCAAATAGGTGGCCCATTTAGAACAACAATATCCTTGCCATTCCTCCTTTTCTTCTTATATCCCACTTGCCTCCACTCATATTGCGGTGTTTTGCGATAAGCCCTTTGTGTCGGATTTGTCTTATCGATTGCACGAACACGTAGATGTGGTGGAATGTACTTCATGCAAAAATCATCTTTTCTCACCTTGCCTTGTTGCTCATTGGGTACCTCATCCTCCACCATAAGAGTGCCCTTAGTCTTACCAAGTGTGCATTGCTCATCAAACAAAAGGTGAATAGCATCGACATATAAACAAGTAAGATCAGCCATAGGCGGTTGCATGTCATGACAAACATCAAATATCACCTTTTTATCACCCACCTTCAATGTCAAACTACCCTTTCCCATGTCGAGCTTGGCGTTGCTAGTGGCTAGGAAGGGTCTTCCTAGAATCAAGGGGACATCAATGTCACTATCCATTTCGAGAACCACGAAGTCGACCGGATAGAAGAACTTGTCAATTTGTACAATGACATCCTCGATAATGCCCTTTAGTTTCTTGATAGAGCGATCCGCCAATTGCACGGACATGGATGTTGGCGTAAGATCTCTAAGGCCTAGCTTCTTAAAAATAGAGTAGGGAAGAAGGTTGATACTTGCTCCCGAATCACAAAGAACTTTGTCGAACTTGAGATGGCCAATAGTGCACGGTATTGCGAGACTCCCGGGATCTTTGAGTTTAGTTGGCAATTTATTGAGCAAGACGACGGAACATTCCTCAGTGAGACACACCGTCTCCTTTTCCTCCCACTTCTGTTTGTTAGATAGTATGTCTTTGAAGAACTTCACATAATTCGGCATTTGGAGAATGGCATCAATAAATGGAATGTTAATCCTCACCTCACGAAGGATTGCCAAAATCCGAAGAAAGCTCGGATCCATCTCCTTCTGCTTCTTTTTGTGTGCATTTGGGAAGGGGAGACGAATCTCGATAGGATGAGAAGGCGTCGGAGTGGAAGAATCAAAACCGGGTGAAACAGGAGGCGACGCCTGGGCGTGCATATTGGCGCCTAGGCGCGGATCTGGTGGCGCCTGGGCGTGCATTATAGGGCGCTCGGGCGCGGAACTGCGAAGTGATTCGTCCTGCAGAGGTGAAGAGGCGCCGTCTGATGGGCACCTAGGCGTGGTACTGCGAAACTCCTGTTCAGAGCAGGGGAGATCTGGCACCTGGGCGTGCAACATAGGGCGCTCAGGCGCGGGACTACTGGCAGTTTCACTCTCTAATTGTTTTCCACTTCTCAAGGTTATGGCATTGCATTGAGCCTTCGGGTTTTTCTCCGTGTCACTTGGTAGAGTCCCCGGGGCTCTACCATTCAGGTGGCATTGGAAATTTGACCCACTTGGGTTCGCAAGTCCTTCAGTTCTATAAACATGTCCTTCATCATACCCCGAAGTTCATTGAATGACGTATCGGACTTCTTCATGTGAGCATCGAGTCTCTCATCGGTTGTGAGAGGTCACATTTGCACTTGACCTTGACCTTGTCCATTGAAGTTGCCTTGCCTCGGGGGTGGGTTATTGAAAGGTGGTCGTGGAGCTTGATAGGTCCCCGGTTGTGCGTTTTGTGCGGGGTTGGGTCTTTTTGGAAAATTCTCGGGTACATGAAAGTTCACCCGAGGTTGATTTTGATTCCCCACATAATTGACGTTGCCAACCTCCGGTTCCAAGGCTACTACTCCCTCAACTACTTCCTCAATACAAGCAACCTTTTTAGAGGACGAGGCCTCTTCATCGTCGGGGTAAAGCTCGTCTTCTCGGGCCAACTGTTCTATTTTGTCCCATACAATTTGACAGTCTAACCCAAGGAGATCTTCTCCCGCACCCGCGTTGAGTCTATTCCAAATACGTGACCGAACCCCATCATAGAAATGGAGTACTTGTTCATTCAACGCAAAATTATGATAGGGGCATTTTCGGAGCATGCCCTTATATCTAGCCCAAGTCTCGGCTAAAGACTCATTGCTCCTTTGCCTAAACCCTTTTATATTACTCCGGAGCTCATTGATTTTGGAGGGTGGAAAGAATTTATTTAAAAAGGCATCGACCAACTCACCCCATGTCGTAATAGATTGCGGAGGTAAGGATTTGTACCATGTTGTCGCCCGATCCTTTAATGAGAAATGGAAGACTCTTAGGCGAATCGCATCAAGATCCCGTGGGTGATATTGAATGGTCACAAGAGCATCGTCTATAGTCTCTAAATGAGCGTGAGGTGATTCGTCCGGTTCTCCATAGAAAGGTTCTCCTTGCACCATACTAAAGATGTGAGCCGGAATGTGGTAGTTTGGTGCGAAGAAATTAGGCAAGACTACGGGCCCCGGAATGGTATGGACCCTAGGTGGTAAGCTACCCCGAACCAATGGTAATTGTTGAGGAGGTGCCGCTTGCATTGCTTTTAGAACACCTTGTAACCACTCCCTGTTTTCCGGTAAATTCATATCGGGAAAATTTCCATTCGGGTTTTGGTTGAGATTATTGGCCATTTCCCTTGTTCGCCTACTAGCCCGAAGAACTCGTTCAATTTCGGGCTCCAACTCGTATAGAGGCTCGTTTGAGGAGCGGGTCATGCACCACACAAGAACCTAACAATTAAACACAAAAAACGAAATTAGACTTAACACGAAAATAAAAGAAAAGCAAGAAGTAAAGAAAAGACTAATAATTATGAAAACGTAAAAGAAAACAAAAGCAAAATGAAAATCAAAAACTCAAAATAAACAAGTCCCCGACAACGGCGCCAAAAACTTGACACGCTAGAAGCTAACGTGCTTGGTAGCAAGTATACTAGTCGTGTAGTAATAAAAATGGTTGAGATTATCACCTTTTCTCGCAGCAAAACCTGTATCTCACTACCACAATTAGTAGTAAAAATGAAAAAATTCTTGTGGTTATCTTGCACATATTTTGCAAAAGTCTGGATAAAATTACTACCGAGCAAAATATCTGCTCTTGTATCATGAAAGTAAATAGGTGGCATTTTTACTTAAACCAGGGTGTACCAAATGACCCTCCAATAATTGATTTGTGCCTCTCTTATACCTTTATTAAGTATTAGGATCTTTTGAGAAAAATCCCTTCCTGCAATAATAGGTAAAGATTCCATGGCATTGCTAGGGAAAACATCGAGTTTTGCTGTACAAATTCCTGATCCAGAATCAATATAATCTGTAAAATATTTTGACTTATATTGTTCATATAACATATCGACAAATATGTATATTGAAAATGGGCTAGTCATTTAAGCTGCCAGCTTTGAGGCTGCTTCCTGTAGTAATTGCAACTCGTCTAGTAAACAATGGTTTACATGATGATTTACCCATTTTTGATAAGTCCTTGATTTATTTTGAAATTCCGGTGAGGAAATCTCTTATTTCCAAAATTTAATACTTTTCAAAACATAGTATTGTTTGGTTCTATTATTTTTTAACCAATCAGTTAGTCGGAAAGCCCTACAATAATAGGGGTCAACGGCGTGATGTAAAGTAGGATGAACATAAAATATTTTACACCGCAAATTATGGTGTAAGATATAATGATTATACTCAGCCATAATTTATATAAGTAGAGATTGGTTATAGAAGATTGATTTAGTCATTCAACTTTAATGAGATGATCATTTAAACGAAATTCCATACCTGTTCCTTTTCTTCCCCAAGGTTTATGATCCTCAAGAAAACTCAATCCCAAGGTAACAACTCATTGGTCACTTCCTGCAATTCCTGAAATAAATACTTTGTGGCCTGCCATTTCTAGCATACCCTCGTATTTGCCAACAATAGGTTGTTATAAGTAATATAAATATTCATAAGGAAAGTAATTGTCTTTCTTTGTAATATTAAATATAACTTGCACTTCTTTCCATTCTTCAGGGCATCTAATTTTAACATTATTCACCCTAATAGCTCGAGGAGTTAAATCCTCAATTAATTTTTTTCCTTTTAAACTCTTAATCCTTTCTTCTGAAAAGGACATCCTACTAAGACGAGAGAACACAAGTTTCAAAAATTCATTTACTGTGTCATTTAAAACACAATTTCTGCAGAAAAATTATTCACTTTTACTCAAAGCTTTCTGCAAAATTTACTCTCTCTCTCTCTCTCTCTCTTCTTCAAAAAGAAAATCTCAGTTCATCTCTTTCACTAAAATGGCACCAAAGAAATCTACTGCTACTTCTGCTGAGCCTACCATCAAGGTCACTAAAGGCCTTGTTGTCGACTGGAAATTTCTGTATGAACAACCTCAGATTAACCTGACAGAAATGATGGACTCCATAACCAAGACTGGGCTTATAACATTCTTAACTCAATACTCCTATCTGTTTCCAATGGACGTCGACACCTTCAGAAAAACTACTAAACTCTCCGAGGACATAAAGTCTATCTCTCGTCTCATTCCTCTATCCAAGAAGGAATCACCAAAAGAATTTGTACTGTCTGCTGCCTCCATTGCCAACAACTTCAATCTCCCAAATGAGGGTGGGGCATTGGATTGTGTTACTCTAGAACAATCAAAGAAGCATGGGCTACTATGAGTGCTTATGACGGTGTACCATACAAACAGCACTTTGAAAAGAAAGAATTAGTATCTAAATACCGACTGATGGCTGATTTCTGCAGCAAAATCATAGAATGTAGAGTGGGTACTTTTGATAAGGTTAACCCAATACAATTTCAGATGATGACAGCGATAATCCTCAACATCAAGATCAACTGGAGTGAGTATGTCTTTGGAAGGTTTCGGGACTGTTTAAGTGCCCTAAATAAACCTTATGGGCTTATTTTGAGTGACCTGCTGTATCAATCAAACTGTGTCTACTCGTCTGGTCAATCTATAAATAAGGCCAAGTTGCTGGGAAAAAGGATTCTGAACAATCTCTTCAATCCTCCCAAGGTTGGTGGTGCTGCTAGACCGCCGTCTGAGTGTCAAAAAGTACGTGAAGCATCCGATGAGGAAGCTGAGTGTCCTGCTCAAGAAGAAGCCGTGAAGCGTCCGACTGTTACAAAGAAGAGGGCTCCAAGAAAGCCCAAGGCTCAAGTTATTCCTTCTCCTCAAAAGGATGATGAGGAAACCGATGAGGATGCAGAGGACAAGATCCCTCTGATCAAGCGGAGGAAGCTGGAAGGTATAATCAAACAAATAGATTTTGAGGAACCAACTGTTGCTCCTCCCACTCAAACGCTTAAACTAGTTGAAGGAGTCAATGTAAAGAAGATTTTCAAGCGTTACAGGACAAGCAAGTGTCCAGCTACTCCAGTTCCCGAAGAGCCCGAGACAGTTGAGCCAAGCACTCGAGTTGCTTCTGAACCAAGCGCTCAAGTTGCTGCTGAGCCAAGCGCTCAAGTTGCTGCTGAGCCAAGCGCTCAAGTTGCTGTTGAGACTAGCTCCCAGGGTAAGTTTATTTCTTCACGCAACATTTCTTTTCCTACATCTGTAGAAGATCCTGCTCTTATAGAGGATAGTTCTTGTGCTACGACTATTATTTCAACTGCTGTTGAAGCACCCGTCGACGTCCACCTTAATGTTGATTTAGAAGAAGTGGTGGCGATTGCCAAAGACGTTGCAACAAGCGTTGCAGTGGATGCCGAGGAACCTATGTCGAAAGGGGTCCAACCATTACATTCTTTAGCGGTCATGACTGAGGCACGCTTAGAAGGTCAGAGCGTTGCTGTGGAAGTTACAAAGCCAAGACACTTTTTCAAGCTGGATACACTGAAGACGATTGATCATTCAATAAATTATATGCCTCCAGCATTTGAAGAAGATTTCATGCCCACAGGCTACAATGAAGAGAGATACATCACTGTGGAGAATGAGATTACTCTGCTGATTGACATTGACAGTAATATCAGGGATATAGTGTTTAACACTGAGTTGACAGAAACTGAGAGAAACTACTATTTGGCCGTGCTGTTGGGTTGACTCATTCCCTCGGGTGGCTCGTGGCAGCGAAAATTAAAATTTTACAAAAGTAAATGTACAACCACCCGAAAACAGGAATATGGAATTGGTTCGATCGAATTCGATAAGGAGGCAAGCGAAATTATACCTTTCAAAAATTTCGTTTCACCTCGTACTTTGGATCTCAACAACCCTGTGGTGCAAATCCACACAATTTCCCTTGGGTGAGAAATTGCCCGTTGTCTATTCGTATCTCCCGGTTTAGAGTGCTCCAAGCGTCGCACCTCTAAGATGTATCCACACCTCGTTCAAGTCACCAATCGTCTTGCCTTGCGTGCTAAACAACAAAATGATTCTAAGCTTAACTTAGGCTTGATTATATGAAGGGTAGGAATATTTTCTAAGTCGTTTAATTCAACACATGAATAGAACAACGTCTTGTTGGAAAGGGAGAAGAAGGTGGTCGATTTTAGAGTTTAGGGAGGGGCGAATTTTTCCAGCAAAAATCATCATCCATTTTAGTCTCCTTCATCTCTTATTTATAGGTGAAGATTACCTAGAGTCCAATTAGGAAAAGGAAACTTCCTTTTTCCTAAACTCTCTAGTAATCCTTATCCTATGAAGACTTGGAGAAGGGGAAAACTCTTTTCCTCCTCCACCACATGGTAAAAAAATCGCCACCTTCCTTTATTATCACTCAAGAAATCGGTCAACACATTCAATTGGACTCTAGGGTTCATGACACGCTAAAAGCTAACGTGCTATGATAGCAAGTGCACTAGACGTATGTAGTAATAAGTGGACCAAAAGTCCGGGTTGTCGAACCACGGAAACTTGAATTTTAGTTTATGATTAATGAAAATGAACAAAAGTAGATTGCAATAAAATGAGTAAGCAATTAACGAACCAAAAAGAAACGTACTATAGATTTAATCTCACGTATGATAAAATGACTAAGGCACATGCTACAACCGAATCTACTCGTCAATATATATGAGCTACTCTTCGAATTATTAGACTCCTATTGCTTTGGTGGAAATCCTAAATTAACTAGATACATAATAATCCTATGATTAATTGACGGTTCTCTAAATATGTCCCGAGAATCTAATCAAAAATCACGCATTAACTTCTGAGCTTCCTCCGGCTCCAAATCTTTACCTATTTCTAGGGCAATCCCTCATTTGTTTCGGATGATGTGTTAATTCTCTTGACCCTAATCTATTTTCTCTCGAACAACTAGTTAGAAGATGAAGCATATGTGATCAAAGATGGAATAAAAGGAATTAACACACAAAGCAATAGGAGAATTAATACAAAGAGCAACAAAATGATTCATAAATTTGGCCTTCACATGGCCTTAGTTCTACAATATTAGCCTCTCTCTTAAGAAAATCTAATACAAACATATACATACTCAGGAAATAAACATGTAAATGCAAATAATTAAAACTCCCTCAATTGGTGATGGATCTTTGCTCTCTTGATCTTCAATCCTTAGCTCCTCTCTCTTTGCTAAAAATGAAGAAATGGTGATGAGTGAAAAGTGATGGCCAAAATGCCTCCCTCTCTCTCCTCCTCCCAGATATCTCGGTCCTAAAAAATCCTTAAGAAGACCACCACCAATCAGCTCCTCATGTGTGCCCCCCCTAGTGTGTCCTCCACTACTCTTAAAGTGAGTAGTATAAAATTCCCTAAAGTAGATCTAGTAAGAAACATACTTATGACATCCCTCCCTTACATGTGATGACCTCTTGGCTTTAAATCTTCCATTCCCCCATCAAATGATGATCTTTTGGCTGAAAGGAATCAAATCTCGGATGTGGCCACGCCTAGGCGCGGGAATTATGGCGCTCGGGCGCCGTCAGCAGAATGTTGGGAGTATTTGCCTCTGTCTGGCGCAGTAATTGTATTTCCTTCATAACTCTCTCCACAAAACTCCGATTTGAATGATTCAAGTCCTCATTTGAAGCTAATACATAGTTCTACAACTTTGTAGAAGGAAACTTCATCCAATTCGGTCTCTAAACATACGGAAAAAGCGCTCGAACGTGGAAAGTGGTGTAGATACGGCGCCCGGGCGTGGGCAAGATGGCGCCTAGGCGTAGGGGTGCATAGCAATTTGGCCTAAACTTGTTTTATACGTCACTTTTCATCCCGTTCTTTGATTGTATCCATTTAAGACCTGAAATCACTTAATGCACGAATTAAACGCACATGTGGCAATAATCAAGCGATAAATGAACCTAAGACATAAACGCAAAGGGGCTTAAAAACACGTAAAAATGCCTCTTATCAACACCCCCACACTTATCAATTGATCGTCCTCGAGCAATAAGAGTTTTAAGATAAGGAAACATCATCAATCAAAGAGAGAAACAAAAAGAAAACTACCTAACTCACTTTCGTGGAGTAAACGGTTGCATTTAGCGAATGCAACAAGCCTTTGAACCTTTTAGTTACCTCAAAGGACGAGTTATAGTCTCGTGAGGGTTTGCAGACGATATACCCACAAAATCGAAAGATTTTCAACCCCGATCACTCAACGTAAATTACAATGATTAATAGCACACAATGGTATGAATTCATCTGTTTAAGCTCATATTACAAATATATACACATCACACATTTGCTCATGTTACGCCTTAACATTGAAAAGATCATCCTAAGGGTGTAGTGTAATAAATCTCAAGTATTATAGTCAAGTGGCATTCTTACCACTTTTCAAACATTAACCCCATATTTATCAACTTTTGATTATTCACATGGTACGAGAATTGAATACAACTTCATAGCCACTTAAAAATTCATCACTTCATTCCACTTTCGGATTTATCTTATGCACTTTCAACTCGAAACATTAGAGGCTAGACCATGTGCAATGTTTGATCCTCTTAGGCTTTCTATGACACCCGTGTAACGAGTTTTAGGCCAATAACTCCTAAACCAGATGGCTTTAGGGTATCAAATGTGGAGACATTCCTAAGGGCTTAATCGCTCGAGTGTCAAAGGCCACAAAATCAAACTAGGTCCTTATTCACTTAACACTTGCATTGGCTTGAGCTTAGCTCAAATTAGCAAAATAGTACAGTATTCTAGGCATGGTGCTCTTCGCCCCCAGTATCTATTAAGCCTGACTTTTTCAGTCATACCAATGTTCAACCTCTTTTTATTATTATTAAGCACACGAAGTTAACGTTCTCAACTCATAACACATGTGAAAATTCTAAGTTGATATTTCCGGGATCAAGCCTTTAAGTGTTTCAAAATGATTGCCCACTCAACTCCTCTACCTTCGATTTAGGTGCATATGTGAATCATCTTAAGGTTAATCTAGTCTAGTTAGGATCCCATAAGCAAGGAACGATGTGTATAGCCATTAAAAACCAAATTGATAGAGAAAACATACCATGTATTCAAATTAACCATACTCAATGCCTCAAGTGAAGGGTTGAAATTCTATCCAAAAAAAAAAAAAAATTAAAATTGCACACATTTCACATGTAGAGGTACAGCACCCCCCAAACTTGGACCGAAATATGTAAAACATGAATCAACATGACTATAATGGATCTAGTATACCCCCCCACACTTATCATGAACATTGTCCCCAACGTTTGAAAAAGAGAAGGGCAAAGTACACGTCACCATAGGGAAGCTGAAAAGCAAACCCGAGTCCACTTAAGGCAATCAAGTCCACGGATGGCAATCACTGTGTCGATCACTACATAGGTAAACAAATGCTAGCCATACAGAGCATCAAACATTGGATAGAATAGAATAAAACAAAACGAGACAAACAAAAATGAGAAACATGCA
This sequence comes from Buddleja alternifolia, assembly GCA_019426215.1. Lineage (NCBI taxonomy): Eukaryota > Viridiplantae > Streptophyta > Magnoliopsida > Lamiales > Scrophulariaceae > Buddleja > Buddleja alternifolia. The sequence goes on from CM033406.1 coordinate 6,429,281, forward strand.
TGGAAAGAAAACATCAAGCATCCAAACATAAAACATAAAATATCCAACATCCCAACAAAAGATATCCAAAAATGAAAAGAAACATGCATGGAAATAAAACAAGATAAGCCTAATCGGTGGTGCCAAAACGGTCAATGTAATCCTCATCCTCTCCGCCGAGATCATCCAAATCAATCAACGGGCTACCCTCATCATTATGAACCTCATCATCACCTCCTTCAGGAACGAGAGCACCTGACTCGTGCATATCTGCGGGCTGCTGAGGCGGGGGGTGCGGGTAAGGTGGAGGAGCAGAATAATCAAACGGCCCCCAACCGACAAACGCATCATGCTCTACAAAAAGCTGACGGAAATAAGCACAAGTGTCGGACATGACCACCCTCATCTCATCTCGCAACTCATCCCTCAATTCATCCTTTAATTGTCTAATGGCGGCGGCATCCATAGGTGGAAACTGTGGGGAGCTAGTAGACCGGGATGAAGACGGGCGAGGCCTCTTGGAAGTAGCTGGTGGTGGAGGAGCCTGGGAGTCGTCATCTACCACGGTGAGATAAGAACCAGGAAGCTCAGTACGCTCCATAGGAAATGTGGGAACCTTAGCCGCCTTGCATAAAGCTGTGATCAGTGACGGGAGAATGATGGGAATCTTCCGAGTGGGACCTTCTCCCTTTTGCTTAGCCAATTCTTTGTTAATCAACGGCCCTAACTCATTCTTCAACTTCCTAAAGTGGTCCGTCAAAGACTTGTGGATTACCCGGGCAAAGTCCACAGCTTTCTTGGACATAATAGCGTAGATGAGGGTGGCCCGTTCCTTGTTTGCCTCTGATCGATTGGTACTCGGTATTAAATTGAATCGGATGAAGTCGAGCCAGAAAGCAGCCTCGGGTAATAGAGCCCTACGGGGGACATGAGCTTCTCCGGGTACCCATTCCCACCCCTCTCGGCCAATAACCCGCAAAATATCCGACAGGCTAACTCGGAGGCGCCCTGCATTGTAAAGAGTGGTGAACTCGCATGTCTGAGGGGTCGGGGTGCCTATGCTCTCCCTAATCTGTCTCAACTCATAATTGACATGTTTGCCCCGGACCAAAAGGGTAGTCCCCAGCCATCCTCGTGTCTCAATCTCATCATAAACCCCGGAGCTGAAGAATTCCAGGACCCAAGGAAGATGAATGGCCTCGGGCTTTTGACAGAAAAACTGTAAGCGATGAAACTGTATCAATTCGTGCACAGAGGGCTGTCCCCGGGTGGTTAAATAGTGCTCCTTAATAAGGGTGCGGGGGGTGCTCAAACTCTGACACATAATTTGGACTTGGGGGTTTTCAAAACGGGTATTATCGGGAGTCTCGGGCTCATTAGAGGAACCCTCACCCACTTTTTTCTTACCCTTGGACGGTCTGTTGGTAGTTCTCGTCATTTGCAACAACAATGATCAACTTCTCAACTACTCAAATCAACCCAAATGCAACCAACCAAATACAACAATCGTCAACGCCCAACAACACACCAAAATCAGAGAGCAACCCACACTCTAGCAACAATCCACGGATTTAACCGATTCCTCAATTCTTTAAGCAATAATCCACAATTTAATCAACAAAATAGCATCCAATTTCAACACAACAACCCACAAATTCAATTTCAACCCACAAATTGATAACAATAGATTATCCAATTCAACAACAACAACCCTGAAGCCCCAAATAATCCTCAAAATATAATGTAAGGCACCTACTCGTCGTCTATGATTCGGAAATGGAAGAAGGGTAAAGCCAAAACTCACCTTTTTCCCCAAAATTTTCGCACCGAGTTGGATGTGAAGGAGGGGTCACTGTGCAGCGAGTGATGTTGATGGAAAGTGGCGGTGAAACACGGTGGAGATGGCCGGAAAAGGTGAGAGTGTCGCCGGAAATCGCTTGGGAGAGGAGTTGTGAAGAGTTTGTGAAGAATTTTGACCGTTTGACCCACAAATTTGTTTAATTCAGAAACGGGCGCCTAGGCGCGCGTGTTTGGGCGCCTAGGCGCGCGACACAGCGTACCTGGAATTTTTTACTTGTAATGCCCGCGCCTAGGCGGGCGTTGTTTCGGCGCTTGGGCGCCCCTTTCAGAATCGGGCGCCTAGGCGCCTGTTTTCTCGGCGCTTGGGCGCCCCGTTCGGAAATATTTTGTAAAGAATTTCATTTCCTGTTTCAAAAGGGAAGAGACAAAACACTTAAAACACAAACTAACAAAGATGTAAGACTAGAAAATAAAGCAACAAACGGGATAATAAGGGAAAAAGAAAAGGAAACGGAAAGAAAACATGGGTTGCCTCCCAAGAAGCGCTAGTTTAGAGTCATTAGCTCGACTGAAAGCGAAGAATCACGAAGGGTCCGCGAGGATGAAGGACTCTTTGTCTCTTGGTCCATCCATCCCTAAGTAAGGTTTTAGACGTTGAGCGTTGACCAAGAAAGTATGTCCTTTATCTGTTGTAAGCTCAACGGCGCCGGATGGATAGACCTGGGAAATCAAAAATGGGCCCGACCATCGAGACTTAAGCTTCCCGGGGAAGAGTCGGAGTCGAGAGTTGTATAGCAACACCCGCTCTCCCTTGTGGAATTCCCGGGGGAGAATATGTTTGTCATGCCACATTTTGGTCCGCTCCTTATAGAGTTTTGCGTTCTCATAGGCAAGATGACGCCATTCTTCGAGCTCGTTGAGTTGTAGCAAACGTTGTGTACCTACACTTTGAGAGTCAAAATTTAGAAACTTAATGGCCCAATAAGCACGATGCTCGAGTTCAACGGGCAAGTGACATGTTTTACCAAAAACAAGACGATACGGGGACATGCCAATTGGGGTTTTATAGGCGGTCCGATAAGCCCAAAGAGCATCATCCAATTTAAGGGACCAATCCTTTCTTGATGCGTTGACAGTTTTTTCTAAAATACGCTTAATCTCCCTATTCGAGACCTCCACTTGGCCACTAGTTTGTGGGTGGTATGGGGTCGAAATTTTATGCTTCACCCCGTACTTGGTCAATAAAAGTTCAAACTGCCTGTTGCAGAAGTGGGTGCCCCCGTCACTAATGATGGCTCGGGGAGTTCCAAATCGAGTAAAAATATGCTTCTTCAGAAAACGAGTGACAACCCGAGCATCATTAGTAGGCAAGGCCACGGCTTCCACCCATTTGGAGACATAGTCTACCGCAACAAGGATATATTTATTTGAACAAGAACTGGGGAAAGGGCCCATGAAATCCACACCCCATACATCAAACAACTCACACTCTAACATGCTATTTAAGGGCGTTTCATGATGTTTAGAGATGTTCCCCATTCGTTGACAGCGATCACAAGATTTGACATAATGATGTGCATCTTTAACAAGAGTAGGCCAGAAGAAACCTGATTGGAGGATCTTAGCTACCGTTTTGGAAGGCCCAAAATGGCCACCTACCGCCATATCATGACAATGAGATAGGATAGCATGCACGTCCGTTTCGGGTATGCAACGTCGAATTAAACCATCTGCACAAACTTTGAATAAAAAGGGTTCGTCCCAAAGATATTGCTTTACATCAGATAGAAATTTCTTCTTTTGATGAAAAGTGATATCCGGGGGAAGACGGCCCGTAACAATGTAATTGGCAAAGTTAGCATACCAAGGTGAAATTTTTTCAGAAATAGCAAGGAGGTGTTCATCTGGGAATTCCTCACGAATTGGTGTCTCATCTAACGGATCATTCACTAGCTCTAATCGTGAGAGGTGGTCGGCTACTACATTTTCGGTGCCTTTCTTGTCTTTTATCTCTAAATCAAATTCTTGGAGTAACAAAATCCATCTAAGAAGTCTTGGTTTAGCATCTTTCTTGGCAAGCAAATATTTTAAAGCCGAATGATCGGTGTAAACTATCACTTTGTTTAGCACGAGGTAAGAGTGGAATTTATCGAATGCAAAGACTATGGCGAGTAATTCTTTTTCCGTGGTGGCATAATTCAATTGTGCATCGTTAAGAGTTTTACTAGCATAGTAAATGGTTCGAAATACCTTTTCCTTCCTTTGGCCAAGGACCGCTCCAACCGCGGTGTCACTCGCATCACACATCAATTCGAATGGTAAGCTCCAATCGGGGGATGACATGATAGGGGCGGAAACTAAGCGTTCCTTCAAATCAAGAAAGGCCTGCATACAAGAAGAATTGAAATCAAAAGGTGCATCTTTAACAAGCAAATTAGACAACGGTTTCGCAATTTTAGAGAAATTCAAGATGAATCGCCTATAGAAACCAGCATGCCCGAGAAAACTCCTAACAGCTTTTACCGATGTGGGCGGGGGAAGTTTTTCAATGACCTCAATCTTGGCTTGGTCCACTTCGATCCCTTTTTGAGAGATCTTGTGGCCAAGCACAATCCCCTCCCGGACCATTAAATGGCATTTTTCCCAATTCAAAACAAGGTTGGTTTCTTCACAACGTTTAAGCACAACATTTAGATGAGCAAGACAAATATCAAAAGTTGTTCCGAAAACAGAAAAGTCATCCATAAAAATTTCAAGGAAATCTTCAACCATATCATGAAAAATAGCCATCATGCATCTTTGAAAAGTGGCCGGGGCATTACACAAGCCAAATGGCATCCTTCTATAAGCAAATGTGCCATAAGGACAAGTGAAAGTGGTTTTCTCTTGGTCCTCAGGATCTATGGCAATTTGATTATAGCCGGAGTAACCATCTAGAAAACAATAGAAATCATGCCCGGCTAATCGTTCAAGCATTTGGTCAATAAAGGGGAGGGGGAAATGATCCTTACGTGTGGCATCATTCAACTTACGGTAATCTATACATACACGCCACCCACTAATTATACGAGTTGGGATAAGCTCATTATTCGCATTCTCAATTACCGTTATCCCCCCTTTCTTAGGCACCACTTGGGTAGGGCTCACCCACGCACTATCAGAAATAGGATAGATTATACCTGAGTCGAGCAGTTTAATCACTTCCTTCTTTACTACCTCTTGGATTTGTGGGTTTGATCTCCTTTGGGGTTGGCGTGTAGGCTTGGTGGAGTCCTCCATAAGTATTTTGTGCATACATATCGCTGGACTAATGCCTTTGATGTTCCGCAAGTTTCCACCCAAAAGCCCGTTTGTGAGATCTCAACACCGTCATTAATTGCTCTTCTTGTGATCCTGAAAGAGATGAGGAAATGATCAATGGGAGTGTTTCGTCATCGTTCAAGTACACATATTTAAGGTGGGAGGGAGGGGTTTGAGTTCGAGAGAGGGGGGTTCTTCAATAGATGGGCGAGGTGATCCTGACAATGATCTATCAACTTTGATGAATCCTCCCGAATGAGAGGAAGATTTGTACTCCAAGCTTAGAACCTTTTCCACTAGATCATCTTTCTCCGAGTCCACTTGCATGGATTTCATAAGATTCTGTTCGAGAGAATTTTCAATTGTATTGTCCTGTAAATACTCAACAATCAAATGGTCAAATGTATCAATTCGATAACACGAGTCATGATCAATAGGATGTTTAAGGACTTTGTAAACATCAAAGGTAACTTTGTCATCGCCCACATTCAAGGTAAGCTTACCATTAGCAATGTCAATTACCGCCTTACCCGTGGCTAGGAATGGTCTCCCTAGGATTAATGGTACCTCCACATCTTCTTCCATGTCGAGTACTACGAAATCAACGGGAAAATAAAACTTGTCGACTTGGACAATAACGTCTTCGATTATCCCCTTGGGCCTCTTGATCGATCGGTCGGCTAGTTGAAGGCTCATTGAGGTCGGCTTGGGATTTCCAAGGCCTAGCTTTTTAAACAGTGAGTATGGAAGAAGATTGATGCTGGCCCCCGAGTCACATAACACCTTCTTGAATGATAGGGATCCAATTGTGCATGGGATTGTGAGACTCCCGGGATCTTGGAGCTTAGTTGGCAATTTATTGAGTAATACGGCGGAGCATTCTTCCGTGAGGCACACCGTCTCATTCTCTTCCCACTTCTGCTTTTTGGAGAGTATGTCCTTGAAGAACTTCACATAATTCGGCATTTGGAGAATGGCGTCAATAAACGGAATATTAATTCTCACTTCCCGAAGGATTGCCAAAATTCGAAGAAAGCTCGGATCCATCTCCTTTTTCTTCTTTTTGTGAGCATTTGGGAAGGGGAGATGAACTTCGATAGGGGGAGAAAGCGTTGGATTAGACGGATGAAAACCCACAGAAACAGTAGGCGGCGCCTGGGCGCGTATATCGGCGCCTAGGCGCGGATCTGTTGGCGCCTGGGCGTGCATTTCTGGGCGCTCGGGCGCGGGATGCAGAACATATGCATCTGGCAGGTTTGTGGGTGGCGCCTGGGCGCGTATATTGGCGCCTAGGCGCGTATCTGTAGGCGCCTGGGCGTGCAGGTTGGGGCGCTCGGGCGCGGGATGCAGAGAGTTTTGTCCAGAACAGGTTAGATCAGGCGCCTGGGCGTGCATGTCGGGGCGCTCGGGCGCGGATGTACTGGCAGTGTCATTCTCCAATTGTTTGCCACTTCTCAAGGCTATGGCATTGCATTGGGCCTTCGGGTTCTTTTCCGTGTCGCTTGGGAGAGTCCCCGGGGCTCTACCGTTAACCGCATTAGAAAGTTGCCCTACTTGTGTTCGCAAATCCTTCATCTCCATACACATATCCTTTATCATACTCCGAAGTTCGTTGAAAGATGTATCGGACTTTTTCATGTGAGCATCCAGTTTCTCATTGATTGTGGGAGGTCGCATTTGCACTTGACCTTGACCTTGTCCATTGAAATTGCCTTGCCTCGGGGGTGGGTTATTGAAGGGTGGTCGTGGAGCTTGATAGATCCCCGGTTCATAGATCCCCGGCTGTGCGTTCTGTGCGGGGTTGGGCCTTTTTGGAAAATTCTCGGGTATATGAAAGTTCACCCGAGGTTTATTTTGATTCCCCACATAATTAACATTGCCAACCTCCGGTTCCAAGACTACTACTTCCTCAACTACTTCCTCAATACAAGCAACCTTTTTAGAGGATGAGGCCTCTTCATCGTCGGGGTAAAGCTCGTCTTCTCGGGCCAACTGTTCGACTTTGTCCCATACACTTTGACAGTCTAACCCAAGGAGATCTCCTCCCGCACCCGCGTTGAGTCTATGCCGAATACGTGACCTAACCCCATCATAGAAATGGAGTACTTGTTCATTCAACCCAAAATTATGATCGGGACATTTACGGAGCATGCCCTTATATCTAGCCCAAGCCTCGGCTAAACATTCATTGCTCCTTTGCCTAAACCCTTTTATATTACTCCGTAGCTCATTGATTTTTGAGGGTGGAAAGAATTTATTTAAAAAGGCATCGACCAACTCACTCCATGTTGTAATCGATTGTGGAGGTAAGGATTTGTACCATGTTGTCGCCCTATCCTTCAATGAGAAATGGAAGACTCTTAGACAAATCGCATCAAGATCACGTGGGTGATATTGAATGGTCACAAGAGCCTCATCTATGGTTTCCAAATGAGCGTGTGGTGATTCGTGCGGTTCTCCATAGAAAGGATCTCCTTGCACCATATTAAAAATGTGAGCCGGAATGTGGTAGTTTGGTGTGAAGAAATTAGGTACGACTATGGGCCCCGGAATGGTATGGACCCTAGGTGGTAAGCTACCCCGAACCGACGGGAGTTGTGGAGGAGGTACCGCTTGCATGGCTTGTAGAACACCTTGTAACCACTCCCTAGTTTCCAGTGAGTTCATGTCCGGGAAATTTCCATTTGGGTTTTGGTTGAGATTATTGGCCATTTCTCTTGCTCTCCTACTAGTCCTAAGAACTCGTTCAATTTCGGGCTCCAACTCGTATAGAGGCTTGTTTGAGGAGCGGGTCATGCACCTCAAGAACCTAACAATTAAATACAAGAACAAAATTAGACTAATCACGAAAATAAAAAAAAATCAAGAAATAAACGAAAACTAAGAATTATAAAAAATGTTGGTGAAAATAATAAAAAAAAAACTAAAATAAACAAGTCCCCGGCAACGGCGCCAAAAACTTGACACGCTAAAAGCTAACGTGCTATGATAGCAAGTGCACTAGACGTATGTAGTAATAAGTGGACCAAAAGTCCGGGTTGTCGAACCACGGAAACTTGAATTTTAGTTTATGATTAATGAAAATGAACAAAAGTAGATTGCAATAAAACGAGTAAGCAATTAACGAACCAAAAAGAAACGTACTATAGATTTAATCTCACGTATGATAAAATGACTAAGGCACATGCTACAACCGAATCTACTCGTCAATATATATGAGCTACTCTTCGAATTATTAGACTCCTATTGCTTTGGTGGAAACTCCTAAATTAACTATTACCCGATGTCTCGGCACATAATAATCCTATGATTAATTGACGGTTCTCTAAATATGTCTATCCGAGAATCTAATCAAAAATCACGCATTAACGTTCTAGAGCTTCCCCGAACGAATCCGGCTAACAACACCCGGGAATCTTTACCTATTTCTAGGGCAATCCCTCATTTGTTTCGGATGATGTGTTAATTCTCTTGCACCCTAATCTATTTTCTCTCGAACAACTAGATTAGGCAAGATAGCAAGCATATGGTGATCAAACACATGATTGGAATAAAAGCATAGAATTAACACAAAGCAATAGGAGAATTAATACAAAGAGCAACTTCACATATATTGATTCATAAATTTGGCCTTCACATGGCCTTAGTTCTACAATATTAGCCTCTCATCAAAGCCTTAAGAAAATCTAATACAAACATATACATACTCATGGAAATAAACATGTAAATGCAAATAATTAAAACTCCCTCAATTGATTGATGATGGATCTTTGCTCTCTTGATCTTCAATCCTTAGCTCCTCTCTCTTTGTTCCCCTCCAAAAGTGATGAAGAAATGGTGATGAGTGAAAAGTGATGGCCAAAATGCCTCCCTCTCTCTCCTCCTCCCAGATATCTCGGTCAATTGTGCTCAAAAATCCTTAAGAAGACCACCACCAATCAGCTCCTCATGTGTGCCCCCCCCCCTAGTGTGTCCTCCACTACTCTTAAAGTGAGTAGTATAAAATTCCCTAAAGTAGATCTAGTAAGAAACATACTTATGACATCCCTCCCTTACATGTGATGACCTCTTGGCTTTAAATCTTCCATTCCCCCATCAAATGATGATCTTTTGGCTGAAAGGAATCAAATCTCGGATGTGGCCACGCCTAGGCGCGGGAATTATGGCGCTCGGGCGCCGTCAGCAGAATGTTGGGAGTATTTGCCTCTGTCTGGCGCAGTAATTGTATTTCCTTCATAACTCTCTCCAAAAAACTCCGATTTGAATGATTCAAGTCCGCATTTGAAGCTAACACATAGTTCTACAACTTTGTAGAAGGAAACTTCATCCAATTCGGTCTCTAAACATACGGAAAAAGCGCTCGAACGTGGAAAGTGGTGTAGATACGGCGCCCGGGCGTGGGGGTGCATAGCAATTTGGCCTAAACTTGTTTTATACGTCACTTTTCATCCCGTTCTTTGATTGTATCCATTTAAGACCTGAAATCACTTAATGCACGAATTAAACGCACATGTGGCAATAATCAAGCGATAAATGAACCTAAGACATAAACGCAAAGGGGCTTAAAAACACGTAAAAATGCCTCTTATCAGTTCAATTTTGACTTCTCAATTTAATTATAGGCACAACCCATCAATTAAATACAAGTCAAATTAAATCCAACCAATTAATTCCAACATTTATTTATTTAACTTAGGCTCCACCCAATTAAATAAAATACTTGGACTCTACTAGGTTCATTAATTTAATTAATTCTACAAGATTAATTAAAAGAGTAAAATTAATTGAATCCTTTAATTAATTTATATTCCAAATTAGGAAAGTACTACACTTTCCTAATTCCCTCAATTTCCTCAAAATTGATTAATCACATCTATTCAAGCAGTGACTCTCTCGAGTTAGTGTGTGACCCCTTAGGCTCGTTTCTATCTAGTAGTAAGTACACCTTCCCACAGTGCTTGTGTACCTTCCAAAAATGGAAAGTACTAGATTAAATAAATCCTTTGATTTAATCAAGCCTCGAATTAGTCACCGAGCTAATTCTCGGCACTTACAAATTGTGGTTGCCCACCTAGCATAGGGTCCCGAAGACCTAGATAAAACGAAAGTAAAGATACGCCTTTTGCGATCTTGATCCTTGCATAAGTAAGATCTCTCTATCTAATCTCCCGATTGAATCTAGAGCATTGGCTAAGGTCGAAGCTCTATTAATTCAATACTATGTTTCCCACGTTATGTGAAATCGACTTCGACTATCTAAACGAGGAAACCCTACGCCTCTTTAGATATCATACTTCGGCCGAAGATTCCTTAAGTCGATTCACTATATAACCATAGGAGATTAACCGGCTGGCTAATGTCAGAGATAGATTCCTCTTGATTCTCATGCGCCTTACTACGTAAGACGTGCATGTCTGAGTTTGCCCATATTCGATCATCTAAAGTGATCATGTAACAAATCAAGAACATGCGCGGTTACGCATAAGACATCCAATGGAATCTTAGGTCCATAAGGATTACTCTTATACTACAAGACCACCGGAAGTTCCACATTCGACTGGGAATCCATTTCAGGAACTTCCATGGGGTTGTTCAGTTCGCCCATTACCACAATGGCAACCCTCATATATGCATTGGTTTTCACCGTGCCAGTATCTATGGAACGAGATACACTTCTACCAGAGTATGCATCATATGAGCAAGTCTTTTGGGTTGCATCGATATCCCTTTATCTCGATGAACCCTTTCACGACTTGGAACAATGTTTAAAGATCACAGCCTTCGAGACATATTCCATCATTGCCACACCCAATGTGCAATGATGTCCCATAGCTATGGGTGATCCTTCGAGACTTTATTCTAAGCCAAAGTAAAAACTAATTTAAGAATAAAGACATGCCACACATATAAAAGAGATTGACTTTAATTATATGAAAACGATTGTTCAACGCTAGAGTTACTATTACATAGAATGGCGCCCAATAATTGGTGCGCCGGGCACTAACTCTAACACGTGCAACTTGGTAAAACTCCTGGTCAGATACCTTCTTCTCTTGCCCTTCAACAAGACAGACAAGCTGGCAGAACTCCCAAATGTGATGTGGATCTGGCTTACTACCTAAACTATGGGCACAACAAGCCAACTGGTTTTGCTCTAAGAGACTACAACATCAGAGTTTATGATCCTCTACGCCCAACCTTTCTCAATCATTCAGAGTCATTCTTGAACAGAAAAGGCTACACTCATTTTCCTCATATAGCAAACAATGTTGAGAACAGGAAGTCTGTCAATCCACTTCGGCTATGGAAGAATAAAGGAATTCATGCCGGTGAGCGTCTAGCATCTCTAACAGATGTGATTCAATCAGAAGCTGATGCATACTTTGACAGCATCTGGAATGCTATCTATCATACTGATAGATATCGCTTTGAATCTATCAGAGATATCCACCATGAAGGCATTCGAGCTATGGTCAAGCTGGAACAGATTACTGTTTGATCGAGGTAAATTAGGTTGACGCTTATGTGGGCCATAAATACACTTTCCCAGAGTTAGTTCAAGCTCCCCATCTTTTTGGCATAGGCATCCATGACAAGAAGCGTCAATTTGCCAAATATTACCTTAAGAAGCGTCAACAGAGAGTTGGGCCTGTTCTCAAGCTCCCAATGATTTGTCATCAGATTGAGCAATGTTTGCGTCAAAAGCTTCACAGACTATCCACAACTCCTCTTCGCTTCAACGCTCAAACATCTACCAATGGGCAGAACTCCCAAATGTGATGTGGATCTGGCTTACTACTTAGACTATGGGCACAACAAGCCAACTGGTTTCGCTCTAAGAGACTACAACATCAGAGTTTATGATCCTCTACGCCCAACCTTTCTCAATCATTCAGAGACAGTCTTGAACAGAGAAGGCTACACTCATTTTCCTCATACAGCAAACAATGTTGAGAACATGAAGTCTGTCAATCCACTTCGGCTATGGAAGAATAAAGGAATTCATGCCGATGAGCGTCTAGCATCTCTAACAGATGTGATTCAATCAGAAGTTGATGCATACTTTAACAACATCTGGAATGCTAGCTATCAGACTGATAGATATCGCTTTGAATCTATCAGAGATATCCACCATGAAGGCATTCGAGCTATGGTCAAGTTGGAACAGATTACTGTATGATTGAGGTAAATTGGGTTAACGTGTATGTGGGCCATAAATACACTTTCCCAGAGTTAGTTCAAGCTCCCCATCTTTTTGGCATATGCATCCATGACAAGAAGCGTCAATTTCCCAAATATTACCTTAAGAAGCGTCAACAGAGAGTTGGGCCTGTTCTCAAGCTCCCAATGATTCATCATCAAATTGAGCAGTGTTTGCGTCAAAAGCTTCACAGACTATTCACAGCTCCTCTTCGCTTCAACGCTCAAACATCTACCAATGGCAGTGTCTCAAAAGCTAGCTTGAATTTCTTTCCAAGCCACTGCGAAGATAATTTTAATATGATGGTGAAGATTATGACTCCTCTTTCTCATTTCGACATAATCTTCACTGCAAATTTTAGACAATGGAATGGCTCCGTAATCAATCCCTTTCGAGGATATCCATTGCTCCCATCTATCAACAAAGAGGTACTCAATCACTATGAGTTTGTCCTCTCGCTGCTGGAAAGGAATCAGGGACTGGCTCAAGCGATCTATCCCTACCTGGAAGAGTTCTACACTGCTTATGTACCTAAATCTCAACGACTCAAACCTCTTCCAACTGATAGGCTGATTGGATTTTCCAGGGATTACTGCTCCGATGCAATTTTTTCCATTTGCCGAGCACTGTCCAAAGTCTTTCCCAATCATGTGCTGGATATCATTGGTCCCATGTACATCAGGGCCATAGATAGTCCAATTCGCACTTTTATTCAAGGTACTTGCCTTCCTCTTCAGCATCTGACTGAGCTTCTAGAATGTGCAACATACAAATATGCAGATGAGCCATATGTCAGCTTGCATTTCCCTTTCACTGAACTACGTCAACCAAATTCAGCGCCTGAGGAAGCGTCTGTGGAAAGTGCTCAAGCTTTTGAAGCAGCAAGTATTCTAGCGTCTACTGAAGAACATGTTTAAGCGTCTCCACCAGAGGATAATTCTGACGCTTCTGAACAAGTTATTTTTGATATGGCTGAGGATCTTCAAATTGATATACGAGGTACAGTCTTTGATCCCGCATATCAAGCTCCCATTGACTCACTCAAGCATACATCTAGATTCAAGTGACCGGCTACTCAAGCGGTTTCATCGGATGTGAGTCAAGCTTTTGGATCTTTGCTAAAATCCATTTTGGAGGAAGTCTGCAATCATGCTACTCAGAATGAAGAAGCCCTCCACTGGATTAAAAACGATTTGGCAAAGATTGAATCTCAAACTATGAGTGCCCAGATTGCTCATATGCGCGGTTCTGCTCAAGCGACTATTGGTGAGTGTCACAAGAATTTCAAGATATGAATGATGCTACTCGGGCCAACCAACTAGCCATGAAAGAACACTTTGAGAAGCGCCTAGAAACCTTAGAGACTACACTGAATGATGCTACCAGCGCCAAGCTACTCGCAATGCAGGAACATTTCGACAAGCGTCTGGACGATCTTACAACTTCAATTTTTCAGATTGCTAATCAGGTTAGCCTACTCACAGAACATTTCTCAAAGGCTGATGATGGCAATAAGGGGGAAGAGAAGAGAAAAGGGGAGAAGAGGAGAGAGTCCAGTTCAAGAGCTCAAGATCCTACTGCGTAAATATATGATTTCCCATCTTGGATAACTGCTTATGGGGTAAGTGATTCTGCTGGAGCACCTAGTAGAATGCTAAGAGAACCTCCGATAGCACTGTATCCAAATCTACCAATACCTACTCGAGCAAGGCTTGAATAGCATGACATCTCTCTTCAAAGAGCATCTATTACATAACCTATTGATCCAAGAACTTTAGCTGAAGAGAGGCGGATGACTGACTTTAGCCGAACTTTCAGAATTTGCCTAAGGTATATTGGTATTGATCCGACTGAATGGGACAAACACTTTATTGCTTTCAAGAAGAGACAAGAGGAAGAGAATAAGCTCGTAATTAACAAAGATCATGATGCGATGATGACTTTGGAGGATAACATAACTGAAGCTATCCGAGATGAAATATCCAAGCGATACATAGTTAGACCAAGTCATTAGAGCTTTTTGATTTGCATTATCTATATTCTTGTCTCTTATGTATTTTTTTTGTTTAGTTGTAAAAATGCGTGTAATCTTTGATATATATAAAAATGCATTTTTCAGCTGAAACACCTTGTTGAAGCTTAACGAACTTCAACTAACTTTATTCTGGCTGTCTAACTCTTGAACTATAAAAAAGTAAGTATTGCCATCATCAAAAAGGGGGAAATTGTTAGGAATTTTATGTTAGATGTTTTGATGATGACAATGAGGATTACTTGTTAGACCCCAAAATATGTAAGTTTGATTTTAGTAGAAATCATGTATAAGCTTTGAGCGTTAGATTTGTAATAGGCTTTATAGGCTTTATTTTATTTTTATTCTAGAGTGTTAGGCTAAGTATTCTTAGACTGAGCGTCTGATAATTTCTGAGTGAGTTTATCAGTAGTTAAGTTTGAAGACTCAAGCGCCTGAAGTCTGAATGAAGATAAAGATTCCAAGCACCCAAACGACCAACTATTTCAAGCGTTTATTAGGACAGAAGTTATTCAAGGATGAATGAGCATCTATCAATGACTGATTTCACCTGAATTTATTTCTAAGTCCAGAAGGAGTTTAATGCAAATATTCTCAGTGCATTAAATGCCAACGGACATTTAATTCAAATGCATTAAATGCTGATAAGAGCAATAAATTGTGATAAGCTCTTTCGGACGTACGGAGAAGTCACCCTATTGGACTGTCAACTATTCACAGATTGCAGCACCAACTTTGTGCAGCAGATTTTCAGGAAAAAGGATAAAATTTGTTCACTCACGAAATTGAGAGACACGCGCCTGTGCATGTGTCAAACGGACACTTTTTCTAAAAATGCCTATAAATAGAACTTCAACAACAAGCCAAACACACCCGATTGATTCCAAGCCAAATTGTTGTTGCATTGAAGTCTCATTCCTTAAACTCTCAGAAAAGTCAGAATATTCAAGCAAACATTCTCTTTGCTTTTCTTCAATTCCTGAGACACTCAACCAATATCTCAAACATTCTTTTCGGAGAAACCTACATTACTATTGAAATATTCCCAGTTGTTTGAACTTTATCAAAATCAAACAAACCATTTAGAAAAACCCCATCCAAGCCTCGCGATCTGTGTGAAATCGAAGTTGGATACTTGCATTATTTCTGGGTGAAAGAAGCAAGGGGATAAAAGTAATCTGGAGCAGAAATCTGTGTGATCAAGGAGTTCAAGTCTTCGACATCCATCTCTCCCTAATTTGTAGAAGATTCTGTGTGATTCTTTGAGAATCATTAGTGGATTGCCTCCAAGCGTTCAAGGAGAAGAAGGACGCAATTGGGATTACACCACCCAACGAACCTTACAAATTTTGTGTTATTTACTTTACAGTCAATTTTATTATTATCATATCATTGCATAAATTGATTAAGTAAAACACAATCAAAAGCTAAGCAACTAAGAAACAGTTTGTGATGCTAAAAGCTTTCAAACAAAGAAGACTATAAAATCATTCCGCTGTGCTAACACTGATCAAAGAAGTGAACGGTTAAACCTATTTGGTTATAGTATTCAAATCTTGAAGTCTAAGTTAACTTTCTAAAAAGTCTTCAATAGACGCTCAGTCAAGCGCCTACTTCTCAAGCGTCCAACACATTTTTAATACAATATTTTTGAAGTCGAAGAAGACTTCAGGGTCTATTCAACCCCTCCCCCTTCTAGACCCTTTCGTATGCCACTTGGGACCAACATCTCCTGAGCTTACTCTATATATGATGTTATGCCTCCGTTGATTTAATCCTATTTGGTTCAGGATTCAACTTATTCTGCTAACTCTGAAACCATCATATGGTCCAAGGTTAGAGTTTTGCCGCATTATTCTTTCCATGGTTTTGCTTGATATAGATGACCTTGAAAAGAATTCTGACAGACTTTCCGATGTTTGGAGCCTATCCTCTTCGTTGAAGTTATTCTGATTCGGCCGAAGATCCATCCGAATCACTTTTTATTTTTTCCTTATAGACTCTTTCATCTGAGGGGATATTTTCAAATTGGTAAACTGGTACCAATTCTTCGTAGAAAACTGCATCCAGAATGTCTGCCGTGGCTTCAAATTGTCGTCATTCACCACTTTTTTGCGGGCAATCTGGTAAAATGTGGTCTCAAGCTCCACATGTCCAACAGTTACAATCTTTGAAACTTTCATTTGTCTGGGTATGGGCATGTCTGAAAGTTCATCTTGTGGGGGATTTTTTGTCAAATTTTCGGGATCCGTGGGAAGATACCGTTGTAGGTCCAGATCTCTGGCCATATTAATAAGATCGGGCTTTTGATTTGGACCACCAAGACTTTCGTTTGAAAGAAGTTCACTTTTTGTAACCCCTATTATCAGAGTTACCATATTGCTTTATCTTCTTTCTGTACTCAATTGATTCTCCAATAATCATTGGAAAATCATTGTTGTCACAGCAAAGAGGGGATTTCTTTATTTTTGCCCTTAGCTTCTTCATGTTCTTTTGAAGGGAAGCTTGATAACACCAGTCTTTCAATTTGTCTTTCAAAGAAGACATTCGTCTAGCAACTGAATCAAGTTGTCCTTTCGGTACCTTGTAGGATTGGATTAACATCTCCCTCCAAGGACTGCAAATTTTTGCAAAGAACATAGGTGCCGCAATATCTGATTTTACGTCACTTTGGAAGAAGTATTTGAGGAACCGATTGATATATTCATCTATTGTACAAATATTTCTTAGTTCAATACCATAGAGAGCTTGTGTGTACTCTCTGGTTTTTTCAATATTGCTTTCGTCGAAGTATCCATCTCCGACAAAATGCAATTTAACTAGCCTTCCAAATCTTTCTACAATAGCACTTTTAGATTCTCCAGCTAAAACTTCTTGCTTGGTTGTCTCCGTGGTATGACCCCATCCGACTTTTACGGATCCTTATAAGCTTAACTCCATTAATCTAATGAAGTTTTCTTTATCAAGTTCCAATGTGGTCGCTGCTATTTTATAGCCGCTACCCATTCATCGATTAATTTCTCGATATTTCTGAAATTGATGATATCCAGATTCAGGATAGTACCATATGGATGCAAGGGTTGTAACATGGTCCTTTCCCAAGGTGTATTTTCTGGTACCCTGTATAGATTTCTTCCTGGATTTGCTCTGAACCTTATACCCTCAAGGGTTGGGGATGCGTTGGTATGCAAATCCTCACTTTAACGCATCGTATCATTCGGTGGAGGATTATGTGATGCGGAACTTCCTTCTGGCGGTGGTAATGCCAGGGATTGATTAATTGGTTTTGACATTAACCAAATCCACAACTGCTAGTTGAGAAAAAGACTCAGCTAGTTCCTAAAGATCAGATAGATCTACTCTTGATATTTCCATATTAGGTTATATTTTGAGGATATCATTAATTAGATCTTCCTGAGTTTTTGGCTTCGAAATTTCCGTAGCCTTACCTCTCTGGTGTAGAAGGGATATCTTTCCAAGGCGTCGCTGATCCTTTCTTTGTTGGATTTGGATGTCCCTGCGTTACTCCTGTATTTTCCTTTTAGATTTGAGATGTCCATCTTCAGATCTTCCATATTTTACCCAGATCTGGTAGGATCTGTAGTATATCGTCAATCTTTTGGTTCAAATCTTCTATTTTCACAGGTATATGAATCAACCTATGGCCATAGTCTTGAACGATCTTTTGGATTTCTCTAAGATCTTGAGAGAACTTAGAGTGGTCCACTTCAATTTCCTTCCATGTAATGAAGGATACCTGGTTTTCATGACTACTCGAACGATTGTTCGATTGTCCCATACTTGTTTAAATCTCCTCATTTAGGGATAAAATAACAATATGTAATATAATATTTCATCAATAAAACTTAAGGCTCTGATACCATTTTTGCACAGGATCATGTAAGTAGGAAAATTTTGTTTAGATTGGACTAAAACTTCAAACTTTAAAAGTTATAGAGTTAAAATTACAAGGATCAAGAGTTAAAGGACCCATATTTTCAAAACTCAAACTTAGATGACATGTGTCAGCATCTTGTGGAGACTTTGGTGGCACCAAAGTTGGTAGCATCGAATAGACCAAGTTTTTAGAAGGAAATTACCTGGATTCTTGTTGGGTCGCTAAAAAGGACCTTACGTGTGTGTGCTGCCCCTTGGACAGACAAGTGGCTCAGGTCATGAGTGGGGTCAAGCTCTAGCATATATATCTTTTTGAACAAAATTAATTAATTATATTTTTTTCTTCAAGTAAAATTTTGACAAGTGGCATTGTTGATCAATATATTAATTTGGCGAACGGACGCACGTCATGGAATCAAGTCTATACAATCAAGGGGTGTGACTACGCATTGTTGGGGGTTCTAGGTATAAACGCAGCATATAAAATGAAACCAACGGTCTCAACTCTGAATCGCATATTCAAATCGTAAAATCGAAAGCATACCTTTTGATGAATTTGAGCTCTCTGCGAAATTCGGGGTTCTTTGATTTCTGATCCGAACAACTACTGTCTCTAAATCACTATGCCAAAAGTAGGAAAATCTCTTCTTTTTCTCTATAGGAGACTGCTAGGAGGAAAGGAGGGAATAATTTGATTCTATGCTTTGGAGGCTTAATGTAGACCGAAAGTCATAGGAAGTCTCATTTGATATATTTATATTTCACAAGACTTAATAACAAAGCCACAAAAACAGTCATAGGCAGTCTCATTTGATATATTTATATTTCAGAAGACTTAATAACAAAGCCACAAAAACCCATGTTGGTGTCTTTGAGGATGCCCAACTCGACTCACGTGGGTGGACGCCCAATCACGGTTCAATTGTGCTTTGTTTTTAATTAATTATTTACTTATCCAATTAATTAATTAAATTAATCTACTATTTTTTTCTCTAAAAAAATAATTAATAATTAATCTTACCTATTAATTTAATTATCTCAACAAATGAGTAATTAAGTACTAACATTGCCTTCGACATTTCCCCCTTAATGTCCTTTTGCAAAACCTTTAAGCGCGTCTCTTTAGGTTCGTCCAATTTGGCAATGAGAGGAAACCAAAGAATGTGGGTAACACCTAGCTAGTCATGTGGTCCACATCGAAACCCAAATAAGATTGAATGACTGGATCATTCTAAAACCTTTTCAATTGTGAATATCGTATGAGTATAAACCTTTGTCTAGTATCCATTCAAGTGAGAGTCATGGTCATATCAAATTCACAGGACTTGACCACATACACTTGTCATAATAAGATGAGATCATTGAGCTACCTCTCACGTCTAACACGAGCAACTCCAATGCTTTGGCCAAAGGCTTTGTTCTCATTTATTCATGACATCATAGGATACTTACTTGTTCACTTATGAGAGAACAAATCCTCTCTTGGTGATCAATCTAAACCACCACTTGCCCATTAGAGTTGAACTTTGAGACTGACCCCACTAACTGGTGAATTGGATTTAACTACTCTAATGACTAGCTTGACGTCACAAATGCATCTTCAATGTGATCCCTCAGGTCTAAGGTTCACGCATATCTATCATGACTAATCAGCTCTATCATTGACTGTCATAGAGTGAAACCTAAGTGACAGAATCGATGTGAGTCGTGTTCAAACTCACCAGTCTTATGGCACAAGGTCCTACTAACGCATAGTGTTCGACTAACACTCTCATGTCAAAGCTTATGCCATAGAAGTCTTATCCAGTTTCAATGTCCAATTGAAACTCTCTTTGACTTGCGAACGAGTTCAGTGATCAATTGCCAAACCGTTCCAGTGTCAATCTCTCTAACCCATATAGAGTATAAGGTTTACTTTGATTACAAGGATTAGATGTTGTACCCTAATTATAGATGCCTCTACGATTTAAGTGAAAACAATTAAAAACCTTTTATTATAAAGTGAAGTGTCATTTATAAATTAGATAGCCCTATACTAGCAATACTCTATGGCATTCGAGGACATAATCCTAACACGTATCTTACTAGATTGATGTTCGTTCAGTCCACTAGACTAGAGGATAATAATCATTCTAATGAAAGGATGAGAGTATTATGTTGAGGATGAATATTATATGAATTTGCGACTTTAAGAAAGAAGTGGGGCCCCAGTACCAAACAAAAAATTCAAGTATTGAATAAGTTTATTGTATTCGACTTTCCGTTGGATAATAAAAGTTTTAGACTTTAATGATTTTCATTTATTTAATATTACTAAATTAGATTTAGTAAATTGAATAGAAACACTTATATTATCCTAGAAGAATAATTAAATCCATTAGTATAATTTTGATACATAATTACTAGGTGCGACTTGGAAAAAATTTATGCTACACACGGTGTGTTGGTCTTAATGCCTTCGTCATCACACATTTATATTGGGATAGATGATTTTTATCATCCACCACTTGTGTAAAAACTATTTATCCCAATACAAATATGTGGTAATAAAGACATCAGTTTCAATAAATCGATTGTAGCATAGAATTAACCGTGCAGACTTGGGAGGACCACGTTTTGGATTTCCGATTTTGAATTTGTGACTTGGACCGAGAAGATGGTCAAGATTCTATTACCACGTGTGACGATATTAGTGGGCATCCTATAGTTATCTACTTTACACTTTTGGCAGTGCGTACAACAGACATGTCAAACAATCATTAATCTTTTGATACTTCCCTAATTATTAAATATATAAACATGAGCATAACCATACAATGGTCTAAGAAGTGTTGTGGATCATTGGTGAAAACTGGAAATGGGTTGGCTCAAGTTAAATACAGATGGTGCAAGTAAAGGCATAACCCGAGGGAGGACGGTTCTGGGGGTATTTTGCGCGATATGCAAGGAAATGTTATTTTTGGATTTTTTGATAATCAAGAATCAACACTAATATTCATGCGGAGTTGTGGGCACTGTATAAAGGACTGCTATTGTGTTTGGATCATGGATTAGATAATGTAAGTGATATGCCTAAATTTGGGCATATAAAGAAAAGGCCTAGCGGTCACAAGGTCTTTGGCCGTGAGAATCCACCCAAGTTCAAACCCTAGGTGATGCTTGGTAAGGGGAGTTTTCTCCCTTATCTTGCCCTGGGGGGGTGGTTTCAAAACCCAGGTGATGCTTAGTCTAGGAAGTTTACTCCTCCGTCCTGCCCTGGGGGCCCTGCGCTTATCGAGCCCGTCGCCTATGGATTACCTAGGGCGGCTTACCTCCATACGTGGTTTGCGGGCTATTGCGTATGGACAAGTTTGCTCTATTGGGTGACCGGCGGAGATTTACCCTGGGATTTCCAAAAAAAAAAACCCTATGAAAACGTACAGGCCCAATGAATTGGCCCAGGCAAAGCCCACCTCGGATGAAGGATTCGCGTGCCCTAACCAGGTAGCGGACGACCCGAACAATGACCCGAGTTAGGGACCCGTCGATCCATACAAGTGGCATAATCCAGTGAATACACATTTCGGCTTAGTATCCGTACACAGTGTCCATTATAAATACCCTTATGCATGACCAATTGAGGGGTACTCAATCACTATTCATTAAATCCACTGTTAGATTCACTATAGCTCCGAGCTACGAGCTTCAATTTAGATCCTAAGTAGACCCACTTATAAATTATGAGGTTTATGTTAGGATCCTATAATTGATTTGAACTACGTTAGACTTGATCCCATTTAGAGGTACGTAGGCAGCTCTACCTTAGAGTGCAGTCTATAATCTATTAATCTCCAGGTCGGGTTCTATCTGAACTTCAACTGGTCCGTGTTGTAAATCTAACGAAATACGACCCAGATCAATATGGATAGACACAAATGCAATTACTATTGTTCACTTAATTGGAAAAGAAAGTTGGGGGAAATGGGATTTGCAACACATGTTGATGAACATAAGGAGAATGTTGAACCAAGTGAATTATCGTTTGACACATATATACAGAGAAGGTGATTAGGTTGCTCTGGCTACATTTGACTCCTGACTTCTTGATCATTTGTATCAATCAGTCTGCTCAAATGTATCAATATTGCACTTGGAGATTGATTACAAAACCTGGAAGTACTCTCTTGTTCTCTTCCATGTACTTCATCAATCTAGAGTGACACCCTCCTCTCACTAGAGAACAACCACCTTGGTTAATCTGTCTACTAGCCTACTGATATCTTTACATCAATGAATTTTTTAAATGACATTCTTTAATCTCTCACATATCTTCTGTTTGCTCCCACTGCATGAGCTAGCTATGTCTGATCCCTCAGCCACCAATGATTACTCTGCGAATCTAGGTCGTATCCTACCTCCATGATTTTTGACTCCACAGATAGGCCCTCCAATCAAACCACATCTGCCTTCATGTTTTCCTCTTTGTGGATCTGCCTACTTGGCACCACAACTCCGGCCCTCCGAGTTATAGAGATCTACCCTTCCGACACCACATCGCTGCTCCTCTATCTCTGTGGATCCACCTCCCAACACCACAATTCTTTCTCTCAGGCCATTGGCTTCTCGTTTTGCCCTGACCTCTAAGTCCATGGATCTGTCTAACTGGAACATGATTCTTCCACGTTTCTCTTCTAAAGTTGAACGAATCACTTCTCCTGACCTGACGATTTAAATGATCTCAATCTTTCCTTCTCATCTTCTTTGTCTTCACCCTAACCTCTATTTGTGCTGTCTATGCTTGAGGATTCTACCAATAAGCCTGTCGATCTTAACCTTTCCTTCATCTCTTACAATCGCCTCTACTACAAAACTACTGTAACATAAAACCCTCCATATAGATCTAATATCCTATGAAATCTCAATACAAACATATGTCTCTTATACCAGGTGTTGTGGATGCAGACACAGAGACTTAATTGTTGATTGTTGTATGCAAGAAATAAACTAGACTTTAAGATGATAAAAAGAACTTTAACGTGGTTCGATCAAATTGCCTACATCCACTGGCCAACACCAGATCTCAAATTTTTATTTCTAAGAATGATTGGAGTGATTAAATATTAAAATGTACAAACTTCTATATATAGAGTTGGAAGAGTTGATACATAAGAAATCTAAACCTACTCCGAATATGAACATAATCCTACTCTAAAGAACTAGGAAGCACAATCCTAACACAAGTCAAAATTAGCCAAAATGACAAAAGATGTGTACGTAGAAACAATTCTCGACGGACTGCCAACTTTGCGTCACGATGCCACCATACTGTCAATTTGGCCCCACGACATTACCCTACCGCCACAACATTGGTCCTGGCACTGCGGTATCAACTCACGAGTAACCTATAGGTGATTTTCTATTACCCTGGCCCTGCGGTACCCATACTGGCGCTGCAACATCTACCTGTGACACGAAAAATCCTTACGTGTATTAAACAGCAAGTGGACTGGTCGTGTGTAGTAATAAAGTGGACAATAAAGTCCGGGTTGTCGAACCTCAAGAACTTGTATTTTAGTTTATGATTTTAAAGCAATTGAAGAACTTAAACTAAAACAAGAATTAACTAAAATATTATGAAAGTAAGATATAAGAAACAAGATGTCGAAATCAAGATAGCTATGGAAAAGAGCAACTAAGACACATGTGTTGGCATAAATTAATCAATTTTCATTATAAACATGTTCTCATATTATTAGACTAATGTTGCTTTGGTGGAAAAAACCTTAAATAATTACTACCCGATTTCTCGGCTGTAATAATCCTATGATTAATTGATGGTTCTCTAGATATGTCTGTTAGGAATTTCATATTAGATGTTTTAATGATGACAAATAGGACTTTCTGTTAGACTCCGAAAAGTGTAAAAGCTTTCATAGAATGTTATGTATAAGTACCTGAAAGCTTATTTATCTTAGGCTTATAGTATTTATCTTTGTAGAATTCCTTAGACTAAGTATGTGACACTAAAACACTTAGGAAAATTCTGGGTGAGTCTACCAAGTGATGAAGGTGAAGATCAAGCGTCTAAAGCTACAATGGATAAAGATATCTTGAAGCGTCCGTCAAACGCTTTAGGGATTATCCCAGTGCTCAAACTACGAATGGATAACTCAGGCCGAATACTCAACATCAAGTGAAATGACGGAATTCTCAGTGAGACCATCAAGATAAGATTGAAGAGTAAGCGTCTGAAATAAAGAAAAGAAAAGAAAGTCAGGATCAGTCCAAGCGTCTGTCCAATACACGAGAATAACTATTCTCTTCAGCAAGCGTCCAAAAAGGTTAAACCAACACAACCTACAAAGAACGTAACCTGAAAAGAATTCAAACCCAAAACCATCCAAAGACTTAAAAATGCATGAATCAAACGGACGAATTATTTCCAACGGAAATAAGAACAAGATGCATTAAAAGTCGGATAAGTGCTATTAAAATATAAGCACTATAACTTATGGGCAAGCCATATCTTTGACCTAGACTGTCAGATTTATGAAACCAAGACCATGCCTAACCAATTAAATATACCCAAAGTTAGAAATGTCTGAACTCAAGGAATGTTTGGGGAAACGAGACTCCAACCGAGTCAAACGGACAAAAACCACCAATACCTTATAAATAGCTCTTTCAACAAACAAGTAAACAGATGCACACAAAAAAAATTACCTACTTTGTTGAAAGAAAAGCTTACTAAAAATCATAGCCAAATATCCATATAAGCTTTTCACAAATATTCCAGAGACAGTCACCCATATCTCAAATTCTTTTTTAGAAGAACCTATACTACCATTGAGATATCCCCAAGTTGTTTGAACTTTCCAAAAACAAACAAACCCGTGACCAAAACCATCAACACCTTTCATCTGAGTGAGAAAGCTGGTTGACTTGCAAGCAATATTTTTGTGTAAAAGAAGCTTGTTGAAGTTGATCTCTATTGGAGCTGAAATCTGTGTGACCAAGGAGTTCCGAGATCAAGAGTAACTTGCACCATTTCTGAGTGAAAGAAGCAAGGGGATAGAAGATCTTTAGTGGAGCTGAAATCTGTGTGACCAAGGAGTTCCAAGATCATATCCAATCTCCCTCTATCTTGTAGAAGTCTCTGTGTGACTCTTCGATAATCATCATAGTGGAAAAACCTCCCTGATAAAAGGAGAAGAAGGACGTAGCTGGGATTACATCACCCAGTGAACCTTACAAATATCTTGTGTCATTTACCTCTTTAAGCATTCATTGTCTTACTGCTTTACTATTCATACTGCATACATTCTGATAAAGTCTTAAAACAACTAAGCGACTACTTTCGATTAATTAACCGAACGCTAAGCTATAAAATACTTCCGCTGTGCTAACTCTGATTTAGTGACTAAACTCTGCCCTACTTTGGTAAGCGTTGAAATCACCGAGTCTAAGTTAACGTTTCTCAGGCGTCACATCCAGCGCTTAAACTTGTCAAGCGTTCAAATACTTCAAAGTGATACGAATTTTTAAGAAGTCGAAAAAGACTTCAGGGTCTATTCACCCCCCCCCCCCTTCTAGACCCTTTCGTATACCACTTGGGACCAACAAGTGGTATCAGAGCAGTTGAAGTTGAAACCTAAGCGTTTCCAAGCGTAACTGCTTGTTCAGATCCATTTTTTTTATATAGTCGCTTTAAAATTACTTTAAATTCTTCATGGCATTCTCTAAAGTTCCCAAGTTGACCGAGTCAAATTATGACTCTTGGAAGGTCAAAGCGTTTACTTATTTGTGTTCATGTGATGATGAAATGTGTGATATCATTTCAGATGGGCCAATCAAAATATACAAAGTTATCACCAGAGCGCCCGAAGCCACAGGAGAAACACCTGACGGTTATGTGGAGAAGCCCAAACAAGAATGGTCCACCGATGAGCGTCGACGAGCCAATCTGGACAATGTCGGTCGGAATGCATTATACACAGCCATTGGTGACAATGACAACTTATTCAACAAAGTCAAATCATGCAATACAACTAAAGAAATTTGGGATAAGTTGGCTACTATTTGTGGTGGCTCAGCACAAATAAAGGAAAACAAATTATCAATTGCCAAAGAAAAATTCAACGGCTTCAAGATGCTACCTAATGAGACGCTAGAGCAATTAGACATGAGGTTTACAGCCCTTGTCACTGAACTAACATCTCTGGGTATGGAGCTACAAAATCGAGAAACAGTGGTCAAAATCTTTAGAAGTCTTCCAAGCAGATTCCTGATGAAAACAACTGCAATGAGAGAATCAAACAATCTGGACAGCCTAACTCCAGAAGATGCTTTTTCAGAACTCAAAGCATTTGAGTTTGAGCTGAATTCGGCCAGTGATGCAGTAAGTAATCCAGTGATCGAATCTGGAGCGCTAATGGCATCAATCAAAGGAAAACCTATCAAAGAAAAAGGTTCGGATATAAGTGAGGAAGAAGAACTGGCGCTTCTAAATAGATTCAGGAAATTCCTGAAATATGAAAAGAAGGGAAACAGTCCTAAGCACCCAGGACAAAGTTCATATCAAGCGCTTCCTCAAATACAACCACAATATCAAGCGCCTCACTATCCTGCGTCCTCCTCCCTAGCGCCAATTCAATATCAAACTCCTTCTCAGCAAGATCTCTCAGCGCCTGCAGCGTTAAACCAACGATCCACAAGATTAACAAACGAACAAAAGATGAAGACCAATCTTTGTTACAACTGCAGGAGACCAGGGCATTTCCAAGTTAATTGCCCATATCCAAATGTGTCTAAACCTACAAAGCAAGATCACACGGATAGAAACCAATTCAGGAGCAACCTGAGACAACAAGGCTTGCTAGCAGAATCAGAACCTCTCTATACGCCTGAAGAGGACTTGGAATCATCAGATGAAAGCAGCGATGATGAACCATCAAAGGACTCAGCATTCATTTGTCTCATGGCAAGAGAAAATGAAGCATCTAACGACGTACCATCTGAGGTAACCACTGATCTGTATCATCCTCTCTCTTATGATGAATTACTTGACAAAGTAAAGGAATATTATACAGATTGTCAAGATGCCACCCAATTATTCCAAAATCACCATCGTATTATTTCAGCACTCAGAAGTGATAACTTAACGCTCAAAGCAGAGTTGCAAATTCAGCAACAGTGCATTGAGAAAAACCAATCACTCGAGAGTGAAATTACTCAGCTAAAAGGTGATCTTGATATAATAGTCAAAAGAGAAGCTGAAATGGTCGCTAAACTTGCCAAATCAGAGCAGCTTATCTCTTCATTATCAAAAGCGTCTAGAACGCTAGATAATGTGACTAAAGTAACCAGGGCATTTGGTGAAAAGACCGGTCTAGGTTTTGATGAATTTAGTTATAAAGCCAAAGCGTCCAATGTTACAACAATCAACAAAGGAAAAGGTGTAATCTTTGTTGAAGAAAGTTCGATCAGACAAACGCTGAATGAATCAACAAATACTGGTACAAAAGCTAATGATAAAGTCAACACTGACTCAGGCAAAGGAAAGACCAAAGCGAATGTCTCACAAAAGAAAATATATCCAAACGCTCAAAAAGCTAAGGAGATATTTTCTGCCAGTGAATCAAACGTTAAGCGTCCCGCACCAAAAGTGCATCCTAAGCCAATACCAAACAGAATCAAACGTCTATATCCAAAACAATCCAGTTCATATTATCAACACTATGATAATTGTGAATACGATTATGATTATTACTATAATCAAGGATATTTCTATACATCTAGAAAAAGTATGCAACTCAAAACGAAACCCAAGAAGGCCAATCTTTCTCCCATAGTGAAGACAAGGCAAATATGGGTTCCGAAAAATCTAATTCACGTCACTAACAAAGAAGGACCCAAAACAAAATGGGTACCTAAAGGAAATTAGATCTGCCCTTTTGAATGCAGGTACCTAGAGCCAACACCGACGCTTCAGTATGGTACATAGATAGTGGATCATCGAGACACATGACTGGATCAAAGGATCTCTTGATCAACTATCGTGCAACCAATGGTCCTCAAGTTATATTCGGTGATAATTCTAAAGGTAAAACTAAAGGTATAGGTATCATGCATAGGGGGAACATCATGATCAATGATGTATACTATGTCGAGGGTCTTAAACATAATCTCCTAAGCATAAGTCAATTCTGTGATAAAGGCTTTGAAATTAAATTTTCTAGTGACTTGTGCGAGATAATCGATGTTAAGACAGGATCTACTAAATTAAAAGGAAGAAGAACAAACAATGTATACTTAGTAGATTGGGATTCAACATTAGATAACAACCCTACATGTTTCGTAGCTAAGAATCAAAACGAATTAGGTTGGTTATGGCACAGAAAAATGAATCACCTCAATTTCAAAACAATCTCTCAATTAATATCTCTAAATCTCGTAGAGGGATTACCTAAAGGTTCCTTTAATAAAGATCGCTTATGTGATGCCTGTCAAATGGGTAAACAAGTTAAATCATCCTTTAAGAAGAAGCTTCATCTATCGACCTCTCGAATACTTGAATTACTACATTTAGATTTGTTTGGTCCTATTCAAATCATGAGCGTTAGTGGTAAAAAGTATTCACTAGTAATAGTTGATGATTTTTCACGCTATACATGGGTAGAATTTCTAGCATCTAAAGATGAAACTAGTGCCAAGCTCACCTCTCTAATTCGTCAACTACAAAACTCAAAAGATCTAAAAGTAACAAGAATTAGAAGTGATAGAGGAACTGAATTTACTAACCATATTGTTGAGAAATTTTGTAAAGACTTTGGAATACTTCATGAGTATTCAGCACCTAGAACACCTCAACAAAATGGAGTTGCTGAACGACGGAACAGAACGCTTAAAGAAGCCGCTAGGACTATGTTAGCCGAGTCTAAGCTGCCTCAAAGGTTGTGGGCCGAAGCTATTAACACTGCTTGCTACACTCAGAACCGGTGTATGATCAACAAGCAACATGAAAAGACTCCATATGAGTTATGGAAGGGACGTAAGCCGAATGTTTCATACTTTCATGTATTTGGTTCAAAATGTTTCATTCATAACAATGGTTCCCAAAGCCTAAAGACATTTGATCCTAAAGCAGATGAAGGAATCTTTCTAGGTTACGCCAAAAATGGAAAGAGCTTTCGCATCTTAAATAAGGTCAAATCGAAGGTTGAAGAATCCATTCATGTTGTGTTTGATGATGCTAACCAAGAACCGAGTAAGGTTAATATTAATGATGCAGGAATTGAAGATTTATCTCAACAAGCGTCACAAATCAATCTGTGTGATGATAGTGATATTGATGAAGATAATGAAATCATTGTACCTAATCCTAAGACTACTCGTAAAGACATCAACGATGACATTGCAAGAAACGCTGATGATCATGAAGGGAATGTTCATCAAGAGCAAATTCAAACTATAAACACTGAAGCGCCTACGCAAGGAATTGGTCAAGCGCCTACACAGTTTAATCAAACGTTAGATCAATCTCTTAACTCGTTCCAACCAGACAGAAAATGGCTCAGAGACCATCCACCAGAACTAATTATTGGAGATATTGGAGCACCCGTTAGAACAAGAGCCGCTACAATAAATGAGGCCATGTTTGCAAGCTTCCTATCTCAAATGGAACCAAAGAAAGTGGATGAAGCGCTTAACGATCCAAGTTGGATAGAAGCCATGCAAGAAGAGCTAAACCAATTTGAAAGAAATGAGGTATGGACGCTAGTACCAAGACCAACCCACCAAGGGGTCATTGGAACTAGATGGGTCTATAGAAACAAAATGGATGAGAATGGGATTGTGATTAGAAACAAAGCCAGACTCGTAGCTCAGGGATACTGTCAAGAAGAGGGCATCGACTTTGATGAAACATACGCTCCAGTTGCCCGACTTGAAGCAATCCGCATGTTTCTAGCGTTTGCAGCATTTAACAAATTTACAGTGTATCAAATGGACGTAAAGAGTGCATTTCTGAATGGTAAACTCCAAGAAGAAGTATATGTGGAGCAACCACCAGGATTCATCAACAACCATGGGAAAAGCATGGTTTACAAATTGGACAAGGCACTCTATGGTCTTAAACAAGCACCACGAGCATGGTATGACACTCTTTCTATCTTCCTTATAGGTAAAGGCTTTTCAAAAGGCAGCGTTGACACAACGTTATTCAAAATTACCCATAATGAAGATATTCTCCTAGTTCAAATTTATGTTGATGATATTATATTTGGATCTACCAATAAGCGTCTATGTGAGAAATTTTCGAAAATGATGCAAGATCAATTTGAAATGAGCATGATGGGTGAATTAACTTTCTTCCTAGGATTACAAGTTAAACAACTCCCTAATGGCATATTCATCAACCAAACTAAATATACTAGAGATATGATCAAGAAATTTGGTATGGAAAATGCATCACCTTCAAAAATTCCAATGAGCCAAACGCTTAAGCTAGATAGAGACGATAATGGAAAGAAAATTGATATCACTAACTATAGAGGTATTATTGGATCACTTCTTTATCTTACAGCTAGTAGACCTGATATTATGTTCTCAGTATGCATGTGTGCACGATTTCAAGCTGATCCTAGAGAATCACACTTAATTGCTGCTAAAAGAATCCTTAAGTACCTAAAAGGCACACAAAATGTGGGCTTATGGTATCCTAGGGATTCTCCTTTTGAACTAATTGGTTATTCAGATGCAGATTTTGCAGGATGCAAAATAGATAGAAAAAGTACTAGTGGAACATGTCAATTTCTAGGTGATAGACTAATTTCATGGCATAGTAAGAAGCAACAGTCCATCGCTACTTCCACCGCTGAGGCTGAGTATGTAGCCGCTGGAAGCTGTTGTGCACAGATCCTTTGGATGAGGCAACAACTTAGAGATTATGGAATAATCCTAGATCCAACTCCTATCCATTGTGACAATCAAAGCGCCTTAGCAATGACTCAAAATCCAGTTCTTCACTCTAGAACCAAACACATTGACATTCGCTATCACTTTCTACGTGACCACGTTCAAAAGAAAGATATCTCCATGCACTTCATTGGTACAGAAAAGCAACTGGCAGATATCTTCACCAAAGCGCTTAACGAACAACGTTTTCTCACTTTAAGAAGTGAACTAGGTATGATTGATCTAAATGCTTAATCATTCGAAACATCATACTTTTGTTAGGCATGAAATTTAGGGGGAATTCACTGTATGTTATGAAATTTATGGGGAACCTACATAGGGGGAACCTTAAAAGAGCTAACTATACCTAAGTGAATATGACCAAAAATGTTTTCCCTTGCATCGGTCATACGCACTTAGCACCATACACTTAAAACCTTTTGACGCTTATTACACAAATCTGTCTTAGCGTCTGCACTTCTTTCAAAATAAACTAAACGCTTAGCTTTATTCCCGGCTAAAGCAGTTAGTAAAAAGACCCTTTTAAAAGCAAGCGTACATTACCCTACGCTAAAACGAGAAAGTGGATTAGTCAATCAATGCAATTAATGCTGACTTGACATTCCTCACCCTTCGCTCAAGAAAACCCATGGGTACTCATCACGTTTTTCAAAGATGGTTCAGCACATGTACACGCGTCAGTACAATTACCATGTATCTTAGACGAATACAACCAGCGCTGAATATTTTAAACCAAAAGTAAAACACTACTACCAAGACATAATGATAAGTACTGGGAAACTGTGTCCTCATATACACCCTGAAAGGAATAATTCTATATGTTACAATGACCGCTAAAGCACAAAATGTTACTTGAAAGAGACTCTCAAGATTCTCAAGCGTCCACATAACACTAAATTGTTTCAAGCGTCATTCTGAATAGGTCCGGACGCTTTAACAAATTTTTGGCGGGCATTTGAATAGTGTTCAAAATTATGGTTCCCGAACAGTTTTCATAAAGAACGTATCCGCTTTTCATGGGCACACGTATCACTCTCAGTCTCTGTTTCAAACTTTTAATCGGACTTCAAAATAGTATATGTGGCAGTTACTAAAAGAAACCGTGCCTATTTAATCTAAATTCACGTCCACAGTTATATTTTAATGGCTGAGATTTATATTCCTCCACGTGTCAACATCTCAAACTTCAAACACACCGAACATTCAAATTGAAGTTTCTGCAGAACACAAACACTCTTATACTCTATTACATTCGTGCAAGAACAAGTCTCTCTCTTTTTCAAAAACAAAAAATTTTCATTCGTAATCTCTGTCTACTGCTCACTAATGGCACCCAAGAAAGCTACTGCTGGAACCGCTGAAGTTGTTGTCAAGATCACTGAAGGCCTTATAGTTGATTGGAAGTTTCTCTATGAAAACCCCCAAATTGATTTAACGGAAATAATGGATTCTGTAGCAGAGGCTGGGCTTCAGAAATTTCTCACGAAATACTCGTATATGTTTCCTGAAGAACTAGAATTTTTTTGGAGAAATGCTCGACTGTCTGACGATGAGACTTCCATCACTTGTTTGTTTCCTGTCTCCAAGAAGGAATCAAAGACGTTCACTCTCTCTGCGGCCTCTATTGCCCAGAATTTCTCTCTACCTAATGCTGGAGCCACTTTAGACACTATCACTGAAGAACAAATTCAAGAAGTCTGGACTCAGATTAGCGCTTACGATGATGTTCCATACAAACCGTACTTTGAGAAGAAAGATATAGTGAACAGGTATCGAGTCTTGGCTGATTTCTGCAGTAAAAACATAGAATGCAGAGTGGGAACCTTCGACAAAATCAACCCAACCCAGTTCCAGATGATGACTGCCATCCTACTCAAGATAAAAATCAACTGGAGCGCCTATATATTCAGCAGGTTCAGAGACAGTCTACGCACTTCAAACAGACCTTATGGTCTAGTTTTAAGTGATCTAATTTTCCGAGCAGAGTGCACCTCTTCAGCAGGAGTCACCGTGGCCAAGCATAAGTTCTATGGGCCAAGAATCATCAATAATCTTTTCAATCCACCCAAAGTTGGAGGTGCTGCTAAGCCTCTCTCTGAGCGCCAAGTTGTCCGAGCAGCGTCAGATGAGGAGGCTGAGCGTCCAGATCAGGAGAAAGCCAAACGTAATGTGAAGCGTCCCACTGTCACAAAGAAACGGGCTCCTCGAAAGCCCAAGGCTCAACCTATCAAAAGCGATGAAGATGACGAGGATTCTATACCCCTCATTAGTCGGAAAGATCTGGAAAAAGTTCTCAAAAATATTGACTTTGAAGAACCTGCAGTTCCACAGACTCAAGCGTTCCCCGCCGAAGGTATAAATGTGAAGCGTATCTTCAAGAGACGTAAGCGTCCAACTGCTGCCATTTCTTCTGAGGCTACACAAAGTGATCAAGCCATAGCTGCTGTCCCGATATCATCCTTTGAAACACCAGTTGATGTCCATCTGGATGTTGATATGGCCCAAATTGTGGCCATCGCACATGAAGCTGCCATCGAATCTACAAATCTCGAGCCTGATGAACCTGAAATCCAAGGGCTCAACCATTGCTTGCATTACCTAGTACAACAGAGGCACGCTCAGAAGGTCAGAGCGATGCTAACGACGTTGTGATTCATCGACATTTCTTCAAGCTGGATCCCTCAAAGACTATCGATCACTCAGTCGATTATTTGCCTCCAGCGCCCGCAGAGACCTTCATACCTGCAGGATACAATGAAGAAAGTCTTATCAATGCCGAAAATGATATCGCCAAGCTCATAAAGTTTGATCTGGCTGTACGCAACACTCTCTTTAATACAGCCTCCACCCCAGCTGATGAAGCTTACTACACAGCTCTTGAACTCGGGAAGACTCCCAAACACATCCCGGCTTCCGTAACTCTCCAAGCACAGCGGCAAGGAGGCAAGACTCCTAGAGCTGATGTTGATTTAGCTTATTATCTGGACTGTGGGACAAGCAAACCCACTGGCTTCGCTCTCAGAGACTACAACATCAGAGTCTATGAGCGTCAGGATAAGCTTCTGAACCCAACGGAAGAGCTACTAAACAGAGAAGGCTATTCTCACTCTCTAACACTGGTCAAAAGCAAGGAAAACAAGCGCTCAGCTAATCCTCTCCTCCTGTGGAAGAATAAAGGAGTACATGCCGGTGAGCGTCCAGCATCCCTGACCGAGATGATTCAACTTGAAACCGATGCATATTTTGACTGCGTCTGGAACGCTAACTACCAACCCGACAGGTATCGTTTTGAATCCATCTGTGATATTCATCACCAAGGGTTTCGTGCTATACTTAATGCAGGAACTGAGTATTGTATGACTGAGATAAGATGGGCTGAAGCTTACATGGGTGACACGTATAAATTTGAAGATTTGGTTAGTGCTCCCCATCTGTTCGGAATAGGGATTCATGATAAAAAGACCAAATTTGCACGCTACATGCTGACGCAGCGCCAGCATAGACTTGGACCCGTTCTGAAGCTGCCTCTGATCCGCCATCAACCTGAACACCGCTTAAGACAAGCGTTGCACAAACTGGCCAACTCTTCTCTATGCTTTGATGATCAAGCGTCCACCAGCAGTTCTTCTCCCCTGTCTTGTCTGAACTGCACCCCTAGCCACTGTGAAGACAACTTTTCTCTCATGATGGCAATTATGCCTCCAGTCTCTCTATTCGACAAAATCTTCACAGACAATCTGCGACAATGGGATGGCTCTCGGATCAATCCTGTCAGAGGATATCCACTTCTTCCGTCTATTCGACAAGAAGTCTTCAGTCACTATGATTTTGTTTTATCGCTGCTAGAAAGATCTCAAGCGCTTGCTTCAGCCATCTACCCATACTTGGAAGAGTATTACAGGCTCCGCGTTCCCGACTCTCGGAAACCGAAGACTCTCCCTACAGATCGGCTAATTGGCTTCTCACAACACTATTGCCCAGATGCCTTATTCTCCATCTGCAAAGCGCCCTCCAAAATCTTTCCCACTCATGTGCTGGATATCCTCGGGCCACTGTATATCAGGGCACTGGATAGTCCTATCAGAACGTTCATTCAAGGTACTTATCTCCCCACTCTACATTTGAATGAACTTCTGCAGACTGCTACGTATCCATATGCAGATGAACCGTTTGCCAGCTTGGACTTTCGGTTTACGGACTTTAGCCGAATAGAATCAGAATTTACTGCAGCACCAGCTGACATGTTACCTGCTCCTGAGCGCTTATTAGAATTACCTCAAGCGCCTCATTCCCCCAGTCCAACTGAATCCGACTCTACTGCATCCACCGAGTCCAACACTGCTCCAGAGCTTCGAGGAACAGTATTTGATCCTACTAATCAAGTACCTATTGAATCTCTCAAACACACATCTCGTTTTAAGCCTCAAGTCCGCACTGCACTTCCCAACGCTCAACCGTCCATGACTGAATGCCTCACTCAAATACAGCAACTATCTACAGCTACTCAGGCAAGTCATGTGGCTTTAACCAATGATCTACAAGACCGGTTCACGGCTCTCGAGACCTCTCTCACAGACGCTAATCAAGCTCAACTCCTGGTCATGAAAGAACATTTCGACCAGCGTCTAACCACTCTTGAGGCCTCTGTCGCTCAGATTGCTGCTCAAGTCAGTCTTCTTACTCAGCATTTCATACAGACTGATGATGGCAATAAGGGGGAAAAGAAGGGAGAAAAGAGGAAATCGTCAACATCTAAAGATCAAGTTCCTCCTCCACCATCCAAGCGTCAACACATTGATACTTCTCTCACACTGAGTGCAGAACCAAGGTATCCCTATCCCTCTTGGGTAACCACATCGGTTGAAGTGTCCAATAAGAAAGAAACTCCCAGAGTGCTCTATCCAACTCTTCCATTGCCTTCAAGAGCACTGCTTGAACAGTTTGACATTCCTCTTCTCAGAGCATCAATTCCAGAACCATCTGATCCAGCAGTATTAGCCTTAGAAAGAAAAATGTCTGACTTCGACCAAACCTTCAGAATTTGCCTACGATACATAGGCATCAGTCCAGAGGAATGGGATAAACACTTCATTGCCTTTAAGGCACGACAAGTTCAAGAAAACAAGCACATAATCAGTAAAGATCATGCTGCAATGATGACGTTAGAAGATCAGATAACTGAAGCAATCCGTGCTGAAATGACTAAGAGATACAAGATCAAGCCACGATCTTGATTTTTACTTGTGCCTCTCTCTTTTTAGTTGTAAAATGCCTGTACTGTGAAATACATATATAAAATGCATTTTACAGCTGAAACATCTCGTTAAAGCTCAAACTAACTTACTAACCTACGCTAACCTTCAGGTATCTAACGCTTGAACTAAATAAGTATTGCCATCATCAAAAAGGGGGAAATTGTTAGGAATTTCATATTAGATGTTTTGATGATGACAAATAGGACTTTCTGTTAGACTCCGAAAAGTGTAAAAGCTTTCATAGAATGTTATGTATAAGTACCTGAAAGCTTATTTATCTTAGGCTTATAGTATTTATCTTTGTAGAATTCCTTAGACTAAGTATGTGACACTAAAACACTTAGGAAAATTCTGGGTGAGTCTACCAAGTGATGAAGGTGAAGATCAAGCGTCTAAAGCTACAATGGATAAAGATATCTTGAAGCGTCCGTCAAACGCTTTAGGGATTATCCCAGTGCTCAAACTACGAATGGATAACTCAGGCCGAATACTCAACATCAAGTGAAATGACGGAATTCTCAGTGAGACCATCAAGATAAGATTGAAGAGTAAGCGTCTGAAATAAAGAAAAGAAAAGAAAGTCAGGATCAGACCAAGCGTCTGTCCAATACACGAGAATAACTATTCTCTTCAGCAAGCGTCCAAAAAGGTTAAACCAACACAACCTACAAAGAACGTAACCTGAAAAGAATTCAAACCCAAAACCATCCAAAGACTTAAAAATGCATGAATCAAACGGACGAATTATTTCCAACGGAAATAAGAACAAGATGCATTAAAAGTCGGATAAGTGCTATTAAAATATAAGCACTATAACTTATGGGCAAGCCATATCTTTGACCTAGACTGTCAGATTTATGAAACCAAGACCATGCCTAACCAATTAAATATACCCAAAGTTAGAAATGTCTGAACTCAAGGAATGTTTTGGGAAACGAGACTCCAACCGAGTCAAACGGACAAAAACCACCAATACCTTATAAATAGCTCTTTCAACAAACAAGTAAACAGATGCACACAAAAAAAATTACCTACTTTGTTGAAAGAAAAGCTTACTAAAAATCATAGCCAAATATCCATATAAGCTTTTCACAAGTATTCCAGAGACAGTCACCCATATCTCAAATTCTTTTTTAGAAGAACCTATACTACCATTGAGATATCCCCAAGTTGTTTGAACTTTCCAAAAACAAACAAACCCGTGACCAAAACCATCAACACCTTTCATCTGAGTGAGAAAGCTGGTTGACTTGCAAGCAATATTTTTGTGTAAAAGAAGCTTGTTGAAGTTGATCTCTATTGGAGCTGAAATCTGTGTGACCAAGGAGTTCCGAGATCAAGAGTAACTTGCACCATTTCTGAGTGAAAGAAGCAAGGGGATAGAAGATCTTTAGTGGAGCTGAAATCTGTGTGACCAAGGAGTTCCAAGATCATATTCAATCTCCCTCTATCTTGTAGAAGTCTTTGTGTGACTCTTCGATAATCATCATAGTGGAAAAACCTCCCTGATAAAAAGAGAAGAAGGACGTAGCTGGGATTACATCACCCAGTGAACCTTACAAATATCTTGTGTCATTTACCTCTTTAAGCATTCATTGTCTTACTGCTTTACTATTCATACTGCATACATTCTGATAAAGTCTTAAAACAACTAAGCGACTACTTTCGATTAATTAACCGAACGCTAAGCTATAAAATACTCCCGCTGTGCTAACTCTGATTTAGTGACTAAACTCTGCCCTACTTTGGTAAGCGTTGAAATCACCGAGTCTAAGTTAACGTTTCTCAAGCGTCACATCCAGCGCTTAAACTTGTCAAGCGTTCAAATACTTCAAAGTGATACGAATTTTTAAGAAGTCGAAAAAGACTTCAGGGTCTATTCAACCCCCCCCCCCTTCTAGACCCTTTCGTATACCACTTGGGACCAACAATGTCTATCCGAGAATCTAACCAACAATCATGCATTCAAGTTCTAGAATTTCCCCGGATTAATCCGGCTAACTGCACCCGGGAATCTCTACCTATCTCTAGGGGCAGTTCCCTATTTTTTACGGATTATGTGATGATCCTCTTTGCACCTTAAATTACCTTCTCTCGAACGAATAATTTAAGCAATAAATCATGCATATGGTAGCTAAGCATATGATGCATTCAAACAAGATCAAGACACAAAACAACAATAGAATTAATATGAAAAACACAATTTATAACTCCATTATCATAATTTAGCCTCAACATGGCCTTAGTTCGAAGAATCTATTTCATCATAAAAGATAAAAGATAGGAACTTAAATTAAGATTCATATTCATAGACAAAAACAAATCTAAATCTAAGAAACTCCTTCGTATTTTTGATGGTTGAACTTCGATCTTCATCTCTTCCATGCTTCTTGATTTCTTCACCTTCAAAGGTTCTTGATAATCTTCATAACTAATCTAAGGATGATGAAGATGATGATAGGATGTGTTTAGGCTCCCCCAATGGGGAATGTGTTTTCAAGTGTGTTTGTAGGATGGCCTCCAATCCTCCTTTTATAGCCAAAAGAATTCACCAACCAAGAACATGTGCTTCCATTCTCTTTTATTTCCACCTACCATTCTCTTGCTTTCCATCTACCAAGAATGTGAACTACCATTCTCTTGTTTTCCACCTACCATTCTCTTACTTTCCTCCTACCAAGAATGTGAACTACCATTCTCTTGTTTTCCACCTACCATTCTCTTACTTTCCTCCTACCAAGAATGTGAACAACCATTCTCTTGTTTTCCACCTACTAAGAATGGGAGCTGCCACTTTCGTATTTTCCAGCGCTGGGATAGTGTTTTATTCATAAACCTCTCCACAGACCTCCGAATTGGATGATTCAAGTCCCCATGTAAAGATAAGACATAGATCTAAAACTTTGTAGAAGGACACGTCATCAAATTCGGTCTCTAAATATATCAAAATGACGTTCCAATGTGGAGGTTGTTTCTGATTTGGCGCCCAGGTGTGCGGAAATGGTACTAAAATATGATTTTGGCTAACTCCAGCTTGTTTCTTGCTTGTTTGGTCGTAGAGGTGTGAAACATCTTGGCCTAAACTTGTTTTATACGTCCTTTTTCCACCCTTTATTCGATTGTATCCACTTAAGGCCTGAAATCACTTAATGCACGAATTAAACGCACAAGTGACAAAATCAAGCGATAAATGAACCTAAAACATAAACGCAAAGGGGCTTAATAACACGTAAAAATGACTCCTATCAACCTGCAACAACCTCATTTTGCTTTGTCCCTCAATTTGGCTCGTCTTTGAATTTTGCGCAATCATTTACATCAATCAGTTTTCATAGAGCCATCATAATGATGGATATTCACATTTAGGTTAAAAACATCTCCTTCACACTTTAACAGGGATATATTGTTTTTGGTACTAGAGAACAGGCCTATTTTGCTTTTCGCACCATGTTTCGACTCTATAACTGTTTTGACACAAAATCATGTTTTTTTAAAAACATTTTTGGTGCCCCATTAGTGATTTAATGGAACACATATTCTTTATTATTGGGCTTTTTGGGGGGGAAATTTTGATTATGAACCACCAATGGGAGGGAAAAATATAGGTCAAATTGGGGTGGGGGGAAGTCAAAATTTTTTAAAGTCAATTTTTGGGAGGTTTTGCTCATTTGAGTTTTACTTTCCAACTTTTTGTTCCAAAAATTTTCTGCTACTAGTTTTGTCGAGGAAGATGACTAGGATGCCATAATTTTTGGAACTAAAGATTGTATAAAATATTTTGTTCCATAACTTAACGGAGCTGTCGTTAAGTTAGTATTTTTAAATTGTAATTCTTTCTTGAATGTTTTTTGATAACCTTTTTATAACTTTATTCTTCTAATTTGATCTTGTATTTTTAATTTTTTCTTATAAATTATTTTGCCTAATTTTTCTTTTAACACGTTTTGTTCAGTTATTAATTTGTGATGTCGTGAATTGAAATTAGATATCAGAAAAATTGATTGGGTGTCAAATCCATAAAAAAATAATTTTTACTCCTAAACTTGTAGATAGCAATGAGTAGGATCGAATCCACATAGATTGGTTCTGATTTAATTCTCAAGATCCAAAATAAAATAAAAATGGTTTTTTTTTATGATAACTAAATTAAATTTACTGGAAATAACAGAAATCACTAAAAATCAAGAAAAGTAAAATTAAACAGGTAGGGTAAATTCAATAGGTCATGAATGTTGGTCCTAAGTGGTATATGAAATGGTCTAGAAGGGGGGGGGGGGTTTGAATAGACCTTGAAATTTTCTTCAATTTCAAAAAAAAATTGTATTCAAAAGTATCGTGGACGCTTAAAAATGTAGGTGCTTGGCTGAGCGTCTACTTGAAGACAATTTTTAATAAAGTTAACTTAGACTCAAGATTTGAATACTATAACAAAACTAGGCGTAGCGTTCAGTTCTTTTATTAGGGTTAGCGCATTGGAATAATTTTAAGTCTTCTTTTGAAAGGTTTAGTGTCACAACGTTTTACTTAGTTGCTTTCGACTTTAAACAATTTTATCAATGTGCTTACTTAACCGTTTATGCAATGATATGACAATGAGGAAATCAATAGTAAAGTAAAGAACACAAAGTTTGAAAGGTTCGTTGGGTGCTGTAATCTCAACCACGTCCTTCTTTCCTTTTTCACTCAGAGAATTCCCCTAAAATAATTCTCGAAGATTCACATATATTTTTTTACACAAAGAGGATAGGATGGATAGGAATGACTCGAGCTCCTTGGTCACACAGATTTTAGCTCCAAGACACTTCGATCCGCTTGCTTCTTTCACTAAAAAATAGTGCAAGTATTCCACTTCGACTTTACACAGATTGCAAAGCTGAATAAGGGTTTTGTTAGGAATTTCATGTTAGATGTTTTGATGATGACAAGATAGGTTTTATGTTAGACCCCAAAGATTATGTAAGTTTATAATTTCTTAGAATATGTTTTGAGCATTTAACAAATTATCGGGTTGTAATTTCTAGAATATGCTTGTAAATTTTTATCTTTGTAGATTTTAGACTAAGTATTAGATGCCAAGTCGCTGATAGAGTTCTAGGTGAGTCTATCAGAGACGAAGTTGAAGATCAGCGTCTGAAGTCAAGCGAAGATGAAGATTTTGTCTTAAGCAACTACCAATCGCTATGGACTATTTCAGGATGTATGAATCAAGCGCTCAAAGCACTCAAGCGATCAAGAAGATCAGATTCACCTGAAATAAATTCTGAAATCACTAAGGACTTAAATGCAATCATTTAACGGGCATTTATTTTCAACGGAAAATAATTTCAAATGCATTAAATGCTTGATAAGAGCATTTAATGTGATAAGGACAGATTGTATATGGAGCAAGCTACCAATTGGCTAAGACTGTCAGAATTTCAGAGTTCAAACTTGCCACATCAAATCAGTGTAGCAGGATTTCAGGAATATCAGAGAAAAGGCATGACTCACTCGCTTGTGAGAGGCACGCACCTACATGTGTCCAATGGACAAATCCCAAGAAAATGCCTATAAATATCTCACCTCAGCAAACTCTAAATATATACGTACATACACAAAAGGATCAGAACTTTGCTGAAATACTTTCTCACAAAAAGCTTAGAAACTCCATACCTAAAAATCTTTCCAAGATTTTTACATACATTCCAAATAGTCGTAGATATCTCAAACATCTTCAAAGAAGAACCATACACTATTATTGAGATATCCCAAGTTGTTTGAACTTCTTAAAATCAAACAAACCGATGATCAAAATCCTCAACCTCCTCTGTCTGTGTGAAGAAATTGTTGACTCTACAAGTAGTATTTCTGAGTGAGAGAAGCTTGTTGGTGAAGATCTTCAGTGGTGCTGAAGTCTGTGTGATCAAGGAGCCCAAGATCATCATCCCCTCCTCTATTTTGTAGAATCCTCTGTGTGATCCTTCGATAATCAATTTAGTGGAATTCCTCCAAGTGTTCAAAGAGAAGATGGATGTACCTGGGATTATACCACCCAGTGAATCTTACAAATTCTTGTGTTATTTACTGTTTTATTGTCTTACTTTATATCCTATCATTTATTCTGAAAAAGACAAGTAAAACGATTAAGTGACTATTTGACCAAAACGAACGCTAAGACTTTAAAATCAATTCCGCTGTGCTAACCCTGATTAAGCGATCTAAGCTTTACCCTACTTTGGTAAATTGCTAAAATCACTAAGTCTAAGTTATTTTTATTATAGCGCTTGACCTAGCGCTCAGCTCTCTAAGCGTTCAAATCTTTAAAATAAAAGGTATAAGAGACAAAAAAAAAGCTTCTGGATGGTCTCTTAACGCTTTCGCTGCTTCTGTAAATTATATCTTTTAGATATTTTAGCGTAGATGGGTTCAGTTAGTTGGTCATCGAGAGTTATCAAGCATGATCTTTATTTAAGACTCTTTTTTTTTCTTTTGCAGCTTTATCACTGAAGGCAACCCATTGCTTGTCCCATTCAGTTGGATCAATACCAATGTGCCTTAGACAAATTTTGAATGCCTGATTGAACGCTGGCATCTACTTCTCTTTGGCAATTTCTTTTAGATTTGTTGGTTCTGGTAGTGGAGCACGTTCAAGCGGAACGTCAAATTGTTATAAGTATGATTGAGAAAGCATTGGTAGATCAGCCCTTTGCCTTATTGGAGGAAACCTAGTTAAGTTGCTAGGTGCTCCAAAGACAGAAACCCAAGATGGCTATCTGGATTCAAAATTAAGCGGAGGAGGAGGAGGAGGAAGAATCTCACTCGGAGTCAGAGGATTACTTTGATTTATAGGCTGAAATTCTTGACGCTTTGATGTAGAAGATGTAGCTCTTGAACTTGGCACTTTCCTCTTTTCCCCCTTATTGCCATCATCAGTCTTCAAAATATGTTCTGCTAGAATTCCAACTTGATGGGAAATGTGAGATATTGACCTTGCAAGATCATCACAACACTTATCGAAGTGTTCTTTTATTTCAAGCATGGCTGCATAGTTAGCGTCTACAAATTTTGTGAATGCTCTGAGACTTTCGTTAACCGCAGCTTGAGCAGCTCCGCGCATATGGACAATATGATTGTCCAGATTCTATGATTCAATCTTAGCAAGATCTTCTTGAATCCAGTGGAGAGCACTTGCGCTATTTTCCGCATGGTCGCGCACTCTCTCTAATACTTCTCTCAAAATAGGAGTAAACTCCTAACCAACATAACTTGAAATAACCGTTTGAGTAATCAGTTTGAGTTTAAACTTTGAAGTGGTCTTTAAGGATTCAAGAGATGGAGGATTTGATATGTCGAATGCTTTGGATTGCGCTTTGTCTGACACTTTAGCAATCTCAGCAACCTCAGCAATACTATTGTCAAGCTTGTTCTTTGATGAAGATGCTTCATCTGCTTTAGTCACACACTCAGTTTCAGTATGAAACATTAACATCCTTAGGAATAGGTTCAGCAATAGCAGCCACAGCAGGCGCTTGAGGTTCTGTTTCCATTGGGACGCTCTGAGTCTTTAAATCCACTTGAGCAATATCAGCAACTGGCTCAACTAATGAAACTTTTTCTATTTTAGGAACTTCCACAGGCGCTGGCATTATGGGACGATAATAATCAAACTAAAAATTTAATTTGCCTAAAGTAGAACCTGAATAGGGATCTGTAGCACTATCGAGAAGCTCCTGGAGACGACGCTCCGACATGCAAGTGCTAGAAATGAATGTGCGAAGGGGGCTGTCCATGGCTCTAACCCACATTGGACCCAAAATCCCCAACACATGATCTGGAAATAGCCTTGACTTCGTGTGAGGAATGAAGAAGAGTTCATCTGGGTGATAGGTAAGAGAGAAGACTATAATTCGGTTGCTCAGAAGATGAGGCTAATCACTGCCTGCAACGTTAAGTCTGTAGTAGTCTTCAAGACAGTTATAAACAGCGTGAGCGATACCTTGGTTTCTTTCCAGCAAAGATAGGACAAAGGAGTAATGATCGCTCAGTTCTTTTCTAATGGAGGGGAGTAAAGGATATCCCCTGAAAGGATTAATGCATGAATCGTTTATTTTGTCCAGGTTGGCAGTGAAGATATGATCAAAATGCTTGATTAGAGCCATAATCTTAATCATCTGCCTCATGTTTTTATCATGGTGACTTGGAGAGATGGTCAAATTAGACACTGAGCAGGTGTCGCTAGTGGATGCTCTGCTGGAGAAGTTGAGAGGAGTATCTGCAAGCATTTGTAATGCTTCTCGCAGAAAGGTCTCAACTGGTTGTCTGACGCTTGGCAAATTGGCAATTGGTCATGCTCGTATTGCACGC
This sequence comes from Buddleja alternifolia, assembly GCA_019426215.1. NCBI lineage: Eukaryota > Viridiplantae > Streptophyta > Magnoliopsida > Lamiales > Scrophulariaceae > Buddleja > Buddleja alternifolia. The sequence goes on from CM033406.1 coordinate 6,474,042, forward strand.
TTCTGAAGGCAATACCTGGCAAACTGACGCTTCTTGTCATGCATGCCTATGCCGAATAAATGCAGAGCGTTAACAAATTCCTAAAAAGAATGTTTGTTGCTCATATAAGCATTTGACCAATTCACCTCAATCATGCAGAATTCGGCCCCAGCATTGCATATGGCTTTAATTCCCTCATGATGAATATCTCTGATCGCCTCAAACCGATATCTGTCCACTTAACTAGCGTTCCAGATGCTATTGAAAAATTCATCAACTTCCTCTTGAACGCAGTCCTTGAAGGACGCTGCACGTTCACCAACATGGATGTTCTTGTTTTTCCATAAACGGAGGGGATTCTCTAAAAATTGATTTTCATCACTGTGCACTACATCTGGAAAGTGCGAATAGCTCTCTCTGTTTAATATTTCTTCTGAAGGAATGAGGAACTCAATTGGTAGATGCTCATAAACTCTGATCTTGTAGTTCCTTGAGCAAAATCAGATGGCTTGTTGCGCGTCATATCCTTGTAATATGCAAGCTCCACATCAGCAAGGAAAGTCCATTTTGCTTTTCGCTTCTCATATATGGCAATTGAAGCAGGGATTTGAGTGATTTCCACACCTTTGGCAATGGCCATATAATATGCACACCCAACATCGGTTAACTCTGAGTTGTATATTATCTGATAGAGCACATTGTCACACTCTATCATCTTGGCTATCTCATTCTCCGCTATAATGTATTTGTCTTCATTATATCCTACGGGAATGAAATCTTCTTCTGCAACTGGTGGCGTATAGTTGATTGAGTGACCAATCATCTTAATTGGATCCAGTTTGAAGAAGTTCCTGGGTTGTGGTGGTTGGACCCCTTCTGAAATAGGTCTCTCAACATCTACAGTGACACTCTGACTTTCAGAGAGTGCCTCTGCTGCAACATCTTTGGCAATAGCCACCACATCCTCTAAATCAATATCCAGATGGACATTGATTGGTGCTTCAACAGCATCTGTAATGAAAGTTGTAGCACAAGATATATCCTCTATAAGAGCACGATCTTCTATAGGTGTAGGAATATAAATGCTGTGGAAAAAAATAAACTTACCCTGAGAACTTGTCTCAACATCATCTGTTCCTTCACGCTGAACACTTTGTTCAATAGTCTCAGATATATCTGGAGCAGGAACTGATGGACGCTTGTTTAAGCCTCAGGGTTTCTTGAATATTCTCTTGATGTTCACCCCCTCGATAGGTTTTGACGCTTTAGCTGGAGCATCAGCAACAAATGTCTCTTCATCAAAATTGATGTTCTTTATGATTGACACAAGTTTCCTCCTCTTGATAAGTGGAATGCGATCTTCCACATCTTCATCAGTTTCCTCATCATCATCCTGAATAGGAGATGGAACTTTGGGAGCCTTGGGCTATCTGGGAGCCCTCTTCTTTGTTTCAAACGGACGCTTCACGGCTACTGCTTCGGCTCGACGCTCAGCCTCTTCGTCTGAATCTTCCTGAACTTTTTGTTGATGCTTAGAAAGTGGCTTCACTGCTCCACCGATTTTGGGTGGATTGAGGAGATTGTTTATGATCCTCTTACCCAAAAACTTAGCTTTGGCCAAAGGTTGTCCAGTGGAGTTAACACAATCTACTCTGAACAGCAGATCACTTAAGATCACACCATAGGTCTTGTTCATTGTTTCCAAATAGTCCCTAAATCTTCCAAAGACGTACGCACTCCAGTTGACTTTGATGTCCATTACAATTGCTATCATCATCAAAAACTGCAAAGGAGTAACCTTGTTGAATGTCCCAACTCTGCATTCACCAAACTAGCTACAAAAATCTGCCATAAGATGATACTTGGGCAGAAGATCTTTCTTATCGAAGTTTGCCTTAAACTCCATAGTCTCATCATTACGAATCCGAGCCCAAACTAAGTCAATTTGACTTGCAGAAATCGATTCCAAGGCTTCACCCTCTTTAGATAGCTTGAAGTTCTGTGCAATGGAATCAGTAGACACCACAAAAGATTTGCTCTTCTTTCCAAAGTTGAAAGAGCAAGAGATAGAATTCCTGTTTGAAGATAACTCGGCGGTCTTCTAGAAAGAAGCAACTTTATCTGTGAAATAGTATGAATACTTTGTGAAGAAGGTTTTCAGCCCAACCTTGCTCACAGAATCCAACATATCCCCCATTGGGATCTCTTCATAGTCGTACAAATACTTTCAGTCCACAACAAGGCCTTTAGTGACCTTAATAGTGTCTTCAACAACGTTTACAGATTTCTTTGGTGCAATTTTTGAGTGTTTGAAAAAGCAGAGATTCAAGGAAAAATTTTCTTTGAGAGAGAGAAAGTTCTTGCAGAGGGTTTGTGTGTAAAATTGAAAGTAATTTTTTGCCAATTTTCCCTTTTAAATGAAATATGAAAAATTTCAGTTTCTCTCGTCAATGCGATTTCGCCACATGTAAAGTTGATGAATCTCAGCTGTTTTTAGCTTTAACTGCGGATGTGAAATTCCAAAAAATAGGCAAAGTTACATTTGGTTACTCCCATGTATAAAAAATTTCGCGTCCGGAGTTATTTTGAAAAACATTTGGCATTTTCAGAGTGTAACGCACGCACTCATAGTACATTGACAAGTATACAAGCACGTGTACTGACTCTGAACCATCATTTTGAAAAGTTATAGTTACCCGCCAGTTTGATGTGATTGGAGCACGTGAATAGAAATTAAAATAAATCTTTGAGTCTATCCAACACGTCACTGTAGATTTAAAACAATGCATGATTTTATAAGTATATTTACTAAGTGTTGAAGGGAATTGATTCAACGCTTAATGAGTTTGTCAAATATGGTTTATGTTGACGCTTAAGTTTTAATTATTTAATTTTGAGCGTCCAACTGATCATGCACAAATAGTGAGCGTTGATGACCAATGCAATAGAAAATGTTTTTGATCATTGACGCTTACTGGGCTTGTACAAGTATAATTTTAAGGTTCCCCTTAAATTTGATAACTTGTTACAACTTTTCAAAAATCTTTTAGACATAAATAAAGTGGATTCCCCTAAATTATATGTCTAATAAAGTATGATGCATAATGGTTAAGCATTTAAATCGATCATACCTAGTTCATTTTTTAAAGTGAAAAAGCATTGTTCTTTGAGCGCGCTTTGGTAAATATATCCGCTAATTGTTTTTCTGTACCAATAAAGTGCATGGAGATATCTATGTTTGAACATGGTCATGCAAGAAATGGTATCTAATGTCAATATGTTTGGTTCTGGAATGAAGAACAGGGTTTTGAGTCATGGCTAGGGCGCTTTGGTTATCATAATGGATAAAGATAAGACCTAGGATTATACCATAATCTCTAAGTTGTTGCCTCATCTACAAAATTTGAGCACAACTTCCTCCAGCTACATACTTGGCTTCAGCTGTAGAGGTAGCTATTGATTGTTGTTTCTTACTATGCCATGAAACTAATCTATCACTTAGAAATTTACATGTACCACTTGTAATCTTTTGATCAATTTTGCATCCTGCAAAACCTACGTCTGAATAACCAATTAGTTCAAAAGGAGAGTCCTTTGGATACCATAGGCCCACATGTTATGTGACTTTTAGGTATTTAAGGATTCTCTTAGCAGCAATTAATTGTGATTCTTTAGGATCAACTTCAAAGCATGCACACATGCATACCGAAAACATAATATCAGGTTTACTAGCCATAAGATAAAGAAGTGATCCAATGATACCTCTATAATTAGTGATATCAACCTTCTTACCACTTTCATCTTTATCTAGGTTGAGCATTTGACTCATTGGAATTTTCGAAGATGATGCATTTTCCATACCAAGTATCTTAATCATATCTCGTGTATATTTAGCTTGGTTTATAAATATGCCATTAAGGAGTTGTTTAACTTGTAATCCTAAGAAGACAGTTAATTCACCCATCAGACTCATTTCAAATTGATCTTGCATCATTTTTGAAAATTTCTCACACAGACGCTTATTAGTAGATTCGAAGATAATTTCATCAACATATATTTTGACTAAGAGAATATCTTCTTCATTGGTAATTATAAATAACGTTGTGTCAACGCTGCCTTTTGAAAAGCATTTACCAATGAGGAAAATAAAGAGAGTGTCATACCATGCTCGAGGTGCTTGCTTAAGGCCATAGAGCGCCTTATCTAGCTTGTAAACCATACTCTTACCATGGTTGTTCATGAATCCGGGTGGTTGCTCCACATAAACTTTTTCTTGGAGTTTACTAGTCAGGAAAACACTCTTCATTTCTATTTGATATACTGTGAACTTGTTGAACGATGCATATGCAAGAAACATGCAAATTGCTTCAAGACAGGCGACATTAACGTATGTCTCATCAAAATCAAAACCCTCTTCTTGGAAATATCCTTGAGCGACAAGGTTGGCCTTGTTCCTTACAACAATGTCATTCTCATCCAATAACTCCTTGGTGAGTTGGTCTTGGTACTATCATCCAAAACTTACTACGTTCAAATTGATTAAGTTCTTCTTGCATGGTTTCAATCCAACTAGGATCACTTAGCGCTTCATCCACTTTTTTAGGTTTCATTTGAGATAAGAAACTCGTGAACATGACCTCGTTGAATTTAGCGGCTCTAGTCCTCACAAGAGCTCCAATATCTCCAATAATTTGCTCTGGTGGGTGATTATGTAGCCATAGTTTATCTGGCTGGAATGGGTTTAAAGGTTGTTGCGGCGCTTGATCTTGCGTTGCATTCCCATTAACCTCTTGCACAAACGCTTGAAGTTCACAAGTTCTATTTTGCTCTTGATGATCATTCTCTTCATGATCATCAACATTTCTTACAATAGCATCATTGATAGCCTCACGAGTAACCTTAGAAGGGGACACAAAGATCTCATCATCGTCGTCACTTTCATCATCAATGATTATGTTGGACGCTTAATGACACAAATCTTCAACTCCTACATAGAAGTCTCTATCCAGTATTGATGTCCAGTTAATACTCTCTAAGACTTGCAAACCATTTAGATATTAAGTATCAAACTCTTCTAGTGCCAATCTCCCTAACTCGTTGGGAGTAGAAGATTCGCCTTAATATCAAGGAGTTAATATTGTTTATGAAACTTACAAATGCCTATAAGAAAATAACATAAAAATGCCTTTTATTAAATAAGAATGTTTAATTACAAAAGAATGCCTTATAATTCTATCCTCTGTAGCATTTGAGGGCATAACACTAACAATCTTCCATTTGCACTCAATGCCATTTGCTATGGTATTTAATTCCCATCTTCTCGAGATGTCTATCTAGCACCGCCTATGCCAATGGCTTTGTTAATAGGTCAGCAACATTGTCTGTTGAGGCTATTTTCTGCACAACTATTTCTCCTCTATCAACGACCTCTCTAATGATGTGATATCTCCTCTCTATGTGTTTGGACTTGTTGTGAGTGTTGGGAAACATACATATAGCCCGACTAAGCACAACGAAAAATTTAAATTTAATTTCTATGATTTAAACATGCAAGTTTATTAATCATACGGGCTTATCACGTATCATAGGCTTGCGTATCTCTACTCTAGTTATTTAAAACTTAAATAAAGAATATCTTACCTTATTCGATTTTTTGCAAAACCGAAGAGTTTCTTCTTCCTTAACGTGAGCTCCCTAGCTTACTCCTTGTTCCTTGAATCAACCGACTCGATCTTTTCTTTGATGATGACCTCAAATTTCTCCACCAAAGTTCACCCTTGCTCAGATTCTTGATTCACTTCAGAGACTCAAGTGTTTCTCCTCTAAAGTTAATCCACACCCTGGATACCCACTCATTTATAATCTTTAGCTAGGTTGATCTATAAACATTTATTCTAACTCTAAGGAATAGTGTATGGGATGAAGGTGAAAGCAAAAATCACTTCTCGAAATATTTTTGGAAGAATTCTTGAATTCTAGATCTTGATGATTAATCAAGAACTCAAGAACACTATATGAAAGATAGAGAGAAACGATTTTCTATGCAAGAGGAACGAAAATTTTAGCTTCAAAAGTCATTTTATTTTGAATCCCTACTAGTCCTATTTACAGAACTAGGTTCTTGCAATTCTTTCCCATGTACAACTCTTCTACATTTAATCTTTTCCATATATGAATAGAATACTAATTAATCCTCAAATAGAACTCTTCTATTTTAATTAGTTTCCTTTCGCTCCAAAAAAATCTTATTTCCTTCTAGAAGAAAATTAATTAAACTCTTTTAGTTATTTTCTTCCACCAAATTTTCGACCAAGGCTATAAAATAAGCCTTTTAATAATTAATCCACCATACTAGATTAATTAAAATTCACTTCCAATTAAATGCTTTCTAGAATTAAGCTTTATTAAATTGATCTTATCAATTAATTAATTCATTTATCCAACACTTGAATAAATAAAAGTCTTAATTAATTAATCTAATTAATTAATATATTAATTCAATTACTTTGAATTAAATTCCCTTAGTTAAGAAATGGATTTGTCCGAGTATTGTGTGTGACCCTTTAGGTTCACCAACATACTAGTAGTGGGTTCATAACCTTTATGATTTAATTTGGACAATTAAATTATCTCGATTAATTAAACACTTTTAATTAACCATCTTATTATCGAATCTCCATTAAATATAAGATACCTACGAATCAAAGAAAAGTCTCTAGCTACTTATCTTGAAGATATAGATGTAGACGATTCAAAGTGAACATTTCCAATCGCGCATTTCATGCAAGTGAGATTCTTCCATCAACTAATTTCCCAATTGAATTAAGGATCGAGGAATCTTATTGGTCGAGATCCTTATAAATTCAATCTTAATAATTCAAGTGAGTTTGACTAGTGGTTAATTAATTCAAGAAACTTCTTTCTTAATTAATTACTTACTTGCCTTGGCCAATGACTAACTCAGTCAAACCACTTAGAATATTATAAGAAATTCACTTGTTCATCTAGACAAGTGATGGATCCTTTGTTGTCAACACCAACCTCCATATACGAGTCACTACACTCAATCACCAGTCCATATGTGTCTTTGTAAAAGAACTGGCACAGGAGTCAAAGTGCAGTGAGTCAATATACAAGATTACTGTGATGACTCACGTCAAAGAGTTAATCTAGCACTATCGTGATTAAGACACTCCTAATTCGACATATATAGAAATTATTCCAATTTAGGAAGGTTTAATCAGGAAAATCAGTGAACTTGTTCTCAACAAGCACCCGCGTATGCGCATTTGTGTCACTACACTAATGTTTATAAAACGAGACATTCTCTAATTAAGAGTGTCCATCATAGGTGCAAGTCTATCCGAATTATCAATGTCCCATCTTGATAATTCTATGACTTGGATGGTATTTAGAAGGCATAGGCTTAAAGACTTATTTTATGATATCCATCCAATGAGATATTAAGTCCCATAGCTATGTGTGAATTCTAGGGACTTCATCATACAGTTATAACAATACAAACATAAGATGAAGAAATGCCTTTTATTAATATAATGTAAAACAAAATTGTTTATTACAAGAATAGATAAACAAAGTCTATCTAGGATTGGCTCGCAAAGTACTATTCTAATGGTGAGACCTTAGTTCCTTTACTTGCGCTATTGCTCCAGTGTTGTCACAATATAGTGGCAACTGAAGCTCCACGCTGGGAACCACCTGAAGCTCTCCAAGAAACTTCCTTAGCCAAACAATTTCTTTGGCGGCCTCCGAGGCAGCCACATATTCAGCCTCTGTGGTGGAATCTAAATTTGTGCTATGCTTGGAACTTTTCCAAGTCACTGCCCCACCGTTGAGGGTGAATATGAACCCTGAGGTGGATTTTTGGTCATCGACATCAGATTGGCAATCCGAATCAGTGTACTCGTCCACTCTTAGGTCACCACTCCCATAGATGAGAATCATATCTTTTGTTCTCTTCAAATACTTTAGGATATTCTTCATAGTTATCTAATGCTCCTTGCCCAGGTTTGCTTGAAATCGACTAACAACACTTCTTGCGTAAGCAATGTCAGGTCTAGTACACAGCATCACGTACATTAGGCTACCCACTGCAGATGCATAGGGTACAATGCTCATCTCTTTTCTATCTTCCACTTTGAGGACACATAGTTTTGGAGAGATCCACCCCATGTCTCATAGGCAGGAACAATTTCTTAGAATCTTCCATCCTAAATCACTTTAGGACCTTTTCTAAGTAAAGGGATTGAGAGAGTCCTATCATTCTATTCGTTCGATCCCTGTAGATTCGAATCTCTAGAATGAAAATAGCCTCTCCCAAGTCTTTCTTAGAGAATGAACTCGAAAGCCACTTCTTAATTGTGGTGAGCATTCCTACATCATTTCCTATTTGCAATATGTCATCCACATATAGTACAAAGAACGATATCTTGCTCCCACTAACCTTCTTGTAAACACACGACTCACCTTCAATTTTGATGAAGCCAAATCCTTTGACTGCTTCATCAAATCATAGATTCCAGCTACGAGATGTTTGCTCACATCCATAAATGGATCTCTTGGGCTTGCACAACTTATGGATACTATCCTCAGATACAAAACCTTTGGAATGTTCCATATAGATATCCTCCTCTAGGAATCCATTCAGAAAAGTGGTTTTGACATCCATTTGTCATATCTCATAGTCAAGGTGAGCTGATATGGCAAGTAGAATTCTTAGAGACTTGATCATGGCTATTGGCGAAAAGGTTTCTTGATAGTCAAATTCTTCCTTTTGACTATACTCTTTTGCCACTAGCCTAGCTTTATAGATGTCAACCTTGCCGTCAACACCAATCCTTCTCTTGTAGATCCATTTACACCCAATAGGTACAATACCATCAGGCCGATCTACTAGTGTCCAGACTTGGTTTAAATACATCAAGTCTATCTCTGCTTGCATAGCTTCACGCCATCTTGCAGCATCCATATCCACCATTGCTTGATCATAAGTGGAGGGATCATCTCCATGACCCTCCTCTAAAACAGAATGGAGACCCAGTTCCCTCTGTATAGAAATCCATACCTCTCAGGCAGTTGAGATACTCTATTAGATCTTCGCGGTTGTGGTTGTGTTACAACAGGGTCGGTTCTTACTTCCTGTATAGATGTATCTAAAGGAGTTTCATTTTGTTCTTCAAGAACAATCTTTCTACCTACTCCACTTTCTCGAATGAACTCATCTTCGAAAAAGTAGGCTTGTAAGGCTACAATGATCCTTTGATCATCATGCAGGTAAAAGAAATATCCCATCGAATCCTCAGGCTATCCAATGAAACGTCCCTTCAAGGATCTAGCTTCCAACTTTTCCACTTTAGTGTTTTTGACATAAGCAAGACATCCCCAAATCTTGATGTGGTTAAGACTTGGTTTCCTAGTTCTTAGGAACAGATTTGGAGGGACATCTAATTAAGATGTGTACAGTAGTAAGGAGTGCATGACCCCACAGTGAAATTGTTAGGTTTTGATGGTAAAAACGCAGCGGAAAAGATAATCCCAAGGTGGTTTCATCTCCCATTTAACATATTCAAACCATGTTACAAATTTTGTACCTTTTAAGTGTTTTTCAAATTTCTGAACCAGCTTCTGATTTCCTATTCCAAGCAACGAATTGGCCACTCCTTCTAAATCACCACGCAAGAATTCAAAGCAAAACAATCTCTTCTTTTTCTCCTTGGTGGACGGCTAGAGAGAGAGAGGTGGGAGTTCTTGACTTGGAGAGAAAATAAATATTGAGGGTAGGGTTTAATTAATTCCACCTAGTAATAAATATACTAAACAAGGCCACAAGGGAATCATTTAAGCCCACAACGCCTACTTAGGCGTGGACAAGGCCCTTCGGGGCTAGTGTTGGGGAGCGCAAATATAAAAATGCAGCGGAAGAATTCATAATCCCAAAGTTGTGGTTCATCTCTGATTTTCCATATTCAAATTTAGAGGAAGAAAACTTACATGATCTTCCTTTTATGCGTCTTTTCAAAAATCTAACCTGAGTAGCAAAATTGTCACTGCCTCTAAAGCTTACGCAGGAATCCAAAGCAGAAATCCTCCTCCTTTCTTCACTATAGGCAACGGCTAAGAGAGAAGATGAGGAGAGAGAGTTTTTGACTGAGTTCTTTCTTTTTGCTGACAAAAAGGAGGCTAGGAATTTTAACTCCTTTTAAGTAGTATATAAATACACTACTCAAGAGTAACAAAACTCTTGGAAACCAAGGCATAGGGCGTCCATGTTGGACACCCATACTAGCCGTGTCCTAGCCTTTGGGCTAGTGCACCACTTGGTTTCAATTTTAATTCAATTCTATTTATTTAATATATTTATCCAATAATTAATTAGATAAATGAATTAATTAAAACATAATTAATTCCTCCAAGAAATTCATTAATTTTATTCATTAATTAATTATATCATCAAATGATAAATTAATTATTTAATAATAATCGATATCAAATACCGAAAAGCTCTTTTAGTCAAAAACCATTTTCCCTTTGCAATTATTTTAAGCGCGACTCTTTAGGTTCGTCTCAAATCAAAAGGATGTAAGTAACACTTAGCCAGTCTAGTGGCTCACATCGTAACCTAATTGGGAATGAATGATTAGGATCATTCCAAACCTTTCCTATTACGAATACCGTATGAGTATAAACCTTTTATTCTAATATCCCAGTCAAGTGAGAGTCACGGTTCAGTTAAACTCACAGTACTTGACTATATGCTTTAAGTACATAATGAGTCGAGGTCAATAAGATTACTCTTGTGTCTAACCAGTCAAAGACCTTTGACCTCACTCATTCATGACGGCATAGGATAATTGCTCATTCACTTATGAGAGAATAAATTACAATCTTGCAAATCAGTTAAGACTACTACTTGTCTATCTAGTTGCATTTCAAGGTTGACTCCACCAATGGGTGAATTGAGTCTAACTACTCTAATGACAAACTTGATATCAAAAGTATATATTCAACTTGATTTCTCAGGTCTAAGGTTCACGCGTACCTATCACAATTTATTAGTTCTATCATTGACTGTAACTCATGTGACAGAATCGATGCGAGTCGTGTTCGAATAAATCAGTCAAATTGACATGTCTATGATATAAGCTCCCACTACCACCTAGTGTTCGACTAGCACTTTCATGTCAAAGCTTATGCCATAGAAGTCTTATTCGTTCCTAATGTCCAGTCAGGACTTTCTTTGACTTGCGAACTTATTTAGACAATGAGTACCGAATCCTTCTAGTGCTATTCTTCCTAACTCATAGGGAGTAGAAGATTCGCCTTAATGTCATGGACTTTTAGTTGTTTATTTTATCTTACAAATGTCAATAAGAAAACAACTCAAACGCCTTTATATAAATAATGTTTAATTACAATGAATACGCCCTACACATTCTATCCTCTATGGTATCTGAGGGCATAACACCAACAACTAGTCCACTTGCTTGATTTGTTTTAATTAATTATTTAATTAATATTATTTATCCAATAAATAACTAATTAATTCATGTTAATTCTATAATTAATTTCCCAAAGAAATTAATTAGCACATTAACATAATTAATTAATAAGATCATCTAATGACCAATTAATTAATTACGGTATCAAATTCCGAAAAACCACTCAAGTCTTAAACCATTATTTTTCCTTTGTGATTCCTTTAAGCGTGACTCTTTAGGTTCGTCTCATAAGGCAAATGGGAGGAAACCAAAAGGATGGGGGTGACACCTAGCCAGTCTCGTAGCCCACATCGTAACCCAATTGAGAATGAATGTATAGAATCATTCCACACCTTTCACGCTGTGAATACCGTACGAGTATAAACCCTTCATTCTTATATCCTAGTCAAGTGAGAGTCATGGTTTAGTCAAACTCACAGTATCGAGGTCACTGAGTATACTCTTATGTCCAACATGAGTATCTCCATTGCTTTGGCCAAAGACTTTTTAACCTCATTCATTCATGATGGCATATGATATATGCTCATTCACTTATGAGAGAATAAATTTCATTTTGCTAATCAGTTAAGACTGCTACTTGCCCATCAAGCCGCACTTTGAGGTCAACCCACCCAACGGGTAAATTGGATCTAACTACTCTAATGACAGACTTGATGTCACAAACACATCTTCAACATGATTACTCAGGTCTAAGGTTCATGCGTACCTATCACAACTTATCAGTTCTATCATTGACTGCCATAAAATGAAACCCATGTGACAGAACCGATGCGAGTCATGTTCAAACTCATCAGTCCCACTGATGTGTCTATGACACAAGTTCCCACAACTTACCCATAATGTTCAACTGGCACTTCCTATGACAAAACTTATGACATACAAGTCTCTATCCAGTATTGATGTCCAGTCAATACTCTCTTTGACTTGCGAATCAATTTAGATATTAAGGATCGAACTCTTCTAGTGCCATTCTCCCTAGCCCATAGGAAGTAGAAGACTCGCCTTAGTATTAAGGACTAAACGTTGTTCATAAAACCTTACAAATGCCTATAAGAAACAACATAAAATGCGTTTTATTAAAACGAAAGGTTTAATTATAAATTAATGCCCTATAATTCTATCCTCTATGGAATTTGAGGGCATAACACTAGTAGAAATAGGTAAGTCAGTGTAGCTAAGCATGGACATGTCCAACAAAGTACGATTCCTTCGCTCAACTACCCCATTCAATTGTGGTGTTGCTAGAGTTGCGAGCTGTAATACTATACCATTTTCTCTAAGGTATTCATCAAACTCCGCACTCATATATTCTTCTCCTTGGTATGACCGAAGAGCCTTTATATGTTGTCCAGTTTGATTTTCCACTAAAGCCTTAAATTCTTTGAATCTCTCAATAGATTCAGACTTATGCTTCATCAGGTACACTGGACCATATCTTGAGTGGTCATCTATGAATGTGATGAAGTAATGGAAACCTCCACGAGCCATTTCTCCAAATGGCCCACAAACCTCGGTATGCACTAAACCTAAGACTTGTGTGGCTCTTTCAAAAGTCCCTGTGAAGGGGGATCTAGCCATTTTCCCCTTGAGACAGGATTCACAAGTATGATAGGGATCCGATCCCAATGGGCCAATAAGTCCATCTTTCTCCATTTTGTGTATCTTGTGTTCACCAGCATAGCCTAGTCTAAGATGACATACAAGTCTTTAGTTAGTTTTTTGCCTACCACGTTTCCTCTGTATACTATTAACAACACACTCATTCTGGACATTAAGGTAATACAAACTATTTACTAAAGAAGAAGAGCCTAATAATTTATTACCATAATAAATGTTGCAATTTTAATCAATAAAATGGAAAGTATAACCTTGTTTAACTAAAACGGGAATTAAAACAATGTTCTTAAGCCCATTGGGAAAAACCAAAATATTATCCAGAAATAGTAAATGTCCATAATGTAAAAGCAATGAAGTAGATCCAATTCCAGTGGCTACGACACTCTACCCACTGCCTACCTTGATCTTCACCTCATCAGGGCCCAGCTTCCTACATCGTTCCAAATTTTGATTCATAACACATACATGAGTATTAGCTCCTGAATCAAGAATCCAAGAAGTGGAATAGATGGTAATGGAACAATTAGTTTCAAAAACATAAAGTTTCTTACCTTGCGTATCTTTGTTTATATTTGGACAGTTCCTTCTCTAGTGGCGCTGCTCACCGCAGCCTAGGTACTTTCCCTCATATCTTGCCCTCTTATTTCTCCTTCGCTGCATGTTGTTTCGAGTTCTCCTAGATGCTCCCACTCGCTGATTGCCCTCATTATTTCTTTGCTCATCCAATGGAATAGAAACGGTGAGAGCAAATGGATTATTCCATTTATCCGCCCTTATTTGACTTTGAGCGACTTTGTGTTTTTCCATTAGCCCAGCTAGTGAACCCTCAATATCATACATTTCAAAGTTTCTGAAAAAAATAATAGAATGAATCAAGGAGTGACTGCAAGACGAAGTCAACTTGGAGATGAAGATCTATGTAGAAATTCAAAGACTTAAGTTTTTCTATCATGGTCAACATTTTGAGAACGGGTTCTCCCACATCCTCATCTTCACTCATCTTTATTCTGAAGAGATCTCTTGATATAAAATATCTTGCGGCCCTACCGCGTTCTCCAAACAATTCATCCAAATGAAGGATTATGTCTCTTACATTATCCAACTTTTCGTGAGATCTTTGCAACTCAATGCACATGGATCTTAAGATATACACTCTTGCTTTGTGGTTGTCACAACACCAATCCCATCGAGTTAGGCGAACTTCATCGCCCTTATCTCTACCAGGAATGGGAGGACGACCATGAAAGATTTAGGCGCCCGACGCTCCATTTATAGGGCGTAGTAGCCAACACTTTAAACAGTCTTGTATTGTATCTTGTCAAGTTATTTAATAAAAGGCAAATTCTTCTTTATCTTATCATTCTATGCAATTAGATAAAGTCCCCTAGATCACTCTTAAGCTATGAGATGTGTTTGGTATCGGGGATGCCAATCATGGAATACGTCTCTAAGGCTGTGGTATTAAAGATGTTCCAAGTCAGAGAATCATTGAGATAGGGATATCAATGACTCGTAAAGACATGCACGTACAATGCACACTCTTGGAGAGTGTATCCTATTCCATGGATACTGATACGATGTACATCAGTGCATGCATATGGGTTCTTGTTGGGATAGAGTAAACTGAACAGCCCCGCCGAGATTCCATATTGGAGTCAATGGAATCTCCTCGATTACGTAAGCGTAAGATTGGTCCTCATGACTTGAGGCACCATTGGTTGTCTCGTGAACCGCCCACTATACTTAGATTTGTCTCACAATTCCAGATGAGTCATAAAGTGGGGCATATTGAGTCCAATCTGGTTATGTACGGAGGAGCATGAGTGCCAAGAGAGAATCCATCACTGATCGCATATCCTATGTACTTCACAGTGTATTGACCATGGAAACCTCTGGCCGAAGTCGTATCAATAAGGAGGCGCAGTGTTTCCTCGCTTGATCGATAAATTGGTCAATGTCACTTAGATCGATATACATAGAATCGAGTTACTGGGATTTCGACTGACATCCAAGTCCTAGATTCGATCGGGATATTTGATGGAAGGATTTTACTTATGCCAAAATCGTAATGCGGAAAGGTCACCTAATAATCGTTCATGGCTAGGTCTTCTTGGCGCGTGGCTAGTACTAACCTTGATTTGTAGGAGCCATGAATTAATCAGTAATTAATTCTTGATCGAATTAAAATACTTGGAGTAATTAAATCTAGCAATGAAAATTGCAGAGGCATAATGGGGTCGTGTTCCTAATACAAGTACATGAACGAACCTACAATGGGGTTACACACTTACTCAAGAAAGATCAATTGCTATGTGAATATTAATCCAGTTTAGGATTAAAGTGAAATTGATTAATGAGATTAATTGATTAAGTGGAAGATATTTTAATTAGTAGGCTTTGAAAACTAACTGTTCTATTAATTAATCTTGGAGATTAATCATTAATGGAAATTATTATCATCCGAGAATTTATTTAAGCTACTAATTGTACTATTAATTAATCATGAGGATTATTTAATTAACAAGTCTTGGAAGACTCGGGAGCCATTTTAATTAAGTTGGACTTAATTAAATGAGGTCACAAGATTCAAATTCAAAGCTAGTCAAAGTTAATAATGATATTTTTGGAAAGAAGAAGAAAATAGAAATTACTTTTCTTACACATGGTGTGGTAGATGGGAGTTGCCAAAATGAGGAGAAGCAAGTCTTCTCCTCTCTCTAAAACTATATGGCCGAAATTTGGGGCCATTATAAGTGGGTCTCTTACTTTCATTATTGATGAAAACTTAAAGGATAGAAAGCTTTGAGCTTAGTACTTCCTCTCTAGAGTTTTCTTCCAGCTTCTCTTGTGCTTCTCGAAGACTTTCTTCCATAGAACGTCTTCTTGAAGATTAGTTATAGAAGATTATCTTCAATAGATATTTCTTCTCCTTTCACTACATAGACTCCATTTCCTTAAAGCATATATCTAGCCAATCTTTTGCTCAAGGTATGAACTTGCTTGAGGTGTGTCCTTGTAGAGGCTTCTTTCTTTAGGAGCTTATGGTGGTTTGACTCGAATCCCTCCATGTTGAGGTGAGGTTCGAAAATGAGAGCCAAAGTTTTTGTTGTGATTTTCCTTGTGTTGTGGTTATACACCCTCACTTTAATAAAATCCCAAATCTTGTACTCGGTTTAAAG
This sequence comes from Buddleja alternifolia, assembly GCA_019426215.1. Classification (NCBI taxonomy): domain Eukaryota; kingdom Viridiplantae; phylum Streptophyta; class Magnoliopsida; order Lamiales; family Scrophulariaceae; genus Buddleja; species Buddleja alternifolia. The sequence goes on from CM033406.1 coordinate 6,490,336, forward strand.
CCATTTTACTCGTATTTTAGTTTTTGTTGTGCATTACTTCGACCCCTAGCTTTGGATGCCATTATATATGTATTTTTACATACTTTATTTCTTCCATTGCGCTGGCATCGCTTGTGGGGGCATACCGATCCGTACAGTGGTATCAGAGCCCGGGTTATGCACAACAAAAACTTTGCATGTTTTTGCTTTCGGTTTCATGTAGTATTTTAAACGGTAGCTTAAATCTATATGTTATGTTTGTTGATTTAATAATAGCTTGAGATTTGTCATCGTTTTTCTTAAATTCTTGGAGATTTTGTTTTTTTTTTTAAACGATTGAAAATTAAGAGACACTAAAAGGGAAAGTCGAAACACGAAGAGGACAGTTGATATTGAAGCCATGCTACGAGACTTTGTGCGCACCCGAACGAAGGCTTTGTGCACATATAAGGGCGGGATCCTTTAGTAGGGCTTAATATCGTGAATCGTTGCCAACCGTCGAAGGAAACTTGGCGGGGGTCAAGACGGGGCTGACCATGGCCAACCCCTTGGTGGTCTCGACCATGGTTGCGAAACCATCGAACAGCTACTAGACAATGTGTGCGTTGCTCGGCGGCGCATGGTGCGTTGTCGGGCAGCATACACGGGTGTGCGTATGTACTCCAAGTGCTTGATGGTTGGACCATCTCAACGTGGTGTGGTACGCACGACCCGGGTCTTCAATGACCCCCACCTTTGACGCATTTCTTGATTTTGGAATCAACTTCCACCCGTTTTTTGAGTTCTTTAAAAATTTGAAATTTTTGAAATTATAAAAACTCGGTTTTTCCTCAAAACGTATAAATCCCAAAGTTATGATTGTTTCAACTACGTGATGGGCTTATGATTACTTAATGCTTTGCACGTCATCTTCATATGCTTGATGGTTGATTTTCATAATGGATGGATTGTGGGTCAAGCCTTAGATTATTCAATTGGGTTGTAATTATTATTGGCCTCTATTTTGATTTGGTTGTATATTTTATTTTTGCACTTCCTTTTTCATTATATTATAATTGAAGATGGAGATGAAGATGATGGACCATTATTGAAGATTATGTATGCCGTTGGAAGCATATGTAATAGATAGGGCCTATTTTAATTTAGTACCCTAGATTGCCTTAGATTCACCGGTCTCTCGGGTGGATCGCTTAGGGAACCACAATCATCCATTTTTGTTTACCGCTTTATGAATTCTTATATTATGTTGTTCTTATATGCTTCTTGGATTGCATGATCACATAATTAAAGATAATTCTAATCTTGATGAGACCTTGCATGTTGAAACCCCTCGCTTGATTTGTTTCAACTAAATCTAAGAAATTTTAAGTTTATGTGGAAATTGAACGACGTTCTATTGTCCACGCCTTCCATCATAAGTGGTGGCATGTGAAATTCCATGAAGCTTGGTCTGCCGTCCATGAGTCGTGGGGTGGCGTCAAGTGGATTAGGCTGTGACCACCGCTAATTATGGAAATGCTCGTGCGATCGATTTGTCTAGGTGTCGTCCATGAGTCGTGGGGCACACTAGTCAGGTCGATCGACCATGAATATCTGATGGGCTTTACTTAACGTTTACTACCATATGGGCTCGTGTTCTCGGGGTACATGGGAAAGACGAGGCAAAATATTTTGAGAACTATATGTCGATATAGAAGGCTGGTAAGCCTACTATACGGATTTATCATATGGGCTCATGTTCTCGGGGCATATGAAGAGTCACTTATATATCTCGAGCCCACTAGGGAGACCCGCATATCTCCTCGAATATCCATATAAGAGGGTTATGGAATTCGATAAAATAGTGGGAGACATGTATGATTAAAGACCAAATTATATGTGGACAAGATTACATATTGAATGCTAATTATTTTGCCTCCCTATTTATTTTGTAGTTAACAAAATGGCCAAAAATCCACTTTCAACAATCCAAGATTCCAATAGACTTGTCGGTCCCAACTACGCCGATTGGTATCGAAACCTTAAGATTGTGCTTCAAAGTGAGCACAAGGATAGCGTATTGGATGCACCTATGCCTCGCGTCACTCGCACTAGCACTGATGATGAATGTGCCGCTTTAGATAAGTGGACTGATGATAATATCCAAGTGAGATGTATCATGATGGCTTCAATGAATAATGAGCTTCAAAAGCAATATGAACACGTGACCATCTCTAAGGATATTATCAAGAGTCTCGAGGAGCGCTATAGCATTCGAACTAGGAGAGAGCGATTCTCAATCTCTAAAGAGCTATTCCGCACTCTCTTACATGAGGGATCGTCAGTCGATGATCATGTTTTACGCATGATCGGTCTTATTAATAAGCTTTTCGATCTTGGTGTAAAAATTGAGACCAAGCTTTCCGTTGACATCATGCTTCAGTCCTTTCTAAAGTCGTTTGACCAGTTTATCATCAACTACAACATGAATCAACTTGAGGCTTCATTACCCGAGTTGTTGAACATGTTGAAGAGTGCAGATGCCACCATCAAGAAAGATAAGCCGGTACTGCTTGTTAGTTCCTCATCCCGTTCCAAGGCCCATAAGGCCAATAAGGACAAGGAGGAGAAGAAGAACAATAAGAAAAAGCAGTTGAAAGGCAAGGGTGGTGTGAAAAAGGCGAAGGGTACCGATTATTGTGCGTGCTTCAATTGTGGTAAAAAGGAACATTAGAAGTGTAACTGCATTGAAGCAGTGAATGACATGTTTTATGTTGAAGCTAACATAACAATTAATGATGCTTCTTGGGTGTTGGACACCGAATGTGGAGTTCAACTTTGCAATGATTTGAAGGTGATGGCAAGAAGCAAGCAGATAAGTAGAGGGGAGATGACCATGCGGTTTGGGAATGGAGCACGGGTTGCTGCCACGGCCGTAGGAACAATTTACTTATCTTTTCCCAAAAAAAATCGTGTTACTTTGAACAATGTATTTTACATTCCACAATTAATTAAGAACATCATTTTTGTACCCTTGTTGGACAAGGAAGGCTATAGTTTTGTTATAAAAAATGGAGCTTGCTCTATGTTTTATGGTTCTTCTTTAATATTGGAATTAAAGTTGTCTCATGGCTTATACACAGTTCTCCCCGATACTCCAATCTTATTATCTCAACATGAGGAACATACTAGTAAGAGAAAGTTGGATAATCAAAATTATGGCATGCTAGACTAGGCCATATATCTAAGGATAGGATTCATAAGATGGCAGATAAGCTTGACCTTCGGGAAATGCTACATATGCAAACTTGTGAATCTTGTCTAAAGAGAAAGATGACCAAGTCACCATTTTCTAGGTAAATGGAGCGAGCTACTAACCTTTTGGACTTGGTCCATACGGATGTATGTGGTCCACTTAATGTAAGCACTAAAGAGGGTTATTCTTACTTCATAACCTTCACCGACGACTTTTTGAGGTATGGTTACGTGTATCTTATAAGATACAAGTCTGAAGCCTTTGAGAGGTTCAAGGAGTTTAGACATGAAGTAGAGAAGCAAATGGGACGAAGTATCAAAGCTCTTCGATCGGATCGAGGGGGAGAATACTTATCCCGTGAATTCCTTGATTATCTAAAACACAATGGGATTGTCTCTCAGTGGAATCCGCCTGGTACTCCCCAACTAAATGGGGTAAGCGAGCGAAGGAACTGGACTTTGATGGACATGGTTCGGTCCATGATGAGTTTCACTGGACTTCCTCTTTTCTTCTGGGGATATGCCCTAGAATAAGCGACGCATCCAATAAATAGAGTGTCGTCGAAGAGTTTCTCCAAAGTGCCATATGAAATGTGGTTTGGTAAACCACCCACTTACAAATACCTAAGGTGTGGGGTTACTAGGCTTATGTCAAGCAACTTATGGGAGATATGTTGGATGCAAGATCCTCCTTATGTAAGTTTGTGAGATATCCAAAGGAATCTTGTGGATATTATTTCTACAACCCTTCGGAACATAAAGTGTTTCTTTCAAGGAACGCTACCTTCTTAGAGAAGGAATTTCTATTAGATAACCAGAAGTAGTATTAAGTACACAATGTCCTCGAAGATCCGAAAGGATCTTGAAACAACCTGAGAGGTATGGTTTCTTGCTTGACTGCAACGAGGATGGTAAGTCCCCTGATCAAAGAACATATGGGGAAGCAACGTTGGACGTCGATTCTGGAAAATAGTTAGAAGCCTGCAATCCGAGATGAACTCCATGCACTCCAACAAGGTTTGGACCTTGGTGGATCCACCAGACGGGTCTAAACTCGTAGGCTGCAAGTGAATCTATAAGCAAAAGCTTGGAGATGATGGAGAGGTAGTTGGCTACAAGGCACATCTCGTGGCGAAAGGTTACACTCAGAGGCAAGGAATTGACTATGATGAAACCTATTCACTAGTGGCGATGGTCAAATCCATCCGGATACTTCTAGCCATAGCTACATATTTAGACTATGAGATATGGCAGATGGATGTGAAGACTACTTTCCTCAATGGTGAAATCGAAAAGAGCTTTACATGGAGCAGCCTGAGGGCTTTGCATCCATAGGAAGTGATAGCACAAGGTGTGCAAATTTTAGAGATCCATTTATGGACTCAAATAGGCATCCCGAAGCTGGAACAAGTGTTTTGATGATACTGTACAAACATATGGTTTTGTTCAAAATGCTGATGAAGCCTGTGTGTACAAAAAGGCTCGTGGGAGCACGATAACGTTTTTTGTTCTTTACGTTGATGACATTCTATTGTGTGGAAACAACATAGGAAGGTTGCAAAAAACCAAAGCATGGTTATCCACACAATTCTCAATGAAGGATATGGGAGAGGCATCCTACGTTCTCGGGATGAAGATTCATCTAGATAGATCGAGTAGAATGTTGGGACTTTCCCAATCTGCGTACGTAGATGGAGTTTTGAAGAGATTCAAAATGGATCAGTCCAAGAGAGGAATGGTTCGCATGAGACATGGTATTTCTCTTTCCAAGTCTATGTCCCCTCAGACACTGGAGGAAAAGAAAAAGATGTCTCACATACCATAGGCCTCCGCTATAGGGAGTATTATGTATGCTATGCTATGTACACGACTTGATGTGGCTTATGCACTTAGTGCAACAAGCCGAGGCAGTCCTTAAGTACTTGAGAAGAACTAAGGATGGCTTCCTAGTCTACGGTGGAGGAGAAAATTCAAAGGCTATACATATTCTAGCTTCCAATCTGATGTGGATGATTTCAAATCTATCTCGGGATTTTTCTTTGTACTCTATGGTGGAGCGGTCAGCTGGAAGTGTTCCAAATAGGAAACTATTGTTCACTCCACCATAGAGGCTGGGTACATTGCAGCCTGGGCGGCTGCAAAAGAAGCTATTTGGATGAGGAACTTTATCCAAGAATTCGGTGTTGTTCCATCTATTGTTGATCCCGTACGATTGTACTATGATAACAATGGGGCTATTGCATAGTCAAAAGATCCAAGGTCTCATCAGAGGTCCAAGCACACAGAAAGGCAATACCATCTGATCAGAGAGATCGTTCGTGGAGGTGACGTTCAAGTGGAACGTGTGGACTCGGTAAACAACATAGCAGACCCCTTTACCAAATCCTTGGGCCAAAGAGTATTGGAGGGACAACTTGAGAAGATGGGCCTGAAATGCATGGGCAATTAGCTCTAGGGCAAGTGGGGTATTGAAAGAGTTAGGTGCCAGCGCGCCATTTGTAGGGCGTAGTAGCCGGCTCTTTAAACAGTCTTATATTGTATCTTGTCAAGTTATTTAATAAAAGGCATATTGTTCTTTATCTTATCATTCTATGCAATTAGATAAAGTCCTCTAGATCACTCTTAAGCTATGAGATGTGTTTGGTATCGGGGATGCCAATCATGGAATACGTCTCTAAGGTTGTGGTCTTAAAGATTTTCCAAGTCACAGAATCATTGAGATAGGGATATCAATGACTCGTAAAGACTTTCACGTACAATGCACACTCTTGGAGAGTGTATCCTATTCCATAGATACTGATACGGTGTACATCAGTGCATGTACGTGGGTTCTCATTGGGATCGAGTAAACTGAACAACCCCACCGAGATTCCACATTGGAGTCAATGTCGAATTTGCAATCTCCTCGGTTACGTAGGCGTAAGATTGGTCCTAATGACTTGAGGCACCATTGGTCATCTCGTGCATCGCCCACCCACTATACTTAGATTTGTCACACGATTTAAGGCGAGTCATAAAGTGGGGCATATTGGGTCCAGTATGGTTATGTACGGAGGCACGTGAGTGCCATGAGAGAATCCGTTACTGATCGCATATCCTATGTACTTCACAGTGTATTGACCATGGGAACCTTAGACCAGAGTCGTATCAATAAGGAGGCGCAGTGTTTCCTCACTTGATTGATAAATTGGTCAATTTCACTTAAATCGATATACATAGAATCGAGTGACTGGGATTTCGACTGACATCTAAGTCCTAGATTTGATCGGGATATTTGATGGAAGGATTTTACTTATAGGAAAATTGTAATGCGGAAAGGCACCTAATAATCGTTCATGGCTAGGTTTTCTTGGCGCGTGGCTAATACTAACCTTGATTTGTAGGAACCATGAATTAATCGGTAATTAATTCTTGGTCGGATTAGAATACTTGGAGTAATTAAATCTAGCAATGAAAATTGCAAAGGCACAACGGGGTTGTGTTCCTACTACTAGTACATGAACGAACCTAGAATGGGGTTACACACTTACTCAAGAAAGTTCAATTGCTATGTGACTATTAATTCGGTTTAGGATTAAAGTGAAATTGATTAATGAGATTAATTGATTAAGTGGAAGACATTTTAATTAGTAGGCTTGGGAAAATAATTGTTCTATTAATTAATCTTGGAGATTAATCATTAAAGAAAATTATTATTATCCGAGAATTTATTTAAGCTACTAATTGTACTATTAATTAATCGTGAGGATTATTTAATTAACAAGTTTTGGAAGACTTGGGAGCCATTTTAATTAAGTTGGACTTAATTAAGTGAAGTCACAAGATTCAAATTCAAAGCAAGTCAAAGTTGATAGTGATATTTTTGGAAAGAAGAAGAAAATGGAAATTACTCTTCTTACACATGGTGTGGTAGATGGGAGTTGCCAAAATGAGAAGAAGCAAGCCTTCTCCTCTCTCTAAAACTATATAGCTGAAATTTGGGGACATTATAAGTGGGTCTCTTGCTCTTCTTTCATTATTGATGAAAACTTAAAAGAAAGAAAGCTTTAAGCTTAGTACTTCCTCTCTAGAGTTTTCTTCTAGCTTCTCTTGTGCTTCTTGAAGACTTTCTTCCATAGAACTTCTTCTTGAAGATTAGTTATAGAAGATTATCTTTCATAGATTTTTCTTCTAGTAACTCTTCTTGTCTTCCACCTTTCACTACATAGACTCCATTTCCTGAAAGCATATATCTAGCCAATCTTTTGCTCAAGGTATGAACTTGCTTGAGGTTTGTCCTTGTAGAAGCTTTTTTCTTTAAGAGCTTATGGTGGTTTGATTCGAATCCCTCCATGTTGAGGTGAGGTTCAAAAATGAGAACTAAAGTTTTTGGTGTGGTTTTCCTTGTGTTGTGGTTATACACTCTCACTTTAATAAAACCCCAAATCTTGTAATCGGTTTAAAACCCCTTTACTTGTATTTTGGTTTTTGTTGTGCATTACTTCGAACCCTAGCTTGGGATGCCATTATATATGTGTTTTTACATACTTTATTTCTTCTGTTGCGGTGGCATCTCTTGTGGGGGCATACCGATCCTTATAGACCAATCTCCAATACAATATTCTATGGATTCACTACTAAGGACCATCCTTAATTTTGTGAGTCATTCTATGTAATTGGGTCCAGTAAGAATGATATTCTCCAGTATATTCGATAATGGTTTGGGAGTTAATTCGATCGAGAGTGATAAAACAAGAAATAATGCAAAAAATAAACCAGATTTGATTAGATGATTGTAATTTAAAGTTTAACCAAGTTAAAACAAGAACTTAAATTTAGACTTGGCTCCCACTATATTTTTCGAGATCTACACTCCCACTGTAGAAATCGAAAGTGATCCTTGTTCATTACTTCGTAGTGGAGATTGATTTTTTTAATCGATTTAGTCGATGGCAACCCTTTAACGATATATGGTCCGCTAATCAATTAAAGTGATGTCTAACATCAATCTATCCAATAGATGATTCAATCTTCTTTTCCGATAATCCACCAAAAACCGCAACCATTTAAAAATATATAGGTTTGTGAACTATCTAAGTTCATTCTCACTAACACCTTTTAATCTAACATTTGAATTTTACCTTGCAACCCTTTAACGATATATGGAGTGAAATATGTTTCGATTAAGGCATCCAATGCACTTTATGAAATTTCAAAATTAGGCCCATATACATGACCCCACTTACTGGGACGATGCAATATATCAGATGTAATTCTAAATTTTATTATGTGTAGTGGAGGGAGAAGATGCCCAGCGCCCTTTACTTACTTAGTATTATTTCGATTAGGAGAATTGAGTTCTCAACATTGATTTAGGTCTCACTTTGCACATTAATAATTTATAAAGCACAGGATTGGATCATACATGAAACATACAACTAATGAAACATGCATCATAAAGCTAATAAAAGCAACACACATATTCATGGGCTTTTCTAGATGGCCCAAGCTAATGGGACATGATAAAGGAAAACGAAATGGCTAAACTACTCTTCTTGGCCTCCTAGCACCTTTTCTTTTGGATCGTCTTTTTCTTCATGGCCTATTCTAATTCTAGCTATTACATAAGATTAATAATAATCTACACATAATTTCTAAGAAGAAAAAATATAATGGGCTCAAATCCGGCCCATACAACCCATTTAAAGAAAATATATCCAAAAAGCAACGTAAGCCCATGAATAGTGTCGCAATCACATAATACATGCTCACATAAAATAAAGCTAATATGTTGGTGATTAATTTACATTAATTAGTCCAACTAATTAATTCCTCATAAAATTCCAAACTTTATATATTTAATATTTTTAATCAAAATCAATTAGTCCAACTAATTGACTTAGACATATAAAATTTCGAATTTTGCATGTCTACCTTTAATTAAAAATAATTAGTCGTCCAACTAAAACATTAAATATACAAAATACTAATTTTTATTCATTATTACAATATAAAGCCATCTTGCGAGAAAATTAATATTTAAACAAAAATTAATTAATTAAATTCTCCAAGAATAATAAATTAATTCTAATTTAAATACTTGATATTTTCAATAAATACTATTTGGGCTCCATTTCGTCAAATAAAAGTCACCATCCTTTTGGCCCACTTAAATTTAATGATTTTGGCCCCAAAACTAATTCATTGAACATCTAATTTTTAATAAAACCAATTTGGACTTAATTTAATTAAAACTGGGTCATCATCCTTTTGACCCACCCGGATAATTAAAATAGCCCAAAGTCCATTTATTAAAAAATTAGACCCGTGTTCCACACGACCCGACCCAATTCTGATCGAATAAAAAACCCGACCCCATGACCACGCGACGACCATGCGCGCGCCCTGCGCGCGTGCAGTCTGGGCGCACAGCGGGTGGCCGATAGGGCAGACAGCGCACGTCGTGCGCGCTGCGCATGCCTACGGGGCTTTCAACACCCTTTCTTTTCTCACCTGATTTGTTTTCTCGATTAACCATATTATCATGCAATAATATCCAAAACGTAGAGAATAAACAAGCTTTAAATCATAATTCATCGTTCATATTTAACATGCTTAAAAAATATGGAAAAACACGTAATTCACGTTAATGGCTAAATATGAAAATCAGAGATTTGCTCTGATACCACTGTTGGGTTAAAACGATAAAAACGCGGCAGAATATAAAAACCCAGGGTGGTTGATCTTCGGTTTTCACATATTCAAACCATGATTGGGAAAGTATACCTTTTTCGCGAATTATATTAATTTTTGAAACAATTTTCGATTTCCTATTCCAAGCAGCGAATCAACCACTGCCTCTAAATTACCACACCGGAATCCAAAGCGAAAAATACTCTCTACGACTTGCTAACCATTTAGATATTAAGTATCAAACTCTTCTAATGCTAATCTCCCTAACCCACAGGGAGTAGAAGATTCGCCTTAATATCAAGGACTTAATGTTGTTTATGAAACTTACAAATGGCTATAAGAAAACAACATAAAAATGCCTTTTATTAAATAAGAATGTTTAATTACAAAAGAATGCGCTATAATTCTATTCTCTATCGCATTTGAAGGCATAATACTAACACTTTGTTGGTTTCCCAAAAGATTCAATAGGACACCTCTTTTACTTGCACGATGATTAGAGGATCATTGTAGTATTACATGCTTACTTTCTCGAAGATAAATTCATTTGAGAAAGTGGTGCAGGAAGAAGATTGTTTTTGAAGAACAAAATGAAACGCAAATACAGACCATTGTTCATGAAGCTCGAATTGAACCAACCCAAACGCAACCACCATCGCAGATTAAGTATAGTATCTCAACCTCTTGAGAGAGATAGTTATCCGCTACAGGGAGAGCATAATCTGTATGTTATAGCCAAATGGAACTATGGAGATGATCCCTCTACTTACGATCAGGCAATGGTGAACATAGACTCTTCAAAATGGCTTGAGGATATGAAAACAGAGATGGATTTGATGTATTCGAACCAAGTCTGGACTCTTATGGATCACCCCCAGGGCGTTGCACCAATAAGTTGCAAGTGGATTTACAAGAGAAAGATTGGTCCGGATGGCAAGATGGATACCTATAAGGCTAGGCTAGTGGCTAAAGGGTATAGTCAAAATGAGGGCATTGACTATGAGGAAACCTTTTCTCTCGTAGCCATGATCAAATCCATTAGAATTCTGCTTTCTATAGCCACAAACCTGGATTATAGAATCTAGCAAATGGATGTGAAGACTGCATTCTTAAATGGATTCCTCGAAGAGGATATCTATATTGAACAGCCCAAGGATTTCATATCTAAGAAAGATTCTCATAAGGTGTCTAAATCGAATAGATCCATTTATAGACTAAAACAAGTCTCGCGGAGCTGAAATCTCTGTTTTGATGAAGAAGTTAAGAACTATGGCTTCATCAAGAATGAAGATGAACCATGCGTTTACAAGAAAACTAGTGGGAATAAAATATCATTTCTGGTCTGATAGAAAATGATAGAGGCCTATTGAACTCGGTCAAAGTATGGATCTCAAGCACGTTCTCCATGAAAAACTTGGAAGAAACCACCTGTATTCTCAGAATTTGCATCTATAGGGATAGAGCAAATAGGAAAATGGGGTTCTCCCAAGCCCTCTACTTAGAAAAGGTTCTGAAAAGGTTCGGAATGGAAGATTCTAAGAGAGTCCTGTTTCCCATGAGACATGGACTTCACCTTTCCAAATCGATGAGTACACAAAGTGAAGAAGATCGATGAGGATGAATGGCGTTCACTATTCATCAGTGGTAGGGTGTCTTATGTATGCTATGTTATGCATGAGACCAGCTTGCTTACGCTGTAAAAGTAGTAAGTAGGTTTCAAGCTAACCCAGGAGAAAAGCATTGGATAGCTGTGAAATGCATCCTTAAGTACTTAAGAAGGACTAAGGATATATGTTTGACATATAGAGATGAAGAACTTAAAGTGGAAGGTTACACTGACTCTGACTTTCAGTCAGATGTCGTCGATCGTAAGTTCACTTCTGGATTTGTACTCACTTTGAATGGTGGAGCAATGACTTGGAAAAGTTCCAAGCAAAGAACAAAGTTGATTCCACCACTGAAGCTGAATACGTGGCTGCCTCAGAGGCTGCCAAAAAAGCTATTTGGATAAAGAAGTTCATGGCGGAACTTCAAGTGGTTCCTAGTGTGGAGCTCCTGTTGCCACTCTTTTGCGACAACAATGGAGCCTCGCGTAGGCTAAGGAACCAAGTTCTCATAATAAATCTAAACACTTAGAGAGAAGATATCACATCATTAAAGAGATCGTTGGAAGAGGCAACATCGCCGTGCAGAGAACAGATTTAGCAAATAACGTTGCTGACCCACTCACCAAGCCACTATCATAGGCGGTGCTAGAGCGACATCTAGAAAAGATGGGTATTAGATGGCATAGCGATTGAAATTGCGTGCAAGTGGGAGATTATTAGGATTATGCCCTCGATGCCAACGAGGAAATAGATTTTATAGGGTTTTTTCCTTTTTGTTGTACAAACTCTTATTATCAAATAAAAGACAATTTATGTTTGTTTATATGAATCTTAATGGAATTAATAAGTATTGAAAATATAAGTCTCAAGTAATCAATAGAGAGCTTCTACTCCTTAAAGAGGTGGACACTAGAAGCGTCAATTTCTTGATTGCTTAAATAGAGTTTCCAAGTTGAAGAATCTTAATTGGGCATTATGACCAAACTTGTATGACAAAAGCTCTAAAAAAGAGTGTCAGTGGTCACTAGGTTTTAGTGAGATCTTGTGCCATAGATATACCAATGGAATTGAAATATTCAAACATGGCTTGCCGTAATCCAATCACATGGGTAATTAGTCGGTGACTGTCAATGATTGGATTACTAGTCATGATAATGTGCATGAGCCTTAGACCTGAGGATTCACGAAAATTTTGCTTGTCACACTAGACTTGTTATTAGAGTAATTAGATCTAATTCAACCTTCACCTCGAAGTACAATCTAGGTGGGCAAGCAGCAATTGCTCGATGACTGCCAAAATGGGATTCACTGTCTCGAGTAGTAAACGAGTCAACATCCTGTGCAATCATAGGTAAATGAAATAATAAGTCTTTGGCCAAAACGAGTAAACTAACTCGTTTGGAACACGAGGGGTAGTTTGGTAATTTCATCTTACTATGATTCATTAAGCACAGGATTGAGTCTTGTGATTTTGACATGTTCTATGGTTCTCACTCGATTGAGATGTTACAGTAAAAGGCTTATACTCACATGGTGTTTGTGACCAAAATGTTAGTATTGATCAAATTGTTTTAATCTCAAATTGGGTTTCGATGTGAGTCCACGAGTCTGGTTAGGTGATACTCACATCCTTGGTTTTCTCCCATTGGCAATTGAGACGAACATAGAGAGCCGCGCTTTCAAGAAATTAAGCGAAGTAAGTCTCTAGTTATCAAATAAGGTTGTTAAGGTAATTTGTCATTTGATGAACAAATTAACTAATAATTAATTATATTAATTGAAATAAATTAATAATAAATAATTAGATTGATTTGTTATTCTCATATTAGCCTAAATTAATAATTGGATTAATTAATTTAGATAATTATTAATAAATATCATATATTAATTAGATTAATATGTGTTGGACTTAATTAATAAGTGGACTAAGTTGAAAGTCAACTTAGCCCACTAGGGATTGATTTAGGCGTGTAATTTGAGGTGAGTGGGCTCAAGGAATTAATTAATTCCAAGTCCATCATCTCATATAAATATACCGAAGTGATTAACCTAACAAAAGATAACACTGCATAACAACTAGAGAAGAGAATAATTTCCTCTCCCCTCCTCACCTAGCCGTTGGCCACCATCTGAGCCAGAGAAGGAGGATTTTTCTTCAACCTTTTTTCTGGCATGATATCTAGAGGCAAGAATTCAGAATTGCTGCTACTATTGAAGAACAATGAATCATTCTTTTCGACAAGGTTAGTTTTTTTGATGAAATTCGATTTCATCTTTTGTTAAAAATCATTAAACCCCAAAAGTGATCTGATTTGTGAATCCGGATATATTTTTCTTTACGATGCGCATGAACCAAGATTCACAACACATTTTTCAATATGGAAGTTGTTATTATGAGCAATGGTGAAATTATGGGTGATCATCGAGTCGAGTCGGCACGCGAGCCTCACGAGCATGCTCGAGTCGAGGTCAATTCGAGCTGAGTCTAAGCCTAGCAAGCTGAGATTGAGCCAAGGAAGCTGAGACCGAGCCAATTATACCTGTTTTGGCTAGCAAACCTGCATAAAATAATATTTTATTTATTTATTTATTAATATATATAATATTACATATATATAAATAGTGAAATATGCCTGTAAAATAAAATAATATTTTATTCATTAACTGATTAATATATATACATATAATATTATATATATAAATAATATTATATTTAATATTTATCATGATTATATTTGATAATATATAATTAATAATATATATTATTAAAATTTTAATAATATAAATATAAATTTATTTAAGCTCAAGTTTTGTTCGACTCAACCCAAATTTGGGCTCGATCAAGCTCGAGCTCGAGCTTGAGTCGAGCAATTTGATCAAAGAATACTAAGTTACATTCTTTACATGTATACTTATTTGTTTTATCAATTTTTTTTTTACTGTAACTAATCATCTTAATAAACTCATTGCATCACTGTTTCGTTAAAAAAAACAAACTAGATTAGGGTGGATCCAACTACGCGTTCCGAGCCCTGCGATAATCTATATCTTGAGATTATCTTTCAACCCCCGCGCTCGAATTCGATGCGCTAGACGGTGGTTCAGATTTTAACACTTCGGTGTGTTGTTTAAACTAATTATTCGGACCGCAATTGACTAAAATATGTATTGTCTTCGAATGACACGATAATACAGTGAAGGAAAAATTCAAGTCCAGGTAAAAACTATCTCTCTGATACTTAAATCTGACACAAGATAATCTTATACCTACGTGAGAATCTCTCGATCGAATGTATTATTTCTCACCCCCTGCGTTCGATTCGCTAAACGGTGGTTCGAGTTATTGTCTTCGAATGAAACAATAATACAGTGAAGGAAAGATTCAAGTCCAGGTAAAAACTATCTCTCTGATACTTAAATCTGACACAAGATAATCTTATACCTACGTGAGAATCTCTCGATCGAATGTATTATTTCTCACCCCCTGCGTTCGATTCGCTAAATGGTGGTTCGAGCCTTTATAACTTAATGTTTTCGAGTTCAAAAGTGACGATTGAAAACTCAAGTCCAGTGCATAAACTATCTATTCGATACTTAAATCTGAATAAACGACAATTTATACTTCCATGAAAGTCTTCAATTCCGAAACATTACACGCAAGCGAATGCCGATATAAGCCTTGAAGGCAAATGTCATCGAGTCTACACTACAACTACTCCTAAGTTACGCTACGATCTACTCCTACATTACGCTAGAAACTACTCCTAAGAAAACGAAAATGCAGAAGTCTGATGATCTTGTGATCTCCCCTTCTCTGTCCCTCTTGGTCGTATATATCTTGACCCTTGAGGAACCCACATTCCTTTTCTTCGGGAACTGCCTTCAACCGTCCTCAACTGCTCTTTCAAATCTTTCAATTTAGCGCTTCTTTCTCTCAGGTAGATTATTAGTTTTTTGGACTTTACTTTATTCTTCAGATTTATTTCTTAGACTTTTATTTATTCAGCCCATATTTTTGCAGCTTTTCGAATTCAATGAGCCTGTCTTATTTATTCGCGAACCCATTTTTTCTTTACTTAATATTTTAATATTTGTGTCATTTTGGACTTAACAATTTCAAAACCCAAATTATTTTATGGTGTAAACAATCTCTCTAAATGCAAATCTTGTAGAGTATTTACTAGCGCACACGAAATGTGATACCTATAACCTGTTTAATATATCATAAAGTAATTTAACCAAAGAAAATATCATAAAGAAAAAAAGATGAAATGTCAGGTCCCCATGCTATTTTTTATTTTTCTTAAGAAAGTAAGAAATTTATTTTTAAAGAAGTAGATATATGGTAGAAGAAGTGTGTTTGAATAAACTTTTTTGGTAGAAAAAAAGTGTTATGATTAGGTGTGATGTGATGCCTTTTTTGTAAGAAAAATTATTTTTTTTGAGAAATTGGTATGGATGAGTTTTTATTTTCTAAGAAAATTTAGATATATGTAAGTTAAAATAATGGATTACGGCATCAAAAAATATTCAAAGTTAAACTTATTTGATACATTGTGTCATTTTGAATCAAGTTATGTGATTATTTTGATAACTATGTTAAGATATTGACGGTTAAAGATTTTTTAGTTGGTGGGTGAGTTGTCTAATCATGAATAACAAAAATTTTGACTTTACTGAGAAAAATCCAAAAAATGCCACTTTAGTCCATTTTTCAAGGAAATATAATTATTTTTTTTTAGAGAAATTGAATTTAACATTTCGTTGAGATATTTTTAAAAGATGTCAAATAAGTGCATTTTTGATGAAATTTTTTTCTGAAAAATCAAAAAGTGGGAAATGGTGTGCCATCCAATCGGCCCGAATATCTTTGCTTCAATTCCCTCCAGGTGCGTGCGTGTATTTATCTATTTACTTTACTTAGTAGTTGATAATTGATAGTTTGTACTTTGTATAGTAATATGATTGTTGATTGTTATTGATATTATGATCTACTGATATAAATGCTTCACTAATATTAAGAAAAGAAATGAGATTATTCAATTAAATAAAAGATATGATATAATTATTTGATATATATATTCTACTTTTGTACGTGGAAGTGGAACAAATTCAGAAATACTTGGCCAACAAACTAGTTTCGTTTGTTTTAGAGACAAATTCAGAAATACTTGGCCAACAAATTAGTTTCGTTTGTTTAGAGACAAATTCAGAAATACTTGGCCAACAAACTAGTTTCACTTTTCACTTCACATGTTACACTGATGTGTACCTAATTGGGGCAAAATTCATTCGCAACTCATTCATGAGGTAAAAAATTATTACGTCTCTTAATACAAAAATGGATTTTATTCCACTACGCAATCAATTTAAACCCACCCTAAAAGGAAATAATTGCACTATTTTTCAATAGTGCTTTTAAGGGAAGGTGTTTTTAGTTTAATATATTCAAAATTAATATAAGTAATCACTTTTTTTTTTTGGCGCAAACGTCAAAAGTGAATGAATACATCAAAGAAACCAATTCCAAATTTCAATTGCTTTTATGGTATGCGGCTAAGTACGTGATAATGATTAGTAAACAAATATCTGAAAAATTTTGCCGATAAATCCTAGCTTTATTAATGAAATTGAGATTTCAAAATATTAGACGTCTTAATTTTATTCTCACTTACTTGTGAGTTTTTCTCTACTTTCACAATACTTGTTAATTTATTGTAATTATTGTCAGTGAATTATAAATTATTAATATTTGATATTCATGTACATGTAACCAAAATTCAAAAAAGATATTTGAAGAATTTATAGATTCTTCGACGCTTTCTGTATTATCTTTAGGCATGAATATTGTAGATACACGTGACTCGATCAGTGTTGTAATATTTCTCCCTCCATAAATATTATAAACCGTGTAGAGTGAGACCAATTTAAGTTTAAAGAAAAATTCAAATTTTTCTCACCTGAACCCCATATTGTTTGAGAATTAATTTAATCCCCGTACATCAAGTCCTTCACAAATAGGGATTGTCTTAATGATAAGTAACATTACTGTCAATCACTGACACTGATAAATTTATTAGTAGAGTATTATATAAACAAATAAATAGATGTAAGAAAAGAAAAGATAGATCAATGGTGTACTATAAATTTAATTTGAAAAATGAAGAATGATTGGAGAGAAACATGGCGAAATTCTTTGTTGGATTGGTCTCGGTCCAATTTTGGCAATTGAATCAATAATAAGGAGGATTAATTTACTAAATGACCCCCCTATTAGAAATTCAATGGCTAAAACTGAATCGAAACCAATAATCTTGTCCAGCATATAATGCCCAGAAACATGTGGGTGTAATGATACGATGTTTCAGGTCTTGTTCCTATTCGGCCAATGCCTATGCTACAGAACAGATTCTCTCCAATTCCTATATATATATATACACACACACATAAACAATACCAATAAATTACATCAACCCCTCCTATCTTTTTACTTTCACGTGCATTCTTTCATTTAATCTTCCTCAAAATTTCCTTATATTCCGGTTATCGACATTTCTCAGTCTCTTTTTATTTTTATAAAGAACAAAAGCAGTCGAATTTATGTGGAGCAACTAGTCATTTTTGGCGAGTATAAGAAAATTATAATTAGCAATTCAAAAAAAAAAGAAAATTATAATTAGCAATTCAAAAAAAAAAGAAAATTATAATTAGTTGGATCCATCCATAAGGGATAATGTGAATTTCGAGAGATTCCAAATATTAAGGCTGTGTTTGCTTTTGTTTTCAAACACATTTTGGCCAAAACTTGTTTGCTTTATGTTTTTTTGACCAAAAAGAACCTTTTTGGTCAAAAAATTTGTCAGTTATTGTCTCTCTATTTGTGTCTATTTTAGGGTGCCCATTAATTACATCAACTACAATATATATATATATATATATAACCATAATATTATAATCATTTAAAACTTATATTATATTATATTATATTTTTCAATCATTAACTAATTATAAACACAATTTTTCAGACAAAAACTTGCATGATTTGACTGCTATAGTAACTTTTGTATGTTCTGAAAATAAAATCAAACACAAAACCAAACACATTTTTATCAAAATACACAACTCTCAATAAATTTTTTCAACAAAATTTTCACAAAAAAAAAACCCCAAAATAAAAGCAAACACAACCTAATTTTTTGGGGGGATAATTTCAAATATGACTTCACAATACATCAATCTTTATCAAGGGATATACCAACTTTGGAATACTAGCACCTAGTGGAGCCTTAGGAGCTACATTTGCTACAAGGGTACTGACACAATATGAAACTATAATATTTTGATTGAAATTTGTGATCATACTAGTTTCACTCTTGTTGACACGTTTAAGTATTAAAAAAAAAAAATTCACATTTGCATTGATTTTTGAAGAAATTATAAGTCATACTTTGAAAATCTTTATGTTGAATAAAAATGAAATTCTCAAATAATTGTGACAAATAAAAAAACTATTTTTATTTTGTTTAACGATGTGCATGACAATGCAGCTTAAATCGAGGAATGTCATATTATTTTTAGGCTCTCAATAATTTTCGCACTGCAAGAAAATTGAGTATTGACAATGAAAATATATGTCATGGCTTAAAACTGTGGTTTATAGCGGTCTAAACTCACGGCTAACTTGGTCGTTGTAGATGTTTCATATAGTCATACTAAAGTTAGCCGTGATGGAAAACAATGCTAGTTATTTAAACTCTAACTAGTCATGGTGGAAGAAATGTTAACCTAACACTTTTTTACAATGCCTAAAAGTCATAATCTTTATAATGAACAAAACATTGACTATGGCTATAAGTCATGGTAAATATTTTGGTCATGCTTACAAATACCACGGCCAAAACCGTAGCAAAATCATGGTCAATTGGTTTTAACCATGACAAAAGGACTTTTCACTATAACATATTGACATGGGCATAATTATTTTTTTTAGTGTGGTATCAGGAAAAACCACTAAAATGAAGGAGCACTAGGCTTGGACTAATATCGGAGATATGATTAAGGTGAATGACGAACCAAACCACTCGATACTTGACTCGAGCTCGATCGCTAAAAGCTCGTTTAAACTCGATTCGTTAACTTATCAAACCAACCTTGAACAATTTTTTGTATTTGATAAATTTTGAAACTTGGCTCGAACTCAACTTGATTAGCAAAAAATAACAAAAACATGTACAAAAAAATCAAACTATTTAAGTTCGACTCGTGTTCGGCTAAATTAAAGCTCGTTTGAGCTTGACTCGATTAATAATCAAACAAGTTCAAACACAAATTTTGAAGCTCAATTGTATTTCAAACAAATTTGAATAACATCTGTTTCGGTTCGACTCGGCTCATTTACACCCCTAGACATGATCAACTTTGTTAATTTTGCTTCTTCATGTGGGCTCCACAAATTTCATTACGGACTCAATTTTCCTCTATGTTTGGGGCAAACAATAATAAATATTTTCTTTTATAACAATTCAATAAACATAATTTTGCACATTATACGTCCCTTTTCTAATTTATAGAAGAGTGAACATAAAATAACTTCAAGCTTATTTTCTGAAATAATCTCTTTTTGAGGGAAAATTGCATAAGACCCCCTGTGATATGTGAAATTTGCGCCAAACTCCCCTATGCTAATTTTTTTGCAAATCAGCCTCTTGTGTTATTTTTTATTCTGCATATTCCCCCTTTTTGGTATTTTTTTTTTGGTATTTTTTTTCAATATAAATATCAATCCAAATGCATTTTTGCCTCAAACATGTTTATAATAGTTAAATAATTTAATTTGGGTTGGATCTAAAACATTTATGATGGAAAAAAATACCAAAAAAAATCGAAAAAGGGGGAATATGCAGAATAAAAAATAACACAAGGAGATGATTCGCAAAAAAATTAACACAAGAGAGTTTGGCGCAGGCTTCGCATATCACAGGGGGGTCTTATGCAATTATCCCCTTCTTTGAGCATGAAATTCAACGTTACTATTGAAACAACCATTAGTAGATACTTTTTTCAAAAAAATAAAAGTTTGGGTAGAATCGGCTCTGGTCACTTAACACGGGTCAGAGTATGCCTCCTAAGTTAAAGGTTGTTTATATAGTTAATTACAGATCGCACAACAACACTACCCTCACAATGGCAGAGGGAAATGAACACACGACCTTCTAACAAAAAATGTTTCATTTTTTATTGGGGTAATTGCATAAGACCCCCCCCCCTGTGTTATTTTAAAAATGCTAAAAAAAAACTCCTACGTTGACAAAATAGGCTAATCACGCCCCTATGTTCTTAAAAAGTCCGCAAAAAAACCAAATTTCATTAAAAAACGAGCGTGTTTTTCATGTTTTTCACTTTTATTGACATGCTCATTTGTCATTTATATACTCTTCATATAATATAAAAAGTAGATAGTGTTAATTCACCAAAAAAACACATATTTTCTTCTATCTTTTCAACAAAATTTGGCTTTTTTGTAGACTTTTTAAGAATACAGAGGGTGGGTAGTCTATTTCGTTAACACACGGTTTTTTTTAGTATTTTTAAAATAATACAGGGGGATTTTATGCAATTAACCTTTTTTTATCAATTGAACCAACATGTGTTGGGGGAAAATTGCTTATAACCCCCCTGTGTTATCACTTTTTTGCTGAAAACCTCCTTATGTTAATTTTTTTGTACGAAACCCCCTTGTATCAGCTTAAATCCTGCACGAAACCCCCAACCCTACACCAAATACACTGCGCGTGTATGTTACTTTCAGCGAATTTAACACGAATTTAGGGTTTCGTGCAGGGTTTAGGCTGACACAAGGGAGTTTCGTGCAAAAAGATTAACATAAAGGGGTTTTTAGCAAAAAATTGATAACACAGGGGGGTTATATGCAATTTCCCCCATGTGTTGGCTACAATTAATAGATACTGTAAAAAGCATATTTGAAGATGGCGTACAAAAGAAAATACATCTTCTCGGACTTTGACTAGTGAACGAGCCTTGAAGGCATTTGTGGGCCTAATAGAAGCAACCTCTTTTTGGACTTTCGATAAGCAACTAAAAACCGTCTGATGCATATATGGGCTTAGTTGTGATAATCTATCTAACTAAACTTCCAAGAACAAAGCCCCACTGGGGCACCTGCGACAATTCTTACAATATATACAAAAGAACAACGCCGAAGTTATAGTCCATTAGGATGAGCTGAGCCCAACATAATAAATATAAGGGATTAATGCAAAAAATTACCCTGTGTTAATGCGAAATTGCAAAAAAACATGTGTTAACAAAATAAGCTAAAAATCACCATGTGTTCTTAAAAAGTCTGCAAATAGTGAATTTTTGGAAAAAAAGAGAGCTTGTTTTTCCATGTTTTTCACCTTTAATGACATGTTTTTTCGTCATTTTTACACTCTCCAAACAAAGAAACATGTCATTAAAGGCGAAAAACACGCTCTTTTTCTTTTCTTCCAAAAATCCACTATTTGCAGACTTTTTAAGAACACATGGTGGTTTTTAGCCTATTTCGTTAACACAGGTGTTTTTTTGAAATTTCGCATTAACACAGAGTTTTTTTTTATTATTCATTT
The DNA here is from genome assembly GCA_019426215.1 of Buddleja alternifolia. Classification (NCBI taxonomy): domain Eukaryota; kingdom Viridiplantae; phylum Streptophyta; class Magnoliopsida; order Lamiales; family Scrophulariaceae; genus Buddleja; species Buddleja alternifolia. Next base: position 6,512,456 of record CM033406.1, read on the forward strand.
ATCCCTAAATAAACAACATTCTTAAATAAAATTTCACTTAATTCATTCATTATAATTACGGATGTTATAATTATATCATAAAATACAATTACGTGACATATATACAAGCATTATCATGCTCAATATATTTATGGTAAAACGAATGTGAGATTTTTGTAATATTCTTTTATTATCTGCATGTCATATAAAATAAAATCTGAAAATTTAAAGCAATATACATTATTTTATTTCAATATATCACACTTTTTTTTAATATGTTAACAAACAAATACATTTTATTTTACATCTTTTCAAACAGCATTACATATCAAAATTACACATTGTGTAGTCTATATTAAATTATATTATTTTTATAATAAAGCCAAAAAGAAATGATAAATTAAACAAATTATAATAAGCTAGTTTATTAAGGGTATCTTTTGTCTTTTTTTTGTTTGACTAGATGAATTTGTGTATTATTTGCCTCCTTTCTAAAATTACAAGGAGGCAATCGGCCTTTTCTTATAATACAAAGGACAATGCGCCTCTTTTGAAAATTGATGTGGTTCGATTTTTACACTAAGAAATTCGATGAATGACAATAGTAATTCCTCTAAAATAATAAACTAAAAGTACTCTTCATTTTATCATTCATATCTTCGAAAAAAATGAACGAATAAGAAGAACAAAGTAAGACTTTTATTATTTTTGGAGAGGAATAGTACAAAATGTATTCTTGATTTTTACATAAGTGAATTGATAACCTAAAAATTATACAATTTCTCCCTTTTGTAGACAAAGTGGCCATTCACTTCCTCCCCTCTCCAAGCCAAAGTGGACTCTTTTGGTAGTTGAGGAGAAAATAAAATAATCCCTAGATTTTAGGGATATAATTTTGTTGGGTTTCGTTCGAAAAAGCATAAACGCGGCGGAAGAGATTTCAAAAATTAAAACGAAAACCCAATTGGTACTCTAATTCGCATAATTGAATCTAAAAGTGTATAACGAATAAAACTTACTCGTTAATATGAATATGATGATGGAGAAAAACTTCTTCTTCTCCAAACTCGAAATATTGAAGCTTCCAAATCTTTAATCCTTTGGTTTGATTCTTCAAACTTGAACTTGATCCGAACAACGAAAATACGTCGTCTCTAAATTGTCACGCACGGATCAACAAACGAAAAATTCCCTTTCTTCTTTCTCTATGGTCGACGGCTAGGTATAGAGGAGGGGAGGAATATTTTTCTTTCTTTTGAGAGTTATGAGAGTTGTGTATTTTCTTCTTCTTTTTCTTTGTTCTAAGTCAAAGAGTTCTTATATACCTCATGACTTATTGAACAAGTCAAAACAAAAGAGCCCTAATATGTGGCCTCTCAAAGACGCCACTTTGAGGCCTCATAGGCGTCCGATTGGACTCCTTATTTAGCCCCGGAATTTGTTTTGTTTAATTAATTTCTTATTTGAATTAATAATTTATTATATCCAATAAATAAATAAATTAATTAGATAACCAAATTAATTAGATAAATTAATTCATTAATATATTTCACAAAAAAATTAATTAATAATTAATCTTATCATTATAATTAATTATTTCATCTAATGAATAATTAATTATTTAATTTATCCAATAAATTAAAACTCCCAGAAGAAATAATAGAAATTCCTTTTTCTTCATTTTTCTTTGTCAATCCTTTAGCGCGACTCTTTAGGTTCGTTTCGTTTGGCAAGGAGAGGAAACCAAAGGAAGTGGGTAATACCTAGCCAGTCACGTGGCCCATTTCGTAACCCAAACGAAAATGAATGATAGGATCATTCCGAAAGCTTCCAATCGTAAATACCGTATATGTATAAATCCTTTGTTCACGTTCCCCGGTCAAGTGAGAGTCATATGTCAAACTCACTGGACTTGACCATATGTATAAATCATAATAAATACGAGATCATTGAGATCGATTTAGTGCCAAGCACAATCGTCTCGTTTGCTTTGGCCAAAGACTTTGATCTATATTTATCTATAATTACATAGGGTACATACTCATTCACTTATGAGAGAACAAATACCATATTACATATCTGCTAAGATTACCACTTGCCCATCAAGTCCGCATTTCGAGGTTGACCCCACCAAAGGGTGAATTGGGTCTAACTACTCTAGTGAAAGACTTGACGTCACAAGTGCATCTTCAGCCTGATACTTCAGGTCAAAGGTTCACATATACCTATTACGCATAATCAGTTCTGTCATTGACAGTTACAAAGTGAAAACCCATGTGACAGAACCGATGCGAGTCGTGTTCGAGCATATCAGTTCCACTGACCTGTCTACAATCTTAATCTCCTATCATCCCATGATACCAGACAGGTACTCCCATGTCGGAGCTAAGATTGTACAAGTATTCGAAGTCTTTATTTGTCCATTAAAGACTTCATATTACTTGCGAACTTATTTTAGTAATCAAGATCAATCTCTCTAGTGCCAATCTTCCTATCCCATAGGAAGTAGAGGGATCGCACTGAAAACATGGACAAAACGTTTTACACAACTTATAAATGCAGATAAGAATTAAGTGAAAACTCAATAATGCCTTTTATTTAAGAAGAGTTTAAGTTCAATACAAGATATATGCCCTATACATTCTATCCTCTATGGCATCTGGGGGCATAATCCTAACAATCTCCCACTTGCACTCAATGCCACTCATTGTGGTATCTAATACTCATCCTTTCCCGGTGTTGGTCCAAAACAGCCTGAGGTAGTGGTTTGGTGAACGGGTCAGCTATATTGTCAGCTGAGGCTATTTTCTGCACTGCTATCTCTCCTCTGCCAACGATCTCCCTGATGATGTGAAATCTTCTCTCAATATGTTTGGACTTGTTATGAGACCTCGGTTCCTTGTCTTGCGCTATCGCTCCATTGTTATCACAATAAAGTGGCAACGGGAGCTCAGCACTAGAGACTGTTCCAAGTTCCCCAAGAAACTTCCTCATCCAAACAGATTCTTTTGCTGCCTCTGAGGCTGCTACGTACTCTGCTTTAGTGGTGGAATCAGCGGTTGTGCTTTGCTTGGAGCTCTTCCAAGACACCGCTCCACCATTGAGAGTAAAAACAAACCCTGAAGTGGATTTTCGGTGATCAACATCAGACTGAAAGTCTGAATCAGAATAACCTTCCATCTTCAGGTCTCCACCTCTATAGATGAGAATTATATCCTTATTTCTTTTCAGATACTTTAGGATATTCTTCACATCTATCCAATGTTCCTTTCGCGGGTTTGCCTGAAATCGACTCACCATGCTCACAGCATAGGCAATGTCGGGTCTAGTACAAAGCATTGCATACATCAGGCTACCAACTGCAGAGGCATAGGGTACATTACTCATCTCTTGTCTGTCTTTCTCACTTTGAGGACACATAGACTTGGATAAGTGTACTCCATGTCTCATGGGAAGAAACCCCTTCTTAGAGTTGTCCATCCCAAACCTCTTTAGGACCTTTTCTAAGTAAAGGGCTGGAGAGAGGCCTATCGTTCTATTCATTCTATCCCTGTAGATACAAATTCCTAGAATGTATGTGGCTTCTCCCAAGTCTTTCATGAAAAATGTACTCGAAAGCCATTTCTTGACAGTGGTGAGCATTCCTACGTCATTTCTTATAGGTAGAATGTCATCCCCATATAGTACTAAGAACGAGAGTTTGGTCCCACTAGTCTTCTTGTAGACACATGGTTCATCTTCGTTCTTGACGAAGCCATATCCCTTAACTTCTTCATCAAAATAGAGATTTCAGCTTCTAGATGCTTGCTTGAGACCGTAAATGGACCTCTCAAGTTTACATACTTTATGGATATCGGACTCGGACACAAAACCATTTGGCTGTTCCATATAGATATCCTCCTCGAGGAATCCATTTAGAAAGGCCATTTTGACATCCATTTGCCATATCTCATAATCTAAGTATGCAGCTATGGATAACAGAATTCATATGGACTTTATCATAGCCACGGGCGAAAAGGTTTCTTGATAGTCAATTCCTTCTCTTTGAATATACCCTTTGGCTACGAACCTGGCTTTAAAGGTGTCAACCTTGCCATCGCTCCCTATCTTTCTTTTGTAGATCCACTTACATACTATAGGTTTTATACCTTCAGGACGATCTACCAAAATCCAGACATGGTTCGATTGCATAGAGTCCATTTTTGTTTCCATGGATTCTCGCCATCTTGAAGCGTCGACATCCACCATCGCTTGATCATAGGTACAAGGATCATCTTCATGACCTTCTTGTACTACAGTGTAAAGCTCTCGCTCCCCCTGCAGTAGATACCTATACCTCTCAGGTTCATGCGGTATTCTACCAGATCTACGTGGTGGTTGTGCTACTATGGGTTCAGGCCTTGGTTCTTGAACAAATGTATTTGAGGGAGTTTCATTTTGTTCTTCAAGAACAATTTTCCTACATTTGCCCCCTTCCAAGATGAACTCATCCTTAAGGAAGTGAGCTTGTAAGGCCACGATGATTCTTTGATCATCATGCAGGTAAAAGAAGAATCCCATGGAATCTTCAGGATAACCAATGAAACGTCCCATTAGGGATCTTGCCTCCAATTTTTCCACTTTAGTCTTCTTGACATAAGCGGGGCATCCCCAAATCTTAATATGATTAAGACTCGGTTTCCTATTATTCCACATCTCATGCGGAGTTTTAGGAACGGATTTGGAGGAATATCTGTTCAAAACATGAGCAGCGGTAAGGAGCGCGTATCCCCACAACAAAATGGGTAAATCAGTGTAACTAAGCATGGAACGAACCATGTCCAACAGTGTTCGATTCCTTCGCTCGGCTACTCCATTCAGTTGAGGAGTTGCTGGTGGTGTTAGTTGTAACATTATTCCTTGTTGTCTTAGGAATTCATCAAACTCGGCACTCATATATTCTCCTCCACGATCCGATCGTAGAGTTTTTATATTTTGGCCAATTTGATTTTCTACTAAGGCTTTGAACTCTTTGAATCTTTAAAGAATTCAGACTTTTGCTTCATCAGATACACTAGACCAAATCTTGAATGGTCGTCAGTGAAAGTGATGAAGTAGTAGAAACCTCCATGACCCATTTCTCCAAATGATCCACAGACGTCGGTATGCACTAATCCTAAGACTTGCGTAGCCCTTTCAAAAGTCCCTGTGAAGGGGGATCTAGCCATCTTGCCTAAGAGACATGATTCACATGTAGGAATAGGGTCCGACCCTAGTGAGCTTAAAAGCCCATCTTTTTCCATTTTGTGGATCTTGTGCTCTCCGGCATGGCCTAGTCTAAGATGCCACTTGAGTCTTAAGTTAGTTTCTTGCCTACCACGTTTACGTGTTACAACATTAACATTAGATGAATTACAGACATTTAAATAATACAAACCATTAACTAAACATGCATTTCCAACTAATTTATTTCCATAATAAATGTCGCAATTTAATTTAGAAAAAACGAATGTATATCCAATCTTAACTAAGATAGGAATAGATACAATGTTCTTAAGCCCCTTGGGCAAAACCAAAACATTATCTAAAAACAGTAAATGTCCAGAATTCAAATAAAGAGAAGTAAATCTGATCCTAGTAGCTGCGACACTTTCCCCACTGCCTACTTTGATCATCATTTCTTCTCGGCCTAGTTTTCTACTTCTCTGTAGATCCTGATCCAAACAACAAACATGGGCACTAGCCCCTGAGTCCAGAATCCACGAAGTAGAAAATACGGTCATAGAACAGTTAGTTTCAAAAATTAATAGTTCCATACCTTGTGCACCTTTGCCTAATTTGGGACAGTTTCTCTTCCAGTGGCCAAGCTCACCGTACTCGAGACATCTATCCGTTTTCTTAGGTCCTTTGCTCTTACGGCCATGTCCTAACTTCTTTGAAGTTCTTATGGATACTTTCTTTTGCCTTTTCCTCTTTACATCACGTTGATCATTAAATGTATCATTCGTTAAATAGATAGAAGAATCCCTCTTCTTGTTCGTCCTAATACGAGCTTGTTCGATTTCAAGCTTCTTAGTCAGCCCAACTAATGAACAATCGATATCATTGATATCAAAGTTCATGACGAAGTAGTAGAAGGAGTCAGGGAGCGATTGTAAGATGAGATCAACTTGAAGATGAATATCCATATAGAAATGCATTGACCGAAGTCTTTCCATTAGGGTCATCATTGTGAGAACATGGTCTCCGACATTCTCTTCCTCTTTCATCCTCGCTCTGAAGAGTTCTTTTGATATAAAATATCTTATGGTCCTATCGTGCTCTCCAAACATTTCTTCCAGGTGAAGAATTATGTCCCTTGCATTGCTCATTGTGTCATGTGAACTTTGCAGCTCACTACACATTGAGCAAAGAATGTATCCTCTAGCTTTATAATTGTCACAAGTCCAATTAAAGTGAGCCAGTTGAACCTCTTCATCCCCATTCCTCTCAGGAATTACAGGACGATTTGTTTCCAACACATATTCAATCGACTGTTCACTCAGGACATTCCTTAAGATTGCGAGCCATTGTATATAGTTGGGACCAGTCAGAACATTTCTTTCAAGTAATTTCATAAGTGGGTTTGTCATATTTGAGAGAGATAAACGAGAAAATAACTGCAGAAATAAACTAGATTTATTAGATTACTTGTTTTGACTTAACCAAGAAAAATTAAGGACTTAAAATTTATCTTGGCTCCCACTGCATTTTTCGAATCCCACACTTCCATGTGAAAATCGGGAATCAACATTGGCATCGATTCTACAGCAGGTATTGAGGTCCTCAATTAATTAAATAGGTTGCAACCTAACCGGTTTTTGGCCCATTAATTATTTGAAGTGATATCTAATATCAATTTATCCAATAAATGTTTCAATACGTTTTCCCATAGTTCACCAAACCGCAACCCATTCGATTTCTAGGTTCGTGAACTACCCGAATTTATCCCACTAACTCTTATAATCTAGCATTTGAATTTCACCTTGCAACCGAACATGTTTCTGGGGTGAAATATGTTTCGATTAAGGCATTTGCATGCACTTTATAAAATTTCAAATTATTTCTAAATGTATAACCCCCATAACTGGGAAGCATTACACATTTATAGTAATTCTAATTTTAGAAAGCTTAGTGGAAGGTGAGGATGTCAAACATCCTTTTCTAACTCGGTATAATTTATTTGGGAGAATTCAATTCGTCAAAAGATTTTGGTCTCACTTTGCACATTATTCAATTTATATAGCGCTTTATTCTATATTGATCATGCATAAAAATACTACTAATAATCATGCCTTTCAATATAAATAAACATACAGCCCACCTTTGGCGTCAACTTGTAGCTCCTCGACACCACGAGAGATTCTTTTCGCAAAACCTCTCGGAGTGGATCGATTGGAATATTTCGTCGATGGCTAATAGGTATGTTTGGGGGGGGGGGGATTGGTCCATTACATTCACTGAGACGGTTAATGTTTTATGGCAGGAATGCAACAAGCCCCTCCACAATGAAGAGGATACCCGTTACACGATTATTTTGGATCACATCCGAGTCCGGGTTGAGGAAACGAAGTATCTCGTCAAAGATGATCCAGAGGTTCTCACAGAAGCTGTGCAAGTCGGTTGGACTCGCCCGAAAGATGATTGGAGTAAGCTTAATGTTGATGCGTCTATTCGTCAAAACCAACATCCTTTTTCCGACGCCACAACCATTGGTGGAGTCCTACGCAACAAGGATGGGATTTGGTGTGGGGGTTTTTCTGGCACTGTGGATGCAGACTCAATTTTAGCTGCTGAGTTGACAAGCATTTTGCATGGTCTCACTTTTGCATGGGCGTTAGGAGTTTGCCGGATTGAAGTAGAGAGTGATTGTTTGGAGGTGGTAGATAGCATTACTACAGAGAGCCTTACCCACCGTTATTTTGAGCTTATTACTAAGATTCGCGATAGAATTGCTCTCCCTTGGCAAGTGAAAATTTCGCACATTTGGAGAGAAGCAAATAAAGCGGCGGATAGCTTGGCTAACGAAGGGCTCGACCATGCCCTCATGAGTTTCACGAATGCTCTGTATTGCCTTTAGGACATCTTAGACCAAGACCACATTGGGCTCACTTGGACTAGATATGTGACCCCCAACTCAAGGTTGTCGAGTTAGGTCGTTAGGGTATCACCCTTCTCTTTTGGAAACAAAAAAAATATAAATAAATATAGAATTTAAATAATTGAATAAATAAATTCATCACTTGATCATGGACTTTTACTAGAGGGCCCGAGCCAATGGGTCATCACAAAAGGCAAACATTCATGGGCCTTTTGACTTTATCAACTTTGAACTATTTTATCTCGATTCCTAAAACAACTCATGCATTATTTATAAGAATATAATAAATAGCTTCAAATTTGATAACCCATAAAATTAAAGGTAAAACATATAATCCTAAGTCCATGATTAGTGTTTTAATCACATAAGACATGCTCGCAACATTTAATACATGCTCGCAATATTAAATCACTTATGTTGATTATTAAAATTTTTAGTCCAACTAAAAAGTCCTTTATAAAATTCCTTATGATTTCACATATTCACTATTTCAATTAAAATCATTCTAGTCCAACTAGATGACTTAGATGTACGAAATTAAGAATTAAGTGCATCTACCTTTAATCAAAATAATATGAACACATAAAATATGAAATTCTATATTTATTTTATTATGATTTAAAGCCATCAAAAATTAGAAATACTTTTATTTGATCAAAGAATTAATTATTAATCTCTAAGAAAAATAATTTATATTCCTTATTCAAAATGAAGTAATTTCCAAGTCGATGAAAAAATAATAATATTTAATCCATAAATCAATTATTAATCTCCAAAAAAAATAATTAATTAGTTCTAATTAAATATTATATTCCAATTAATCTCATTGGGCTCGATTTCATCAAACCCAAGTCACCATCCTTTTGGTCCACTTAGATTCAATTTAATTGGGCTCAAAATAATTAATTAGAACAACATTCACGCTTATTAATTTCTTATTGGGCTAAGTTTAATTTAAGTTCAAATCACCAATCTAATTGGCCCATTTAGATTTAATTAGATTAAGTCCAAACTAATTAACAAATCGAAATTGGATAATTTTCAATTGGGCTTGATTTAAATTATTCGGGTCATCATCCTTTTGATCCACCCAATTAATTAAAATCACCCAAAATTCGAAAAAACAATTTCGACCCAAACATAGCCCATTTTACGACCTGAATCCATGACCCGGATCAACGAATTGGGTATCCAAACCCACGACCTGTAGGGCCACGGTCACGACCCGACGGGCCGTGACTGGGCAGGGCTGTGCCCAACGGCCCGGCTGTGCTAAATAGCGCGCGCTGCTGGGCGCGTTTTTCTCGGGGCTTCCGAGCCCAGTTTTTTCTCGGTATTTTTTGATTTTCAATATCATCAAATATCCCCAGATTTATAATAACTAAAAATCAAAAAACTAGGCAAAGAATCATAAAACGCAGATTTAAGAAAAATATACAAACATGCTTAAAAAACACATAACATGCAATTCTTAAATCACGTAAACAAGATCAAATATGCAAATCAGAGATTGGCTCTGATACCACTGTTGGGTCTTGTTCGAAAAAACATAAACGCAGCGGAAGGGATTTCAAAAATTAAAACAAAAACCCAATTGGTACTCTAATTCACATAATTGAATCTAAAAGCGTATAACGAATAAAACTTACTCGTTAATATGAATATGATGATGGAGAAAAACTTCTTCTTTTCCAAATTCAAAATATTGAAGCTTCCAAATCTTCAATCCTATGGTTTGATTCTTCAAACTTGAACTTGATCCGAACAACGAAAATACGCCGTCTTTAATCGTCACGCACGGATCAACAAACGAAAAATCCCCTTTCTTCTTTCTCTATGGTTGACGGGTAGGTATAGAGGTGGGGAGGAATATTTTTCTTTCTTTTGAGAGTTATGAGAGTTGTGTATTCTTCTTACTTGTTCTAAGTCAAAGAGTCCTTATATACCTCATGACTTATTGAACAAGTCAAAACAAAAGAGCCCTAATATGTGGCCTCTCAAAGATGCCACTTTGAGGCCTCATAGGCGTCCAATTGGACTTCTTATTTAGCCCCGGGATTTGTTTTGTTTAATTAATTTTTTATTTCAAAAAATAGTTTATTATATCCAATAAATAAATTAATTAATTACATAACCAAATTAATTAGATAAATTAATTCATTAATATATTTCACAAGGAAATTAATTAATAATTAATCTTATCATTATAATTAATTATTTCATCTAATGAATAATTAATTATTTAATTTATCCAATAAATTAAAACTCCTAGAAGAAATAATAGAAATTTCTTTTTCTTCATTTTTCTTTGTCAATCCTTTAGCGTGACTCTTTAGGTTCGTTTCGTTTGGAAATGAGAGGAAACCAAAGAAAGTGGGTAGCACCTAGCCAGTCACGTGGCCCACTTCGTAACCCAAACGAAAACGAATGATAGGATCATTCTGAAATCTTCCAATCGTAAATACCGTATATGTATAAACCCTTTGTTCACGTTCCCTGGTCAAGTGAGAGTCATGATTATGTCAAACTCACTTGACTTGACCATATGTATAAATCATAATAAATACGAGATCATTGAGATCGATTTAGTGCCAAGCACAATCGTCTCGTTTGCTTTGGCCAAAGACTTTGATCTCTATTTATCTATAATTGCATAGGGTGCATACTCATTCACTTATGAGAGAACAAATCCCATATTACATATCTGCTAAGATTACAACTTGCCTATCAAGTTTGCATTTCGAGGTTAACCCCACGAAAGGGTGAATTGGGTCTAACTATCTAGTGAAAGACTTGACGTCACAAGTGCATCTTCAGCCTGATACTTCAGGTCAAAGGTTTACATATATCTATTACGCATAATCAGTTCCGTCATTGACAGTCACAGAGTGAAAACCCATGCGACAGAACCGATGGGAGTCGTGTTCGAACATATCAGTTCCACTGACGTGTCTACAATCTTAATCTCCAATCATCCCATGATACCAGATAAGCACTCCCATGTCGGAGCTAAGATTGTACAAGTATTCGAAGTCTTTATTTGTCCATTAAAGATTTCATATTACTTGCGAACTTATTTTAGTAATCAAGATCGATCTCTCTAGTGCCAATCTTCCTATCCCATAGGAAGTAGAGGGATCGCACTGAAAACATGGACAAAACGTTTTACACAACTTATAGATGCAGATAAGAATTAAGCAAAAACTCAATAATGCCTTTTATTTAAGAAGAGTTTAAATTCAAAACAAGATATATGCCCTATACATTCTATCCTCTATGGCATCTGAGGGCATAATCCTAACAAATTTGACTAAATATTTGATACGATTTCCTTCCATCTTTTATCAGCTTCACTGCCAAGCACCCAGCTATCTTTGACCTTTCCTTTAAGATAGCCTGTGAGCTTTCCTTAAGGCCCAATTCTCTCAAGCCTAATTGTAGAAAATGGCATTTACGCCCACATCAAAAACATATGAATAATACCCAAGAGCTGTTGGTCTAGTGGTATCCACCTCTCACTTTATGTGAGAGGTCCTGAGTTTGAATCGAGGCTGCCACAAGTTGTTGGTCTCCCCTCCTTTATGGAACTAGATAGAGTCTTTATTGTTAGAATATGAATTCCCCTTGAATATTATTATCAAAACAAAGAGAGTTATATATAGTACAAATAAAGACTTGTAAAGGAAATAAACAACTAAGCATAAATAAATAAATAAGGAAATAATAATTAAGAGACCTAGACTAATATTATTCTAACACCCTCTTGCAGTCACAATGTGAGAAGCTTGGACGTTGAGACTAGAGCGAAATTCATCAAATAGTGCAGACGATAAACCTTTGGTGAAGATATCAGCAAACTGGCGAGACGAAGGAACATGCAATTCACGAACTTCACCTAAGGCAACTTTTTCACGTATAAAATGTAAATCCAATTCAACATGTTTGGAACGTTGGTGCTGTACTGGATTAGAAGAAAGATAAACTACACTAATGTTGTCACAAAAAACGAGAGTAGCACGAGGAAGAGGACAATGGAGTTCAAGAAGAAGGTTATGAAGCCACGAGAGTTCAGCCACAACATTGGCAACTCCGCGGTATTTGGCCTCAGCACTAGAGCGAGAGACGATATGTTGTCCTTTGGAAGACTAACATATAAGATTATCACCCAGAAAAACACAATAACTAGACGTGGAATGACGAGTATCAGGGCATCCAACCCAGTCAACATTAGAATAAGCAATTAATTGAGTAGAGGAAGAGGGACGAAGAGATAAACCATGAGATATAGTACCCCGAAGGTAGCGAAGAACATGTTTGAGAGCATGCATATGATGAATCCTAGGATCATGCATAAAGAGACAGAATTGTTGAACAGCGAAAGAGATATCGGGACGAGTGAAGGTGAGATATTGAAGAGCACCGGCGAGACTACGGTAGAGAGTAGGATCAGAGTAAGGTTCAGAAGTGGAAGAAGATAGCTTTGACTGAGAGTCAGCTGGAGTGGAGGCGGGATTACACATAGACATGTTTGCACGATCAAGGATTTTGAGAGCAAATTTTTCTTGGGAGAGAAAAAGACCAGAAGAGGAACGAGTGACAGAAATACCAAGAAAATAGTGAAGAGGACCTCAGTCGGTCATAGCAAACTCAGAGGAGAGGAGAGAGGTAAGATGAGAAAGAAGAGAGGAAGAGGATGGGTGAGGACGATATCATCGACATAGAGCAGAAGGAACTCAGTACATGATGATTGACGAAAAACAAAGAGGGAAGAGTCAGACTTACTACTAACAAGTCCAATAAAGGAGAGATAAGTTGCAAACCGATGATGCCAAGCACGAGGAGCTTGCTTGAGACCATAAAGAGCCTTTTGAAGAAGACAGACATGATCGGGATAGGCAGGATTGGTGTAACCGGGAGGTTGCTTCATATACACTGTTTCAGAAAGGTGACCGTGAAGAAAAGCATTTTTAACATCGAGTTGATGAAGAGGCCAAGAGGAAGATAGAGCAATACTGAGGACAATACGAATGGTGGCAGGTTTCACTACCGGACTAAAAGTGTCCTCATAGTCAATGCCGGGTTGTTGAGTAAACCCTTGAGCAACAAGCCGAGCTTTGTATCTTTCAAGGGAGCCATCAGAGCGGAATTTGTGGCGAAAGATCCATTTAGAGCCGACTAGATTAATGTTGGAAGGAGGGGGAACTAGCTCCCAAGTTTCGTTGGAGTGGAGATCTGACAACTCGTCATCCATAGCTTGTTTCCATTGAGGAACACGAAGAGCTTGTGCATAAGAGCGGGGTAGAAGAGAAACGGAAGAGGAAAGGGCAGCGAAAAGATTAAATAAAGTACGTGGGCGAACTATACCAGATTTTGAGCAAGTGATCATGGGGTGAAGGGAAGAAGTGGGGGGGATGACGTTGGAGCAGACGTGGCAGGTGATGTGGCAGGTGATGTAGTAGCTGATGTTGAAGGTGACGTGGCAGGTGATGTGGTAGGTGATGTGGTTGCAGATGTGGCTTCTGACGTGGCCTCAGTTGATCGGTTGGGAGAAGATAACGTGGCGGAAGGGAAGCCGGGAGGAGGTCAACGCGCGGGAAAGAAAGTGGGAGAAAAACTAGGGAAAACGTCGTCGTTTTGGAGAAAATCGGAAGATGGGGATGGCGAGGGAGGAAAGAACGAGGAGTAAGGAAAAATAGACTCATCAAACACAACGTGACAAGAAAGGATAATTTTGTTTGTGCGAAGATCAAGACAATGGTACCCTTTGTGAGTCGATGGATAGCCTAGAAAAAAGATAACGAGGGGAACGAGGGGCGAGTTTGTGAGGAGAAGTAGCAGAAAGATTTGGGAAACAGAGACAACCGAAAACATGAAGATGGTCATAAGTGAGAGAGATTTTATAAAGAATTTCAAAAGGAGTTAGATAAGATAATGTGGTGGTGGGAAGAATATTAAGAAGGTGGACTGCCATGTGTAAGGCTTCGACCCAAAAAGAGGGAGGTAAAGAAGATTGAAAAAAAAAAGTTCGAATGATATTGTTCACAGTTTGAATAGTCTGTTCGGCTTTGCCATTTTGTTGGGAAGTGTGGGGACAAGAAAAACAAAATTTAATGCCATTTTTATTAAAAAAAGAATGAAAAGATTTGTTATTAAATTCACCACCGTTGTCACATTGAAAAGATTTTATGGTGCTTTTAAATTGATTTTTGACATATGTGTAAAAATTAACAAAAACATTAAAAGAATCCGATTTATTTCATAATGGAAAAATTCACAAAAAATGAGAGAAATCATCTAAAAATAGGATGTAATAGTTGAAACCACTAATACTTGGAACCGGGGAGGTCCATAAGTCAGAATGAACAATATCAAATAAACTAGAACTAGTCGAATTTGAACTAAAGAAAGGAAGACGTTTATGCTTGCCTAATTGACAAGCATGACAAAGAGAGCTAGATAAAGTGCTATTACAAGAAACAAATTTGCGACTACTAAGAAAAGAAAAAACAGCAGCTCCGGGGTGACCGAGACGTCGATGCCAAGTGTTGGGATCAATGGAGGAGATGGAGGAGATGAGGGCGGTGGAGGAGAGACGGAAAGGATAGAGGTCGCCATCACTGTCATTGTGGAGAAGAATAGTTCCAATCCTAAGATCCTTTATAGAAAAACCGAAAGGGTCAAATTCAATGGAGCAATTATTTTCACGAGTAAATTGACGTACAGAAATTAATTTTTTAACGAGAGATGGGGAGACAAGAGAACTTGAAGATGATGGAAAAGAAAAAGAACCAAGAGAAGTGATAGGAAGAATAGCACCATTACCAACCGTAATTGAATTTGAATTTAAATTAGGTACGATATTAAATAATTTACCTTAGTTTGGTGTCATGTGAGAGCTTGCACGGGTGTCGAGGTACCAATTGTCATCGGGTTGAGAGAGACTCATGGTCTGGAATAGTGATGAGAGGTCCGTGGGCTGTGGGGAGGCCTGCTGGGCGGAGTGAAAAGCTTGATGAGGAGCCCAATGAGGCCTTGGATTGAGAAGCCCAACTTTTGGAGAAGGGGACGGGCCTGAAGAGGAGGTGTTGGACGCTGATGTGGGCTTGAAGTTGGAGGCCCAGGCGGTTGGTGTTGAAGCTGGATCCGTGGATGTGGGCTGTTGGAGGGCGGCCCAGAATGCTGATGGAGGAATTGAAGCTGGGCCGCCGCTGTTTTGTGTAGCTACCGAATTGGGGCCAATGATTTTGGGGGCCCTGAGCAGTTTGTTGGACCAATTTGAAGGAAAAACCTGGGGGGAGCCCAGCAACGTGTGGAAATTGGAAAGCGGGCTTGGGCTGTCCATGTGAAGGGCCATCACCACGACCTTGATATCGGCCGTTTCCCCTACCACGATTTTTGCCATTGTTACGATACGTGTCTTGATTTTGGTTGGGGAAAGGTGATTGGGAAAGGAGAGCAGTGGCGGAATTTTGTGGGGACAGGGGAGAAGAAAAACGAGATTCACGAGATTCGTGAAGTAGGAGGAGTTTTGGAACTTCGGAGAAAGAGGGAAGGGGAAATTTTGTGGTGATGACAGTGACAAGGGGGAGATAAGACTCGGGAAGACCTTGCAAAAGTTGTAAAATAAAATCTTGTTCTTTCACAGGGCTATCAAGATCGGACAAATTATCGGCTAAAAACTTCATCTCTTGACAATATTGTGAGATCGAGAGAGAGCCTTTTTGCAAATTTTGAAAATTTTCATTTATTTGAAGAGAACGGGAGGGTTTATTATTACGAAAATTTTCTTCAATCGAAAACCACAAGTCATGGGAAGTGGCATATTCCAAATCAATATTTTTCAAAAGTTTGAGGTCAACAATGGAGTAAAACCACCTTGTAATGGTGGAATCAATAGCAAACCATTCATTATCTTGATCATTAACAGGCTTAGATTCACCGAAAATATGATGAAAGACAGAATAACTACGGCACAAATCCATAAACATGCCGTGCCAAAGTTTATAATTAGAGTCAGAGTCGGTTACTTTGAAACCGAAAGAGATTTGAACATTACTAGCAGCGAGGGAGGGATGAAGAGGAGTTTGTTTAGTGGGGGATTTTTCGATTTGAGAGGTGACAGAGGGATCATCGATAGTAGACATGGTAAGGAGGAAAAAATCGAAACACGTAAAAATAACGAAAGCAAAAAGTAAATCGGGTAGAGAGAGACGACAAGAATTGTACCATAGAGACGAAACCTTACCACGAAGCAAGTCGATGAAGAAAGACGAAAAATATGCTACTAGCCATGCACTATTAGGCTCCAATTCGCGAGATTCGGGCGAGTTGGATGTTGTAGAAGGCTGATGTAGTGAAGAGAGATGCGTTGAGGGGAGCAACGACAAATTTTGGGGAGGGAAAATATAGAGAAACGAAGCGACGCCGGTGGTAGAAGAGGTGGTGGGTGGCGGGTAGGATGGCCTAGGAATTAGGTATTGGCTGATACCATGTTAGAATATGAATTCCCCTTGAATATTATTATCAAACCAAAGAGAGTTATATATAGTACAAATAAAGACTTGTAAAGGAAATAAACAATTAAGCATAAATAAATAAATAAGGAAATAATAATTAAGAGACCTAGACTAATATTATTCTAACATTTATGGCTCAGTATTACAACTATCAACTCGGGTTTATCGGGCTAGATATATAGGGTATCCCCATCCTCTTGAATTAAAAAAAAAAAACTATGAATAATATGCACATTACCCTTTAATATAGGAGGAAATGCTTACTGGTTGAACTGCTTTTGATTTGTTCAGTGATCGGTTGCATCACATTTGATAATTTATGAACAACAAAAATGTCCATATCCATAGAAGCTGTTATTGAAGCCCACTTTGCAATTCTAATTTGATTAACATTTCATATGAAAATGAGATTGTTAATTTTTATTTAATTTTTGGGCAAAAGTGTTCACATTGACATTTATCCTTCAATATTTATCTTTAACAATACATATTAAGATATTCCAAGAGTTACAATCAAGTTATTTATAAACTTGCGATTAATTCTTATCGAACCATAGAATAACTTCGTTAACACGGTCTTTGACTTGATATGGCGGATTGTAATCAGCAGCGCTGTAATCTGATGATGCGGACGCTGACTGCCATGGGGTGCCCTTGAGGTTTTTCTTCAAGGTCGACAGCCCCGCCGCAATGTTTGCATCGTCGAGGTATCCACTGAACCTTGTCACGGCCCCGAACTTCTTTCGGGGCAGCTTCACGGGCGTAATATGCTGGTTCTCATAGGGGGGTGGAGGGTTGTTTTGCAATTTCTTTGGCAGGTAGAAGTAAACTTGGAATGATGATTTAGGAAGAATTTCTGTTAATACTGGTGCCGTCATATTCCAATTCACTTTTGCACGATTGTACCCTCTAACGTAGTTAAATAGCCTGCATGAGAAGAAAACGAATGAATTTAACATCAAATTACTACCGAGGAACTTCTTAAGCTAAATAAAAATCAACATAATTAAACCCCTAAATAAATATTATGAAATGTATTACTCTCTCTATCCCAAAAAAATGTACAGTCATTCTATTTCTGTTAGTCCCAAAATATTTATCGCTCAATATAAAAATAGGTATCTAGTGTTTTATCTAACTATATTACCTTTCAGCTTTTATTTTAATGCTAAAGAAATAATTGTTTTTACTATTAAACTAAAAATGTATTTAAGGAAAGAAAGTTCCATATATAGATAGTAGACCACTGTAAATTACATATTAAGTTAAAATTATGTCAAGTTTTAGAAGGTGATGTTACTTGTTCTCTTTTGCATTTTTGACAAACAGCGGAACAAAAGTCAAACGCGACATCTTGTTTTAGACGGAATGAGTATATATTAGTAGGAAATGGAATTTTGTGTTCCTTACGTGATGAAACCATCGCGGACTGCATCTTTGTAAGACGCTGAGGTGGTGACAGGACTTGAAACCCATGTAGAGTTGTTGTAAACTCTGATTTCAAATTCTTTTTGGCTTTGAATGACCTTATATGGAGCACATTCTTGAGTTGCACAATTCACTGATGCTGGGTAACCCTTAACCTCTTCTATGCCATGACATTTTAAATGAAACAAGGATAGAAGAAGCACAAACACTATACTAAGTTCTGTCCTAACTAGTGAACCCATTTTGATAATATTGATTATTCTTATGATTAATTTCTAAACAACATTTTTTGGAATGTATATATAGAAGGGCGGGGGGGGCATGAAATTTTGTGCAGTCTAAGATAAGTCAATGCCAATTCCCTTAATCTTGAACCCTAAAAGGAATTGTCTTATAATCCACCATGTATTGCTGCAATTTAATTTATAGAATTTGAACTGTAACACAACAAAATTATGGGATTCGATTGTTATTATCACGTGTACTGAAAATCTTGTGTTTGTAATCCAGGTTGAAATTATATTTTCTAAAATGAATTCTGGATTAGTATGACAATAACAAGATTGTCCTATTTAGTCTATGGATTAGTATGATAATAAGAAGATTGTCCTATCTATTGTCTATTGATGAGGGTAAAATTTGTCAGTAAGTTATGTCACGTGATTTGCCTCGTGGGGAGGGAATCCGACGCAACACACGACAAACTAGGCTAAGTTTGAATTAGGTATAGACTGCACGCGTTGTTAGGCAAGCTGCCTATGTACCCAGTATGTGAAATCAAGTCAGTTCATAATTCAATAGTGGAATTATTCTCCAAAGTTGTCAGTAGATTTTTGTGAGGAGAGTAGATAATGAATCTCCTACTAGCTCATTTGAAGTATATATATGGAACTGGAAGTAGGCTATGGGCTAAGGGCTAAAACTTAGCACTAGCCCATTAGACTATTTATTAAACCCAATACTTGACTATTTTATATTAAAATAGCCCAACTACCTTTATAGCCTTTTGAACATAATAAGCTATATTCATAATGGGCCGCCAGCCCTATGGGCTTGACTTATTGTATTATATGCAAACTCGCTTCGCGGGAGGCGGTCCAGCCCAAGCCAGGGGTAGATTAATTACCATAATGCCCCTAGACATTTTTGGTGCACATCATCTATATTATAGCAAACCGGTGTTTGACTAATTTTGACTTGATTGGACTTAAATCCTAATTTTCTAGAATTTTGACTTTTTTTAGTCTAGAAAAAATATCCCATTCATCAATGCATAATATTTTGAGCCGAAATTTTTTTTTATTTGAAATTATAGTTAAATGGTCTCATTCATTAATATCAATATGCATGATTGATTGCTTAGTACTTATGATAAATTTAATGTCATGACCCAAAACCTCACTTTTCACTAAATTACACATTAGCATAAATATATGCATTTTGGTAGAGTAATGATTTTCGTTAATTAGATTTCCAAATTGATGAGAAAAATCAAAGAGATTAAAGTTTTATTCTCAAGTTCTCGAGCTGCTCAACACAATTAGGAGCACAATATCAAATACTATGCGTGTTGGTTCCACATCATTCATTGCCGCATGTGCACATTGTGAGAGGAATCATCGTGGAGAATGTAGGTTACTTACAGGAAAGTGTTTTAGATGTGGGGAGCTTGGTCATATAACAAGGAATTGCCCAATGCCACATGAGGAAACCACCATTGATCAGAGCAGATTTAGTGGGTTCAATCCTAGTAGAGATAGGGGTCGATTGGGTAACATATAAATGTGTGCTATTATTATTATCTATGTGTTTCGTGTAAGGGTGTTACATTTAATGACTTTTCAACACCTTCCACAATTTGTCCATAAATTTATTCTCTTTACAATATGTATATTGATTCATAAATATGTCTAGGTACATAATATGGATGAATTTTCCTTCAAAGTCAAGAACCACGCCTTATATATTTCAAAATTTGAATTTAATATATATATATATATATATATAACACTTCTATTATTATATATATAATAGAAGTTACCATAGTTGTGAAACAATTTACCATGTAAACTAGTATTTGCCCCGTGTGTTGCATGGGAACAATTATTATTCATAAAATTAATGTGGTATTATAATTTCAAATATCTTAATTATATTGTTGAAAAATATACAATGTATTTCATTTTATTGAAAAATCCATATGATAGAATAAATTACAATATGTAGAAATTCTTAAAATTTTAGATTATTTCCTCATTTCTATTAATAGGGCTAAAAGCTCTTTTCATTTAATTTATTTTTTCATTGATATTCTATATTGCGGACTTAATAAGTCATATATAATATTAACTTCTTCTATTATTCACATGTTGTAGTATAAATTAATTTCTAATGTCATAAAGGTCGTCATTAAGATGACATTGTTAGAAAAATAATATGTATTTTTGAAATGGAACAAATATTATTTTCTCGTATCTAAAATAGTGGTATATGTAATTAGCATTGATAGAGTTGAGAATTACGTGTTTTATAGTTCTTTAGTTGTATGATTTTCATAGAATTAAGTATGATTTTATACCACATATGCGTGTAATATGTCCATTTTGAGTATCCAGGTATAAATCATAACATTGGAGACAAAAAGGATGAAAGCAGCAGAAAGATGGAATTTCAGAGCAGAATGTCAAAGAAACTAGCGTTCGAACATGATGAAGTCTAACGTTTGAACCTTGAGAGAGTTTACGCCCGAACGTGGAGAGATGTGATGCACGGACGCCAGGGATACTAACGCTTGAATGTTGAAGTCGGCGGAACAATTTTGGAAATTTTCAAATTCTTCACTTACACGGACTCTTCTCAAACCATGCCTACAAGTGATGCAGTAGGGTTTAGGGGGCAACGTTTTTTAGAGTTTCTTTCCAACAATATTCCATCTTTTCATAGTGAGTTAAGCCTAGGGTTTTATCTTTTGTAATTCTCCATAGAAATAGGGGAAGATTGAAGGAAGAAGAAGATCTACATAGTCATAGGGAGTTTTTATTTATTGTTTATTAAGTTCATGAATTCTTTAGTTATTTTTCATATCATTATGAGTAGCTAAATTTGTAGACTAAGGCCATGCTCAGGCCGAGTTATGATTTTTGAGTTATAAAAGTATTTCTCATATGAATGGTTTATATTGCTTTGTGTTATAATCTTGTTCTCAATGCTTAGTGTGTCTGGCCAACATATTTAAGATCTAATGCTTAATTTATCTGTTCGAGAGAAAGTGAATTAAGGTGCAAGAGGGATTCATAACATCTTCTAAGTTAGTTGATGCTACAGATAGCTACATACTCCGGATGCTGTTAGCCGAGTTTATTTGGAGGGATAAATCTGAATAAATTTGGGGAAAATTCTAGTTCTTAATGCATGCAGTATTTATCTGAAAATTCTAGTTCTTAATGCATGCAATATTAATCTGAAAATTCTAGTTCTTAATGATGTTAGATACAAATAGCTACAACCAATCTAGTGTAGGTTATCATGAGTGAGGGATCCGCGTGATAATAATATTAAGGAATTTTCCACTTTTGCAATATTTATCTAAAATACGAGAATACTAATATAACGAGAATTGATTAATTTGTGTTGATGCATGTGTCTTAGTTGTTTTTATTCCTTGGTTTTTCCCATCTTTTAATTATTGTTTTTAATAGTTTATGATTAATTTTTCTTTAAGTTTACAATTGCTTGAGTTAATTTACTGTTTTTATTATAACACAAATCTCGGTGGGTTCAACATCCCGGACTTAATTGTCCACTCTGTTACTACACATGATCAGTCCTCTTGCTGTTAAATACATGATTGGGTTTTCGTGCATCAAGTTTTTAGCGCCGTTGCCAGAGATTTGTCTGTTTTAGCATAAGTTATTTTAATCCAAGCTTTTCTTGTTTTTAGTTTAATTTCTATCTTTATTTTACTTTTTCGTTTGATATCTTTTTCAGGTTTATGATCCGATCTCGTGATGGAGGTCTTTAAGAATTTGATCCCAAAATTGAACGAACGATCCGAGCAAACCGACGAAGACGAGCCATGGCAGCCGAATTTCTAGATATGAATCTTTCGGAGAATCGTGAAGGGCTCCAAAACATTATACAAGAAATGCAGCTGGCAGCACTGGCTCAGTTACCATCTGTTCGTGGTAGTCAACTACCTAAGGTACACACTTTACCTGGTCCTCTTATCATACCACCTTTTCACTCACCAAATTTTCACATTCCGTCTCATCTCTTTAGTATGGCACAAAACGACCCTTTTTATGGAGAAAACAGTGAGTCACCACATGATCACTTGGAAAATTTTGAAAACGTTTTGTTAACCATGCAATTTAATCCCAGAGACCTAGATGCTATTCAACTTAGGTTGTTTCACTTTACACTTAAAGATAAAGCTACTTCTTGGTATAAGTCCTTACCCTCACTGTCAATCACCATTTGGGGAGAACTCGTTGAAGAATTTTAAATAAATTTTTTCCACCTTCAAGAATCAACGAGCTTCGCAGTAACATTAAAGGGCTTAGGCAGAGAAAGACTGAGTCGTTAGCAAATGGGTGGGATAGGTACAAATGAATGATTAGGAAGTGTCCAGACCACAATTTTACTCAAGATGAATTGGTACAACACTTTTATAATGGAGTAAGGTCTAGGATTAGACACTGACTCAATGCTGGAGCCGACGGAGACTTGATGGGTCTTGATAATAAATCCGTCTGGGAGAAAATAGAGAAATTAGCTCGGGAGGATGAGTTATACCCCGAGGAGGAAGATGAGATCACACTTGCACCAAAGAAGGTGGCAACAGTTAAATAGGTTGGAGAAGGAGTTGAGCCAGAGACCACCACAGAGGTCAACTATGTGAATCAATAAAGACCTCAAGCTATTTTTGGAGGATAGGAGAATTTCCCTCAAATGCCAAATAATCAACCATATGGAAATTCAGGAGCATACCAAGCACCTCGACCACCGTTTCAGTCCAATAATAACCAACGACAAGTGTAATTTCAGCAGCAAGGTCAAGGGAGACCTATAAACACTAATGAAAGGCTTGATGCACACATTCGCAAGTCGGATGAATCTTTTAAAGAACTCCACTTGATGATAAAAGATGTCGTTACAGGAATGAAGGAGATGCAACATCACATAGGGCAACTTTCAAATAGCCTTTCAGGGAGAAATACAGGTACATTATCGAGTGATACCGAGAAAAACCTAAAGGAATAGTGTTTCCCAGTAACACTCAGAAGTGGGAAGGAAGTGAAGAATGCGTACAGCACGTGCGAACGTGAATCTTGCGACGTTCGAACGCCTTGTGAAATTTCAAAGATAGAGGATACCCCGCTTCAGACGTCAGAACGTGAAGGAGTTAACGTTTAAACGTTGAATCCTTAACGTCCAAATGTGGACATCTCTAATGTTCGAACGTCCAAGGCAGTGAATCTAGGTTGTAAGTCCACTGTTACTGACCCCCCTGTTGAAGTGCGTTTCCCTTTTCCCTTAGATCAGAAGATCAAAAGGAATGAACATGTTAAGAGTTTCCTTCGCATTCTTGAGAGTTTGAGAGAAGTGCGCATTAACATTCCCGTTGTAGATGCTATTTTGAGATGCCAAACTTTTCAAGGAAATCTTATCAAACAAACATAAGTGGGAAGAAGTGGGTACTGTCTACCTAACAAAAGCATGTTCGGCGGCTGTGATGAACAATATGCCAAAAAACTGCCAGAATTCGGGTAGTCTGTCCATTCCATGCACTATTGGGGATATGAAGTTCGACAGAGTTTTTTGTGATTCCGGGGTCGGGATCAATTTGATACCTTATGCACTCTTTCAGAAGTTGGGCCTTGGAGAGACAAAAACCACTATTATGGGTTGCAGCTCGCTGATAAATCTGTCTAGAATCCTATTGGGGTGATTAAAGATGTCATAGTTAAAGTCGGCAAGTTCTACTTTCTAGTCAAATTTGTGGTTCTTGAAATGGAGGAAGATTCTGATGTCCCACTAATCCTAGGAAGACCATTCCTAGCCACGCTAGACCTGGCTCATGGTAAGCTTACATTGAATATAGGGGATAAGAAGGTAACTCTGAATGCTTATCGAAGTTTTAAGCATGAATTTCCTAAGAATAATTGTTCTATAGTAGATGCTTTTGATCCTTTTGAGGATGAAGTTTTGCAGGAACATTTGTCTGATGACCCGAGCTGTCAAGAAAATGAGGGAGATATGGGTCTCGACGAGGTTGGAGACCTTGACATGATGGAACAAGTGGTTGTCACTACACCCACGAAATTGCAACGTGATGAACCAATTGAGGGGAGATTGGACAAGGATTCTAGTCCACTCTATGATCCGGCAACTTAGGCCGACTCTGCAAAGTCGAGATAATGACTTTAAAGAAGCACTTCTCAGGAGGCAACCCGAGCTACTTTTTTTGTTAATTTTATTTTGTTTTATTTTTAGCTTTGTTTAGTTTCGGTTTGTTTGTTTTGATCTTGTATTTTGTTTCTGTGCAGAAAAGAGGTAGAATGTAGAGAAATCTTTAGACAGCACGCCTGAACGTGAGGAGTTTAACATTCGAACTTGTGGCATGGGACGTTCAAACGTGAAGAAGTCCAACTTTCGAATGTGGATTATTACGAGAGATTTTGCTCACGACAACAGCACGCCCGAACGTGCCGTATTTTCACGTTCGAACTTGAATCCTGTCAGAAAAGAAGGAAAAAGCAGAGAAAGTGTCACTTATTATTTTAAAAGCCCATACCATTCAAAACACCCTCTTCCCAAGATACTCGCGCCAAATATATCTTACCTTCCAAAATCAAACTCTGAATCATAACCCATCCATAAAACCCTTCCACAACATCAAAACCTTCCATCATTATCAATAGATAATACCTATTCCATATAAAATTCTTTTCACAAAAGGAATTTCTCTATATAAACCCATCTATCACAATCCATAAATACTCATACCTAATACAAACCCATTACATAATTTTTCACAGAAATCAATTTCATAGCAGCTGTAACTTAAGGGTTTAGTATTCAGCATGATAAAAGAAGAGGAGAAGAAGAAGTGAATAGTATTTTGTGTGACCCACGCCCGAACATGAGATTATCTAACGTTCGAACGTTGGTCTTTGGACGTGAGGATTGTTTCTGCATTACAGCACTGTAAGTGATTGTCTTAATCCCTTCTTGATTCAATCCTTGTGTTAGTCGTGTGGGGCCTTTTTTTGGTGATATTGTGTATTTTGGTATTGGTATTGGCTATTTTGGATTGGTGATTGAGTTGAACCGAGGAGAGGTTGTAGTGAACGAGTTTGAGGGAAAAATTCGGAGTAGTGTTTATTCAATGGCGAGGTTGAAATCCAGAAATTTGAGTTGAGGGGAGAGTTCAGGAGTGAACAAAGGCAAGAATGTTAAAGAAGAGGCAAACACTCCAAGGAAAGAGGGTAATATCAAACAATTTTGCAAGAGACTTGATGGATTTGAGCTTCATAAAGAAAGATCTATAGGAGTAAAGAAGATGTTCGTGCTCGCCACAAGGAAACACTTATTCTTGTCATAATTTACTCATGCTCCGAGGATGATAATACGTGCTTGGGTGAAAGAGTTCTATAATAGTAGTGCAAGCACGGATTCAAGAGAAAAATTGCAAAACGGGGTATACAAGGTGATGGTGAGAGATAAGGAGGTGGATTTTTCGAAGGCAAAGATGAATGAATATATGAACCTTCTCGTGCCTTCGAAGTGTGCCTACGAGACATGGTGGAGCAAGAGGAGTCTAATACCTTGGATTGGAAGATGGTCTTGAAACAAATTGCAATAGACGGAGCAACGCTTTGTGATAACAAAAGAGAGATACTACCTAAGGATTTGAAACTGGAGGGATTCTTTTGGTTCGAGTTCATTAGGTATTGTATCTTGCCTACGAGTAACCGGTCTTCGGTTAACAAGGAGAGAGACCTTCTTATTTATTGCATTATGACTTTGAAAAGGGTAGATTGGGCTCAACTTATCTTCGATACTTTGTTGATTCAAGTAAGGAGGATAGGGAGTGAGATCGTTAATACATGTCTCACGAAGAAGATTTTATTGATATTCCCATCTTTGATTCGCACACTATGTCTCAAGCAAGGAGTGAGGAGGGAAAGTGATGAGGGATTCGAAAGACCGTAAGTGGATATTGCCTTTAGGGAGGAGAAGCAAGATAAGGTCCCGATGCCTAGAATTACCCGCTAGAGGGGTGAGTGTTCGAAGAAGACCTCCACACCTATTTCTCTTTCTACTATTGCACATGATCTTAAAGCGATGAGGAAAGAACAAAAGGGAATTAGGGCGACACAATATACTATTGTGGCAAACATGAGGATGATGGCTCACTACCAAAGGGATCTAGCCCTTGCGATGGATCGTTCATCGGGGAGGCCTTATTTCCCCTATCTACCTATTCCCGCTTTTCACCGTTTGCCCTTTGTTGATGAGAGTGATGATGACATCACCGATGATGATGAGGATCCCGCATCCGCCTCGATGGGGGTGCGGTCTTGATTGCTTTGTATCCTACCCTTTTTCATTTTTTGTTTTTTTTTGGTTTTTTTTTCTTTTTCTTTTCGTTTTTTTTTAGTTTGTAGTTAGTTTTTTTATGTTATGTTGTTTGCTTGTGATGCATGCACTTTTGGCATGTATATTTCTTATGCTTGATGGTTTGAAGAGTTGAAGTGTTAGATATGATGAATATTTGGACCCCATGATTGGAGATGCTTATTTTACTCGAGAGGAGTCGTAGCTATGTGAGGATGCATTGGAAGTTTAAAGATGTTTTTCAACATCCTTGGTTGTAAGTGTTCTTTTACCTTTGTGTATACTTGTTATAACAACGTTGGGGACAATGTTGGATTTGAGTTTGGGGGTAGAATAGTACTTATTTTGAACATTGAGAATGCAATCCTAATTTTTAGCTTGAATTTGGGGGAAAGTTTGTATGATATCATATTTAAATGCTTCATTGTTGAGAAATCAAGTATGAAAACATATTGGTCCTTCCAAGTGATGCATTGAAATTGATTAACTTGAAAAAAATGGCATGATTTCTTGAAATAGTTTGAATTTTATGAATATATATAACTTTGAAATTGCTCGAGGAGACCCTAGACTAGAACTGATTTCTTAGATGATTCACAATGCACAATAAATCAAGGGTAGAGGAGTTGAGAGGATAACCATCTTGAGACACTTAAGGAATTTTTTCCAAAAATATTAACTTAGCTTTTTCATAAGGTTATAAGTTGATTAGGTAATTTTGTATGCTAAACAAAGAATGAATAAGGTTAAATTTTGGTATGACCAAAAATGGTCAAGCTAATATGTATTGGAGGTGAAAGTTTCATGCCTATATATTGTACTGTTATGCTAATTTGAGCTTTGCTCAAGCTAAAAGAAGTGAATTATTTAAAAGATCTAGTTTTATTTCGTGGCCTTTGACACTCGAGTGATTAAATTCTAGGAGTGTCTCTACACTTAATGCCCTAAAACTATGTAGTTTGGGAGTCATTGATCTAAAGCTTGCTACATGGGTGCCATGGAAAGCCTAATGGAATAGAACATTGCACATGATCTAGCCTTGATGAATTTAATGGAAGTTTCATATGAATTCAAAGTTTGAATGTTTGAAGTAATGAAATTTAAATGGCTATGAGATTGTCTATGATTCTTGTGCTTTGTGTTTGATCAAAAGTTGATAGATATGGGAATAATGTCTAAAATCTGGTAAGGATGCCTCTCGACTATAATGCCTTCGATTTATTTTCACTACACCCTAGGGAGTCTTTTCGAGTATTGGTGTCACATGAGCAAAAGTATTTGATATGTATATATACTTGTGAGCTTAAAAAGTTGATTTTGTACCATTTATTCTTGTTAATTATGTTGAGATGTATGATTTGGTTGAGATTGAAAATTTGTTAGATTTTGTGGGTATATTGTTTGCAAACCCTCATGAGACTATAACTCATCCTTTTCGGGAAATTTAAAGGTTTAAAGGCTTGTTACACATACTAAGTGTAATCGTCTACTCCCGAAGAGAGTTTATCTTTATCTTTGTTTGTTTGTTTTGTTTTTGTTTACGTGTTGATGTCTATCATTGCTCGAGGACGATCAATGTATAAGTTTGGAGAAGTTGATAGAGTCGAGAATTACGTGTTTTATAGTCCTTTAGTTGTATAATTTTCATAGAATTAAGTATGATTTTATACCACATATGCATGCAATATGTCCATTTTGAGTATCCAGGTATAAATCATAACATTGGAGACAAAAAGGATGAAAGCAGCAGAAAGATGGAATTTCAGAGCAGAAAGTCAAAGAAACTAGCGTTCGAACGTGAGGAAGTCTAACGTCCGAACGTTGAGAATTTTACGCCCGAACGTGGAGAAATTTTCCGCACGGACTCCAAGGATACTAACATTCAAACGTTGCAGTGGGCGGAACAGTTTTGGAAATTTCCAAATTCTACACTTACACGGACTCTTCTCAAACCACGCTTATAAATACAAGTGATGCAGTAGGGTTTAGGGGGCAGCATTTTTTAGAGTTTCTTTCCAACAAGATTCCATCTTTTTCATAGAGAGTTAGAATAGGGTTTTATCTTTTGTAATTCTCCATAGAAATAGAGGAAGAGTGAAGGAAGAAGAAGATCTACACAGTCATAGGGAGTTTATTGTTTATTGTTTATTACGTTCGTGAATTCTTTAGTTGTTTTTCACCCCCTGTGCTGTGTGTAACAATTCTTACAATTGTACCCCTTGTAAACCTTACAAAATAGATCCCCTGAGGGGGTGTGTTTGTAATTATTAATTAGTGAAAGGACGTTTGTATAATTATCCCATCATTGAGGGGGTGTGAGTGTATTTATCCCTTTTATTTATAACAACACAAGAGACAAATTTCGATCATCTCTTATTCCAAAAAAATTATTTGATCATTGAATTAAGTCAATTCAAAATTATATGCAATATCTAGAAGTATCTAATAATGCGTATTTGCAAGTTATGTGAATTATCACATAGAAACGGAAGATCTTGAATATTTAACTCAAATATGTAAACATATCAATCTCTCGTAAATTCTTGGTGGTACATAGAATCACGAATGAAATGGACATCATTCTTGATTCTAGATAAAATTTCTTGATATGACATCATTCCCTTTACATCCTAGTTTTGTCATATAAATAGCCTCTAGATTTGAACTCTTATTAAGAAAAAAAATCACAATAAATAAACTTTTTTTTTTTTTGGTGTAATAAACTTAATTATTGTTCCAATCAATTTTTTTTTGCACTTATACGATTTTCTCTGTTTCTTATTGTCATCCTATAAAAAAAATTCAAGAATAAAATAACTAGATACGTACTATATCTATTTTTATATACATATAAATTGATGGAATTTATTTACTTAAATTTATGGAATTTATTTTTACGACATCCAAGTTTCGTGGACACAATTATGCACACAACTATTATTTTCTAAATGTAAATGATCTTACTATATTTGATTAATTGTTCATAAAAGTAGTTTCCTCATCTTTGTTACAGTATTCATCATTTGTATTTTGTAGAACCGCAATTAATATATTGAGCACTAGTAGATGACAAAATAAATTCAAATACACAGTTGTTACTTGAGCGCTAAACATGTAAATGACAAAATTAATTAAAATACACAGTTGTTACTTGTTAACGTTTACCTTATGAGTTTTTCTTTGATGCCGATCATCAATATTTCTCCTACAAATTAATAAAGTAAATGTTGACGAAAGTAATACATACTATATAAAACAAAATCAAATATGCAATAAAATATTAAGCACGTACGTCAAACAATGAACACATTTTGGTAGTTTTTCCCATGTTAAATGAAATTCTCATATTCGCTATTCTTTAAGTTTCGTTGAATATCCTATAAATAAAATAGTAAAAATTAATATTATCATTTGTTGGACATAAAAAGAGAGAAGACATATAAAATTATAATAACACAAAATAAAGACAACTAAAACAAAATAACAGGAAAAAAAATGATTAAAATGAAGAGAAATATCATTTACGTATATCTTTTCATGGAGTTTACTCCGAGCAAGAAATGGAGGAAAACATATGGAAATGGAGAAATGTAGGTGATAATATAGAATTATGGTTACATTCAGTCTTTAAGAACTTTCTTGCTAATTATGTGGCATATGTTACGTACATTAACAAAAGTCACCACCATGTTTGTGAGTGAATAAAATTCATTTTAAGCAAGACTGGAGTTTAAAAATGGAATTTAGTATTTAAAAATAGAACTTAATCATGAATCCATCAGTTATGCTCATTTATATACTTCAAATAATGATTATAAGTTATAATTACTTAATTATATATTAAAACTATTTAAGGTAACATTCCATTTGGCAAAATGATTAATTAAGAACTTCCACCTCAATATCCACATAGAAAAAGGATGAAACCATGTGTTGATTTTCGTTTTAAATATTATAATAAGATATAATAAGATAGCATAAATTTAGGCTACCTTAAAACAAAATTGACTTACCATAATATGACATACCATAATAAGAGGACTAATTCATGTTAACATGAGAATGAGTTTTCGGGAATTGGGATGATTTTAAAATTAATATTTGCCATAAAATCTCAACCAATAAAAACATTTTAATTTAATTTAAAATTTTTGAAATTCTAAGGACAAATGGGCATAATCAGCGGATTTCATTGCCTAAGTTTTTACAAAAATATAACTGTCATATAGAACATTGTATAAATATAGTCATAGGATTTAAATTAGATATAAGTTATATTAGCAATATATAAGGTAACCTTTTACATGGCAAATGGTGAAAGAAGAACTTATCCAAGTCATTATCCACATAGGAAGGAGATGGATTCATTGGTGGTATTCATTTTAAATATTATAATATGATTCATTCCTATTTTCAAAATTTGAATTAATCATAATTGCTCCTTAATTTCTTTTTAAGGGACATGCCCACGTCTCTATGAAGGTAAAAAGACAAAGGGAGTTGTGGTCTATTGTGCAGTTTGAATTCGTGGCTACTTGACTACTTCTTTAACATTGTTTCTTTTGTTCATCGATGCTTTTGATTTCAGAATTCCCATTGAGTTAATCGGAGTTTTCAGCATAAAGCCAAATGACTAAACTCCTCTTCCTCTTCGCTTTTTTTGAAGGTAAGTTTTTTTACATAAATTTTGATTCTCGACTTATTTTTTACTTTATTTTGATTCACTAAGTTTATCTATATATGCTTTTATCTATTTTATTGTCCTTTTTCAGTGTTTCCTCTTAGTCTTCACATGGTCTCTAGGTAATATTTTTTTCTCTTTTCTAATGTTTATATCCATTATTCATAGTTTCCAATTATGACTAGTTTTATTTCTTGGCTATTTTCTTTAATTCCTCCTCACTCCAATTGTTCGGGCATATTTCTATATAATTTTCTTTAGTTAGTCATTATTCTTATAAATCAATATATTCAAATATACATACGTAATTGATATTGTATATAATTTTACCTCTTGATTTTATAATTTTCTTTACTCTAATTGTGCACGCATGCTTCTTATATTTTATGGAACATTACTAAACCCTCCCTAAAATTAGTTTTTTTATACCCAAAAAATTCATAAAAGTATTTTTCTATCTCAAATATCCATTCCACAATGTTTTTAAATAGATAAATTGTATACTGTGAATTTACTTTTTATTATTATATATTTTAAATTGTTTTGTATAATTATTTTTAGTTTAACAGGGTAGTTATCTTAAAATATCATTATTTAAAAGTTTTTAAAAGTTTAAAAATCTGAATATTTAAAATTATGTTGTATAATTACTATATATATTATATATATTTTAGCAAAATGGTGTTTGACTCTATTTTGAGTCAAGCTCAATGCTATTTTGTGGCGATTTTGAATTATTTTAATTGCCAAAAAAACTCTCATTGGTTGATTATGTTATTTGGAATTTTGAATTTAAAATAATTGGTGTGTAAACGACACTTAATTGATGATTAACATAAAATATGCATGATAAAGAGGAAAGCATCTTGCGCATATGGGTTAAAAAATGGTTGGTTAATATCTATGGTAAGTCTTTTGATATTTTGAACCATTCAAATTAAAAAACAACACAGAGTCCAACCGCCTCTCTCTCTGTGGGAAAAAAAAAAAATCTACCGATAATTTTTCTTCTCTTTTTCTTCGCCAACGATGGCTTGGAGAAGCAGTCGTCTCCTTTATCACTGTTGCTACCATTATCGTTGGCAGGTTGGGTTGGACCACCCTATTCAATCCTATATCCCAACTTCAAATCTGACGAAACGGTAATGGATTTAATGAGACAAAGACGGATCTGACGAGATGAAGACACGAGTGATTTATAAGATTTTATATAGATTTTTAGATAGGTTGTTTAGTATTTTGTTTTCTCTCTCGTATGAAAGTTGGTTTCTCTCTCTCGAATGAGAGTTTCATCTCTCTTGAATAAGAGTGTGGTCTTTCACACAAGAGTAATTTTGTGCTCGTTTATTAGTTCTTAAGATTTGATATCTTGATGAACTTGATATTTGGTGCTTCAAGTTTGTTACGACATGGTTAGAGACAGTTTTAGTTGTATTATTCTTGACGTTGTAAACTGTTTATTGGATGAAATAAAATCACCGCTTCTCCTTCAAAAAAAATTCAAAAACAACACACAAACTCCTCATATTTTGTTGTCATTTCTTATGATATTGAAATCATACCATAATCCATAGCATTTGCACCTTCATTTCCTTCCACACCTAAACGTAATAGGAGTTTCTAAAGAAAAATTCAATAAATCATTGAATTTACCTCATAATTAGTAATTTTTATATATTTTATTTTTTAAATCTTCTTTCTTGATACAGTTTTCACTTTATCGTCAATCATCTTTCATTCATTCACAATCCACTTCTCTATACAACATCGTCAATCATCTTCCATCCATCTACAATCTACTACTCTATACAACACTGCTACTGCATTTCTGAGTGTATCATATATGGTGTAAACAAAGATAATGAGCACATTTTTTAACTCACACGTACGAAGTGGCTAACTCTTATCTCTTTGCATATTATTCGCTCTATTTGTACTTTCACGTTGTTTAAATATTTATCTTATGAACTAGTTTAAGTTACATTTTTTGATTGTTCATTCTTTTTATATTATTTTTTCACACTAAAATAATTAATTACACATGTATATTTAAAAAGATATATTTTTTGTGATATACCAAAAACTTGGTGAAGAACAATGAAACTAAAATAATTTTTACTTTATATTAATTTCTGAAAGCTTTAAAATTTTAATTCTTAAGAAAGTTTTAATGGTACGTGAAACTCAAAGAATTTAATTTCTTAAAAAAAATTACATATTTTATATTTCATTGATCTAGCTAAATTTTAATTCAAAATTGAATGCAATTAAAATTTTCATTAATAATTGTCATCCAACAAATCAAAAGTAAATTTAACTATACGACAATTTTTTCTCCACATTCTTGTTTTTTTCCTAACCAGTCATGTTATTCTATTTTTCAACCTAACATTTGATGATAAAACATCTTTTTTTTGAATTTTCATAAAGTTTTGGTGTACTTCGTTGTTTAATCTCAAGCTTTTTTTCAAAATTTCCCCAATTTTTATACAATTTCTTTTAGGGTAAAAATCTTATTGGTACTCAAGTTTACCCAATAATGTCATTTTGATATCGTAGTGTTCATTAATGACTCAACTGATATCTAAGTTTTATCACAAATATCAAACTGGTACCTCATGGATAATTTTTATCAATTTCTCCATTATATTTTTCTTTAAAGACAACCATGCCCTTAGATATTATTACCACTATAATCATATTTGTATGGAAATTATCTATCTATAGGCTATACTAATAAAATAATTCAAAATTAAGAAAACCTTTAGTATAAAATAAAAAATATAATACATATACTAGCGTAATACCAGTGCTATGCATGGAAAGGTGTCAAAATATTTGGACGAAGAAAAAAATGATAACATTTGTTTAGATATGTATATATTCCTTGGATAATTTAATTTTTTTTTTTAAAAAAAAACCTTAGACAGTCCGATTTAAACAAGAATAAAAATGAAAGTGTGAAAGATATATATATATATACACACACATTATGAAATAGATATACTTATTTCAATTGTTAAAACATTTTCGGAATTATTGATAAAGAAAATTAATATTATTCAATTTCAAATGCCAACCCAAAAGATATAAATAGGAATTGTACAACTTATTAGTGTACCCACAAGAAAAGCAAGACTTCTATTACAATATATATGTTAACCCACATATAAAATCCAAGAAGAAGTTAAAAGAGTTCATTTATTTAAAAAAATGGATGAAATGAGATAGCATTATCAAAATAGAAGTTATACATATTTATACTCTTATGAATCAATTCATTCATATATACACATGTAAATTAACTATCTAATTGAAAGTAATAAAAAAAAATTCTATCATCATATAGATTCAAAATAAAATGTATAATGGTTCCTTCTTCTTTTTCCCATTCAATCATTAATACTGAAATTATGTGCTAACTTAAAATTTAAATTTAACATTTTTGAGTTCGATTATCATATAAAGAATCAAAATATATAATTTGAAAAAAATCAAGTCCAATATAAAGAATCAAAATATATAATTTGAAAAAAATCAAGTCCAATAAAAATATAATAGAGAAATGGAAGGAAATCAATAATGAGGTACCATTTTGACAATCGTAGCAAAACTCAGGTACTAATTTTTGTTATACCTATTGATGTGTGTGGGAAGCACATCAATGATAATATGCAATATATTATATAAGAATATAGTATAAAGTACGAAAATGATAGTAAAAATGACACAAGATATACGTGGTTCGGTCAAAATGTGATTCATTAGTGATTGGAGTTGATACAAGTTTGTGATGGGGTAGGTAAAAAAGGTAAGTCAACTATCCTAAATATACATTGGAAAGTAGAATAAATCATGATCCTTCCATCTTGAGCTATATCTTTTATGGTATAATTAGTGAATTTGCTGGCATGATCCTCGCAGGTCCGTATATGGAAAGTATATCATCTAATTGAATCTTGTCTGATCTTGCTCCAGGCTTGCCTTTTATAAAATGCTCCACCTGTGCAGGTCAGGACCGGCCGAACCTCCAGCTCGACAGATTTGAATATAATGTGTTTTAGAAGAATTTGAGCCCATGATGTCACTGGGTTTAGGCCCATAAAGTGTTGGACTACCAGTTTGACCCAAAGACCTATTTCAACCCTCATCAATAGTCCTCCCCAACTCTGAAGTTTGACGTCGTCAAGCTGCGAGAGTTGAGAAAAAAGATAACTTTTGGGCCGCGCTGGGAGAACCCTCGAGTTGCTCAGGTGACGGTTACGCTTCCCCATGCCTGAAAATATGGAGTCACGTCCTGGAAAGTGGCACCACTTATTGCTCTATGCAATTGGTGCTGCCAATCTCGTGCCTTGATAACCGCCGATCTCTACCACGTGTACGACTCAGGTGAGATCCCGCTTTTTCCTTAATTAAATTTGGTTTAATTTTTGAAAATCAAAATTTGAAAAATAACTTGCCAAACCACCAGATTTTGTTTCCTTCTTTCGTTCGTGTTTGCTGTGTTAAAAGCCAGAATTTCTCCGTCTCTCTTCTTTATTTTTTAGCAGCAGTTTCTTCGTCTTCACCGCCTTTCTTCTAGGTATTGCGCCTTCTTCCTCTCTTTTTATTTTTGTTGGTTTGTGATGTTGTGTTTTCTTTGTAAAAACTCTTGTTTGTTGTAACTTGTTGCTATCGTCCCTGTTCCCCTTTCCCCTCTTTGTGAAAATGTCAAATAGCCTGGGTTTGGACTCTCAAAACAGAGAGGAACACCACAACTTGTTGGAACATGATTCTGTGGGTGATACATCCTCGTATGTGCATGATTTATATAGTGATGTTCACGTTTTGGGAGGTAAGAAGCTGGTGAATTTGCCTTCGTCGGATACTGAGTCCGATGGTCAGAATACCACCATCATCCCTTCCCTATCTTTAAGTGTTGAGGGTAGGGTTGGGCAGGCTGGAACTGCTGCAGGGGGTGAGGGTACGCACCAGCCTGACCCTGATTTAGGAGAGGAAGAGCAAAACCCTAATTTTTGGGATGAGACTCCCTCTTTCTTCACTTTGCAAAAATTGAAGAACCTCTGCCGTATGTACGGCATTCCTGATGATTATTCAATAATAGTACCTTCTACAGAGGACAGGGCTCATCCCCCCCCCTTCACAACACACATGTTTTCACGTTGCCCTTCTGCGAGCAGGTCTAATATTCCCCATTCCTCCTCTTTTTATATCCATAGCTAATAGGTATGGAATCCCCTTGAACTAGTTCGCACCCAACGCTATTCGAATGATGGCTGGATTCGCTGTCCTTCTTCACCACCATAGGATTGAGCCTACCGCCGAATTCTTCTATTCTCTATTTCATCCCTGTTCTAGTGCTATAGATAGTGGAGTTTTTTACTTAGCCTCCGAGGTCCTGCCATTTTCCTTGTTGCCCACCTTAGGGATAAGCGGTGGAAAAATAACTATTTCTTCATTGCACCACCTCCAGGTGTGGTGTGGAATTTTCGCCGAACATTTTTGGAGCAGTTAGCCGGTGCCCATCCTTACCCTCCTTGCCGATTGTCATAATATCATCGCCAGATGGTGGCATGCCTGAACTTTTCTCCTTGCCCTATGGGCAAGCTTGTTGATAGCAGGCTTTTGTACAACATTGGTTATAGCTCTGTGGGGGCTGACCTGAAGGGTGTCACTTTAGGTAGTATTTTAGATTTGTTCATCTCTTGGTGTATGCTGTATCTTTTATACCTTGCTTTTGATATTTGATATCTTTTGTTTCTTTTGGGATTCTTGCAGAAAAGTTAATGGATTTGGCTCGTGCTCGAGAGTTTGTTAGCCGCATATAGCAGCGTCCTCCTTCTGAAGAACCAACTTTGCCACCACCACCTCCACAGATGCCACCCCAGGACGCTTCCCTAGTCTCGATTACTCCTTCTGCCACATTGACTTCGCCTCCTTCAAGTCAAGGTAACTCTTCTGGGTCGCGCCTGAATCAGGAAAGAGCCCTTGGCAAGAGGCCCATGACCTCAGAAAATCCCACTAGTGCAAGTCCATCCAAACGCAGTAGCTCTAGCGTTGTTATCTGGGATATAATCCCCAACCTGCCCTTCAGGACTTCAAATCCTCCTACCCCACAACCGATCTAGAGCTTCTGACCCTCCAGTTTTTGCCCTGATGAGTAACGAGCTTGCTATCATGCTGGACTTCCTCTAGAGGCTGCCCAACTCCTCAAATCATCACCACCTGGAGGTCATGTCACCTCGGAAGAGGGCTGAAGCAGCTGCGTTTATACTCCCTAAGGTAACATAGCTTTTTCTTGTGGGAGTTGATTATATTTCTCTAGGTTATGACCGTAGTAACGTGGTATGTGTAATGTGTTGCAATGAATGCTACTGGATGTACAAGTCGTGCAGGATGCCTATAAGGGCACGGAAGTGGAGGACCTACAGAAGAAGCTGACTCGGTCTCAGGAGCAGCTCCAGAAGGCACTGGACTACGGATCCAGCAAGGACAAGGAGCTTAAAGCCCTCCATAAGGATTTCCAAACCCTTCTTGCGGAGAAGGTGGTCCTGGAGGTGAGTCTTTTGGAAGCTGAGATCAAACAGGCAGCAGCTCTAGAAGAGGCCCTTGCTCGAGAGCGCCAGGCCTGGATAGACAATTTCCCTACCTCTGCTGAAGGAGAAGCATTAGCTGCCAAGTTTAAGGCTGATTTTCTGGCCTCTAAGGAGTTTGAGCGTCTTACTGATGAAAAAATCTTTGGGTTTTTCGTCAAAGGCTTCGAGGGATGTGCTGCTCAGTTTAAGGCAAAGGACTTTCCTCTTGCAGTTGTCCCCGAGGACTTCCTGGATTGTGACGTTGCTCTTCTTGAGGCCATGGCTACTCTAGATTCTGCTCTCGCAGGTCTAACCACCCTCCCTGCTGCAGATCAACCTGCTGATATGTTACCTGGTCTGCAAGCAGGTGAGGTGAGTGCTCCAGATGGTGCCGATGTTTTAGGTGGGGTTGCTCTTGCAGGTGGTGCTGATGTTGCTACTCCTGTTCAGACCGGAACTACAGATCAGCCTTGATGTGTTGCTTTTTAAGACTTAGTATTTTTGGTGGGCATATGTAGCCCAAGTATTTGAAACAATTTACTTTTCATTGTTTTTTACGGGCATGTGTAGCCCTTGGACAAATTTATTTTTCGTATTTGTTTTGCTGGATCTGCCCAGGTTTGGGCTGTGGACGTCTTTATTTCTATGCATGTTAGGTTGAAATTTTACCTCTTATTTTGTTACCTGCATTTTGGCATGCACTTTTTGTTCATACGTTAAGCATGTTTACTTACATTTGTTTTGTTTCATACCTGCTATGCCTTATGAAAAAGAGTAATTCAAAAGTAATCTCGGCACAAACTCAATCTTAATGGTAATTTACTCCTAACATGATTACTAAGATAAATAATTAATCAAGTTACTACGACCATACCTTGTCCGAGGGGCAACGAGAATATTACAACCATAACTTCCTTCTTGTTAATGTAAACATGTCCTCATAGAATCTGGTAGGACTCTTTATCCAATATAAAAAATCAAACAAAATTCATCAGTTTCTAGGTGGTACCTACCAGACCTACACTGAGCTATAGCTCCAGCTGGGTCAGGTGGTCCACATTTTTGCAATCGTGCGGACTTGCCTTTCCACATCCGTCAAGTCTTAGTAACTTGCTTAACACATACAATCATGGGGACTTATATTGTCACTGTGCAATCATGGGGACTTGCACTCACTTTTCTTCTCTCATGCAATCGTGGGGACTTCCATTCGTACTTTCTCTTATGCAATCATGGGGACCTGCATTGGGATCAAACACCCTCTTCCAGGTGCGTACAATCGTGGGGACTTGTACCACCTTTGTGCAACCGTGGAGACTTGCACACGAGATCGAACACCCGCCATTAGGCGTGTACAACGTGGGGACTTGCACCACAACTATGCAATCGTGGGGAATTGCATTTACCTCCTGCCTTATATCCCCTTTTTTCTCCCTCCGTACTAAAATATTCCTTGACGGGCTAGGGTGGCCAGCCTATACCGAAGGTATCCTTCCTTATTTCCCACATTTCTCCATACCTTCCCTCCTTATTCCTTCTCCAACCTTGTGGCTGCCCTTTTCTCCTTGTCGCTCCAAACCCCGGTTTTTCTAGGACAGGTCTTGGAACCATACCGCGGATGATTCCTCACCCAATCCCTCCTTATCCCTTCTTGGTATGGGGCCTTCGGGTCCGCCACCGATTTCTAGCCTGGTGTCACGGACCCCGGCTACCTACCCAGGTACAACCCTAATCCTCCGACTACCTCCATTTCACCAACTCCCCTTTATTCTACAATTCAATATTCATCTTTTATATAATTATATACATAACTCAGTTTCAAAGTTTTTGCAAAATAAAATCTTACTAAATTATTGGAGCTTTGCATGGGACCCTGCAAAGAAGGCTCTTACAATCTCTAGGCCTTTCCTGAAAAATATAACAATCATAACTTCAAAAAAAAAAATTATTAGCAACGATGAGTTTTTCAAATGGTAAAAAATAAAACATATGATGATAAAATAAAAAAGCACAATTCTCGCAGTTACACGTAGAACTTTTTTAGATTTTGCATGTTCCATGGGCAAGGGAGTTGTTTACCCTCCCCATTCTCCAGCTCGTAGGCTCCTCCAACTAACACCTTGATAACTTTTTACGGACCTTCCCAGCTAGGGTCCAACTTCTTCACTGTACGGACCGCATCTATCCTCTTCAATACCATGTCCCCCGCCTGGGCAGATTCTCCAACACTGGTAGCAATTCTTCAACCCAATTCCCACCCGCTCCCTTCAGTCTTTATGACCGAGGTTTGGGTGTTTATATGAACACATTAGTATGGATAAAATAAACAAGTTAACTATTCTAATTATATGGTAAAAAGGGGCATATGTATTTCAAAAGCTAGGTAATAGACATACCTGATCTTTAGACCGTGTACTATTATTCTATTGGTAATTTCTACCTGGCCACTGGTTTGAGGATGAACTACAGCACTGAAGCGTTGCTGGATCCCTAACTCCTTGCACCATTTCCTCAGCTTGACCCCACTAAACTGCCTGCCGTTGTTAGCCACGATCTCCCTAGGTATGCCAAATCGGCAGATGATGTTCTTCCATAAGAAACGAATGACCTCTGCCTCCGTGATCCGAGCCAAGGCTTCAGCCTCTACCCATTTGCTGAAGTAGTCAACTAGCACGAATAAGAATTTCTTTTGGTCTTTTTCTATAGGAAATGGGCCCACGATGTCCATCCCCCATCTTGCGAAGGGATATAGAACACTCATGGAGTGCATTGCCTCCGCAGGTTGATGAATGAGATCTACATGATTTTGAAATTGTTCACATTTCTTCACCAGGGTTGGCCAAAAATAGCCACCCCTCAAGGTCTTTCCAGCTAGGGCTGCACCACCTATGTGGCTACCACAATCTCCTTCGTGGATTTCTCTTAGTACGTAATCTCCTTCTTCTATTGAAACACATCTCAGGTGGGGTTGTACAAATGACTTCTTGTATAGCACATCCTCGATCATGACAAACCTAGTAGCCCTGGTCTCCAATAGGTATTGTTCCTTTCTTTCCTTGGGTAGTACTCCTTTTGTGAGATACTAGATTATCTCAGTCCTCCAATCTTCTCCTTCTTCTATCTGTAGAACTTCTTGCTTAGTGCTAGATCTGGTTATGGCTTGTATAATAATATTATGGGTTTGGCAGTTAGTGATTGAGCTGCCCTGCTTGGACAAATAATCAGCTTTGGTGTTTTCAGCTCGTGGTATTTGATGTATCTCTAGCTTGTGGAAGTTCTCACGTAGTGTCTTTATGGTTTTAAGGTATTTCACCATCCTTTCCTCTTTAGCTTCATAGGTCCCGTAAAGTTGTTTGGTAACGAGTTGCAAATTTGAGTACACTATCAAATTCTTGGCCCCTCCTTTGATTGCTATTTTAAGTCCCATGATGAATGCTTTGTACTCCACTTCATTGTTGCTTGCCTTAAACTCGAATTTGATTGCATACTCCAACTGATCTCCCTCGGGTGTGGTGAGTACCACACCTGGACCACTTCCATTTTGGGTGGCTGATCCATCTACATGTAAGAGCCAAACTTCTTCATCCTCTTTCCTTTGTTGCTCAGGTCTGGTCATTTCGGTGACAAAGTCTGCCAAGACTTGCGCTTTAATTGCAGCTCGGGACATTTAATCTATCTCGAATTCCCTTAGCTCCATAGCCCATTTAACGAGTCGACCTGATGTCTCAACTTTTCCTAGTACAGCCTTGGGTGGTTGACTAGTCTATACAATGATTTTGTATGTTAGAAAATAAGGTTTTAGTCTTCTTGCTGTAACAACTAATGCAAATGCCAATTTCTCCATATTCGGGTATCGAGATTCAACGCATGAAAGTACTTTGCTTACGTAATACAAGGGTTTCTCCATTTTGTCTTCTTCTCATACTAGGACTGTGCTGACACCTCGGTTAGCCACATCTATGTAAATCACCAGTGGCTTGCCCTGCACATGTTTGGTAAGCAGTGGTATCTGACTCAGGTACGCCT
This sequence comes from Buddleja alternifolia, assembly GCA_019426215.1. Lineage (NCBI taxonomy): Eukaryota > Viridiplantae > Streptophyta > Magnoliopsida > Lamiales > Scrophulariaceae > Buddleja > Buddleja alternifolia. The sequence goes on from CM033406.1 coordinate 6,554,402, forward strand.
TGAGATCTTCAAAAGCTTGTTGAAATTCAAGAGTCCAATTGAAGTGATCCACCTTTCGCAGTATCTTGGAAAATGGTAAACTTCTATCCGTAGACTTGGATATGAAACGACTTAAGGCTGTGATTCTCCCATTTAGCCTTTGTACTTCATCAGTAGTCTAATTGAAGTGATCCGCCTTTCGCAGTATCTTAGAAAATGCTAAGCTTCTTTTCGCAGACTTGGATATGAAACGGCTTAAGGCTGTGATTCTCCCATTTAGCCTTTGTGAAGTCATTCACATTCCTAGGTGCCATCATATCTTGAATAGCTTTGATCTTTGCAGGATTGGCTTTTATCCCCTCTTCCATGACCTTGTACCCTAGGAACTTCCCTCCCTTGATTCTGAATGCACACTTGGCCAGGTTCAGCTTCATCCTATATCTTCGGAGTGTTTCAAAGGTTTCTTGTAGGTCTTGCACATGGGTATTGGTGATACGACTCTTGACCACCATGTTATCTACATATACTTCTATGTTCTTTCCCATTTGATCCTGAAACATCACGTCTACTAGCCTTTGGTATGTAGCTCCTGTGTTTTTTAGATCGAAGGGCCTGACCATGTAACAAAAGGTGCCGAAGAAAGTGATGAAGCTAACGTTCCTTCGGTCTTCCTCAGCTAAGGATATTTGGTGATACCCACTCTGCGCATCTATAGTGCTTAATGACATCACGTCTACTAGCCTTTGGTATGTAGCTCCTGTGTTTTTTAGACCGAAGGGCCTGGCCATGTAACAAAAGGTGCCGAAGGAAGTGATGAAGCTAACGTTCCTTTGGTCTTCCTCAGCTAAGGATATTTGGTGATACCCACTCTGCGCATCTATAGTGCTTAATAACTTGTATCCAGCTATGGCATCCACCAATTGGTCTATCCTAGGTAAATGATAATGATCCTTAGGATAGGCATTGTTCAGGTCGCGGAAGTCAATGCACATTCTCCATTTTGATCCGCCTTTGTGTACTAGGACTACGTTGGACACCCACTCCGGGAATTCTATTTCTATAATGTGCTTAGCTTTGAGTAACTTGTCAGTCTCTGATTTGATAATGACGTCTTTCTCTGGGCCAAAATGCCTTTTCTTTTGAATGATTGGCTTTGCACTAGGATCTACATTCAGGAGATGTTGTATGACTGTTGGGTAATTCCTACCAGGTCATTAGGTGACCAGGAGAAGACATTCGCGTGCTTGCGCAACATGGCTATTAGTTCATCCTTCAGGTTGGGGCTCAAATGTGATCCTATTTTGACCGTCTTTTCTTTATCTCCAGGGAAGAGTTCTATACTCATAAGCTCTCTTACTGGTTCTACATGCGATGTCACTATCTTCTTGGTGATCTCCTTTTCCTCTACTTCCATTGGTTCAGGCTTACGCTTCTTATCTTCATTTGGCTTCTCTCCTTGCTTAATGGAGGCTAGGTAGCACTTCTTAGATTGATGTTGATTGCCGGATACTTCTCCTACTCCGTTGATTGTTGGGAACTTGATTTTTGTATGTGGTATTAAAACTACTGCCTCGAACAGGACCAGTGCAGGTCTGCCCAGTATCACATTGTAGGCCGAGGGAGTGTTGGTCCCAAGTGGCATGCGAAAGGGTCTAGAAGGGGGGGGGGTTGAATAGACCCTGAAATTCTTTACGAATTTTAACACTTATTTTTAGAAAGATAACTTAGACAATAGTTTTGAGTACTTGATCAAGACGGATCAGGCTCTCAACACTTATATTAGGGTTAGCACAGCGAAAGTTTTGTACAAGTCTCATAGAGTGAATAACTAGGCGCTTAGAAAATATTTAGTTGCACGTGTTTTAAGAAGATATGCTTTAAGATGATGTAAGAAGACAATGATAAATAAAGAAATAAAGTAGTAAGTAAAGAAGACACGAGAATTGTAAGGTTCACTGGGTTTGTGTAATCCTAGCTACGTCCTTCTACTCCTTTCCATGTTAGAATAGTGCCCTGCAAGTTAATCCTAAATAGGCTTTCTTTATCTATTCTTGTAATAAATAATTTCGTTTTACATTATATTAATAAAAGACATTTCTTCATCTTATGTTTATATTGTTATAACTGTATGATGAAGTCCCTACAATTCACACATAGCTATGGAGCTTGATATCTCATTGGATGGATATCATAAAACAAGTCTCTAAGGCTGTGATTTCTAAATGATGTCCAAGTAATACAATTGTCAAGATGGGACATTGATAATTCGGATAGACTTGCACCTATGATGCACACTCTTAATTAGAGAATGTCTCGTTTTATAGACAATAGTGTAGTTGACATAAATGCACATAAGCGGGTGCTTGAAGAGAACAAGTTCACTGATTACTCTAACTGAAACTTCCTATGTTGGAATTATTTCTATATATATGTCGAATTAGGAGTTTCTTAATCACGATAGTGCAAGATTAATTCTTTGACTTGAGTTATCACAGTAATCTTGTATATTGACTTACTACACTTTGACTCCTGTATCAGTTCTTTTACAAGGACACATATGGATTGGTGATTGGGTGCAGTGACTCGTATATGGAGGTTGGTGTTGACAACAAAGGATCCATCACTTGTCTAGATGAACAAGTGAATTTCCTATAATATTTAAAGTGGTTAGTTAGTCCTTGGCCAAGACAAGTAAATAATTAATTAAGAAATGAGTTTTTTGAATTAATTAATCACTAGTCAAACACACTTGAATTATTAAGATTGAATTTATAAGGATCTCGACCAATAAGATTCCTCGATTCTTAATTCAATTGGGAAATTAGTTCATGGAAGAATGTCACTTGCATGGAATGCGCGATTGGAAAGGTTCACTTTGAATCGCCTACATCTAGATCTTCAAGATAAGTAGCTAGAAGCTTTTCTTTGATTTATTGGTATCTTATATTTAATGAAGATTAAATGATAAGATGGTTAATTAAAAGTGTTTAATTAATCGAGACAATTTAATTATCCAAATAAAATCATAAGGGTTATGAACCCATTACTAGTATGTTGGTGTACCTAAAGGGTAACACACAATACTCGGACAAATCCATTTCTTAACTAAGGAAATTTAATTCAAAGTAGTTGAGTTAATAAATTAATTAATTAGATTAATTAATTAACACTTTTTATTTATTCAATAGTTGGATGAATATTTAAATCGAAGAGATGTTTGGTAAAAGTCTAGAAAGCATTTAAGTAATTGGAAGTGACTTTTAATTAATCTAGTATGGTGGATTAATTATTAAAAGACTATTTTATTAAGCCTTAGTCGAAAATTTGGTGGAGAAAAATAATTAAAGAGTTTAATTAATTTTCTTCTAGAAGGAAATAAGATTTCTTAGAGAGAAAAAAAAACAAATTAAAATAGAAGAGTTCTATTTGAGAATTAATTAGTCTTCTATTCCTACATGAAAAAGATTTAATGTAGAAGAGTTCTACATGGGAAAAAATTGCAATAACCTAGTTCGATAAATAGGACATGTAGAGAACGAAATTTTCATAGCTTCACAAACCAAAAAATTTCATTCCTCTAGCATAGAAAATCATTTCTCTCTCTCCACATACAGGTTCTTGAGTTCTTGATTATTCATCAAGATCTTGAATTCAAGAATTCTTCCAAAAATACTTAGAGAAGTAATTTCTGCTTTCACCTTAATCCCATATACTATTCCTTAGAGTTAGAATAAACGTTTATAGATCAACCTAGCTAAAGGTTATAAACGAGTGGATATCCGGGGTGTGGATCAACTTTGGAGGAGAAATACTTGGGTCTCTGAAGTGAATCAAGAATCCGATCAAAGGCGTTTTTGGTGGAGGAATTTGAAATCTTCATCAAAGGGAAAAACAAAGGAGTTGATTCAAAGAACGAGGAGTAAGCTAGGGAGCTTACGTTAAGGAAGAAGAAACTCTTCGATTTTTGAGATAAATCGAATAAGGTAAGATCTTCCATATTTAAGTTTTAAATAACTAGTGTAGAATGCACAAGCCTATGATACATTATAAGCTCGTAGGATTAATAAACTCGTTAAAATTTTAATTTTTCACTGTGCTTAGTCGTGTTATATGTAAATTCTCCAACAGTGGTATCAAAGCCTAAGGCTCGCGCGTTGTTATGCATGATCCGTTTAATTTTAATCGTTACATGTGATGCACGTTTAAAATTAATTAAATTCATGAATTTTATTGATTTGGGAATTTTCATAAAAACTATTTATTTTCAGTTTTTTAAAGGTTGTTTATATCTGAAAATTAATTTATGTAATGAGATTACATTGAAATCGGATAGGGTGCTGGGCGTGCGTGTATGGCTGATTGGTGGTCCCAAGTGGCATACGAAAGGGTTTAGAAGGGGGGGGGGTTGAATAGACCCTGAAGTCTTTTTCGACTTCAAAAATTTCGTATCACTTTAAAGATTTGAACGCTTGGATAACTGAGCGCTTGGGTCAGACGCTTCAGGAAAGTTAACTTAGACTTAATGATTTTAGCAGTTTACCAAAGTAGGGCAACACTTAGATCGCTTAATCAGGGTTAGCACATCGGAAATGAGTTTTAGCGTTCTTTTAGTTAATTTAATCGCTTTGCACTTTAACTTGTCTCTTTCAAAGATAAATGATGTAATAATAATAATAAGACAATAAAGATAAATAACACAAGATGTATAAGGTTCATTGGGTGGTGTAATCTCAGCTACGTCATTCTTCTCCTTTTTCACTCGGAGGAACTTACTAGGTTGATTTTCAAAAAATCACACAGAATCTTCTACAAGATAGTAAAGGGTGAAAATGATCTTGGGCTCCTTGATCACACAGACTTCAGCACCAATGAAGATCATCTTCTTCAAGCTTCTCTCACTCAGAAATACTGCCTGAAAGGGTTCAACAACTTTTCTCACTCAGATGAAAGGTTGAGGTTTGTCACTAGGGTTTTGTTTGTTTTTGGGAAGATCAAACAACTTGGAATATCTCAGTTGGAATTTGAGTTTCTTCTTTGGAAGATGTTTGAGATATTTGTGACTGTCTGGAATGTAGATAAAAAGCTTGAAAGATTTGGCTATGGAGTTTCTAAGCTTTTTCCAGAAAATGTACGTAAGATAATTGGCGATACTTTCTCTTCTCTTTTTCGTATGTATCTTATGTATTTTTTTATCTCTTATATGTTGTATCTTTAGGGTTTGCTGGGGTAAGGTATTTATAGGCAATTTCTTGGGATCTGTCCGCTGGACACATGTAGGAGTGTGCCTTTCACGCAGCACGTGAGCTTACCTAAAGTCTGACATTCCTGAAAATTTGCTGAAGCCGACTGGACGGGAGCAGCTGAAACTCTGAAATCTCTGACAGTCTGGTCAAAAGGCGGCTTGTCCACAAGTCACAGTGGCTTATCACATTTAATGCTCTTATCAAGCATTTAATGCAATTTGAATTTATTTCCCATTGGAAATAAATGTCCGTTGAATGATTGCATTTAAGTCCTTCATGACTTGATTTATTTCAGGTGAATCTAACATAAGTCGCTTGAGAGATTTTGAGCGCTTGATCCATAAATCCTGAAATGAGGTCTTTTAGCGTTTGACAGACGCTAAGAAGAAAATCTTTATCTCTGGTTGACTTCAGACGCTGGTCTTCAACTTCTTCTCTAATAGACTCACCTAGAATTCTACTAGCGATTCAGTCACTAAGACTTAGTCTAAATTCTATAAAGATAAAAATTACAAGCTTAAGAAATAAATTACAACTTTCAAACGCTTATACATCAATCTATGAAAAATGGAAACTTACATTGTATTTTTGGGGTCTAACATTAAATCCTATCTTGTCATCATCAAAACACCTAATATGAAATTTCCTGACACTGATGGTGTGGTGATGGACATGGAGTCCTCTTTTATTAATTAACTACATGTATATGATTATATATGAATGTTGAGAGAAATATTTTGGTTGTGCAATTTGATACTGCATGGCAACTAGGACTGGGCGTTCGGATCGGGTAATTCGGATCCGACCTGACCCGATCAGGTTCGGACTAATCGGATCGGGTAATTAATCGGATTCGGGTTATTCGGGTTCGGAATAGTGATGTTTGGGTTCTAATTTTCAGTTGTTTCGGGTAATTCGGGTACCCGAATTACCCGAAATAAATAAATAAAAAAATTTTAAAAATATATTTTTTATTTTTTTTGTTGTTACATGGAAAATAAAAAATATAATTATACTCAATTAGGTTGAAATATTTATCAGTATTATCTTATGAGCTCCAGAATATATTATATATTGATGTTCGAGATAATTTTTATGCTCCATAAAGAAAAATATGGATTTTAAGTTGGTTCCGATGATATAATATAAACTCTCCTCCAATCTATTTTTGTGGCTACAACACCAAAATAATTTCGCATTCATTTCATTTTGATTTCAAGGATAAGATTATAAAACTCCAAGGAGAATGTTAATTGTTAATTAATCAAATCTATTTATTGGAGATATATTCATAATTGTGCTTTCTTTAATCAACCTATAAATATATTCTAGAATAATGTTTGTTAACAAAGAGAATGTTACTTTTAATATTTTAATATGTATTAAGTATAATTTTAAACTTATAATCTATTATTTATTGAAGGTATATGTAATCAGTTACTATTTTTTCTTTTGAGGTGCATTCAATTAATCATCATTGATAATGCTAATTAATTACATGCTAATTTTTAGATGACGACTACATAAAATATTCAGTTAAATATTTACAAATTAATTTTTGGTCTTTGATTTAATGAAAATTAGAGTTGTAGAGGCCCAAAATATTCGACCCAAACTTTTTTTTTCAAAAATATCAAAAAGCCCGAACCCGAATCTGAATCTGAACCCGATTAACCCGAGAAAATCGGTTCGGATTCGGTTTTCATGTTTCACTACCCAAAAACTGAATAACCCGAACCCGAAAATCCGATCCGAATGCCCACCCCTAATGGCAACCATCCAATCATGCAATTGTGCATGAACAGCCGTGTAAACTTGTGACTGGGCCGGAACTTATTTTATTTGGAATTGGATTCCTTTAGTCAATTGATATGTGATATATTGTTAGGAGTCTAATTAGTGATAATGAGTAGTTTCATTAAATACATATGCATATGTTTGTACATGCTCACACCAAGGGGCTGTTTCAAACAGCCCCATGACACACGAATATGGGCTGTCTGAAATAGCCTCCGAGCAACCCAGCCCGATAGCCGACAAGGGGTTCCAGACCCGTTTTTGAGTATTTGATTTTTCCTAAAAAATTATTTTTATTTAAAAGGTGTTTTAAATTATTTTTTTTTGAAAAAAATCAAGTTTTATTGAGAAACCCCGAATTAATTTAATTTATGAGGAATATAGGGTAAATTAAGAATTTACATATGCTTTCATGTGTTAATATGTATGATCGAATTTTGAGGCCATTAAGATTGTAAAAACATGTTTACTTTCCATTTATTTTCTTTTATTTTATTCGCCTTGCCGGCATTCGATCCTCGATGGCTCTAGATAGGATTGAATTAGATATGGCCCAAAATGTCCATGTTATATTTTATGTATGAGATGCATGTTTTTATGAGATGCATAATTTTATGATATGCATGATTTATGTATGAGATGCAAGATTCTATGTATAAGATGCATGTTTGTATAAGATACATGTTTTTAAGATTATGCTTATCTTTTATATTCTTTTCATGTGTTATTGGGCATGTCTAGGATAGAGACTTAGATAATATAATCGAAACGATGATGAGACATTTCATAATATGCTATAATTCCCTTACTTATTAGATAAGTTAATAAAATCTCAATGGTTTTAATTTTAAGTTAATATGGGATAAAATTAAATGGGGTTTAATATTCCATGCCTACCATCAAAAGTAATAGCATGTCAGTGCTACTTATGTAGATTAGTCGACCGATGGAAGATTTTCTATAATGAGAAAACCGTGATTATTACTAAGTATAGAGATGCACATGGGTAATTTATCCTCTAAGTTGACCATTGCAAGTGGAACTTTTTGGGTGGGTTATTTACATGTAGGTTTGATGGGTCTAACTTAACATAGGAGTAACATGGGGGCGCATAAAATTGAGGTCTATGTGAAACATGAGGTAAAATAATTGAGGGTTACATAGAGATGTAATTGGCAAGTGTTGTCTACCTATTTAATTATTATGTATGTGTCCATAAAATTGGGTTATGTAATAATTAAATTGGATTTCAAACTCACTAGAAAAAATTATTTTTCTCGAATTCTTTAATGAGGGTTATTGAATTTGAATTAAATAGTGGGAGGTAGTTTATGATTAAAAGACCTTAAAATCATATCTATACATAATGTATTAAACATCTTCTTAATCTCTGTTTTGCTTTAATTTGTAGATAACTAGATATCTAAGATGGCTACGAACCTGCTTTCCACAATTCTCGACACAAACAAGCTCACTGGACCCAACTATTTTGATTGGCTTAGAAACCTTAAGATAGTGCTCAACTCTGAGAATAGAGCCTATGTTTTGACTGATGCACCCCTCTCGACTCTGCCCTAGGGTGCTGAGGAGGAGGAAATCGAAACCCATAAGAAATGGTTAAACGATGATCTCCAAGCAAGGCGCACAATGCTTGCATCAATGTCGAATGAGTTGCAAAAGCAACACGAAAATATGGCAAGTGTTGCTGATATTTTCAAACAATTACAAGAGTTGTATGGTGAAAAGTCTAGGAGGGAAAGGTACTTAGTGTCTAAAGGGCTTTTCAGAGCTCGTATGTCTGAGGGGTCAAATGTCCAGGAACATGTGCTTAAGATGATTGGGCACATTGAGAAGCTCCCAAGTCTTGACATTTTTCTAGACAATGAACTCTCAGTGGACTCAGTACTTCAAACATTGCCTAGCTCATTCGACTAATTTGTGGTCAACTTTAACATGAACTGTGATGCCTAAGATTTTTAAAGTATACATTTTATGTGTATAGATATATATATATATATATGTGTGTGTGTGTGTGTATATTTGTGCTCAATTTAAATAAGAAAGAAAAGTATTTTCTTGCTAATTTACGTTTTGGAAATATTTGATTTTCGTAGGTCATTCTATTCTAGAAATCGATACTTGACTATATGAATATTTGTTACTTGCTTGCATAGCTAATTTTTCCTCCAAAAATTTGTAATTAGACTTTTACTATAAAATATAGTGTGTTGTAGGACTTAAAGCATGCATCCTATGTGTAGAAAAATATTTATGTTATGGTGCATCTTGCAAAGAAAATAAAAAGGGGGAGAAATGGGTAAATAAAAGGATGAATAGGAAATTTCACTCAAACCCTCCTTCATACTCTATATATACCCATATACCTTTCATTTTCCTTCTTTTTCCACCAGCAAGAGACACCAAAAGTGAAAAAAAAATCTGTCATTCCCGTAAGAGAATCCAGCCCTGACAGTTTTAGTTTCTTCAAGTTTTGAAATAGCAAACGAGCTCCAAATTGAGTGTTCTTTAGCTCAAATTCTTCCTAAGAGGATAAGATACAATAATATGGAGTCCAATTACATATAGCACTTACCTAAAATTCCAGAAACAGCCCCAAACCAGAAGCTGCTGCAGAGAGCACTTATACTTGCTTGTGTGGAAGTTTAATCTATAATTTGTTGTAATTTCTTCAATTGGAGTAGGTAAATCACCTTTATCTCTGTTAGTATGTGTTTTTATTTGAGTTAATGAAAGTTATTATAGAATATACCTTGATTTGTTCAATTGGGGGTTACAATGGGTTCATGCATGAGGAAATTTTGAATGTTGGGGTGAATCTTTGGTTGCATGTGTGATTGAGGGTAGGATCTGAGTAAATCGTTGTAGACCCATGAATGTAAGTGTATTTGAAGCTTAGTTATGTGATTGCATGTCAAATTTAATGGGTTTTCAAAGAGCATCTAGGACATGCATGGTTGTTTTGAAATGAAAGTAAGATGAATGGAAACTTCTGTTTCTGCAAGATATATTCAAGGCTATAATGATGAAGTGGATCAAAGGGTGAATTTGATTATGTAAAACTTTATAAAGTAATATGTATGTGTCATGATTCTCTCTGTAAAAGTTTGTAAAGATTGGAGTTCTATGGATTTTTCTAAAATTCGTTGAATAAAACTACCAATCTGTTTGGCGGGATTTAAAATTGCTACAATTTTGGGCTTATTTGGTGAATCTAGAAATTTTTGTTTGCTCTGAAAATTTTATTGTAGGTATATAAATGTGTTATAAAGCTTTCAAAAAACATTTGGGAAGTTTTTAAGAAACAAGGGATTTTATATAATATTTTGAAGATAGACTGACTGTTTTGAAAAAATCTATCGAGACAACTATGTTTTGGAAATTGAATCGCTAATTCAATGATTTCAATTAAAGTTGAAATTTTTGTGGAATGTTCCAAAATGTATTTTTTTTTTTTTGTGTTTCTCCAAAGTTTTTGAGAAAATTCTTATCTTCAGAATTTATACAAAATTCTATAATAAAACCGCGCAAATTTGTAGCTTACTTGAGTTCAACTAAATTGCCTATATGTCTAGATTTTTTTTCTGTCGTGCATCGTGCCTTATTTATTAGGATAAGTTTGGTTAGGAAGAGTACTTATCATGGGTAGAATTTTTAGGTATTCATAAGGTTAAGCCTGAATACGTTATTCATTTCACCGCCACAGGTAGCATACCCGACTTTTCGACATCCGAACCAGTTTGAGGTTATCGTACTCTGTGAGTGCCCCTTAACTCTATAGTAGTACCTTTGAAAACTGGAAGGAATATATGTATGTAAATTTCAATTGCTATATATATATATATTGTATAAAAGATAAAGTTTATAGTTTTGAAAAATTGTGGAATCATGTTTCTGTTCTGAACTCATATCCTGAAGGTTACTTATCTGTTTCTCCTCAATTTTAAATCTCTTTTGTTTATGAGGATCAAATAGTGGAATCATGTTTCTGTTCTGAACTCATATCCTGAAAGTTACTCATCTGTTTCTCCACAATTTTAAATCTTTTTTGTTTATGATGATCAATGACTAGTATGATTATGTTCTGATTTGTTTTTGTTAGTTGGATCCAACTTGGCTCGGGTTGATAAAGGGTACCTCCGGGCAGTAGCGGACTTGCCGGTTGGACCCCGAGTCCCCAAGCCCCCTCACAACGCACAACAGAAGCCGTTTGTGGTTGTGTTGGGTAATATCTATTTCTGTTCCACATGTACTCGAGCATGTGTTTCTGTTTGGTAAGGTCGCTCCTTGCCCGGAGTGATAAGGTGGTCTGTCACTATCGGTTGGGAGTCATAAGGTTGTCTGGCATCAGCAATTTGGTTATTTGATCATCATAATCATAATCGTTTAAATCCTTTTACTGCTTGATATTTTGAACTTTATTTGGATGAAAATATATTTCTGTCTCGGATTGAGATTTATCATAGGCGGGACGGCGGAGATTCATCAGGGGACGAGTGATTTTCGGAGCTTTTTACCTTTGCAATAATTAGGTGTTGAGACTTTTGATGCTCGAAGACTTGAGATTTCTTTAGAATATCTTTTATTAGGTTGATGAAGTTATGTATAACAAGAGTTCCCGATTAAAGGATATTTGTCGTAGTTTTATTTTGGACCTACTATTTTAATAGAATTCTGCCTCGAGTTTGAACCCTTTTCAGTGGAAAAATTGGAGCGTGACATGAACTATCTGGAGGCGACCTTGCCAGACTTGTTAAGCATGTTAAGGATTGCAGAAGCCACCATTAAGAAGGATAAACCAGTCCTACTTGTGAGTTCTGCCCATTCTAAGGCTAAGAAGCCAAACAAAGGGAAAAGAAAGAGGTCCCAAAAGAACAAGAAGCTAAAAGCTAAAGGTGGGGTCAAGAAGGTTAAATCTGATAAAGATAAGGGTGAGTGTTTCTACTGCGGTAAACCAGAGCATTAGAAAAGGATCTGCAAGGAGTACCTTGCGACCTTAGGTACGACCAAGGGTATGTTTTATGTTGAAATTAACTTATCTGTTAATGATACTTCTTGGGTATTAGATACCGATTGTGCATCACATCTTTGCAATAATTTGCAAGCGATGACAAGAATTAGGATGCTAGGAAAGGATGAGATCGTTCTGAGACTTGGCAATGGAGCAAAAGTTGCTGTCACAGCGATAGGGACGGTCAACTAGGCATTAGGCGATGACATTAGATTAGTTTTAAATATAATAAAGAACATTATCTCCATCCCTGTTTTAGATGGAGAGGGTTATGAGTTTTTAATAAAAGATGGAAAGTGTTCCATTATTAAAAATTGTTCTTTACTTTTTGCTAGTACTTTGACAAATTGTTTATACACTGTTCAACCAATTAACTCCGTCTTTCACATTCAACATATTAACAAAGAAAACAAGATAACTTAAATAGTACACTAATGTGGCATGCTAGACTAGGACATATTTCCAAAGAAAGAATGCACAAATTGGTAAAGGAAGATGTACTCGACCTTAAGGAAGAGGAAACCATGCTTACTTATTAATCTTGTCTTAAAGGGAAAATGACCGAGTCACCATTTGTAGGATAAGTGGAATGTGCCACCCATCATTTCGATTTGATCCACTCAGATGTTTGTGGTCCTTTTAGCATAAGTACTAAAGGAATGTGTACTTACTTCATTACTTTTACCGATGATTATTCACGGTACGAATATGTGAACCTTATGAAACACAAATCTGAAGCTTTTGAGAAATTCAAAGAGTTTAGGAATGAAGTAGAAAAACAACTAAGTCATAGTATTAAGACTTTTCGATCTGATCGAGGAGGAGAATACTTAAGTGACGGATTCCTTAGTTATCTTAAAGAGAATGATATTCTCGGTCAGTGGACACCGCCTGGAACACCACAATTGAATGGGGTGTATGAGCGAAGGAATAGGACTTTATTGGATATGGTTCGTTCCATGCTGAGTTTCATTGAAGTTCCTCCATCTTTCTGGGGTTATGCCTTAGAAACTGCGGCTTATCTATTAAACAGATTGCCTTCCAAATCAGTGCCCAAAACGCCTTATGAGTTATGGCATGGTAAACCAGCCTCATACAAACATCTTCGAGTATGGGGTTGTTTAGCCTACGTTAAAAGGCTAGTGGGAGATGAGTTAGAGTCTAAGTCTAGCTTATGTAAATTTGTGGGGTACCCTAAAGAAACTACGGGGTACTACTTCTATGATCCATCAGAACAAAAGGTGCTTGTTTCAAGGAATGCCATCTTCTTAGAGAAGGAGTTTCTATTAGACAGAAAGGGCGAGATCATAGAACTTGAAGAAGTTCAAGAACCACAAATTATCTCACAAACTTTGGAAACACAAATACAAGAAAACACTGAAATATCTAACACACAACCTCCAAGAAGATTCGAAAGGATCTGAGACCACCTGAGAGGTATGGTCTATTATTAGAAAGTAATAAGGATGAGCTTCAAGTGGATGAAGATCCAAGAAGCTACAAAGAAGCAATATGTGCTATTAATTCGGGGAAGTGGCAAAGTACTATGGAATCTAAAATGGACTCCATGTACTCCAACAAGGTATGGACCTTGGTAGATCCACCAGAGGGTATAGTACCCATTGGTTGTAAATGGACCTATAAGCGAAAGCTTGAAGCAAATGGAGAGGTAGTGACCTATAAAGTTAGGCTAGTGGCAAAAGGTTACACTCAAAGAGAGGGTGTCGACTATTAAGAAACTTTTTCGCCAGTAGCCATGCTTAAATCCATTAGGATTTTACTTGCAATATCTGCTCATTATGATTATGAAATATGGCAGATGGATGTGAAAATCGCTTTTCTCAATGGAAACATAGAGGAAGAGATTTACATGAAACAACCAGAAGGTTTCATATCTAGTGGGACTGAGCAAAAGGTTTGCAAACTCCAAAAGTCCATTTATGGACTAAAGCAAGCATCCCCAAGTTGGAACATCTGTTTTGATGAAACTATAAGGATGTATGGTTTTATTAAAAACGAAGATGAACCATGTGTGTATAAGAAAGTCAGTGGGAGTGTAGTGACATTCTTAGTACTTTGTGTTGATGATATTCTACTCATTAGGAATGATGTAGGAATGATGCAATCGATTAAAGTATGGTTATCCGCCAAATTCTCCTTGAAAGACTTAGGAGATGCATCCTACATCTTAGGAATCAAAATCTATAGAGATATATCAAGAAATATGATAGGATAGTCTCAGTCAATGTACATAGACAAAATGCTAAAAAGGTTTAGTATGGAGGAATCAAAGAAAGGATTCTTGCCTATGAGTCATGGGATCCGGTATTCTCGATCCATGTGTCCTTCGACATCCCAGGAACGAGATAGGATGGCTCGTGTACCATATGTTTCTGCCATAGGAAGTATTATGTACGCAATGTTATGTACAAGGCCTGATGTGGCTCATGCATTAAGTGTAGTGAGTTGCTTTCAGTCCGACCCAGGTGAGTTGCACTAGGTAGCCGTGAAAACAATCCTCAAATACTTGAGAAGGACTAACGATTTGTTTTTTATATACGGCGGTGGAGAATTAAACTAGAAGGGTTCACTGAATCTAGTTTCCAATCTGAGGTGGATAATTTGAAATCAATGTCGGGGTTTGTATTCACCCTCAATGATGGAACAGTAAGTTGGAAGAGTTCCAAATAGAAAACTACTGCGGCTTCCACAACAGAGGCTGAATACATAGCTACATCTGATGCAGCAAAGGAAGCTGTTTGGATTAGGAACTTCATCCAAAGGTTGGGTGCAGTCCCTAGCATTGTCGATCCAGTACCTCTGTACTGTGACAATAATGGCGCCATTGCTCAAGCAAAGGAGTTGAGGTCCCATCAAAGATCCAAACACATAGAGAGGCGATATCATCTGATCTAAGAGATTGTTGATAGAGGCGACATACGCGTGGAAAGAGTCGACATAACGGAGAACCTAGCGGATCCACTAACTAAGCCCTTGTCTCGTAACGTATTAGAAGGACATCTTGAGAAGATGGGTCTTAGATACCAAGGAGATTGGCTCTAGTGCAGGTGAGAGATTGTTAGAATAGTGCCCTGCGAGCCAATTTTAGATATGCTTTCTTTATCTATTCTTGTAATAAATAATTTCGTTTTACATTATATTAATAAAAGGCATTTCTCCATCTTATGTTTATTGACACGCTAGAAGCTAACGTGCTTGAATAGCAAGTGCACTAGTCGTGGTAGTAATAAAAGTGGACTCAAAGTCCGGGTTGTCGAACCACGGAGACTTGGATTTTAGTTTATGATTTTATAATGAAAAAGAACAACTAAAGTAAAGATAAATTGAAGGTAAAATGATAAGTTCACATTTTACAAGTTTTTTACCCCTTTGATTTAGGTATTTTCGTTATAATTTAGTAATGAATATCCTGCATAGTGCTTTGATTTGTTTCAATTTCATGTGTGTAGGGATGTAAGTCAAATAGATCAATTATTGAGTAAGAAGGCAGAACAAGAGAAGGAAAAGCGAAGAAAAATATGAATCTGCCATTCTGGACCGCGGCACAGAACCGCGGCACTAAATCCGGCGCAAGACCGCGGTCGCGGTACAATGCCATGAGAAACCCGGATAGGACCGCGGCACAGGACCGCGGCCTTCGGCGCCCAGAACACTGCGGCCCTGTTATGACCCTTCGGCACCCTGTTGGACCTCGGCAAACCGCGGCATGACTTGCTTTTTAGACCGCGGCACTGCCGCGGCACTGCTGCCATCCGAGCCGCGGTCGGTTTAGAATGTGTGCCGCGGTCCGATTTGCCCGATGCCCTAATTTTAAGTCCGCCGTTTTCCTCCTTTATAACACACTTTTCTCTTGGAAAACACTTACACTTGTTCTAAAAAAACATAGGGAAGCCATAGGAAGACTCAAGGAAGTTTGAGGAGCCATTTTCATCATCAAAAGCTTGGATTCACACCTTGTAATAGGGAGTAATTCAACTCTTTCTCTTTGATTAGTTTATCAACTATGTCTTATAGAATTGTTGAATCATTTGTTATTATAAGTATGAGCTAAGCATCTTTGTGGTTGGGTTATGTAAATACTTTGTGATGTTTTGTGTTTAATGAATGATTAATTTCCGGATTTATTACATTCTTGTTACATGTTTGATTTTATGCTTAATGCTTTCACATGAATGATCACCATGTGTTTGATATAATGCTTTGTCTTGAGACCGAGAGGAGATAGATAAAGGGAGATCGAAAAATCAAACATCATAACGTAACAATTGACTAGAGATAGAATCGATTGCGTTGTGTGGCTTTTTGTGATAAGATGACCCGATTGAATGTAGGATCTTCGTAAACAAGGAGCTCTTTTGAACCTAAATGCATGTTAGTTAATTCAATCTTCACTATAGAGATATAGGGAGTTGTTAACTAGTATAGGCTTGTTATTTCAAGAGATTGAATAATAAATACGGTAGGGGGTTTCGCCATAACAAGGGCGTCCTAAAAATCCGGATAATTAAGAGTTCATGAACATAGAATAGAACATAGTAGGATCATAACCCAATCACCTCTTCCCATTTGATTTATTACCTTGATAATCATTTTAGTTATCTTTAGTTATTTTCATAGTATAAACACCTATCATCTTATAAATTGATTTAGCTTAGAAATAGGTAATATAGCAATTACGAGCATTGAATCCAATTGTCCCTGTGGAGACGATACACCCCGGGCTAAATAGTCCACTTTATTACTTTGCACGACCTAGTATACTTGCTAGGATTTCGCGTGTCAAGTTTTTGGCGCCGTTGCCGGGGACAATTGCGTTATTTAATATTGTAATTCACTTATCTATTCTAAGACTAAGTTGCTGTTTTTGCATTTTGGTTTGCTGTTTTTGCGTTTAAAGTTGCTGTTTTTGTGTTTTGGTTTGTTGTTTTTATGGTTTAGTTGCTGTTTTTATGTTAAAAATTGCTGTTTTTGCGTTTTGGTTTGCTGTTTTTACGTTTTAATTTTGGTTCTTTTGATTCTATTGTTAGGTTGACTTCTTTGAGTATTGCATGACCCGCACATCTCAAGGAAACCTTGAAGATTTTGATTCCGAGATCGAGCGCACTTTCAATAGAAGAAGACGAGCACAAAGCTTAAACGAGAATCAATTTGAGGCAATGGAAGGGAACAATCCCGTTAATTTAGAGGACCCGGGAATTCAAGCCTTGATTCAAGCCGCTGTTGCTGCCACTTTAGCACAAAGACAAGAGCAAGCTCCCCGTCCTTTACGTGATTATATGCAACCCACTGTTCATGGAGCCGCTGGTGCTATCGTACTACCCACGGTAGAAGCAAACAATTTTACAATATCACCGGCTATTCTTCAACTCATTTCCAATGAACAATATCTAGGTACGGCGGATGAGTCACCACATGCTCACATTACCAAGTTCCTTAGCTATTTGAGCACATTTCGACAAAATGGAGTGACCGATGATGCCATTAGAATGAGACTCTTTCCGTTCTCATTGAGGGATAAAGCAAGAGCTTGGCTTGACTCATTGCCAACGGCATCCATTCATACTTGGGACCAGTTGATGGAGAAGTTTTTGAGTAAGTATTTTCCACCGGGGAAAACAGCCGCTATCAAAGTTGAGATACAAGGATTTCGACAAATGGAGGGAGAGTCACTCTATGAAGCACTTGAAAGATTCAAGGAACTTCTCCGAAAATGCCCTCACCATGGTTTTGCAGTTTGGACTCAAGTGACCATCTTTTATCAAGGCCTTGGACCCGGCCTTCGCACTCATCTAGACGCAGCTGCGGGTGGTTCACTCATGAATTTACCACCACAAGCGGCTTGGGAAATGATCGATAGAATGTCGGAAAATAACTACCAATGGCCTACCGAGAGAGTAATACTTCCAAAGAAGGCGAGTGGAGTTTATGAAGTGGAAGCTTCCACTTCACTAGCTAATCAAGTAGAACTATTGCACAAGAAATTGGATGCTATGAATTTCTCGGTAAACCAAGTGCAAACGTTGTGTGAAAATTGTGGTGGAAATCATCACATTACGGAGTGTCAACATGGCAGTCAATCTTATCATTCCGAATGTGTTGAAGATGCGAATTATGTGCAAAATTCAAATAGGACACAAAACGATCCATTTTCTGAAAAATATAATCCGGGGTGGAGAAATCACCCAAACTTCTCATGGAGTAACAACAACAATGTGGTGAAGCAACCTCCCGGGTTTCAATCACACGGTGATAGACCGCCATTTCAACGTCAAGGGGGTTTTCAACCCAACACATTTTCACACATTTCACAACAAGGAAGTTACCAACCACAAGAAAAGAAACCGAGTTTTGAGGAATTGATGCTCCAATATATAAAGAAAAATGATGAACGGTGTCACAACCTTGAAATTAATGTGAGCAACATACAAACTCAATTGGGACAATTGGCTAGTCAACTCTCAGGTAGAACACCAGGATCGCTACCTAGCGACACCGAGAAAAACCCGAAAGAACAGGTTCAGGCCATCGCATTGAGAAGTGGTAAAAACGTTGGTGCTGAAAATTTACAAAAATCCGACTTGAACCGCGGCACTGAACCGCGGCCTGAAATTCCAGTGTCCAATTTTTCCGAACAGGACCGCGGCACTGAACCGCGGCACACCATCTCAGACAAACAGTTTTCCGAACAGGACCGCGGCACACCGCGGCACCCACCGAACCGCGGTCCAATGCCGCGGCACAGTTACCTGTTTCGGACAACGGCAAATCTGCATCCCGCACTGCCCCTGAACCTGTACAGCCACGACCACCTTTTCCTTTGGCACTAAAAAGGGGGAAACTTGATGCTCAATTTCTAAAATTTGTAGAAATGTTTAAACAATTGCGCATTAACATTCCTTTTGCAGATGCTATTCTCCAAATGCCAAGCTATGCTAAATTTCTCAAGGAAATTCTTTCGAACAAACGCAAGCTTGAAGAACATGCAACCGTTGCACTCACCGAGGAATGCTCCGCGATACTTCAGAATAAGCTTCCCCCTAAGCTTAAAGACCCAGGGAGTTTCTCAATTCCTTGCACAATAGGTTCTCTTACCTTCTCTAAAATTCTTTGTGATTTAGGAGCAAGTATTAATCTACTTCCTTTCTCGCTTTTCAGGAAGCTGGGGCTCGGAGAACCAAAGCCAACCACCGTTTCTCTCCAATTGGCGGATCGATCCATTAAGTATCCACGAGGGATGGTCGAAGACGTACTAGTCAAGGTTGATAAGTTCATCTTTCCGGTGGACTTTATAGTATTGGACATGGAAGAAGACGTCGAGATGCCACTTATTTTGGGTCGTCCATTCTTGAATACGGGTAAAGCTTTAATTGATGTCGCTAATGGTAAGCTCATACTAAGAGTAGGTGAGGATCAGGTTACTTTTAATGTATATCAAGCAATGAGGCATCCTTCCATTACCCCTACTTGTTATGCTATTGATATTGTTGATCATGCTTCTGTTGAGTACTTTCAGCTTCATAATGATGATGACTTATTAAAAACTTGCTTAATTGGCCCTATGGACAAAGAGACCGATGTGGAGCACTTACAAGAGATGTTGGCTAGCCTTGAGGCCAATCCGCCTAATAAACGGAGTTATCGACCAAGATTTGAATCTCTAGATCGCCCATTGACCACTCCACCAAAACAATCAATAGAAGAACCTCCGACACTCGAACTCAAACCTTTACCATCTCATTTGAAATATGCTTTTCTTGATACTTCGGAAACTTTACCTGTGATTATTTCTTCATCTTTGACAGGAAGCATGGAAGAAAAACTATTACGAGTATTGAGGACTCACAAAAGGGCATTCGGTTGGAAGATCGCAGACATCAAAGGAATTAGTCCAGCTATCTGCATGCATAAAATCCTAATGGAGGACAATTACAAGACCACAATCCAACCTCAAAGGAGACTAAATCCAATGATGCAAGAGGTAGTAAAAAAGGAAGTGATTAAATTGCTTGACTCAGGTATAATATATCCTATTTCAGATAGTGCATGGGTAAGCCCAACCCAAGTCGTGCCAAAGAAAGGAGGAATAACTCTTATCTCAAATGAGAAAAACGAGTTAATCCCAACTCGCACCGTGACAGGTTGGCGTGTTTGTATTGACTATAGGAAATTAAATGATGCTACTAGAAAAGATCATTTTCCCCTCCCCTTCATTGACCAAATGCTAGAAAGGTTAGCCGGACATGAATTCTATTGTTTTCTAGATGGCTATTCGGGTTATAATCAAATTGCTATTTCACCGGAGGATCAAGAAAAAACGACTTTCACTTGTCCTTATGGTACATTTGCTTATAGACGAATGCCATTTGGCCTTTGTAATGCGCCTGCCACATTTCAGCGTTGTATGATGGCTATCTTTCATGATATGGTTCCAAATTTCATTGAAATATTCATGGATAACTTCTCTGTTTTTGGCTCTTCATTTGATTCTTGTTTGAATAATTTATCATTGGTTTTACAGAGATGTGAGGATACTAACCTTGTTTTAAATTGGGAGAAGTGTCACTTTATGGTACAAGAAGGCATAGTTTTGGGACATCGTATTTCACACAAGGGTATTGAGGTGGATCCCGCTAAAGTGGAAGTTATCGAGAAACTTCCTCCTCCCACCTCTGTCAAAGGAGTGAGGAGTTTCTTGGGTCATGCCGGGTTTTATAGACGGTTTATTAAGAATTTTTCAGATATTTCGAAACCTCTATCTAACCTCCTCATGAAAGATGCACAATTTGATTTTGACGTTACTTGTTTACAGGCATTTCACACTCTTCGAGAAAAATTGATTACGGCTCCCGTGATCGTGGCACCCGATTGGAGTCTCCCGTTTGAGCTAATGTGTGATGCAAGTGATTTCGCGGTAGGTGCAGTCCTTGGTCAACGCAAGGATAAGGTATTTCGAACAATTTATTACGCGAGTAAGACACTTAATGATGCACAACAGAATTATGCAACTACTGAAAAAGAGTTACTAGCTGTCGTATTCGCTTTTGATAAGTTCCATTCATACCTTGTCATGAATAAAGTCATTGTATACACCGACCATTCAGCTCTTAAATACCTCCTCTCTAAAAAAGATGCAAAACCAAGATTGATTAGGTGGATCTTGTTGTTACAAGAATATGACCTAGAAATTAGAGACAAAAAGGGGGTAGAAAATGTTGTTGCGGACCACCTTTCTAGAATTGAGGACTCTCGGGTAGATATTTTAGATGCCACACCAATTTTAGAAGAATTCCCGGATGAACATCTTTATGCTATCATTAATGGACCCCGCCCCTGGTTTGCTGATATTGCGAATTATCTTGTCACGAGGGAACTCCCCCCAGATCTTACTTATCATCAGAGGAAGAAATTCCTATCTGAAGCTAAGCACTATTTGTGGGATGATCCTTTCTTGTTTAAAGTTTGTGCAGATTGTATTATCCGGAGGTGTGTTCCCTTCGAGGAAACAATGTCTATCTTGCGCCACTGTCACGATGGTGTCATTGGAGGACACTTCGGACCCACTAAGACCGCCCTCAAGGTGCTACAATCGGGTTTCTTCTGGCCTACTTTATTTAAAGATAGCCATGCTTTTGTTGCATCGTGTGATAAATGCCAACGTGTTGGCAATATTTCTCGAAAGCATGAGATGCCTTTAAATAATATGCTAGAATGCGAACTTTTTGATGTGTGGGGAATTGATTTTATGGGACCCTTCCCTAATTCTCATTCCCACAAGTACATACTTGTAGCCGTTGATTATGTGTCTAAGTGGGTTGAGGCGGAAGCATTGCAAACTAATGATGCTCGAGTAGTGCTAAGATTTTTAAAGAAGCATATTTTCACTCGTTTTGGCACTCCTCGAGCAATTATTAGCGATGGTGGCACACATTTTCGGAACAAACAATTTGATGCTCTTTTAACAAAATATGGTGTCACACATAAGGTCTCGACCCCGTATCACCCTCAAACGAGTGGACAGGTAGAAGTGTCGAATAGGGAAATTAAACGCATCTTAGAAAAAACAGTTAGTTCCTCTAGGAAGGATTGGTCCCTCAAGCTAGATGATGCACTTTGGGCATATAGAACCGCGTTTAAAACCCCAATCGGCATGTCACCTTACCGCCTTGTTTTTGGAAAAGCATGTCACCTACCTGTCGAACTTGAGCATAGAGCATATTGGGCTATTAAAATGCTTAACTTTGATATGCAAGCTACAGGTAAAAATCGGTTACTCCAACTTAATGAGCTTGACGAATTTCGACATGAGGCATATGAGAATGCCAAGTTGTATAAGGAACGAACGAAGAAATGGCATGATCAAAGGATCACACCCCGGGAATTTCAAGTTGGCGATGTGGTACTTCTTTTCAACTCTCGCCTACGACTTTTTCCGGGCAAACTCCGTTCAAAGTGGTCAGGTCCTTTCACTATCACAAAGGTTTATCCATCCGGGGCTATTGAGATTCAAGACGAGGTAAAGGGTACTTTTACTGTAAATGGGCACCGGTTGAAACATTATTTTCATCAAGGATGGAGCAAGGACAAGCACACCGTCCCGCTCCAGGATCCATCCCCGTGACCCCCTCTTGAAACGTCAAGCTAATGACTATAAACCAGCGCTTCGTGGGAGGCAACCCACGTTTTTCATGTTTTCTTAATTTTTCATTAATTTTCCTTTTGTTTTACTTCTTGAGCTGAGTTATTTTTGATTTCTTGTTTCAGGGTTTGTTGACTTTTCGGTTGCGGCGTTTTTATTTTCAAAAAAAAAAAAAAAATTGGGAACAGGACCGCAGTTCAGTGCCGCGGCACCTAGTCAATGCCTACACATCTCAGCACTGTACCACGGCACAGGACCGCGGCCGTCTTTGAAAAAAATACGGGCAAACGTTACGCACTTTCTGCGCCGCGGCTCGAAACCGCGGCATCAATGTGATTTTCTAAAACCATACCGCGGTTCCCCCTCCCTTCTTTGCCAAGTGCACAAGTGCACCATTCCGCGTCCCTGGACCGCGGTTTGGTTTGTGCCGCGGCACGTCGCGGATATTCAGCACTTTAAGGGCTGAATTCTGCTGCATTTTCCCCACTATTCCTCTCTTCCACCCACTCGACCGCGGCATTATTAACCTCCCCGCCCCAAAATCCGACCTTCTTTCACTTCCAAACATAAAAATCACCATTACCCATCCTATTTTCGATCTTTCCTCTCTATCCCACCGATTATTTTCGGATTTTAGGTGAATTTTGGGTGATTTCTCCTAGGGTTCATGCATAGGGCGAAATTGTTTTCAAAATTTCACATTGGGGTCCAATTTTTATACCATTCCCATCGGATAAGGGCCGATTTGTTTGATTTTCAGAGTTTCAGGGTCGATTGCTGCTCACATTTCGACTTTCAGGGCCTATTCTAACAATTCAACTAATTTCAGGGGTATTTTGCCAAATTTCAACAAATTCGGGGTTCTCTTTTTGCAATTTCCAGATTTACAGGGGCTGTTTATGCTTGTGCGAATTGCTTGGCACTTTTGGCCAACTCCGGGATTGTTTTCGGTGGGTAAGGCTTTTCGCTCCCTCTTGTATCTTTCGTTTATTCGTGCGCCTTGCCGGCTTATTTTGTGTATCCTTGGTTTGGTTGTTGGGATATCTGCATTCGGTTTTTGTTGTTGACGACAATATTGTGGTGTTGATTGGTGAGAAAATTGGTTGTGGTGGTGTTGCATTGTGGGTCATTGTCGGTTTTTGCTTTGGGATTGAGTGCATGCGTTCTAGCACACGTCGGGCCAATGAACCCTCCTCTTCTCAGGCTCCACCATCACCCGAGCCCGAAGAGTCTGAGGTTCCACTTTATGAAGATTCCAATTATGGTGAGTTTAGAAGCATCTACACCTACTCTGAGATTTTCCCTTGTCACTGAATTGTTTTCCCGAGCGTGGAATACATGTTACTGATCAGAAACATTAAATCCCTCTTTCAATCCAAACCGTGGTTGGACTAAAATTTGTGAAACCCTCAGCCTGCTGCCTCGGGGGCAACTAGTCGGTGTTCGGAGTTTTATGCCATGCTCCCCGACTTTGATCGATCAAACGGAGAATCGGGTTAAGTGCGGGGTGGTGTCGTTACTTTGATAGAAAACCATCCACCGCTCTTTGAGCTTCCATACGTTGGCAATGATGAATTTTTGCACTTTGAGCCCGACCCTCATGGAGTTGATGAACACCCTTTGCCACCCCTGGTCCACTTGGATAATAACGACTCGGGCATTTTCCGGTCACGTTTCCCCGCACGTTCCTCTTCTCTCTGCCCCATGCCAGCATATGGTTATCTCTTCATTACGGCCCGCGTTAGAATAGTGCCCTGTGAGCCAATCCTAGATAGGCTTTCTTTATCTATTCTTGTATAAACAATTTCGTTTTACATTATATTAATAAAAGGCATTTCTTCATCTTATGTTTATATCGTTATAACTGTATGATGAAGTCCCTAGAATTCACACATAGCTATGGGGCTTGATATCTCATTGGATGGATATCATAAAACAAGTTTCTAAGGCTGTGATTTCTAAATACTGTCCAAGTCATAGAATTATCAAGATGGGACATTGATAATTCGGATAGACTTGCGCCTATGATGCACACTCTTAATTAGAGAATGTCTCGTTTTAAGACATTAGTGTAGTTGACACAAATGCACATACGCGGGTGCTTGTTGAGAACAAGTTCACTGATTACCCTAACTGAAACTTCCTAAATTGGAATTATTTCTATATATGTCGAATTAGGAGTTTCTTAATCACGATAGTGCAAGATTAATTCTTTGACTTGAGTCATCACAGTAATCTTGTATATTGACTTACTGCACTTTGACTCCTGTGCCAGTTCTTTTACAAGGACACATATGGACTGGTGATTGGGTGTAGTGACTCGTATATGGAGGTTGGTGTTGACAACAAAGGATCCATCACTTGTCTAGATGAACAAGTGAATTTCCTATAATATTCTAAGTGGTTTGACTGAGTCAGTCCTTGGCCAAGGCAAGTAAGTAATTAATTGAGAAATGAGTTTCTTGAATTAATTAATCACTAGTCAAACACACTCGAATTATTAAGATTGAATTTATAAGGATCTCGACCAATAAGATTCCTCGATCCTTAATTCAATTGGGAAATTAGTTGATGGAAGAATCTCACTTGCATGGAATGCGCGATTGGAAAGGTTCACTTTGAATCGCCTACATCTAGGTCTTCAAGATAAGTAGCTAGAAACTTTTCTTTGATTTATGGGTATCTTATATTTAATGGAGATTAAATAATAAGATGGTTAATTAAAAATTGTTTAATTAATCGAGACAATTTAATTGTCCAAATTAAATCATAAAGGTTATGAACCCATTACTAGTATGTTGGTGAACCTAAAGGGTCACACACAATACTCGGACAAATCCATTTCTTAGCTAAGGAAATTTAATTCAAAGTAGTTGAGTTAATATATTAATTAATTAGATTAATTAATTAAGACTTTTATTTATTCAAGTGTTGGATAAATAAATTAATTAAGTTGATAAGATCAATTTAATTAAGCTTAAGTCTAGAAAGCATTTAATTTAATTGGAAGTGACTTTTAATTAATCTAGTATGGTGGATTAATTATTAAAAGACTATTTTATTAAGCCTTGGTCGAAAATTTGGTGGAGGAAAATAATTAAAGAGTTTAATTAATTTTCTTCTAGAAGGAAATAAGATTTCTTGGAGAGAAAGGAAACTAATTAAAATAGAAGAGTTCTATTTAGAAATTAATTAGTCTTCTATTCCTACATGGAAAAGGATTAATGTATAAGAGTTCTACATGGAAAAGAATTGCAAGAACCTAGTCCTATATATAGACATGTAGAGAACGAAAATAAGATGATGACTTTTGAAGCCAAAATTTTTGTTCCTCTTGCATAGAAAAATCGTTTCTTTTTCCTCTCTCTCATATAGTGTTCTTGAGTTCTTGATTATTCATCAAGATCTTGAATTCAAGAATTCTTCCAAAATACTTAGAGAAGTAATTTTTGCTTTCACCTTAATCCCATACACTATTCCTTAGAGTTAGAATAAACGTTTATAGATCAACCTAGCTAAAGATTATAAACGAGTGGGTATCCGGGTGTGGATCAACTTTAGAGGAGAAACACTTGGGTCTCTGAAGTGAATCAAGAATCCGATCAAAGACGTTTTTGGTGGAGGAATTCGAAATCTACATCAAAGGGAAAAACGAAGGAGTTGATTCAAGGAACGAGAAGCAAGCTAGGGAGCTTACGTTAAGGAAGAAGAAACTCTTCGATTTTTACGAAAAATCGAATAAGGTAAGATCTTCTTTATTAAGCTTTAAATAACAAATCAAAGATGCGCAAGCCTATGATACGTGATAAGCCCGTAGGATTAATAAACTCGCATGTTTAAATCCTAGAAACTAAAATTTTAATTTTCCGCTGTGCTTAGTCGGGCTACATGTATATTTCCCAACAGTGGTATCAGAGCCTAAGGCTCGCGCATCGTTATGCATGATCCGTTTTTTTTAATCGTTACATGTGATGCACGTTTAAAATTATTAAATTCATAAATTTTATTGATTTGGGGATTTTCATAAAAACAATTATTTTCAGTTTTTAAGGGATGTTTAAATCTGAAGAATAATTTATGTAATGAGATTACATTCAAATCAAATAATGTGCAGTGTGTAGCCGTGCTGGTTGATGTTTGATATTGAAATTTGGAATTTCGATTATAATTGGTTATGGATAAAACTTGGAGTCCCAAATTGGCTTAAAGTCAATCTTATATGTTTTAATTTGATTTTAAATGTATAAGTAAATATGCAATTTAGAATTGCACAATATTTAGCCTAACTGTGCACGTGGTTTGTTTCTGTGAGAGTACTGCCATATGGGAAAATTATACCTTTGACTTGTGAAGAAAGGTTTTTCAGCAAAGATAACATGGGTAAATGTTTCCCATGCATTGAGAATTGAGAATATTCATTAGCTAATTTACGTGAACAGCAACTATGTATTTGCATGTTTAAGAATTCAAGTGGCGGTGGAATTAATTTTCCATGGATTTGGAATCCAATATCATGAGTGGTATCATGACATGGGCATACACTGTATATATATGCACATAGCAAGGAAACAGTCCAACCTGTTTCGGAATTTTATTTTTCCTAAAGTTTATTTTATTTAAAAGGTGTTTTAAATTATTTATTTTTGGAAAAATCAAGTTTTATTGAGAAACCCCGAATTAATTTAATTTATGAAGATTATTCGACAAATTAAGAGTTTACATATGCTTTCATGAGTTGATATGCATGATGGAATTTTGAGGCCATTAGAATTGTACAAGCATGTTTACTTTTCGTTATTTATTATTAGCCTTGCCGGCGTTCGATCCTTGATGGCTCTAGATAGGATCGATTTAGATATGGCCCAAAATATCCATGTTATATTTTATGTATGAGATGCATGATTTAATGTATGAGATGCATGATTCTATGTATTAGATACATGTTTTTTGGTTATGCTTATCTTTTATATTTCCTTTCATGTGTTGTTGGGCATGTTTAGGATAGAGACTTAGATAAGATAATCGAAGCGATGAGACCTTTTCATAATATACTAAAATCCCTTACTTATTAGATAAGTTTATAAAATCTTAATGATTTTAATTTTAAGTTAATATGGGATAAAATTAAACGGGGTTTAATATTCCATGCCTACCATCAAAAGTAATAGCATGTCGGTGCTACTTATGTAGATTAGTCGACCATTGCAAGTGGGACTTTCTATAATGAGAAAGCCGTGATTATTACTAAGCATAGAGATGCACATGGGTAATTTATCCTCTAAGTTGACCATTGCAAGTGGAACTTTTTGGGTAGGTCATTTACATGTAGGTTTGATGGGTCTAACTTAACATAGGAGTAACATGGGGGCGCATAAAATTGAGGTCCATGTAAAACATGAGGTAAAATAATTGAGGGTTACATGGGGATGTAATTGATAAGTGTTGTCTACCTTTTTAATTATTATGTATGTGTCCATAAAATTGGGGTATGTAATAATTAAATCGGACTTCAAACTCACTAAGAAAAAATTGTTTTTCTCGAATTCTTTAATGAGGGTTATTGAATTTGAATTAAATAGTGGGAGGTAATTTATGATTAAAAGACCTTAAAATCATATCTACACATAATGTATTAAACATCTTCTTAATCTCCGTTTCGCTTTAATTTGTAGATAACTAGATATCTAAGATGGCTAAGAACCCGCTTTCCACAATTCTCGACACAAACAAACTCACTGGACCCAACTATTCTGATTGGCTTAGAAACCTTAAGATAGTGCTCAACTCTGAGAATAGAGCCTATGTCTTGACTGATGCACCCCTCTCGACTCTACCCGAGGATGCTGAGGAGGAGGAAATCGAAACCCATAAGAGATGGTTAAACGATGACCTCCAAGCAAGGTGCACGATGCTTGCATCAATGTCGAATGAGTTGCAAAAGCAACACGAAAATATGGCAAGTGCTGCTGATATTTTCAAACACTTACAAGAGTTGTATGGTGAAAAGTCTAGGAGGGAAAGGTACTTAGTGTCTAAAGAGCTTTTTAGAGCTCGTATGACTGAGGGGTCAAATGTCCAAGAACATGTGCTTAAGATGATTGGGCTCATTGAGAAGCTCGCAAGTCTTGACATTTTTCTAGACAATGAACTCTCAGTGGACTTAGTACTTCAATCCTTGCCTAGCACATTCGATCAATTTGTGGTCAACTTTAACATGAACAGTCTGGAGGCGACCTTGCCTGACTTGTTAAGCATGTTAAGGACTGCAGAAGCCACCATCAAGAAGGACAAGCCAGTCCTACTTGTGAGTTCTGCCCATTCTAAGGCTAAAAGGCCAAAGAAAGGGAAAGGGAAAAGTTCCCAAAAGAACAAGAAGCTAAAAGCTAAAGGTGGGGTCAAGAAGGTTAAAGCTGATAAAGATAAGGGTGATTGTTTCCATTGCGGTAAACCAGGGCATTGGAAGAGGAACTGCAAGGAGTACCTTGCGACCCTAAGTGAGACCAAGGGTATGTTTTATGTTGAAGTTAACTTATCTGTTAACGATACTTCTTGGGTATTAGATACCGGTTGTGCATCACATCTTTGCAATAATTTGCAGGCAATGACAAGAAGTAGGATGCTAGGAAAGGATGAGATCGTTCTGAGACTTGGCAATGGAGCAAAAGTTGCTGCCACAGCGATAGGAACGGTCAACCTGGCATTAGGCGACGGCATTAGAATAGTTTTAAATAATTGTCTTTATGTTTCTAGTATAATAAAGAACATTATCTCCATTCCTGTTTTAGATGGAGAGGGTTTTGAGTTTTTAATAAAAGATGGAAAGTGTTCCATTATTAAAAATTGTTCTTTACTTTTTACTAGTACTTTGACGAATTGTTTATACACTGTTCAACCAATTAATTCCGTCTTTCACATTCAACATAGTAACAAAAGAAAACAAGATAACTTAAACAGTACACTAATGTGGCATGCTAGACTAGGACATATTTCCAAAGAAAGAATGCACAAATTGGCAAAGGAAGGTGTACTCGACCTTAAGGAAGAGGAAACCATGCCTGCTTGTGAATCTTGTCTTAAAGGAAAAATGACCAAGTCACCATTTGTAGGACAAGTGGAACGTGCCACCCATCTTTTGGATTTGATCCATTCGGATGTTTGTGGTCCTTTTAGTATAAGTACTAAAGGAAGGTGTACTTACTTCATTACTTTTACCGATGATTATTCACGGTACGGATATGTGTACCTTATGAAGCACAAATCTGAAGCTTTTGAAAAGTTCAAAGAGTTTAGGAATGAAGTAGAAAAACAACTAAGTCATAGTATTAAGACTCTTCGATCTGATCGGGGAGGAGAATACTTAAGTGACGAATTCCTTAGTTATCTTAAAGAGAATGGGATTCTCTCTCAGTGGACTCCGCCTGGAACACCACAATTGAATGGGGTGTCTGAGCGAAGGAATAGGACTTTATTGGATATGGTCCGTTCCATGATGAGTTTCACTGAAGTTCCTCCATCTTTCTGGGGTTATGCCTTAGAAACTGCGGCTTATCTATTAAATAGATTGCCTTCCAAATCAGTGCCCAAAACGCCTTATGAGTTATGGCGTGGTAAACCGGCCTCATACAAATATCTTCGAGTATGGGGATGTTCAGCCTATGTGAAAAGGCTAGTGGGAGATAAGTTAGAGTCTAAGTCTAGCTTATGTAAATTTGTGGGGTACCCTAAAGAAACTGCGGGGTACTACTTCTATGATCCATCGGAACAAAAGGTGTTTGTTTCAAGGAATGCCATTTTCTTAGAGAAGGAGTTTCTATTAGATAGAAAGGGCGAGATCATAGAACTTGAAGAAGTTCAAGAACCACAAATTATCTCACAAACTTTGGAAACACAAACACAAGAAAACACTGAAATATCTAACACGCAACCTCCGAGAAGATCCGAAAGGATCCGAGGGCCACCTGAGAGGTATGGTCTATTACTAGAAAGTAATAAGGAGAAGCTTCAAGTGGATGAACATCCAAGAAGCTACAACGAAGCAATATGTGATATTGATTCTGGGAAGTGGCAAAGTGCCATGGAATCTGAAATGGACTCCATGTACTCCAACAAGGTATGGACCTTGGTAGATCCACCAGAGGGTATAGTACCCATTGGTTGTAAGTGGATCTATAAGCGAAAGCTTGGAGCAAATGGAGAGGTAGTGACCTATAAAGCTAGGCTAGTGGCAAAAGGTTACACTCAAAGAGAGGGTATCGACTATGAAGAAACCTTTTCGCCAGTAGCAATGCTTAAATCCATTAGGATTTTGCTTGCAATAGCTGCTCATTATGATTATGAAATATGGCAGATGGATGTGAAAACCGCCTTCCTCAATGGAAACATAGAGGAAGAGATTTACATGAAACAACCTGAAGGTTTCATATCTAGTGGAAGTGACCAAAAAGTTTGCAAACTCCAAAAGTCCATTTATGGACTAAAGCAAGCATCCCGAAGTTGGAACATCTGTTTTGATGAAACTATAAGGATGTATGGTTTTATTAAAAACGAAGATGAACCATGTGTGTACAAGAAAGTCAGTGGGAGTGCAGTGACATTCTTAGTACTTTATGTTGATGATATTCTACTCATTGGGAATGATGTAGGAATGATGCAATCGACTAAAGTATGGTTATCCACCAAATTCTCCATGAAAGACTTAGGAGATGCATCCTACATCTTAGGAATCAAAATCTATAGAGATAGATCAAGAAAGATGATAGGATTGTCTCAGTCAATGTACATAGACAAAATGCTAAAAAGGTTTAGTATGGAGGAATCAAAGAAAGGATTCTTGCCTATGAGTCATGGGATCCGGTATTCTCGATCCATGTGTCCTTCGACATCCCAGGAACGAGATAGGATGGCTCGCGTACCATATGCTTCTGCCATAGGAAGTATTATGTATGCAATGTTATGTACAAGGCCTGATGTGGCTCATGCATTAAGTGTAGTGAGTCGTTTTCAGTCCGACCCAGGTGAGTTGCACTGGGTAGCCGTGAAAACAATCCTCAAGTACTTGAGAAGGACTAAGAACTTGTTTTTGATATACGGCGGTGGAGAATTGAAACTAGAAGGGTTCACTGACTCTAGTTTCCAATCTGAGGTGGATGATTTGAAATCAATGTCGGGATTTGTATTCACCCTCAATGGTGGAGCAGTAAGTTGGAAGAGTTCCAAACAGAAAACTACTGCGGATTCCACAACCGAGGCTGAATACATAGCTGCATCTGATGCAGCAAAGGAAGCTGTTTGGATTAGGAACTTCATCCAAGGGTTGGGTGCAGTCCCTAGCATTGTCGATCCAGTACCTCTGTACTGTGACAATAATGGCGCCATTGCTCAAGCAAAGGAGCCGAGGTCTCATCAAAGATCCAAACACATAGAAAGGCGATACCATCTGATCCGAGAGATTGTTGGTAGAGGCGACGTACGCGTGGAAAGAGTCGACACAACGGAGAACATAGCGGATCCACTAACTAAGCCCTTGTCTCGTAATGTATTAGAAGGACATCTTGAGAAGATGGGTCTAAAATACCAAGGAGATTGGCTCTAGTGCAAGTGGGAGATTGTTAGAATAGTGCCCTGTGAGCCAATCCTAGATAGGCTTTATTTATCTATTCTTGTAGTAAACAATTTCGTTTTACATTATATTAATAAAAGGCATTTCTTCATCTTATGTTTATATCGTTATAACTGTATGATGAAGTCCCTAGAATTCACACATAGCTATGGGGCTTGATATCTCATTGGATGGATATCATAAAACAAGTTTCTAAGGCTGTGATTTCTAAATACTATCCAAGTCATAGAATTATCAAGATGGGACATTGATAATTCGGATAGACTTGCGCCTATGATGCACACTCTTAATTAGAGAATGTCTCGTTTTATAGACATTAGTGTAGTTGACACAAATGCACATACGCGGGTGCTTGTTGAGAACAAGTTCACTGATTACCCTAACTGAAACTTCCTAAATTGGAATTATTTCTATATATGTTCGAATTAGGAGTTTCTTAATCACGATAGTGCAAGATTAATTCTTTGACTTGAGTCATCACAGTAATCTTGTATATTGACTTACTGCACTTTGACTCCTGTGCCAGTTCTTTTACAAGGACACATATGGACTGGTGATTGGGTGTAGTGACTCGTATATGGAGGTTGGTGTTGACAACAAAGGATCCATCACTTGTCTAGATGAACAAGTGAATTTCCTATAATATTCTAAGTGGTTTGACTGAGTCAGTCCTTGGCCAAGGCAAGTAAGTAATTAATTGAGAAATGAGTTTCTTGAATTAATTAATCACTAGTCAAACATACTCGAATTATTAAGATTGAATTTATAAGGATCTCGACCAATAAGATTCCTCGATCCTTAATTCAATTGGGAAATTAGTTGATGGAAGAATCTCACTTGCATGGAATGCGCGATTGGAAAGGTTCACTTTGAATCGCCTACATCTAGGTCTTCAAGATAAGTAGCTAGAAACTTTTCTTTGATTTATGGGTATCTTATATTTAATGGAGATTAAATAATAAGATGGTTAATTAAAAATTAGTTTAATTAATCGAGACAATTTAATTGTCCAAACTAAATCATAAAGGTTATGAACCCATTACTAGTATGTTGGTGAACCTAAAGGGTCACACACAATACTCGGACAAATCCATTTCTTAGCTAAGGAAATTTAATTCAAAGTAGTTGAGTTAATATATTAATTAATTAGATTAATTAATTAAGACTTTTATTTATTCAAGTGTTGGATAAATAAATTAATTAAGTTGATAAGATCAATTTAATTAAGCTTAAGTCTAGAAAGCATTTAATTTAATTGGAAGTGACTTTTAATTAATCTAGTATGGTGGATTAATTATTAAAAGACTATTTTATTAAGCCTTGGTCGAAAATTTGGTGGAGGAAAATAATTAAAGAGTTTAATTAATTTTCTTCTAGAAGGAAATAAGATTTCTTGGAGAGAAAGGAAACTAATTAAAATAGAAGAGTTCTATTTAGAAATTAATTAGTCTTCTATTCCTACATGGAAAAGGATTAATGTATAAGAGTTCTACATGGAAAAGAATTGCAAGAACCTAGTCCTATATATAGGACATGTAGAGAACGAAAATAAGAAGATGACTTTTGAAGCCAAAATTTTTGTTCCTCTTGCATAGAAAAATCGTTTCTTTTTCCTCTCTCTCATATAGTGTTCTTGAGTTCTTGATTATTTATCAAGATCTTGAATTCAAGAATTCTTTCAAAATACTTAGAGAAGTAATTTTTGCTTTCACCTTAATCCCATACACTATTCCTTAGAGTTAGAATAAACGTTTATAGATCAACCTAGCTAAAGATTATAAACGAGTGGGTATCCAGGGTGTGGATCAACTTTAGAGGAGAAACACTTGGGTCTCTGAAGTGAATCAAGAATCCGATCAAAGACGTTTTTGGTGGAGGAATTCGAAATCTACATCAAAGGGAAAAACGAAGGAGTTGATTCAAGGAACGAGAAGCAAGCTAGGGAGCTTACGTTAAGGAAGAAGAAACTCTTCGATTTTTACGAAAAATCGAATAAGGTAAGATCTTCTTTATTAAAGCTTTAAATAACAAATCAAAGATGCGCAAGCCTATGATACGTGATAAGCCCGTAGGATTAATAAACTCGCATGTTTAAATCCTAGAAACTAAAATTTTAATTTTCCGCTGTGCTTAGTCGGGCTACATGTATATTTCCCAACAAGTACAACCTAAAAAATATTACACCATAAGTCCATTATGACATTACAGCATACTAAGTCCCCAGTAGACAAATAAACATTACAATTTACAATATTTCAAGTTTCAACATCCCATGAAATGAAATAAATAAAAGGAAATTCGTTCAATCACACCATTACACCAATTGGCCCCCATTATAAATAAAAATTATATATTTTTTGTAAACTCATTCGGTTCGGTTCGGTTCGGTTCGGTTAACCGAGGCCTGAAACCGAATTTGAAACCGAAACCGAAATCCTTGAAAAATAAAAACCGAAACCGAACCGAAAAGGCACGGTTCAGTTTCAATTCGGTTCAATTGATTAACCAAATCGTGACCATTCAGGCATTTATAGGCATCCGTCATCAATAGCACTAAATCATGGCATAATTATAGTTCAAAGTCGTGTAGTTACGTCAACTTTTTTAAGAGGCATGCTTACAATTCACAGGTTCATCTGAAATTACAACTTCGCATTTTGTTCATTTATTTATAATTTTTTATAAAAACACGAGCACCCTAAACTATTTTACTTTTGGTGTGTTATAAAATGTAATGACTATATTATTCTCAACAAATATTTTCTTTTCAAGTAGTCGTTTTCCACTCTTCTCTTCATCACATATTTCCTATCTTACCACATTTTTTTTTTCTTCTCTCTCATATGTGTTTGTTTTTTCCCACATATGCCATATGTTCTCGCTCTTCCTCTTCCGAAAAATTTAATATTCTTCTCGAAGTTATAGCAAATTATTTAAAATATATGTTGAAGATATATAGCCCGTTAGTATTTGGTGGCCCATCTCAAGTAAAGATATCCAGCCCAGTCGTCCAGTGGGCCCGATTCAGTTTGTTCAGCCCACTTCTCATGTCCAGTTTGTTGGGGTCATTTGACTTTGACCAACTTCTCAGGGGCTCAATTGCAATTAGTTGTTTGGGTTAAATATAAAAACCGAGCTTCTTACTCATGTATTCAGAAGTCGAAACAAGTTCTCAGATTTTCTCTCACAAAAATAGCTTTTATAGTGTTTATCTTTGTCCTTAGAATTGATTGGTTCTAATTTCCATAGATACAGATTTTTGTATAGGGCTTAATTTCTTGTTTTCTTTCTTTGGTTTTGTTCACAAATATTTTGTAATTTCCTTCAATTTATTTCAATAAAATGTTTAGTTTCAGTTTTTAACAATATCTCATATAAAATCATAGGTAAAACTATGTTACCACATATTCAAGCAACACGACAACAAAATAAGGGTTAATTACACTAACTACCCTCTTATTTAAAGTAATTACAACTCAATCCTTTTTTTTAGCAATCAATCTATTTAGTTTGAGCACATAATAAGTACCCTACTTTTATAATAAAATATTACAATCGGCCCCTTGAGTAAAAAAAAAAAAAAGGAAAAATTACAAAAAACTCTTATGGGCTAAATACAAGCACCTCCCTCTTTTTTGTCTAATTACTTTCATCTTCTTAAAATGAGGATGTCCAATATAAACTGATGAAATGTCCATTTTGCCCTTAAGTAGAACAGCCCAAAAAAAAAAAAGAAACTTAAAAATTTGCAAAAGACACTTTTACCCCATGTGTAATAGAAAAAGGAAATAAAATTGAAAATAGAAAAAGAAATGAAATTGAAAAAAAAAAGGAAAGAAAAATGGATAGGGTGGGAGGCGTTGCTGGGGGTGGGGAAGGCGGGGAAGAGGGGTGGTTGACATGGCTCTATTCATTGTTTGATTTTTTTTATCTTATTTTTATATATATATTTATATATTTTTGCGTTTGTGTGTATATATATATATCTATATCTATATATACATATATAATTACTGTTCTTCGTATTCTTGGGAAGACGATGAACAGTACTTTTCTTTTCTTTTTTGTTTTTTATATAGATATATATATATTTATTTTTCTTTCTTGTTATTTATATCTACATATATACATATATATATTACTGTTCATCGTCTTCTTGGGAAGACGATGAACAGTACTTTTCTATATTTTTTTTTGCTATTTATATCTATATATAAAAATATAATATTTATATACTTTTTGTATTTGTATATATATATATATGTGTGTGTGTGTGTGTAATATTACTATACAATATAAATATACATATGTACATATATGTTATGGATATATGTATTATATTTATTTGTTTTCCATAAAAAATATATTACTATATTTATGTAAAAAAAATATTACTATATTTATATAAAAATATATATATATATTTTATAAAACCAATTATCTTTATTTTATCTCAATTTTCAACTACCTCCCTGAAAATATATCTTATTTTGTAATTTTTGTGTTTAAAAAATTATTTTTGTGTTATTAGTATTTTTAATTATTTTGTTAAACTAATTACAATGACCTCCCTGAATATGAAAAAGATTACATCCAGCTCCTCATATGTAAAGGATAGATTGGTCTCAAAAAATAGTCAACAATCACAAAGGTCAACCCCAAGGGCAAAATTGGATTTTTATAAAAAATTGGTGATGACATCATCAATTTCCATACAAAAAGGACCTCAAATGTAAGTCGGATATTAAATTTAGGGAGGTGGAAGTAATTACTCAAATTCGGTAGAGGTGGCTACACTTAACCCATAAGTTAAAGAGTTTTTTGTAATTTTCCCTAAAAAAAAACTATCAGAATTTGCTACGTCATCAATAAATATTTACGAAATTTCTATTTTACCCTTGAGGGATGAATGTAATTTTCATATTAAAAAAGAATGTAATTGTAACTTTTAATTTATTCTTAAATAAATAATTTCGTAAAATACTTGTTAACATTTTGATAATGTTGCAAATTCGTTTTTATGCCAATTCAATTACTTGTTTAAAAATGAAAACAAACACCGACTTTTCGGTTTGATTTAAGAGTAATATCATAATTTAATGCAAATAAAAATAAATTCGTAAGTACCAAAAAATATGAAACCAATTACTAAATTAAAAAAAGTTGAAAGTAAAAAATAAAATAAATATAAATAAGGCTATAAAAAAATTTAAAAAAAAACTTTAAAAGATTATGATGGAGTAGGGGAAGTTAGTCGTAAGGTGTGAATATCAAGTTTTGTTATAAAAGTGGTGTATCTGTTATATGATCCAATAAAACAGAATGTATTGTAATTACACAAAATAAGAAGGGTATCAATGTAATTAACCCATTTTTAATTGTTTTCTTATTTTTTTTAAACAAACGTAAGATTGACATTTTACATTTTCTGTCACGCTTGACTAACAATCGTTAGTCAAAGGGGGATCAATGTAAAAATTTATTTTAAGAGAGAGCATTTATTATGTGCCCAAAACAAGAAACTTGACTGTAATTTCACTGAATTAAAGAGATAGTGTAATTAACCCATTACTTAATCATTTTTCAAATGTAATTTTTCATTTATTGGGACGAGCATCGAGTATGCCACACGACTAATGCGTATAAGTTGACATTGGGATACAATCATACATTTTATTTTCAAGCACTAGATGCTCAAATGTTCATCTCATTTGAACACATATATTTTTCAAATTCAAACACAATTGAATTCGAGTATACATAACCTTCTTGGTACACATGTTGAAGCTGCAACTAAACAAACAAGGGAGAGTTGGTCAAGTCAATTATCTCAGGATATACCGTCGCTCTTCTCCTTTTGCTGATTGAATTTATCATGTGGCACGGTGAAGGTGTAAAAAGATCTATCACCTCAACTGTACGACGAAAGCAAGGACTCTCGATCAAAATTTCTTCTTTATCATTAACCATTTCAGTTTTCGACTGTTTCATTAACGGCCCATCAAATCTTATTAACCCGTCTTCAATATCATAACCAACAGTATCACAAGAAATGGTCACAAATGAAGATATATGCTCTGTCCAAGTTTCTTCTAAACATTCATTCGTTTCAAAATTGCTATCATCTTTCTGATTCTTTTGTGTGTGAACATGTTCTTCAGAACTACCATAATTAATTGGAGAATAATCAACTTTTCCCAATACTTTCATTGATTCTTCCGTTGTAAATTCCTGAGAACCTCCACTTATAGTACATTCTTCATCATCCGCACATTCATAACTACCATCATAACATGGCAAATCATCCATGGAACAGACTCGGGTTCGTATTTGCTTAGGCAAGGTCGGGCAACCAGAGATATACTTTTGGTATTTAGTTGAGAAGAAATTCACGGTGAGGTTCATACTGAATAAACAAAAAAGGAACAAAGAAACTTGTGAACACAATTAGAATGAACTAATGATTCTTGGACATGTATGAGCGACAAGATTGCGTACCTCTGCCAGGCAGGAAGAGTGAGCATTGTATATGCCAATTTAATCTTGTTAGCAAGTCCAGAGAGGGACTTGAAATTTACAGCTTCCGCTCTTACTGCAAGAGATGTTACTGGGTGTTGCCAAGCCCACTCAAACTGCAAAGTTTCAACCAAATAATTTCATTATCACTCGAATTGCTCATATTTCATTACTTGCAGCCAAACAGAGAAAGCTTTGTGGCCAATTTGATCACATTTAACAGGGATATGGAGTTTGCACACACATATGAGACTTATTGACATGTGACGATAACAAATCATGAGATCATATCTTCCAGAGAGAAAAGTTTGAGGTTCCGGACACACTAAAAGTGACAGCCAAATCAAGATCGAGCAAATGAAACAAGATGAAACTTAAGCAAACTATAAACACAGTAGCGTAGTAAAATCTTCAAAGACAGAGATTTGTTGCCAATTGGATCACCTTTAAGTGGCGTATGCAGTTGCAGACTCGTATAAATCTTATATACATGTGATGATAACAAAACATGAGAGTACATCTCCTGGACATATATGTTTGCAATTACTAGAAATAACCGCGAAATCAAGGTAAGCAAACTATTCAATTCATGAAATTATGAATACTGGTGGCACGAAAAATCATCAGCACAAACAAGAACACTATGCCTAAAGTAGTAAATCCAAGAAATATATATCATACAATAAGAATTACAGCACATCATGAATAAGTAAAATACACTAAAATACCTGAAGAGCGGCAACATTAGTAGGGAAGCCATAGATGCACAACACCATTTCCCAGGGGCGCATCTTCTTAGTCCGAAAAGCCCCGCTCCTGATTTCTCCGTTGTGCTGCCTTATTCTCCTCCGTGGATTCACCGTAAATCTGCCAACAACAAAAACACGCCAATAATTATCTCCGATAAAATTGATGTTGTGTAGGAGGAAGATTGATGTTGAGTAAAATGGTACCCGATGTAGGTGTGACCTTTGAATCTGGGACAAATTGATGTCAACAGATAACACGCGAAAAACCTCCCCCCTTCTTCTTCCTCATCAATTTCGTCGCCATTTTCATGAGTTTGAATTAGGGTTTGTTCTGTTTCTTTTCGCCCTTTCCTTTTCTCCATCTCTGTCACTGTGTGTGTGTGTGTGTGTGTGTGTGTGAGAAAATGAATATATATATATATATATATGTATCTATGTATATATATATATGTACACAGAGAGAGAGAGAGAGGGATGATTTGGATGAGAATCGATTTCGGCGATTGCAGTAGAAGAAATTCGACCGTTGTGATTCTTGGAATTTTATTTTTTTGTTTATTATTTGGATTTGATGAACAACGATTTGAAATTTGGATGGGGGCTTTTTTTTAAGGTGAAAGTATTTGGGCTTATATGTGTAATATGGCAAGCCCACTTATACAACTGGGTCGCCCAACACTTATAAGAAATGAAAACATGCCCGATTGGATGAGATGATATTTCTTATTTTTCATTTATTAAAATCCTTTTAAAATAAATTTTTGTTTTCAAAAAATTTATAAAAAAAAATTTCAATTCAAAAATTCATTCCAACAATTTTTCTTTCCAAAAAGCCCAATATTTTGGGTTAGTAAAGTTAAGGACTTAATCGTCATTATCTTTTTAGACTAAAAATTAATCAATTATAGTTTCATACATAAATTTATTTATTTAGAACTCTATATTGATAATCGATACTAATTATGATTTTTATCTTAAATTTTTAGATTTTTTAATCTTTTTTAAAAAATTTAAAAAGGTATTTCGGTAATTACCATATTAAATAAAAGATAAATTATATAAAAATATTTAATATTAAAAAATAAAATTTGTATTATATGATTTATCAATTTAAAAAATTTCGATAAAAAAATCAATTGACCAATTATTAATTTTTTAAATAAAGGGTTATTTAATCTAAAAAGGTGTTAATTCTAATTTTTGGGTTTTTGAAATGAAAAGTTTGTCTAACGGGTTTAAGAGATTGAAAGATATTTCATGATATTTTTTGATAAAAAAATTTATTTTAGAGGTGGTTTAGTAATTTTTCCTAGATTTTATTTTAAGGAAGTACAGATAGGATGGTGAAAGTGTGTTTGGATGAGTTTTTTTTATATATATAGAAAAAGTGTATTAATTATGCCAGAATATGAAGGAAATAAATATAAGGGAGTTGATATTGGCACTACAAAAATTACTATTGGAGGTCCACTTTTTATTATTTTTAGAAAGAAATTTGTATTGAATAGTGGAGTGCCAATAACACTTTTGGAGTGCCAATATTTTTTACCTAAATATAATATGATTTGATTCACAAACTATGATATGAAGGGTAAATTCGGAAGTTACAATATTTTGGTCTTTACGCTATGGATTGTGCTCCGGATTGCATTCTGTTCTAGACTTCTAGTATCCTATTGAGCCTGAAACTCTCAACAACTTTCCTTAATTATTAGTTATGATTGATATATTATCTTTTTATATTAACTTGACCAATGAAAGTATTTTCTTGCATTATAAGAATGTTTAAAGTTATGACTCAAAGTCTAAATTCGAGATTGTTCTAACTCCATTGCGACTCACAACAATAAAAGTTCTATGAATATCACTTTTCTGGATAGACGACGATCCGAGAAATCTTGTAGTGAAAAATCCGATTATAAGGGACTTCTTCTCCTCCACCCTCCACGATTTTTCATTGCAAGATTTCTCGAATCGTTGACTAACAGCCAAAAGCAATGATGTGAGCAAAGAAATTGAGTCCAAGAATGCAGTTCCCTTTCTACAAGGTAATAATCTCAATTTCTTTCCCTTTCTTATATATATATATATATATATATATATATATATATATATATATAATTTCTTTTCAATATCAAGATTTTCGCATGTAATTTGACTATGGGATAATATTGGGATTGGATGAGAGATGGATCATCTCAGTATTACATAGAAT
The DNA here is from genome assembly GCA_019426215.1 of Buddleja alternifolia. NCBI lineage: Eukaryota > Viridiplantae > Streptophyta > Magnoliopsida > Lamiales > Scrophulariaceae > Buddleja > Buddleja alternifolia. The sequence goes on from CM033406.1 coordinate 6,596,206, forward strand.
TTCTCATAGTATTTTATTTTTAATATTTTCATCAAAACTCGAACTTCTTGAAAATTTGAAATAATTCTAACTTTTTTTATACTTGAAGTTTAATTTATTATGTAAATTATATTTTTAATATTATTGTTATTTCTTTGACTTCACATATCAAGTTAATTTTAAATCTTTGACCTGACAAATCCGGACTCGATAGTTTTTATCACAACTTGTGACAGTCTGGAATGAATTCAGGAGTTTTCACATAAAAGTGGAAGCTGATACACTAGGCTAACAAGTCTTGATTTTTTTTATTTAATATAAATTTGGATTTGATGATCAACAATTTGAAATTTGGATGGGCTTTTAAGGTGAATATTTTGGGTTATATCTAATATGGCAAGCCCACTTATACAACTGGGTCGATATAGAAAACCCCAGCAGCTCACAAAAATGAAAATATGTGTTTTGAGTGTATGGTTGTCGCAACAAATTTTTTATTCAAAAAAAATTAAATGTTAAGATTAACAAATTAGATTAAACTGCATGTTAATATTTTAAGTCAAGAATTGATGAATTGATTTTTTCCCACTAAAAACTGTTTGTTATGGATTGTTTATAATTTACTTTTGAATTTTACGTGGTAATTATCTAAAATTCTCTTTATTAAACTTTAAAAAGATTTAAAATGTCTGAAATTTTGTAATTTAATCATAAGTAATATTATTTTTTAATACAAAAGTTCAAAATAAATAGATTTCTATGCATAAGTAAAATTCGTTAATGATATTGGTCAAGTATGTATATTAAATCGAGCTGGATAATTGGGCATTGACATAGATAATTAAGTATTTTGGGGCTCGCCTCCTTGGAAGGAGGAAGACAAATGACCTTAAGATAAGTCCGATTGATGATTAAACATTCGGGCTAATTTATATTTTTAATGATTAATTAGTATGATATTAGATTCACATTTCACTGAGCTAAGCCTAGACCCATAATACTTGTGACAATTAGGATTTTTTTTGGTTATGTCATGAACAATTATTTATATCCTTATTTGACAAGGGATAAAGGGATATACAAGATCTTACATACTTTTCTCCAGGAGATTATTCTGATTTGAGCGTTCGAGGGCCAACGTCAGGGAAATTCTTGGCGCCCCCTTCTAAAGCTATATTATTTTGCAGATTAGGTTTAATGAGATTTAGAGATCTTAAAGGAGTATGATGAATGATTCGTCCGCATCAGTTAATTCTTTATATAGAAGGCTAAGGAAAGTAAGTACGTACATTTATTAACTTATTAAAATTTTTTTAACGAAAAGTAGGTCTAATGGAATTTTTCGATTGAAAAATATTATCATAATTTTTTTGATATAAAAATTTATTTTAATGAGATTTTAGTAATTTCTCCTTTATTTTATAATGGGGTCGAACTCAACTAAATTCGGAAAGGCAAGAATGATTGGTAAAAACTTATAATTCTCGTAATTTGTATTTGAGGAAAAACGAAAAAAGTCGTATGGTTGGTGACTTGCAACACCACGAGCCAAAAGTCCTTTGCACGATTTTTCTTTCTTCCAAGCGGATTCAAAGAACCAAAAGGTTAGGTTATCTCTTAATTTCTATCAAGAGAGTTGGGTGGGTTGACTTGTCAGACAAGTGTTAAAGAAATTGGAAGGTTTCCCTATATTTAGAGAATTAAATGACCTATTGAAGAGCGATAAAATATAGTAGTAAAGATATCCTGAATCGTCCCTCAGACGCTCAAATCAAATCAAAAGTTAGAGAATTGAATTGCCAATTGAAGAGTGATGAAGATGACACTGGAGAATATCCTTACATGACCCTCCGATGCTCAGATCAAATCAAAAACTTGTCAATCTCAGAAAAAATATGCCTAATTAAACTCAAATTTGAAAATTAGAAGGAAACTAGTAAAAATCTCTGACTTGATCCTTAAAAAATTGAATAACATATTGAAGAACAAAAAAGATTGTACACAAGATGTATCTTGAATCTTTCACCTTGTAATAATATGGTATTGATAGATGTCTTGCTGCACTCAGATTCTAAAACTATATTCATCTCGTTTTTTATTTGACATGCACACCTCAGAGAGTAAAATCCATGTCACACTTATATTTGCTAAAAATATGCCCCGTTCAAGACAGGCGTTGGATTTGTTTATGTTATGAAATTGGCAAAGAATGACTTCGGATTAAATATTTTCTGCTCAAATACCAACCGTGCCTTTAACTAGCAACTGGGCGGCAAGTGAATTTTAGACTAAAATTGCATAAATTCGTACATACAAGATTAAATTTGTCACGCAGATACATAAAGAACCAAATTCGTTAAATGAAGTATATTTAAAGGATATGTATGACTGTATCCTTTTTTTTTTTTTTTTTTGGTATATATCAGGGTTTCCCCCAGTCGGACGCCGGAGACTATTTCTCTTCAAAGCTTAAAAATCACCGAAGTGGGTTTTGTCTCTCCTAACAAAGCCTTATGTTGTAGTTAAAGGACTATTTTTGTCACGTAACGTAACTATAGTTACTGGATTAAAAATAAAATTTTGCCCATCCATACAGACACCCCACGTCATCACAAACTTTGCAAATTAAGCATGCTTTGAATGGGTTGTTCTAGTTGGTGTAAAAGTTAAGCCTCCGTATAATTATGTTTTTTGAGTTAAATTTTGAGTTTTTTTTTAAATGTGTATTATAGAAATTCGTGTGAAAATATTGACTTTTATTATTTGTTTGAATGTGTTTTTAGAAACTCGTTGGCAACAACGAATTGATGTTTTGGAAGCCCCTAACTCGCGTCAGCCACATGAAGATGACGCGATTTCTTTGAAAGATAGCAGCCCAGAACCAGGTTATAAGATGCTTCATGAGGTAAAAATTTGACCTTGTTTATTAATTGACTCTCTATTTCTGTAAATCATACAAAACTTTCTAATATAATGTTGTATATATATATATGTATATATATATGTGTGTGTAGAGTATCACTCCATGTCAATTAGCACTTTCATCACCATCATATCGTGTGGTGGCTAAAGGACAGCTATACAATCAACCGGTGACTGATAGAACACTTCACAACTGTCCATTAACCACCAACAATGTGAAAGTGCGCATTGACATTGCAGTTGAGGCGAATTATACACTCCTACCCGTCCCTCTCAATGATGAAATGTTCACCATTTCTAATGGTTTGGGTACCTTTGTTGCTTAGCCAACGAGTCTTGTCATTGTCACTGATGCACCGGTATGTAATTAATAGCTAGTCATTAATAAATTATAACAATTTGTTTGAGGTTACTAAATATACTTTGATGTGTAAGATTCATTTTTTATTTTCTTGCTTAAACAGTCTCTTGGACCATCCAAATCATTTGGAAACCGTAAGTCAGGGACGTCGAAGCGGTCAGCTGTTAAAGGAAAATCTCCAGTGGCCGAGCCTGCAGATGAAGTAGACATATGTGCAGACCTTCAACTAGATGGACTCCCTAATGACCTTGTATTTCTGGGAAAGTACATGAAGATGATGAAGATTGGTGCCCAGATCAATATATACATGGGCGAATCCATTATGAATTTGTCATTCCCAGAGTTCATTGGAAAGGAGGAGATCTGTCACCTTCTGCGTAGAAAAGAGATACGAGCCTCTATCATTACAGCGTACATAAAGTAAGGTTTTTAATTATTTTATTACATCTGAACTACGATTATTTTTGTTACTCGAAATTCATTTTTTATGCTCAATTTAGGTGTTTGTGGTTTAACTATGTGATCCCCGAAGGGAAAATTGCAAGTTTCGGGTTCCTTAGCCCACATTCCATATCTGCTCAAACAAGCCAGCAAATTCAACAAGTGCAGTACATAGCAGGTGCTATGATACAGAGTGCACAACCGAATAAGTTATTTCTTGCACCTTACAACACCGGGTGAGCTACTAAAGACTCGACTTTAATTTGTAAAACTAGCTACGCAAAACAAATTTTTAACTTATCTATTGAATGCTTTGTAGGGGTCATTGGTTGTTGCTTGCAATTGATCCATTTCAAGAGATTGTTTACTATCTGGATTCTGTGCATGGTGAGCCGCAATACCGAGATGATATGATGCTAAAAATCAATCAGTAAGTTTTTCATTCAATCAATGTATCCAGTATATTTAATTTTTTTTTTAAACTGTATTTATTTCACATAATTGCTTGTTTTTAACATATTTTCTTGTTTTTTATATTTTTTTATAGAGCTGTGCACATATTTCGTGCAAATTGCAACAACTAATCCAGGAAATCCAAGAACTCGGTCTGTCAATGGTTTACCATAAAGGTTAGCGTTTTCTAGTTTCAGGAGATTATATATTCGTATAGAAGTTAGTGTTCTAATACAACGTAACTTTGATTGCTTTTGTAGTGCCCCCGGCAGACCAACGAGGTGGACTGTAGCTATTTCGTTATGAGATTCATGAAAGATATTATTAGCCACGGACAATCTATAATCCCTATAGCGGTATACATAATCCAAATATATACTTAATTCTATTCCTTTTGAAATTATTAAACCTTTGGTAGGTAATTGAAACGTCATTGCAGTTTGCAATTAATCTCTATATATATATGTCTTGCAGTACTTTCATGATTCTCAATCCTTCTATACTCAAGAGCAAATTGATGAAGTACGCTGCGAAGTTGCACGTTACATTTTATTAGCAGCTCCTTAGAAATTAGGTAATGTAGTTTTTGTACATTGTGACTTGTTGTAAATTGAGATTTGATTTATTGTATTTCGGAAGGTCATTAGTAATTTAATTAGTTGATTGTACATTTTGTTGGAGATTATAACATTTTATTGTTGGAGGAAAGAGATGGTAATATTGAAGTTTGGGGTGGTGTTTGTTTATGTTGAATATGTTTTGTTGTTAGTTGAAATTTGTTGGTTGGTTTATTGCATATTACTGTACAGGAATATTATCATAATAGGGCAATAAACAATAAAAAAAAAGAAAAAAAAAGTTTGTACCATGACAGCGGTTCTTCCGGAACCGCTGTCACAGTGGGTACCTGTGACAGCGGTTTGGGCCAAAACCGCTGTCATAGGTTCGAACTTTTTTATTTTTTTTTTGGTTTTTCGACAGCGATTTCTTGAAAACCGCTGTCATAGGGTGACCCTATGACATCAGTTTTCTGAAAACTGCTATCACAGGGTCATCTATTACAACGGTTAAAAACCGTTGTAATAGGTCCACCCATATAACAGCAGTACCTATGACAGCGGTTAAAACCGCTGTCATAGGTCATTTCTGTAGCAGTGTTTGGAGCTAATTTCTTTTGAAGAACAGCAAACACATTTCCCCCCACATGCACCTTCTCGTTACCATTGAGCTTTTTCTTAGTCGTGCATAATTCCTTGAGGAATTTTGCATAACGAGGTACTTGCTTGATGACATCGAGAAGTGGGATATTTACCTCGACTTTCCTGAAGGTCTCTAATATCCCTCTTTCTTGCTCTTCTTTCTTAGATTTTGCAAACCTACTAGGGAACGGAGGAGGTATCACCAATGACTTAGGCTGCTCCTTTCGCACTTCAGTGGGGTTAGACACTTCGGTTTTTTTCTCCAACTCGTTTTCTATCACATTTGGAAACCAATTCGGGTTCTTTGAGTTCTTTCCCACTTCTTAAGGTAATTGCACTAGCATTCTGTCTCGGATTTACCACAGGCTGAGATGGTAGTTTACTCGAGCTTTGGGAAACCAACCCATTCACAGTTGTGGTTAACCGACTCATTTGACTCTCCAGATGTTGTATACTAGTCCTTGTCTCTTGTTGAAATTGTTGTGTGTTAGTTGCTAATTGTTTAACAATTTCTTCAATAGACATACCTTGTGGGTTGGAGGATGGCTGAGGTGGTTGTGCTTGTTGTCTGGATTGATATGAATGTTGGAATCCAGTAGACCGTGGACTATAACTCAAATTAGGATGATCCGTCCACCAGGCATTGTTGGTATTGGAGAACGGATCATACTTTCTCTGTGGAGCCCCCGTAAATCCAACAGCATTGGCTTGTTTGTGTGGATCCTCTTGAAGTGTAGGACACACCTCAGTAGTATGACTGGGATTGAAACAGACACCACATGCTTTCACTTGCTATGTATTGCCTACTACCAATTTTTGCACCAGAGAGGTCAAATCATCCAAATGTTGGTCCATTGATGCCAAATTCACCTCATTCACCCCTTTTTGTACAGTATCTTGTCGAGTGCTGAATTGTTGGGTGTTGGCAGCCATGTTGGAGATCAAATTTTTTGCTTCTGTGGGAGTTTTGTGTACCAGTGCGCCTCCACTCGCAGCATCTATCATATTTCTCTCCATTGTTAATAAACCTTCATAGAAATACTAGATTAGAAGCTGTTCAGGAATTTGGTGTTGTGGGCAGCTGGCTACTAGTTGTTTAAACCGCTCCTAGTACTCGTACAACGATTCTCCACTGATTTGCCTAATTCCGCATATCATGTTCGCAACTCGTGAGGCGGGAAAGAATCTCTCCAAGAATTGTTTCTTCATTTCGGTCCATGTCTGGATTGAACCAGAGGGTAGATAATAGAGCCAATCCTTAGCTCTGTCAACTAGTGAATATGGAAAAGCTCTCAGTTTGATTTGGTCTTCAGTGACATTCCTTGGTTTTATCGTTGAGCAGACCACATGGAATTCTTTCAAGTGTTTGTGGGGATCTTCTCCTGCAAGACCACGAAAAGTAGAAAGTAAGTGAATAAAACCAAATTTTAATTCAAAATCTACCTTAAGGGTGGGATATTGAATGCAAAGAGGTTGTTGGTTCATGTTTGGCATGGCTAACTCTCTTAAAGTTCTCTCGTTGGCGTTGGCCATGACTTCTAGTTCTTCTTCTGAATCACTGGATGTATCACTCAATTCCTAAGTTAAGTTTAGTCCGGGAGATAAAGTAGACGGGAATCCTTGAACACGTTGCTTGGCTTCTTTTCGTAGTCGGCGAGCTGTTTTCTCAATTTCAGGATCGTATTGAAGTTCACCTGTACGAAGAGATCGAGGCATAAAACTGACCAAGCAACAAAAAATAATTCTATAATGAGAAATAAATATAAAAGCACCGATCCCCGGCAACGGCGCCAAAATTTGTTAGGTGTCGAACCTACAAAAATAATTCCTACTCCTAAATTTGTAGATAGTGATGAGCAGGGTCGAATCCACTGGGATTGGTTCAGATTATTTCTCAAATTACTAAAATTAAAATAAAAGGGGGGATTTTTAATAATCGATTAAACTAAAAATTTAAAGTAAATAACTAAAATTATTAAAATCAGGAGATGCAAAATTAATCAAATAGAAGAAATCAATATGTGGTGAGATTCTAGCCTAAGGAATTTTATCCGTTTTAATTCTATAATTTGATCATCGATGCAAAGATAATTCGATATTCTTGAATAAATTGGCTATAGCCGTTAACAAGCTCTAACAACCTCGTTTCTCCTTATTTTATCGATAATCAAAACAAGCTCTTAAGATTTAATTCAATAATAGCTTTAAGAATTAGAGAAACACCAATTCTAATTAACAAACTCACAAGCTCGGTTCATTTAAATTAGATTACATATTTCCATAATAACAATAAAAAACTTGTCCATAATCAATGTTATTAATTGCTACTAATATTAGAATTGACCAAACAATTACGGATTTGAGATTCTAATTAGCTTTATATCACTCCAATAATTAAATAACCGGTCGAATTACCCAATTAATTGAAACAATAATATCATCACTCCAATAATTAAATAACCGGTCGAATTACCCAATTAATTGAAACAATAATATCATCACTCCAATAATTAAATAACCGGTCGAATTACCCAATTAATTGAAACAATAATATCATCACTCCAATAATTAAATAACCGGTCGAATTACCCAATTAATTGAAACAATAATATCAACTAGCATAAAGAATACGTAAATATTCAATAATAATGAAGTAATAAGAATAAATTAGATCTCACAAATTTTGTAAAATTAAAACTTCAAATATCCTTGGCTAGAACTTGAGTTTTTAGCAATACATCTTCAATGGAACAAAACGCAGAATTTTTCTTTTTTTTTCTTGAAAATAACGTGTAGTATGGAGTATGTGTAGGAGAGAGAATAAAATTCCAGCAATAACTAATTATCTAAGTCTAGTCAAAAGACTTCTAACTAAATAAAACTCTAATTCTAATGAGATAAGGAAAATACTAATAAAACTCCTAAAAAATAGGAAAGCTCCTAAAAAATAGGATTTCTCCTCCTCTTCTTATGTAAAAAACGTGTCTTCCATCCTTTCTTCTTTTTCTCCATCTTTTTCTTCATTTTTCTTCTTTTATGAACTCTCACCTATCAAAATAGAAAATCATAATAAATATCTATTATTTAAACTCAAATACTAATAAGAGAAAATAGCAAATACCCCCCAAACTATTAGGTGATGTGCATTTTGCCCCCCAACTACTAAAAGTTGCACTCAACACCCTAAACTATCATATATGTGCACTTTGCCCCCTCGGTCAGCTTCGGGCAGCACACAGGGGGCAAAGTGCTACAAACCACATAGGTGAGGGGGCAAAGTGCTACAAACCGCATAGGTGAGGGGGCAAAGCGCACATCACCTGACTTTTTATTTTTTGAAATTTTTAATAATTTTTTTATTTTTTAAATTTTTTATTTTTATCCTTTTTTTCATTTTTTTTTATTTTCATGTTTCCGAATTTTTGAAGTGTCTTTTTTGTTTTAAGAAAATTATGAATATTTGAATTTATACTTCTTTTCATTGTTTTCTTATTTATTTTCATGTTTTATTTTTATTTTTCTTATTTTCATATTTGAAAATTATTTATTTCAAACCTAGAAATAATATTTCAATAAAAATCCAAATAAATCCCAATATGCATGATTTAAATTGAACGATGAATGGATAAAAAATTTCCCGAATCTGACCGAGAGGGGTTAAGTTAATATTAAGAATATTTGAATTTTAAAAAAAAAAGAGAAAATAGCAGATACCCCCCCAACCTACGAGGTGATGTGCGTTTTGCCCCCTCACCTATGCGGTTTGTAGCACTTTGCCCCTTGTGTGCTGCCCGAAGCTGACCGAGGGGGCAAAGTGCACATATATGATAGTTTAGGGTGTTGAGTGCAACTTTTAATAGTTTGGGGGGTAAAGTGCACATCACCTAATAGTTTTGGGGGGCTATATACTATTTTCTCTACTAATAAAAAGAATAAAGGAATTATATGAAAAATATGCATAAAATGCATACTAACACCGTTTAAGTTACTCAAAAAATTAAAAAAATAATAAGAAGAAAATCTATCCACAACGGCTGCCAATAGCCGTTCAAGTTACTCAAAAAATTAAAAAATTAATAAGAAGAAAATCTATCCACAACAGCTTATGAAAGCCGATTTCGATGTCCAGTATAAGCCAACAGCTTATCATGAGCCGGTGTCAAAGTCGGTTGTATGACAACGGCTTGTAAAGCCGTTTGTACTAGCTCTTTCTACATCGACTATATACCCGTTGTAGATGTTGGGGTGCCAAATATCTATTTTTCTTATAGTGAATTGACATGACTAAACTTGTAAATGCATATCAGAGAATTGCAAATAAACCGCACAAAATTCCAAAAAGGGCATCTAATATGGGTTTAATATTCCCAAACCCTAAACCCTCTTATAAATGTCCACTTAGCATTGGGTTCCAACTGGTAAAACAATAACTTTACTCTGCAATCCATGGACAGCCGAATCCTAAGTTTTAACAGTGAAATCCTCAATTCATCAGAAATAGTAAAAGAATCATACAATGAAATTCTCGAAAGCCCACTTAAATAATATTGATTCACAAGGATTACTCAAAGTAGAAAGCCCAACTACCATTAAACTTGGGCCAGAATTAGAACCATCATTATTTCACACTCCAAAATGAAATATGACTAGTTATAATGCCAAAGCATTTCTCATGTTGCCAGAGCAATTTATTTTTGTTTCAATCTCTATTGTCGTTTATATCATTTCTTTTTGTAATGGAAGATTCCAGCTCTAGATCTTCTTCCTCGCCGCATTTACCACTGCTCAATTATTGCGGAATAATTGCAAAATAATTAGTACCGTAATTATAAAAGGGTGGTAAAATTGATCTTATATTCTGTTGCACTAGCAAAATCGATTTTGTAGCTATTGAGAAAATAAATTTACCAGAATTTTTCAGGTGGTCAAAATGACATATAACCCTATGAATTTGTGGTTTTTCTAATTATTATTTTCCGATCAAATTGTTCATGTACTTACATGAACTGAACGAGTGTGCCGAATAAGATAAAAGATGCCACTTTGAATGCCAAATACCAAATTGAATGGAAGTATTAGTTTTTATATTGAAAATGTTGGAAATAAGATTCAGGTCATGGGTCGCTCATGAGGGCTTGACCCTACCCATATTTATTTTGAAATATGGAAATGGAGGGTGTGATTTTTTAGGAAAAAACCACCTCAAACTTCCCTATTATTATCTCCAAAGTTAGTCATAAAATGAGATTAAAAAAGAATGACAAAAGAAGAGACAATTCGCAGCACACTTTAAGGGAAAAATACAAAGACAAAAGTGTCATTTTGGTGTAATATTGGCAAAAGAAATTCACCATTTGAAGTACTTGGATCGTGGAAAGCATCTCTCTCCCCATTACTGAGATTGCCAATGTTTTGGAGCATCCAAACTGTGTGGAAGAAGTGTGAAACAACCGGTGAAGATCCGCATTTAGTAAGTATTTATTTGTTGAAATCGCATGTGTTATATGATTAATTTCCGTCATTGGTATCAGAGCGAGTTTGGTTGTATTGTAGACTTGCTTTAACACGAAAATGTGATGATTTTATGCTTTACCATGCTTCTCGTTTATGCATGAAATATGGCTTCATAAATGGTGGATTTATGATATGTTCATATTATTCCTTAATTTTCGAACATAGTATGCTTACATCATATATAAATGTTGTATGAAGTCATATGAGACCATGCTAAACATTCCAAGAGAAATTGAATTTTTATCGTGATTTTTTTCAGTAATTTTAGAGGCAATTTTGAATCACTTTTTGTTGTGATTAGTACAAAACTTTTATATGGTTAAAATTCTTGTGTCAAGGGATTTCCAACCATATATCGCATGTTCAAAACGGATAAATATGAGAGAGATATAGCCTCTCAAGGTTGTGGTCGCGAAATTACATTTCTAAAAATTTTGGAAAACTGTTAAGGAAGACAATGAACCGTACCCGAGAGACCCGTCCCAGTCGTGCCTCTGCTGCGTGTATCACACGCTCCTACCTACTGTACTCGGATAATGAAATGGACACCATCGTTGGACTTGCCATAGTTGAAAAAGGAAGGGGGGTAGTTGCCAAAATTTGGGAGTCAGAAAAAGAAGGGAAGGCGGCGCGTGCGGCCCTTTCCAAGGGCTGTTTTTCAGCCTGAAAATTTCTATGTGCTCAGAAAATGATTTCAGATTTTTCTGATATTTAAAATAATTTTTTTTGGAGATCAAAAGTATTTTTCCTCTATTTTATGATATAAAAAACAATGAAAAATCATAGAAAAATATTGCGCCCCGAGCATTCTTTGTGTGAACACTTTAATCTAATGAAAGTGAAGTACAAGGAGCTACTTTATTTGGGTCATTATTTTGGTGGTCCAGACCGAGAGAGAGAATTATGGAGAAATTCTCTAACTGGGTTTTGGAGAAGCGAATTCACTAGAATTTACACTGAAAATAAAGACAGAGGACTGCGTTTCTTCAAGTCTTTATTAATTACAGTGTGGAAGAAAAGAGAGCTAGAATTCAAGACGAGGAAGCTTTTATCTTCGAGGATGAATAATGGTCCTCATCGTTTAATGAAATTCTCTCCTAGAGATAGGCTCTCGAATGAGATGGTTAACATGGTATCTCGTATGTATAGAAAGATCTAGAACTCGTTATGTTAGTGAAGCATATGTAAATATGTTTTTCTACTTTGTGAAGTTATTTCTTGTAGCATGTACATATGTTTATGATACATATATATGTTGTTTTCTTTAAGATGTCATTGAGATTTGGCGATGTACATATACATGCTACATGTATTCTCTTGTGTAACATGATATGTTACTTATCATGAAATTAAGTGGGAGTTCTAAGGCAAGTTCAAGATACACTCACCTAGAACTTTATGAGATTTTATACTTGGAAATTAAATTCGTGAAAGTAAACATTTTGACACGGATGATGATTGGGCACTACGCGACATTTCAAATCTGTGCGTCATGATGAATTATCATAAGTTTTAATTTGCTTAGTACGAAATTAATGTTGTATAGATGGGCATGTGTATGATATCTCTAGTATGTCCATGGCAATCAAAATCTCTTATGAGTATTGAGATTTGTAGAATAATACCAGATGAGAACTAATTAGTAGAAATTGTGACACATCGTGTCATGATATTTTAGAATATATAAAATTGAATTAGATGCTCTAGAGGGTAGTAACCAAGTCGTGTAAAATTTATAGTGAGTCTTCCTACTCAATAATGAAAAGATCAATAAGTTTGCCATAAGTGAAAATGAATGTCCACTACTTATGATATCTTGGTGAACTTTATAGTCTATGATCTCATATGCAAATGAGAAATCATACTATTGATCTGTAAGTGTACCAAATGAGTAATACATCTGTAAAATTGAACTAAATTGGAATTGTTGTCTTTAGTATTTGATAATTACAATTATACCCTGAATAAAGAGAAAAGTGAGTCGCTTTTAAGGGTAATTCCAAATACTATTAGAAATTAAAGTTAACAAACAACGACTTCTCTTATGAGAAGTGAGTTCAAGTTTTGTACAATCTCTTTCTAATAATGAAGGCATCTAAAGGTCAAGTATTTTATTTGTGAAAAGATTTTCATAGTCGATGTTAGCCATTTTGTGTTTTGTACATAAAGGGCTTATTTGCTTTTATGATAATGACTTGGAACTTTGCATCTGGTCTACTTTTGAAGAGAGCTTGAGATTCTTAAAATAAATGAGATTATAACAAAGGAAAAATCATGAAAGAGATATTGGATGAATCTAGGGAGAACAAACTTAACCACTAATGTGAATAGAAGTGGACTAAAGGTAAAAGTGTTATATTGACATACGGTTGGTCCTTTTACTCGTGTTTGCATTGAGTTGAAAATATAGTACTTATAGACGCTGGTATAGTACATTTTACACATTAAACACTAAGTTGATAAATCTTATTCTATGCGGATTTAGGTTTATGGTTACGTAAAATCAAGAAGTGTCTGAAATTCTATAAGATCATTGGAACCTGATCTTTTGAGTTGTTCTTCTAAGATTGTATTATTCGTTTTCTTGGATTGAGTTTTTGACTTGGGTAGTATTTATAGAATAGATACATAAAGTGGTGCTAGATATTTTTCTTCTTGAATGGTTTGAGGGTAAATTGTGACCAAGACATAGTGATTATATGATCATAATCAATATGTGTTCATTACGTAATGTGAACAACTATTTATGCACCTTTGCATGCTTGGTTAAGTCACAATGAACTAAGACACTAAGATAGTAAGAGAAACTCTCTAAATCTATCTTTCGTAGTTGGTTGTCAACGTGTAATAAGTCACACGTGACAATTCAGAGGCTAATAAGTTAATCTTTCATTGTAGTTAATTCAATTAGATTTCTATGATTTAATTAATGTGAAGGTTGGGAGATGAACCTCGTATCCCATTGATCCTTCACACACCTTGATATTGTCTGTTCGATTTCTCATATTCGTGTATGTATTGACTCGCCGGCCATTGACAATGGAACACGTCAATTTCTAATAAGAGTTACACACATGAACAAGTCTTGACGAGGCCTGTGATATCCCACATTTCACAGCCTCTACGACTTGGAACACGTTTTAGGATTACGGTCTTTGAGAGCGTTCCAAAAGTATCCCGACCGCTCTCTTAACCATAATGCAATCTTTGGGATCTTTATTTATACTAACATGAGTAAATGACAATAAAAAAGCATACCAAACATGTTTGATACGATATAAATGAAAATACTGTCATAGTGTTTATGATCTAGTGTTCAAGCCAACAGATGGCTCGCCGGGCACACAACGCTATCATTTAGGACTAGGTGTCTTTCTACTCCATATCTCATAAGGAGTCTTTGAAAGGACTTAGATGGAACTTTGTTCAAGATGTGAACTGTTGAGCAATACATGACCCCACAACGATATGGGTAAATCCGTGTAACTGAGCGTGGAACGAACAATGTCCAACAGAGTTATGTTCCGTCATTCAGCTACTCCATTGAGTTATGGAGTCGTTGGAGGAGTTAACTGTAAAACTATGCCATGTTCTGTTAAGAACTCTTCAAACTCGGCACTCATGTATTCACCACCTCGATCCGATCGAACTGTCTTGATACCTTTTCCGATTTGATTTTCAACTAAAGCCTTAAATTCTTTGAACCATTCAATGGATTCAGATTTGTACGTCATTAAGTAAAACAGACCATACCTAGAATGATCGTCATTGAATGTGATGAAGTAGTGAAAAGCTCCACGAGCTGTTTCCCTGAAGGTCCCACAGACATTGGTATGTATTAAACTAAAAACTTCACTGGCCCTCTTGAAATGCCCTGTGAAGGGGGATCGAGTCATCTTGCCTTCGAGACAAGATTCACATGTAGGAAAATGGTTCAACCTTAATGGGTTTATAAGCCCATTTTTCTTAAGCTCGCGAATCTTGTACTCACCGACATGACCTAGTCTTAGGTGCCTGATAAATCTTTGGTTTATCTTCGATATACCATGTTTCTTGGTTATAGTATTTATAGTGCATTGATTCTGGACATTAATGTAATATTAATGATAGTGTTAGGTACCCGGCGAGCCAATTGTTTTGGGCTCTGCCATCTTAAAATGTAAAATATTATGACAGTCTTGTTTTAAATATATTGAATCTTTCTATATGGTATGCTTTTTTATTGTTATCACTTGTGTTAGTATAGATAAAGGTCCCATTGATTACATATGGTTAGGGGGTGGTCGGGATACCTATGGAATGCTCTCAAAGACCGTAATTCTAAATAATGTTCCAAGTCATAGAGGCTGTGAGATGTGGGATTTCACTAAACTCGCCAAGACTTGTTCATGCATGTAACTCTCCCAAGAGGTCAACGTCTTCCATTTTCGTAGCTAGTATGGCAATACATGTATGAAGATTCATACTTTGGTTATAGAATTGAACGGCCTCGCTAAGGATTCCTAGTTGGTGCTGTCGAACATGGAGTCCTTGGGTTTTGTTGTGTGAGATTAGTCCTTAGACCTGAGATGTCATTGGAAATAGTATTACCCACTATACTTCGATATGCACGTGCACTCCAGGAGAGTCATACGACGTGTATGTTCTGTATAGTTTGGTCACTAGTACACAGTATTTCCTATGCTGTTGCAAGAATCTAAATGATCGATAAAGTCTTTGATCAAAGCACTTGTCTTCTAAGAGGGATTGGTGGTCCCGGTTTATAAGACTGGATCATTAGATGTCACAACACAGTTATAGTTTCTAAGGTTATTAGGGTTCAATCGTCGCCATACCCTAGACCATGGATGGGAAACTGATGAAGGGATTCTACTCACAGGACGATCGTAACTCAGATAGGTTTGCTTTTCATCGTTGACATCTAGGAAGTCGTGGGGACATTGCTAGACATCGAAACACGACCAATAGGTGCCTTGGGTTAATTTGGTGAAATTAATCCAAGGTCTAGTTAAATATTGAGAATAATTTGTTGGGTTGGTTTCTATTCCCCGGGTGGCTTGTGGCAGTGGAATTTAAAAATTAAACGTACAACCACCCAAAACAGGAATAATGGTGTGCTCAATTATGCTATAAAGAAGGTTACGAGAATTTTTACCTTTCGATTAAATTCTCGCACCAACCAATTTGATCTTTTCAACCCTGTGGTGCAATTCCACGCGATTTCTTGGAGGAAATCGTCCCCAAATTCTATCCGCGGTTTTGCTGCTCCAAACGTCGCACCTCTAAGATGTATCCACACCTCGTTCACGTCACCACCTATTTCGTTCTTGGTGCTAGCCAACGAAAAAGATCTAAGTCTAAAACCTAGGCTTGATTATATTAAGGGATGGAATATTTGTGAATCGTTGAGTTCAACACATGAACAAAACGATGTCTTATTGGAATAAGGTAGGGGCGAATTTTTGCTCAAGGATGACAAGAAAAATTCTCTTCTTTTTCAGCTTTGGGGTTCAAATTTTTTCTCTTGGAGGCTTAGGGTTTTTGTCTTGCATTCTCATATATATAGAATAGGAGACCCAGAGTCCTCATTCAATTGCAAGACTTGGAGAAGAAGAAAACCCTTTTCTTCTCCACCAAGATTTCGAATCCCAGCTGCCAAGGCGCCAAAATTCAGCCATCACCCTTAATTGGAGTCCAAGAATTAATTCTTGACTCCATATTTAATTATGGGCTAAACCTATCAATTAAATATTCCCATATAATTAAAACCCATTTAATTATATTTACTTATTCTAATTGGCTTATTTATTTAACTTGGACCAAGCCCAACTAAATAAAATACTTGGACTCTACTTGGTCCATTAATTTAATTAATTCTACAAGATTAATTAAAATAGTCGAATTAATTGAATCGCCTCAATTAATTCATATTCCA
The DNA here is from genome assembly GCA_019426215.1 of Buddleja alternifolia. Classification (NCBI taxonomy): domain Eukaryota; kingdom Viridiplantae; phylum Streptophyta; class Magnoliopsida; order Lamiales; family Scrophulariaceae; genus Buddleja; species Buddleja alternifolia. Next base: position 6,613,010 of record CM033406.1, read on the forward strand.
TATTAGGAAAGGACTAGACTTTCCTAATTTCCTCAATTTCCTCAAATTGATTAATCACATCATTTAAGCAGTGACTCTCACGAGTTAAGTGTGTGAGCCCTTAGGCTCGTCTACTATCTAGTAGTAAGTACACTTTCCCAAAGTGCTTGTGGCTTTCCTAAAATAGAAAGTACTAGATTAAATCATTCCTTTGATTTAATCAAGCCTTAAATTAATCACCACATTAATTCTTGGCACTTACAAATCGTGGTTACTGTTTATCAACGGGCCACAAAAACCTAGATAAAGACGAATATAAAGACACACCTTTCCTGATCTTGGTCCTTATATAAGTAAGATCCCTCCATCTAATATCCTGATGGCATCTAGAGCAGTGGCTAAGGTCGAAGATCTACTAAGTCAATAACTATGTTTCCCAAATATGGTGAGATCGACTTTCAAATATCTAAACGAGGAAATCCTACGCCTCTTTAAATATCATACTTCGGCCGAAGATTCCTAAAGTCGATTCACTATGTAAACGTAGGAGATTCACTGACAAGTTTAATGTCAGAGATAGATCCCATCTTGATTCTCACGTGCCTTCATACACAATTAGCTCATGTCTGATTTTGCCCATTTGTGATCATCTGAGTAATCATGTAAAAAATCAAGACATGTTCAATTGTGTATAAGACATCCAATGGAACCTCAAGTTCTAAGGATTACTCTTATACTACAAGACCATTGGAAGTTCCAAATTCGAATGGGATTCCATTTAATGGAACTTCCATGGGGTTGTTCAGTATACCTATTCCCACAATAGGAACCCTCATATATGCATAAACTTTCACCGTGCCAATATCTATGGAACGAGATACACTCTATTTAGAGTATGCATCATATAAGCAAGTCTTTTAGGTCTCATCGATATCCCTTCATCTCAATGAGCCCATTCACGACTTGGAACATATGTTTAGTGATCACAGCAATGGAGACATATTCCATCATTGCCATTCCCGATGCGCAATGATGTCCCATAGCTATGTGTGATCCCTTGGGACTTTATTCTAAGTTAAGACCAAGCTATATACACGAATAATGAATTCCAAAAGATTAACTTTATTTATATGAAAAAGATCGTTCAACTAGAGTTATTATTACATAGAATAGCGCCCAAAATTGGTGTGCCGGGCATAAACTCTAACAATCTCCCACTTGCCCTAGTGCCAATTGCCCATGTACTTAGGCTCATTCTCCCTAGATGTCCTTCAAATACTTTTTGGCCTAAGGGTTTGGTGAGCTGGTCCGCCACATTGTCTGCCGAGTCTACACGTTCCACTCGAACGTCGCCTCTCCCAATGATCTCTCTGATCAAGTGGTATCGCCTCTGTATGTGCTTGGATTTTTGATGAGACCTTGGCTTCTTTTCTTGCGCAATAGCACCGTTGTTATCGCAGTACAAAGGTACTGCGTCTACAACGGATGGAACTACACCCAATTCTTGGATGTAGTTCTTTATCCAAACACCTTCCTTCGTAGCCTCTGAAGCTGCGATATATTCTGCTTCAGTGGTGGAGTCCGCCACAGTTGCTTGCTTGGAACTTTTCCAGCTGACGGCTCCTCCATTAAGCAGATAGACAAATCCCGAGACCAATTTCGAGCCATCCACATCTGTTTGGAAACTCGAATCGGTGTATTCCTCTAACTCCAATTTTCCACATCCGTATATCAAAAACATGTCCTTAGTTTTGTTAAGGTACTTAAGGATTGCTTTTGCTGCATTCCAATGTTTCTCACCAGGATCAGCCTGATAACTACTACACACACTCAATGCGCACGCTACATCGGCTCTTGTGCATATCATCACGTACATTATACTACCTATAGCCGAGGCATAAGGTATGTGGGACATTCTTACTCTTTCTTCTCGAGTCTTAGGAGACATTGACTTGGAAAGTGTAATCCCATGTCTCATTGGCAAGAATCCTCTCTTGGATTCTTCCATCTTAAATCTCTTAAGTACGCGATCGATGTACGCGGATTGGGAGAGTCCAAGCAGCCTACTCGATCTCTCTCGATATATCTTCATACCAAGTACGTATGATGCCTCTCCCATATCCTTTATGGAAAATTGTTTAGAGAGCCATACTTTGGTCGACTGCATCATTCCAATATCGTTTCCGATCAAAAGAATATCATCAACGTAAAGTATGATAAACATAACCGCACTCCCACTAACGTTCTTGTACACACAATTCTCTTCAACGTTTTGCACATATCCATACTCATTTATGACAGTGTCAAACCACTTATTCTAGCTTCGGGGAGCCTGCTTTAATCCATAAATAGACCTTTGGAGCTTACACACTTTATGTTCGCTCATCTCGGATGTAAAGCCCTCTAGCTGTTGCATGTATACATCTTCCTCAATCTCTTCATTGAGGAATGTTGTCTTAACATCCATCTGCCAGATCTCGAAATCGAGATATGCAGATATAGCAAGCAGAATCCTAATGGATTTCAGCATCGCCACAGGCGAGAAGGTTTCCTCATGGTAATGCCTTGTCTCTGAGTGAATCCTTTTGCCACGAGGCGTGCTTTATAGGTTGCTACCTCTCCATCGACTCCAAGCTTCTGCTTATAGGCCCACTTACAACCAATGGGCTTCACGCCCTCTGGTGGGTCCACCAAGGTCCATACCTTGTTGGAGTCCATTTCAGACTTCATGGCCTCTAGCCATTTTCCTGAATCAATGTTTGACATTGCTTCCTTATAACTCTTTGGATCAGAGTCTAAGGGAGGATTTTCTGATTTCTTTTCTTCCAACAGGCCAAGTCATCTTTCAAGCGCCTTTGGAACTCTTTCAGATCTCCTCAAGGATTGTGTGTTCTCAGTAGGTATATAGGAATTAGCTTCATTGGTGTTGGGTGGGTTATTTTGTACTCCTTGATTCGAATCACTTTGATTCATCTCATCAAGTTCTACAACCTCGCCTTTCCTATCTAAAAGGAATCCTTTTTCTAGGAAATAGGCGTTTCTTAAAACAATCACCTTTTGTTCCATATGGTTGTAGAAGTAGTATTCAATAGTTTCCTTTGGATATCCTACAAAATAACACAAAGAGGATTTGGGATCCAATTTGTCTCCCACTTAATGCTTTACATAAGCGGGGCATCCCCATATTCTCAAGTGAGCATACGAGGATGACTTTCCACACCAAGTTTCATATTGGGTCTTGGGCACAACCTTGGACGGCGCCCTATTCAACAGATAGGTTGCCATTTTAAGCGCATAGCCCCACGTAGATTTAGGAACTTCAGTGAAACTCATCATGGATCGAACTATATCCAACAATGTTCGATTCCTACGCTCAACTACACCGTTATGTTGAGGCGTGCCTGACGGAGTCCATTGTGAGAGAATCCCATTCTCCTTAAGATAATCAATGAACTCGGAAGACAAGTATTCTCCTCCCTGATTAGATCGAAGAGCTTTAATAATTTTTCCAAGTTGCTTCTCTACCTCATATCTAAACTCCTTAAATTTCTCAAAGGATTCAGATTTATATCTCATCAGATATACGTAACCATAATGAGAGTGATCGTCGGTGAAGATTATGAAGTAGCTAAACCCTCCTCGAGCATTTATGCTCATAGGGTTGCACACATCCGTATGGATCAAATCCAATGGACTTGTGGCTCGTTCCGCTTTACCTGAAAATGGCAAATTGGTCATTTTCCCTTTGAGAAATGATTCACAAGTTGTCAATTCATCTAAGTCTTTGAGACCTAAATGAGTTGCCAAACTTCGAATTCTTTCTTTGGAAATATGACCTAGTCTCTCGCGCCACACTAGTGCGTTTGCTTGATTATCTTGTTTACATTTATTTCTTTGTTGAGTATTAAGATTAGAAATTGTTGGGAAAACAGTATAAACTCCATTTTGCAATTTTAATTCCATAATAAGAGACAATTTATAAGACAAAAATAAAGTTTTATTACGAATCTCAAAACAATAACCCTCTCGATCCAAAACTGGAATCGAGACATTGTTTCTTATTATTTTAGGAACAAAATAAACAGAATTTAATACTAAATTTCTATCTCCTATCCCTAAGTAGATCGTCCCCACGACCTTGGCAGCAACCCGTGCTCCATTTTCCATCCGTAGGGTCATGTCTCCTCTACTTAGCTCCTTGATTCTTGTCATCTCCTGCAAGTTATTGCAGATATGAACTCCACATCCAGTGTCTAGAATCCAAGAAGAATCGTTAACCGAAAATTGAACTTCAACAAAGAACGTACCTTGAGCCTATGGTTCTTTGCAGTTCCTTTGCTAGTGGCCATGTTAGAGTTAGTGCCCGACGCACCAATTATTGGGCGCCATTCTTTGTAATAGTAACTCTAGAATTGAACAATCGTTTTCATATAAATAAAGTCAATCTCTTTTTCATGTGTGGCATGTCTTTATTCTTAAATTAATTTTTACTTTGGCTTAAACCAGTGCTTCTTATGAATTCCTCTTCAAAAGCCAAGAAGGGCAATAATAAGAAGAATAAGACTAAGAAGCTGAAAGGTAATGGTGGTGTGAAGAAGTTAAAGAAGCCAAAGTCTGAGAAGTCTGATAAGTGCCATAAATGTGGGAAATTTGGACACTGGCAAAGGAACTGCAAAGAGCCTTCGGCTCGAGGTATGTTCTTTGTTGAAGTTAACTTTACTGTTAACAATTCTTCTTGGGTTCTTGACACTGGATGCGGTGTTCATATCTGCAATGATTTGCAGGTGATGAAAAGAACCAAGGAGCTAAGTAGAGGTGACATGACTCTACGGATGGGGAATGGAGCATTGGTTGCTGCCAAAGCCGTGGGGACGATCTACTTAGAGTTACGAGATAGGAAATTAGTTTTACATTCTGTGTGTTTTGTTCCTGAAATAATAAGAAATATTATCTCGATTCCGGTTTTGGATAGAGAAGGAAATTGTTTTGAGATTCGTAATAAAAGTTTACTTTTGGTTTATGAATCATCTCTTATTATGGAATCGAAAATGAAGGATGGAATGTATACTATATCCCCAATAATTTCCAATCTCAATATTCAACAAAGTAACAAACGTAAACAAGATAATCAAGTAAACGCACAAATGTGGCACGAAAGACTTGGACATATTTCCAAAGAAAGAATTCGAACATTGGCAAAACATTTAGGTGTAAATGACTTCGATGAATTGTCAAGTTGCGAATCATGTCTTAAAGGAAAAATGACCAAGTTACCGTTTTGGGGGAAAGCGGAACGAGCCACAAAACCATTGAACTTGGTCCATACGGACGTGTGCGGGTTAATGAGTGTGAGCACTCATGGTGGCCAAAGCTACTTCATAACTTTTACCGATGATTATTCACGGTATGGTTACTTATATCTTATGAGATATAAATCTGAATCCTTTGAGAAGTTTAAGGAGTTCAGAAATGAAGTAGAGAAACAACTTGGTAGAAGTATTAAGGCTCTTCGATCGGATCGAGGAGGAGAATACTTGTCCACCGAGTTTCTTGATTATCTTAGAGAGAATGGAATTCTCTCACAGTGGACACCGCCCGGCACGCCTCAACATAACGGGGTAGCCGAGCGAAGGAATCAAACATTGCTAGATATGGTTCGATCTATGATGAGTTTCACTAGAGTTCCTAAATCCATGTGAGGCTATGCTCTTGAAACAGGTGTCTATCTGTTGAATAGATCGCCTAACAAGACGGTGCCCAATACCCTATACGAAAGTTGGTGTGGAAAGATGCCCTCATATAATCAAGATAGCTAGGCCTATTGCAAGAGGATGGCACTCAAGATCCTCCTCTAGACTCTGATCCGAAGAGTTTTAAGAGTGCAATGTTTGACATTGATTCGAGAAAATGGCTAAAGGCCATGACATCCGAAATGGACTTCATGTACTCCAACAAGGTATGGACCTTGGTTGACCCACCTGAGGGCATCAAGCCCATTGGGTGTAAGTGGGTCTACAAGCGAAAGCTTGGAGTCGATGGAGAGGTAGTTACCTATAAGGCTTGCCTCGTGGAAAAAGGATTTACTCAAAAATAAGGGATTGACTATGAGGAAACCTTCTCGCCAGTGGCTATGCTGAAATCCATTAGGATTATGCTTGCTATATCTGCATATTTTGATTATGAAATATGGCAGATGGATGTAAAGACTGCATTCCTCAATGGAGAAATTGAGGAAGAGATTTACATGCAACAGCCAGAGGGCTTTACATCTAAAGGGAGCGAACACAAAGTGTGTAAACTCCAAAGGTCCATCTACAGACTTAAGCAAGCTTCTCGAAGTTGGAACAAACATTTTGACACTGTCATACAAGGGTATGGATACGTTCAAAACGTTGAAGAGGCATGTGTGTATAAGAAAAGCAGTGGGAACGCAGTCACGTTCATCATACTTTATGTCGATGACATCCTACTAATTGGAAATGATGTAAGGATGATGCAGTAGACTAAAGTATGGCTCTCTAATAAATTCTCCATGAAAGATATGGGAGAGGCGTCCTACATACTCGGTATGAAGATCTATAGGGATAGATCGAGTAGGATGCTAGGTCTCTCCCAATCCGCATATATCGACCGCGTACTCAAAAGATTTGAGACGGAAGAGTCCAAGAAGGGATTTTTTCCAATGGGACATGGCATCACACTTTCCAAGTCTATGTGCCCAAAGACTAAGGAGGAAAGAGTGAAAATGTCCAAAACTCCCTATGCTTCTCGATAGGTAGTATAATGTACGCGATGATATGCACAAGACCCGATGTAGCTTATGTATTGAGTGTGTGCATTCGATATCAAGCGAATCCAGGCATGGCACACTGGAGTTCGATGAAAACAATCCTTAAGTATCTAAGGAGAACTAAGGAGTTGTTCTTGATATACGGACGAGGAGAATTGGAATTAGAGGGGTTCACTGATTCGAGTTTCCAATCCGACAAGATGACTCAAAGTTGGTCTCTGGGTTTGTATATCTGCTTAATGGCGGAGCGGTTAGCTGGAAGAGTTCCAAGCAAGCAACCATAGCCGACTTCACCACTGAAGCAGAATTCATTGCAGCAAATGAGGCTGCAAAAAAAGTTGTTTGGATGAGGAACTTCATCCAAGAATTGGGTGTCGTTTCATCTATTGGGGATCCAGTAACGGTCTACTGTGATAACAACGGGGCTATTGCACAAGCAAAAGAGCAGAGGTCTCATCAGAAATCCAAACATGTTCTGAGGAAATTCCGATTGATACGAGAAATCATTAGAAGAGGCGACGTGCGAATGGAACGCGTAGACACAGCGGACAACATAGCGGACCCACTCACCAAACCCCTTAGACAAAAAGTATTTGAAGGACATCTGGGAAGAATGGGCCTTAAGTACATGGGCAATTGGCGCTAGGGCAAGTGGGAGATTGTTAGAGTTAGAGACCGACGCACCAATTATTGGACGCCATTCTTTGTAATAGTAACTCTAGAATTGAACAATCGTTTTCATATAAATAAAGTCAATCTCTTTTATATGTGTGGCAAGTCTTTATTCTTAAATTAGTTTTTACTTTGGCTTCGAATAAAGTCCCGAAGGATCACACATAGCTATGGGACATCATTGCACATTGGGTGTGGCAATGATGGAATATGTCTCGAAGGCTGTGATCTTTAAACATTGTTCCAAGTCGTAAAAGGGTTCATCGAGATAAAGGGATATCGATGCAACCAAAAAGACTTGCTCATATGATGCATACTCTGGGAGAAGTGTATCTCGTTCCATAGATACTGGCACGGTGAAAGCCAATGCATATATGAGGGTTGCCATTGTGGTAATGGGCGAACTGAACAACCCCATGGAAGTTCCTAAAATGGATTCCCAATCGAATGTGGAACTTCCAGTGGTCTTGTAGTATAAGAGTAATCCTTATGGACCTAAGATTCCATTGGATGTCTTATGCGTAACCGCGCATGTTCTTGATTTGTTACACGATCACTTTAGATAATCAAATATGGGCAAACTCAGACATGCACGTCTTACATAGTATGGCACGTGAGAATCAAGAGGAATTTATCTCTGACATTAGCCAATCGGTTAATCTCCTATGGTTACATAGTGAATCGACTTAAGGAATCTTCGGCCGAAGTATGATATCTAAAGAGGCATAGGATTTTCTCGTTTAGATAGTCGAAGTCGATTTCACATAACATGGGAAACATAGTATTGAATTAATAGAGCTTCGACCTTAGCCACTGCTCTAGATTCAATCGGGAGATTAGATAGAGGGATCTTACTTATGCGAGGATCAAGATCGCAAAAGGCGTATCTTTAGTTTCGTTTTATCTAGGTCTTCGGGACATTATGCTAGGTAGGCAACCACGATTTGTAAGTGCCGAGAATTAGCTTGGTGACTAATTCGAGGCTTGATTAAATCAAAGGATTGATTTAATCTAGTACTTTCCATTTTAGGAAAGTACACTAGCACTGTGGGAAGGTGTACTTACTACTAGATAGAAACGAGCCTAAAGGGTCACACACTAACTCGAGAGAGTCACTGCTTGAATAGATGTGATTAATCAATTTCGAGGAAATTGAGGGAATTAGGAAAGTGTAGTACTTTCCTAATATGGAATATAAATTAATTGAAGGGTTCAATTAATTTTACTCTTTTAATTAATCTTGTAGAATTAATTAATTAATGGACCTAGTAGAGTCCAAGTATTTTATTTAATTGGATAGAGCCGAAGTTAAATAAATAAATGTTGAAATTAGTTGGTTGGATTTAATTTGACTTATATTTAATTGATGGGTTGGGCCTATAATTAAATTGAGAAGTCAAAATTAAATCCTAGAGTCCAATTGATTTGTGTTGACCGATTTTTATGAGTAAATAAGGGAGGGGGCGATTTTTTATGTGGTGGAGGAGGAAAAGAGTTTTCCCCTCCTCCAAGTCTTCATAATTGATAAGTTGTTTGACTTATTACCTTATAGGATGAGGATTACTAGAGAGTTTAGGAGAAAGGAAGTTTTCTTTTCCTAATTGGACTCTAGGTAATCTTCACCTATAAATAATAGATGAAGGAGACTAAAATTAATAATCATAATTGCTGGAAAATCCGCCCCCCTCTCTTAGACCTAAAAATCGGCCACCTTCTTCCTTTTTCCAACAAGACGTCGTTCTATTCATGTGTTGAATTAAACGACTTAGAAAATATTCCTACTCTTCACATAATCAAGCTCAAGTTAAGCTTAGAATCGTCTTGTTGTCTAGCACGCAAGGCAAGACTATTGGTGACTTGAATGAGGTGTGAATACATCTTAGAGGTGCGATGCTTGGAGCACTCTAAACCGGGAGATACGAAAAGACGACGGGCAATTTCTCACCCAAGGGAAATTGTGTGGATTTGCACCACAGGGTTGCTGAGATCCAAAGTACGAGGTGAAACGAAATTTTTGAAAGGTATAATTTCGCTTACCTCCGTATGAAATTCGATCGAACCAACTACATATTCCTGTTTTCGGGTGATTGTACATTTACTTTTGTAAATTTTTAATTTCCGCTGCCACAAGCCACCCGAGGGAATGAGTTAACCCAACAGCCCAGTCTTCCCAAATTTGAAGAACTTATCCGATTTAGCTTTCTTACCCTTCTTGCTTCCTCCTTTGCCTTTCAGTTTCTTAATCTTGTTCTTCTTCTTGTTACCTTTCTTAGGTTTAAAAGATGAATTCAGAAGAAGCACTGGCTTGTCTTTTTTTATTGTACTTTCAGCCATCTTTAGCATGTTCAACAACTCAGGAAGCTTAGTTTCAAGTTGATTCATGTTGAAGTTGACCACAAATTGGTCACAAGAACTAGGGAGTGACTGTAGGACCAAGTTCATAGACAGTCGTCATTAAGCACCACACCAAGATTAGCCAACTTTTCAATTAGCCCTATCATCTTGAGCACATGCGCACTTACATCAGAGCCATCAGTCATGCGAGCCCTGCAAATCTCTCTCTCCTAGATTTAGTACCATACAACTCTTGCAGATGGAGAAGAATCGATGCAGAGTTCTCGATCGTCTCGTGTTTGCCTTTGCAACTCATTGCTCATGGAAGCCAACATGAGACATCGTACTTGCATGTCATCTTCCTTCCATTGCTGGTACTGGAACTTCTCATCATCAGATGAGTCCTCTTCCGACTTCTCTTGCACTGGTATATCAAGGACATACACCCTTTTTTCAGATAAAAGGATAATCTTAAGGTTACGAAACCAATCTTCAAAGTTGGGACCGGTTAGTTTGTTTGTTTCGAGAATTGTTTTGGATGGATTAGACATATCGTGATATCTACAAAATGTACAAGGCAGACGATAAGTAACATATTTTCAAATAAAGTTCTTATACAATTTGGTCTTTAATTGTACAAGTCTCCCACTATTTTTTCAAATCCCAGCACCCTCTTGGTGTGATTCGAACAATACTTAATTCTTTAGTGGGCTTGAGATCTATCCAAACTTCATCATATGCCCCATTTTTTGAGCTAACATATGATTAGTTCGAATAGTAGCCTTATCAGGCCTTCTATCTTCCTTGATAGTCTCAAGATCTTTTTCCTCATCTTTTGCATGTGCCCCATTTTCTGAGCTAACACCTGGTAGTCGATGTTAGGCTCGACCCATAAAATATCCCATGGTCAATCATCAATTCCATTACCCCCATTTTATGAGCTAAGTAATGAAACCAATGATCCCATAGGGCATCATATGCTTAGTAATGCTCACAGCCTTTGTTAGGTTCAATCCACCCCATTTTTTAAGCAAATGGATTTGAACTTCAGTGGCATATCACATGGCAATTACTTATGATGGAAGGAATGGAAATAGGATTCCAATTCTATTCCCACATCAGCCTAATATGTTTCAAGGGGGGAATTACATTGCATACAACTAGGTCTCATTAGTTTTACAATTATCTTGTTTAGTTGTCTATCCTATGCATGCATCTCACAACACATCACATATTGTATCAGAAAGATAAATAAACATCCCATAAAGCAGTAAATAGAGGATGAACCACCTCAAGCCCTAACCTACTAACCCATTGAGCCAAAGTGGGCCATGACATTCTAGAAAGAAAAAACAACTACACTATTACAATGGGTTCCACCACAGTATACAAGTCTTCGAGTCTTGGCTTCATCTTCTCGCTCCGTCTTCGATTACATAGTCTATCAACTACTACTAATCTACTTGACAGAAAAGTAAAAGTCAAACCGACTATTTTTACAACTCTAGAATATTACATACAAGGAAAACCAAACTACATAGACTAGGCTCGTGGTTCATCCCCATCACATAAGCATGCCAAGCAACAAACATATATATATATGCGATATACAAAATTTACCCATCCATTGTCTAAACAAAATTGCAAATTTCATCGGGATAATATCGATTTCCAATTTCCAAAACCCTTTTCAGGAATTACAGGTTTTGAAACAATTAACTGGGGTTCTTAAGTTACCCGACCTTCCGGTCATCAAAAACGAGAAATTTTTTTGACCCGAGTCTGCTGACCACGCCCGTGAGCCGACAGACCCACGCCCAGGCGCCCACATGGCCGCGCCCAAGCACCGTCGGCAGAGGCAAGACCACCAGGTCTCGCATGTCGGCGCCTGGGCGCCACTCATCCCGCTCCTGGGCGCAAGCGACAACACCTGTTGTTGTACGGGATTTCTCTCCTTTTCATCCATGAGTGATTCGTTTAGTCAATGATGGATGAATTTGATCCCACCTCAGGCCAGGAATAATCACTCGACAATTGAGCCTTCGGCCCGATCATCTCGCGACGTCCTACCACCGGTGATTCCAAAATCATCCTTCATCATCCAAATAAATCCACCTACACCCAATGTTAATTCTTTTCAATTGAATTTTTCAAAACCAAAATCGTTTTTCACAAAAAAGCTATCAATCATATCCAATTGAAAAATCAATTATTCTAAACGACGAATAAATTTTTACATACACGTAAATAAAACATGCTAACACATAATATAGCTTAATCGAGCCAACCATTGTTCTGATACCACTGTTGGGATGGTTTCTATTCCCCGGGTGGCTCGTGGCAGCGGAATTTAAAAATTAAACGTACAACCACCCGAAATGGGAATAATGGTGTGCTCAGTTACGCTATAAAGAAGGTTACGAGAATTTTTACCTCTCGATTAAATTCTCGCAGCAACCAATTTGATCTTTTCAACCCTGTGGTGCAATTCCACGCGATTTCTTAGAGGAAATCGCCCGTCAATTGTATCCCCGGTTTTAGTGCTCCAAACATTGCACTTCTAAGATGTATCCACACCTCGTTCAAGTCACCACCTATTTCGTTCTTGGTGCTAGCCAACGAAATAGATCTAAGTCTAAAACCTAGGCTTGATTATATGAAGGGATGGAATATTTGTGAATCATTGAGTTCAACACATGAACAAAACGATGTCGTATTGGAATACGGTAAGGGCGAATTTTTGCTCAAGGATGACAAGAAAAACTCTTTTTTTTTTCAGCTTTGGGGTTTGAATTTTTTCTCTTGGAGGCTTAGGATTTTTGTCTTGCATTCTCATATATATAGAATAGAAGACCTAGAGTCCTCATTCAACTGCAAGACTTGGAGAAGAAGAAAACCCTTTTCTTCTCCACTAAGATTTCGAATCCCAGCGGCCAAGGCCCCAAAATTCGGCCATCATCCTTAATTGGAGTTCTAGAATTAATTCTTGACTCCATATTTAATTAAGGGCTAAACCCATCAATTAAATATTCCCACATAATTAAAACCCGTTTAATTATATTTACTTATTCCAATTGGCTTATTTATTTAACTTGGACCAAACCTAACTAAATAAAATACTTGGACTCTACTAGGTCCATTAATTTAATTAATTGTACAAGATTAATTAAAATAGTTGAATTAATTGAATCGCCTCAATTAATTCATATTCCATATTAGGAAAGGACTAGACTTTCCTAATTTCCTCAATTTCCTCAAATTGATTAATCACATCATTTAAGCAGTGACTCTCACGAGTTAAGTGTGTGACCCCTTAGGCTCGTCTACTAGCTAGTAGTAAGTACACTTTCCCAAAGTGCTAGTGTGTTTTCCTAAAATAGAAAGTACTAGATTAAATCATTCATTTGATTTAATCAAGCTTCGAATTAATCACCACATTAATTCTTGGCACTTACAAATCATGGTTACTGTCTAGCAACAGGCCACGAAGACCTAGATAAAGACGAATATAAAGATACGCCTTTCGTGATCTTGGTCCTTGTATAAGCAAGATCCCTCCGTCTAATCTCCTGATTGAATCCAGAGCAGTGGCCAAGGTCGAACCTCTATTAATTCAATAACTATGTTTCCCAAATACGGTGAGATTGACTTTCGACTATCTAAACGAGGAAACCCTACGCCTCTTTAGATATCATACTTTGGCCGAAGATTCATAAAGTCGATTCACTGACAAGTTTAATGTCAGAGATAGATCCCATCTGTCACGTGATTCTCACGTGCCTTCATACACAATTAGCCCATGTTTGATTTTGCCCATTTGTGATCGTCTGAGTAATCATGTAACAAATGAAGACATGTTCAATAGTGTATAACACATCCAATGGTACCTCAGGTTCTAAGGGTTACTCTTATACTATAAGACCACTAGAAGTTCCAGATTCGACTGGGATTCCATTTAATGGAACTTCCATTGGGTTGTTCAGTATACCTATTCCCACAATAGGAACCCTCATATATGCACAGGCCTTCACCGTGCCAATATCTATAGAACAAGATACACTCTATTTAGAGTATGCATCATATAATCAAGTCTTTTAAGTCTCATCGATACCCCTTCATCTCGACGAGCCCATTCACGACTTGGAACATATGTTTAAGGATGCCAGCTTTGGAGACATATTCTATCATTGCCATTCTCGATGTGCAATGATGTCCCATAGCTATGTGTGATCCCTCGGGACTTTATTCTAAGTTAAGACCAAGCTATATACACGAATAAAGAATGCCAAAAGATTAACTTTATTTATATGAAAAAGATCGTTCAACTAGACTTATTATTACATAGAATGTCGCCCAAAATTGGTGTGTCGGGCATAAACTCTAACATAATTAACCTAGCCTATGGGAGGACTTATTACTAGCTTGTCAATGAGCCTGAGGGGTCACACACACAACTTAGTCTAGTACCTATTGACTAGTTAATTCTTTGTGAATTAATGGAGGGGTTAATTAAATGGATTTAATTAAACAAGAAAAAGGAATTTAATATATGGTATTAATTAATGGTCCTATAATTTAATATTGGAATTTTAAATTGGGAAGGAATAATTAATTAATAAAAGAAAGAAAAAAATAAAATATACATATATATATAGACACACACATATATGTGCGCGTGTGTGCGTGTATCTGTATGTGTGGAATTTTGGTAGAAAGATTTATCTTGGTCACCAAGTTTATATATATATATATATATAGTAATATCTTATAAATATATTTGGTAAGATCTTTTAATTGGTTAAGGTAACTAATTAAAAGAAAAGATCTAATAAGATATATATTAGGATATTGGATAGACATGGGAATATCCAATTAGTTGGAAAGAATCCAACTAATTGAGGAAAGAGAATAAAAGAAAAAAGAAAATAGTATATATATATATATATATACACACACACACAGACGCACGCACACCCCTAAATTTAGGGTAAGTGGCGTGTGTGTGTGAGTTTCCATAAGTGTGGACTCTATATATATGTGTATATTCCAACTCTTTTAAAATAATGAAGGATTAATTAAAAACAAACCAGTCCGTTTTCTATTATTCTCTCCTCCTTTTCTTTCACAAGAATTCTTTCAACTTATGTGTTGAGTACAAAGAACACAAAAATAAATTCCTAACCCTTTTTTTCTCAAAAAGCCAAAATTCGATATTCTCTTGGCTAGCACTGGTGGAGATAATCGAGGGTACGAGCTCGGGTGTGGATAAACTCAAAGGCGCAACACCTGGGGCGCTAGGGCAAATCCAATTCGGAGAGGAGTAGCAAGAAGTAGCTTAAAAAGGCGTTGCTGCTTTAAGTTCTTCGAGAGGTAAACACGAGAAAACCATCTTTTAGGATAGTTTTGAATCCGATTGTACCATGTCAATCTGGCCCTAATTTGGAGATGTCACTTTTAATTTTTAAATCTGTATTTTCTGTTGCGCCGGCATCCCTGTGGTTGTACCAATCCCAACAGTGGTATCAGAGCCAAGGTTTTGACATGGCTCAGATTCTTTCGTGTTTATATGCTTTAAAATATGTTTTTATTGCTTATTGTAGTTGGTTGAATTTTCTGTTTAATTTTTAGATCCGTCGATTTGGAATTAATTTGAAATGGACAGGCTGCGTTTTTATGTTTTGATTTAAGAAAAAAGGGGGGTGTGTGGCCGTCATGGCAGAACTGTCGGAACAGCGCCGCTGCGCGACGACGACACAGGTAGCAAGGGCGCTGCGCGCACGCATCACGCCATCGCGGACGATGCTACTTCAGCAGCGCTGTCACGCGCGACGACGCATGAGTTGAATGGTTGGGCCATCGAAGGCAGTCCGCGTTTTGACCTAGGGGTCGAAGTGTAATTTCCCCTATTTCTAAATGTTTTTCATTGTAATTGCGTTTTAGGCTGTTACGAAATTTCATGTTAGATGTTTTGATGATGACAAGATAGGATTCAATGTTAGACCCCAAATAAAATGTAAGTTTATGTTTTCCATAGATCATTGTTTAAGCGTTTAAAAGTTTGTAATTTTGTTTAGGCTTGTAATTTTTATCTTTGTAGGTTTTAGACTAAGTATTAGATACTAAATCACTAATAGAATTCTCGGTGAGTCTATTAGAGAAGAAGTTGAAGATCAGCGTCTGAAGTCAACCAGAGATGAAGATTTGTCTCTTAGCGTCCGTCAAACGCTAAAGGACCTTTTTCAGGATTTATGGATCAAGCGCTCAAAGCACTTAATCGATCAATGACAAATTCACCTGAAATAAATCCTCAAGTCACGAAGGACTTAAATGCAATCATTCAACGGACATTTATTTTCAACGGAAAATAAATTCAAATGCATTAAATCCCTGATAAGAGCATTAAATGTGATAAGCTACTGTGACCTGTGGACAAGCCACCTTTTTGACCAGACTGTCAGAACTTCAGAGTTCATATCTGCTACCATCCAATCAGTGCCAGCAGTGTTTCAGGAATGTCTGGCTTTAGGTAGAATCACGCGCTGCGTGAAAGGCACGCTCCTACATGTGTCCAACGGACAGATCCCAAGAATTGCCTATAAATACCTTACCTTCAGCATAAATGAAGGAGAATAAGCTTTCCATAGCCATGCAAAGATTTGAGCATTTCAAGATGCAGCCCAATGAGACGCTAGAACAATTGGACGCAAGGTTTACTTTGCTCGTTACAGAGTTAGCGTCATTAGACAAGGAATTGACCAACAAAGAAATGGTCAACAAGATTTTCAGAAGTCTTCCAAGCAAGTATCTAATTAAGACTATTGCTATGAGAGAATCACATACATTGGAGACTCTTACTCCAGAGCATGTCTTTTCAGAGTTAAAGGCATTTGAGTTCGAATTGGGTGAAGTCAGCGACACATCGACTTCAGCGACTGAATCAGGAGCTTTAATCGCTACAACCAAAAGCAAGGGTAAAGCTGTTAGTGAGGCTAAAACTATGGAATCAAATGAAGAAAAGGAAATGGCTTTATTGGTCAAGAAATTCAAAAAATTTCTAAGATATGAAAAGAGAAATCCTATCGGACAAACGTCATTTCAGACTCCTCTCCCTGCTCCAGCGCCTCAGTATCAAGCGCCAGTGTACTCTGCACCTCAACCAGTAGCACCAGTTCCATACCAAGCGCCTCCGTCCCCTAGTCAAAATCTCTCAGCGCCAGTAGTCTCAAAGTGATTATCCACTGAACAGAAAATGAAAACTAATTTGTGTTATAATTGCAAGAAACCAGGGCACTACCAGGTAAATTGCCCTTATCCAAATGTGTCAAAGCCCTCAAGGCAAGACAATGCGGATACAAACCAATTCAGGAGCAACCTTCGCCAACAAGGTTTGCTAGCAGAATCTGAACCATTCTCCGCACCTGAAGAGGATTTGGAATCATCAGATGAAAGCAGTGATGATGAGCCTACAAGCGACTCAGCGTTGATTTGTCTTATGGCAAGAGATGATGAAGCGTCTGACGACTCGCTACCAGAGGTAATCAATTATCAATTCCTCTTTCTTATGATGAATTACTTGACAAAGTCAAAGAATACTACAATGAATGTCAAGAAGCTGCCAAAATATATCAAAATGATCTCGCTATTATCTCATCACTCACAAGAGATAAAGTGACGCTCAGAGCAGAGTTGCGAGTTCAGCAACAGTGCATTGAGAAGAACCAATCGCTTGAGAGTGAAATTATTCAATTAAAAAATGATCTTGATATAATAGTCAAGAGAGAAGCTGATCTGATCGCTAGACTTGCCAAATCAGAGCAGCTCATCTCATCATTATCAAAAGCTTCTAGAAACTTGGATAATGTGACTGAGGTAACTAGATTATTTGGTGAAAAGACCGGTTTAGGATGCAATAAATTCGGTAAACAACCAAACAAACCTAATGTTATGGCAAACAACAAAGGAAAGGGTGTTCTCTTTGTTGAGAAAAGTTCACAAAGTCAAACACTGAATGAACCGAGCAACAACGGTACGAGGCCAAATGAGAAAGCCAAAGCTGACTCAGGCAAGGGAAAGACAAAGATAAATGATTCACAAAGAAAGGTTCATCCAAACGCTCAAAAGGCTAAGGATAAACCTAACCACTGTGAATCAAGCGCTAAGCGTCAAGCACCAAAAGTGCAACCCAAGCCAGCGTCAAGGAAATACCAGCGTCCATATCCAAGACAGTCAAGATCATATTATCGATACTATGATGATTATGACTATGATTATGATTATGACTACTATTATAATCGAGGATATTATTACACACACAAAAAGCACACACAACACGATGTGAAACCCAAGAAGGCCAGTATTCCTAAAATGAAGACTAGGCAAATATGGGTTCCTAAAGTTCTAATTCAAACCAAAGTTACTAATGCTGAAGGACCCAAAACAACATGGGTACCTAAGAAGAATTAGAATTGTCCTTTAAATGCAGGTACCTAGAGCCAGCACAGATACTTCAGTTTGGTACATTGATAGTGGATCGTCAAGACACATGACTGGTTCCAAAAATCTTCTAGTCAACTATCAAGCTACCAATGGTCCTCAAGTTATATTCGGTGATAACTCCAAAGGTAAAACCAAAGGTATAGGTATCATGCATAGGGGAAACATCATGATCAGTGATGTATATTACGTTGAGGGTCTTAAGCATAACCTGTTAAGCATTAGTCAATTTTGTGATAAAGGCTTTGAAGTAAAATTCTCAAGCGACTTCTGCTACATTAACGACGCTAAGACTAAGTCTACTAAATTAAGAGGAAAAAGAACAAATAATGTGTATTTAGTAGATTGGGATTCTACATCTGATAACAACCCCATATGCTTTGTTGCTAAAAGTCAAAATGAATTGGGTTGGTTATGGCATAGAAAAATGAATC
Organism: Buddleja alternifolia; assembly: GCA_019426215.1. NCBI lineage: Eukaryota > Viridiplantae > Streptophyta > Magnoliopsida > Lamiales > Scrophulariaceae > Buddleja > Buddleja alternifolia. The sequence goes on from CM033406.1 coordinate 6,631,712, forward strand.
ACCTCAACTTCAAGGCAATCTCTCAGTTAATATCGCTAAATCTTGTAGAAGAATTACCTAAGGGTTCCTTTCAGAAAAATCGCTTATGTGATGCATGCCAAATGGGTAAACAAGTTAAATCATCTTTTAAAAAGAAACCATGTCTATCTACTTCTAGAGTTCTTGAACTATTGCATCTAGATTTGTTTGGCCCTATTCAAATCATGAGTGTTAGTGGTAAAAAGTACTCGCTAGTAATAGTTGATGATTTCTCTCGCTATACATGGGTAGAATTTCTAGCGACCAAAGATGAAACTAGTGTCAAGCTCACAGCGCTAATTCGTCAAATGCAAAATTCGAAAGATCTAAGGGTGACGAGAATGAGAAGCGATAGAGGAACTGAATTTACTAACCAATTTGTTGAGAAGTTTTGTATAGATATAGGAATACTTCGAGTATTCTGCTCCTAGAACACCTCAATAGAATGGAGTTGCCGAGCGACGGAACAGAACGCTTAAAGAAGCCGCAAGGACAATGTTAGCAGAGTCCAAGCTGCCTCAAAGGTTTTGGGCCGAAGCCATCAACACCGCTTGCTACACTCAGAACCGGTGTATGATCAACAAGCAACATGAGAAGACTCCATATGAGTTGTGGAAGGGACGTAAGCCTAACGTTTCATATTTTCATGTTTTTGGTTCAAAATGTTTCATTCATAACAATGGATCCCAAAGCCTAAAGACATTTGATCCTAAAGCGGATGAGGGAATCTTTCTAGGAAATGCCAAAAATGGAAAGAGCTTTCGCATCCTAAATAAGACCAAATCAAAGGTTGAAGAATCCATTCATGTTGTGTTTGATGATGCTAACCAAGAACCGAGTAAGGTTAATCCTGATGATGTAGGAATTGAAGATCTCACCCAACAAACTTCACAAATCAATCTTGGTGATGATAGTGATGACGAAGATGATGAGATTCGTGTACCTTTTCCTAAGGATACTCGTGAGGTTAACAATAATGATAATGTCAGAATTGCTGATGATCATGAAGAGAATGATCATCAAGAGCAGATTGGAACTATGAATGATGCAGCGTCTACGCAAGAGATAAATGAGAATCAAGCGATTGATAATCAAGAGCCTCTCAACTCGTTCCAACCAGACCGCAAATGGCTTAGAGACCATCCACCAGAGCTAGTGATTAGAGATATTGAAGCACCTGTTAGAACTAGGTCCGCTACAATCAATGAGGCCATGTTCGCAAGCTTCCTATCTCAAATGGAACCAAAGAAAGTGGATGAAGCGCTTAGTGATTCAAGTTGGGTAGAAGCAATGCAAGAAAAGCTTAACCAATTTGAGAGAAGCAAGGTTTGGACACTAGTACCAAGACCAACTCACCAAGGAGTTATTGGGACTAGATGGGTTTTTAGGAACAAGATGGATGAAGATGGCATTGTTATAAGAAACAAAGCCAGACTTGTCGCTCAGGGTTATTGTCAAGAAGAGGGAATTGATTTTGATGAAACATATGCCCCAGTAGCCCGTCTTGAAGCAATTAGGATGTTCCTAGCGTTTGCCGCATTCAACAAGTTCACAGTATACCAAATGGACGTGAAGAGTGCTTTCCTGAATGGTAAACTCCCAGAAGAAGTATATGTGGAGCAACCTCCAGGATTCATCAACAACCATGGCAAGAGTATGGTCTATAAATTGGATAAGGCACTCTATGGCCTTAAACAAGCACCAAGAGCATGGTATGACACTCTCTCTATCTTCCTTATTGGTAAAGGCTTTTCAAAAGGCAGCGTTGATACAACGTTATTTAAAATTACCCATAATGAAGATATTCTCTTAGTCCAAATTTATGTTGATGATATTATATTTGGTTCTACAAATAAGCGATTGTGTGAGAAATTTTCGAAAATGATGCAAGATCAATTTGAAATGAGCATGATGGGTGAATTAACTTTCTCCTTAGGATTACAAGTTAAACAACTCACTACTGGAACATTTATAAACCAAGCTAAATATACTAGAGATATGATTAAAAAATTTGGTATGGAAAATGCATCATCTTCAAAAATTCCAATGAGCCAAACGCTTAAGTTAGATAAAGATGAAAGTGGGAAGAAAATCGATATCACTAACTATAGAGGTATCATTGGATCACTTCTTTATCTTACCGCTAGTAGACCTGATATTATGTTTTCGGTATGCATGTGTGCACGATTTCAATCTAATCCTAGAGAATCACACTTAAATGCTACTAAGAGAACCCTTAAATACCTAAAAGGCACACAAAATGTGGGCTTATGGTATCCACAGGACTCTCCTTTTGAACTAATTGGTTATTCAGACGCAGATTTTGCAGGATGCAAAATAGATAGAAAAAGTACTAGTGGTACATGTCAATTTCTAGGTGATAGACTAGTTTCGTGGCATAGTAAGAAACAACAATCCATAGCGACTTCTACCGCTAAGGCAGAGTATATAGCCGCTGGAAGCTGTTGTGCACAAATCCTTTGGATGAGGCAACAACTTAAAGATTATGGAACAATCCTAGGTCCTACCCCAATCCATTGTGATAACCAAAGCGCTTTAGCTATGTCCCAAAATCCTGTCCTTCATTCTAGAACCTAGCACATTGACATTAGATACCATTTCTTGCGTGACCATGTTCAAAAGAAAGATATCTCCATGCATTTCATTGGAACTGACAAACAATTGGCAGATATCTTCACCAAAGCGCTCAACGAACAACGCTTTCTCACTCTGAGAAGTGAATTAGGTATGATTGACTTAAACGCTTAAATCATAAAACATCATATTTATAGGCATAAAATCTAAGGGGAATCCACCTTTGTTTATGTCTAAAGAGTTTATCAAAAATCTCGAAATGAGTCATCAATTTTAGGGAGAACTTTAAAATTGTACTTATCTCAATATATCAAGCGATTGCGATCAAAAATGACTTTTAAAAATCCTAAGCATTGATCACTAGCGCTTATCTTTTATAAATCCAAGCGATTGATTTTTTTTTGGACTTCAGCGTTGAAAGAATTCGCACTTCAACGCTAAGTAACTTTCTTTCAAAAATTGATGCATAGTTTTCATCGCTAAAGGAAACGTGTGGATAAGTCCAAAAGATCAGATTTGATAACTACCCACACGTGCCTATCAAATCGAACTGACGGTTATGATCCCTATCTAAACCTAGGCGGTTCAGTAATTACATGAGTCTGAGTATGTGTCAGTGTACTATCAGGCGCGTGTATTTCACGCTGAAAATTTCAAATTTTCTCAAACGTTTTCAAAAAATAACTGCGGACACGAAAAATATTATAGTACCCTATTTTGCCGCACTTTTTGACATCCGAAGTTATGTGTACACGGTTCAGATTCCTTCTGTCATTAACTTCTGTACACGTGTCATTCATCTACCATCTGAGAATTTATTTTTGCCTCCTATTTAAACCTTTCAAAAACTTTACGGTAAACCTTTATCACTTCCAAATTCTTCTACTGTAAACGTTATTTCTCTAAAAGGCAAGAACTTCTCTCATTCCTTCAAAAGCTTCCAACTTTCAGCAATGGCACCCAAAGCTTCAAAATCTTCAAAATCATCCAAGACTGACACCGGAAAAACTTCCCGTACTGAGAAACCAGTTACGGTTAACGCCGGATTTCTGATTAACTGGGATTACTTTTATGAGAACCAGAACTTTCCTCTTCGAACGGTTCTTCCACTCGTTCAAGAATCTGGTTTGAGAGATATGATCACTACTTTTTTCAACTACTTTGAAGAAGAATCTCTCTATTTTTTCAACAATGCCCAGATTTCTGAAGACGGAACTTCCATATCCTGCGTCTTCCCTTTTGCTAAAGAGACCTTTGTTCTCACTCCCTCCTTGATTTCTTCATTGCTGATTCTGCCCAATGATGGCACTGAGGTCGAAAACGTCACTCTCGGAGATGCTACAAAAGTCTGGGAGTTGATAAAGAAAGAAGATGTTGATACTGCGTATGAGCCGAACTTCAAGAAAAACGATATGAAAGGCGAATACGTTATTCTCGCTGATCTATGTTCAAAGATGATCGAATGCAGAAAAGGGACATTCGATAAAGTCACAAACGTTCAGTACAAGATGATGGTGGCCATTCTGACCAAGTTAAAAGTTAACTGGTCTCTCTACATTTTTAATCGCTTCAAGGCAGCGATGGTCAAGTCAGTAAATCCCAAGCCCTATGGGATTGTGCTAAGTCGTATTCTTAGCGCTTGCGGTTATACAAAAATTTTTGGCACAAAGATTCTAGCTTCCAAATTCTATAGCAGAAAGATGATTAGTGGAATGCTCAAACCTCAAAAACATGGTGGAGCAGCGGTTCCCAAAGAAGAGCGTCAGCGACTCCAAGCTGAAGGAGTTGTTCGAAGTGATGATGAAGATCAAGCGTCTTCCTCTTCATCATCACCCTTGTCCTCTGAAGAAGTGGTGGTCAAGCGATCTAAGAGAAAGATAGTTCTCAAAGTCACTGAGCCATCCAAGTCAGCAAAGAAACAGAAGCCTGAACCAAAGAAGAAGAAGCCGGAGCCCAAAAAGAAGTAAAAGATTCCTTCTCTCCCTCCTAAATCTTCATCCCCTCCTCCAGCGTTTACCTTCTCCGTTCCCGAGGAAGAAGAGGAAGCAGTGGCCGAAGAAGTACCGCTTGCACGAAGACGTACTCCTACCTCTACTCCAGCAGCATCCTCTAGCGCTACAGCAAATCCAGCGCTTAGAGAGTCAGCGAGTGTTCCTCCTTCTGACGCTGTTCCCGAAGTCAGCTCAGATCCTCAAGCCGTTTCTCCATCTAAAAGGCTTTCCAATGTTCAGGGTAAGTATTTGCTAAGCAAATTATTCTATCCTTTCCTCGTTAGTCTCTAACGCTAGGATAAAAACTCTTTCAGCACCAAGTGAAGCAGATATTCATTATGTTCTCAACACTCTTGAAGAACTAAATATTCCAATTCATGCTGATCCAATAACTTCTTTTATCGATTTAGAACTCGAAGAAGAAGTTCAGGAGCCTGAGTAACTTGTCCAAGAATCAGATCAAGCGACTGAGATAGTCGATAATATTCCTCAGGGTAAGCGATGTAGTCCTTTTAGTTTATAATTTCTACTTAGTAGGAATTTTTGCTTGCTTTTCTCAATCGCTTACATGTATCAGCTCAAGATGGACCTCAAGAGACACCTACCGCTGATGCCCCTCCACTCTCGGAGATTCCCGTTGAAATAGACGTGGACATGGCAACTGTTGTGGATATCGCTAAGAAAGCATCTCAAGACCTTCCTGACACTGAAACATCATCAGCCAGTGAAGCGACTCTAAACGCTGAGCGGTCGATAGAAATGGCCCCCATCCCAACAGAATCTATTGCCCTCGTTCCTACGCCAACAAGACCTCCTCCTCGTGTCATTGACGTCTTCCCGCGCGGATATCGTCCAGATGTTGAATTTTATTATGCTGCCCGAGAACGTGACACTCAAACGCTTGCTGAGTCGGAAATCCAATTTCAAACAACTCTTCATCGGCCTGATCTTTCAGACTCTTACAAGTTTGAAATTTTTGAGCGTTTTGCTGATCTAGGTCTATATAACCTGGAGCGTCTTCAATCACGCCTTGAATACATTCATCGTCCAGCGTTCAACAGATCCGAATTTGACGAGAAGCGATTCAATTTCACCGGTCTCTCAGACGAGTCCTTTTATCCTCTTCGATCAAACAAGATTGTTTTCAAAAACCCCCCACATGGGTGATTGGAACAAAAATCCAGACGAGGAAGATCTCAACAAGCTAGGCTATTCGGCTCTCCCCTCCGTCGTCAAGTCTCCTCAGAACTCTCTCTCTCCTAATCCACTTAAGTTATGGAAAGGAAAAGGACCTCTTGTTGCGGAGCGCCCAAATCCGGTCAACTCTTGGATAGAAGATGAGGCTCGTGAATATCTTGCCAGATTATGGGCTGAGGACTATGAAGAAGAAACGGAACGTTTTGAGAAATTTCTCGCCGCTAGAAAAGATCAAGCTAAAGCTATCAAGCTTGGCAAGAGATGGATGATGAATACAGCCAGCTGGGCTGAAGAGTTTGTTTTGCATTTCTACACCCTCGATGAACTCGTGAAATATCCATTCCTATTTCAGTTTGGAATAGAGTACAGACGCAGAGGATATGCAACCTTCCCGCTCCAACAGCGTCAGTTTATTGCAGGGAATATCGTCAACCCATCGAAAGCTACATTCGCCAGCAACTTACCTTATACAACCAAGGCGGACGCTACGTGTTGCATCCTTGTGAAGGGTTTGTTCAGCGAGTCTTTCTTGACCTAAATGAAGACACTTCATCAAGTAAACAACCAATTCTTCCAGGCCAAAGTCAGATTCGTGTTGATGTTTTGAATGAACACGCTGAGTTTGCTGAGTTCCACAGAACTATGAGAGCAGTGTTTGAAAATGCCCAAGCGCTGGACATCAGTTTCAACCACTTTTCCGGGTGTTACAATTTCATAAGATATACTCTTCACCCCGTGCTCTTTAGTGAATCCAATGTTCAAGTGGCCAAGATGTTATCACTAATCAAGCCAGTGGACCATGAAGCAACTCAAGCGCTCATGCCTTTGATTTTGGACTTTACCGGAAGATGTGCAACTGGCACTCAGTCCCGAAGAGCGCGAAGACGCTATATTCTTTATCCCACAATCCAGCCTGATCAGTCCAAGGCATGAGATAGAAGCCCTTAGCCCCCTCTGGGTCATTGCTGTTAGAGAACCTTCTTCCCCAATCCAAATTATAGAAGAAGACTTTGCTCCTACTGCAGAAGTCGCTCATCTTCCTGAGGCTTCTTTGCCAGATTCTTCTAGCGCCCCGGTAGTCAAGCCCCCTATTTTTGCAGATTCAATCATGGATCAAGCGATTGAAGAAGTGCACGCTGAAATTGCACAAAAGCCTATCGAGCCCTTTATCAGAGATAAATCCAAAGGCAAGGCTGCGGTTTCTAGGTTTTACGGACTTCTCCCGTCCCCAGAGCGTCCTTCTTCCGATTCGGATTCTGAAAGTGATTCAGACGCTAGAGACTTCAGACAAGCAGTACGGAACTCGCTCCACAACATTGAAGGTTCCTGTTCCAAGATTTTTGAGACTGCTGATAGACATATGCGAATAATGTCTGATACGCGAAGTCATGATATTGCAAACGCTTCAAACACAAGCACTGTTAGAATCATGAAGAGCATATCACCTCTTATCGCTGAACTCTCATCCGAATTCAACCGTCACTTAGCCCAGAGCGCTTCGGCTGATGCTGACAGACATATTTCGACCGATGCCGCTGCTCAGAACATCGCTCACCAATTTGCTCTCTTAGTTGACGAAGTTCGACTCTTGCGAAGAGAAGTCGCTGAGTTGAAAACCTCTCTTGATGATGCCAAGAAGGGGGGAAATACAGAAAAGCATCAAGCGTCCAAAGTAATGTCAAAGACTGATAATAAAAATTGGCGATCAATGATGGAAGAACTAGTGAGCATCAAGAAGATGCTAACTAAAAAGAGAAAGCCAAGGTATTATCTAGGAAGATATCCCCTTTCGGAATTGGACGTTGAATTCTTAGAAGGTATGGGATTTCAACCTTTTGCCGGACCGCTGAGACGACCTATCAATTGGAGACCGTCAAAAGATCCAAGAAAAGATATCTATCACGATTTAATCCGTGAACTTGGAATTCTACAAGAGAGTGGATGGAAAGGTTGTTAGAACTTAATGAAAGCGCCAGACTTCGTAGGCATGATTACGATGAAGTTCAACATACGACAATGATTGACATTGATCGTCTCCTGATGGACTTAGCGCTAGAAGTTCTCCAAGGCGAAGAAAGAGCAAAGCGACAGAAAAAGTGAATGAATTCCTTTTATTTTATTTTATTTCTGTTGTCGCTTTCTTTTTTTGTTTTCAATATAAATCATGTATGCTTATTCTTTCAATAGATGAATGATTTATTGCTGAAACATCTTGTTGAAGCTAATCTAACTTTAGCTAACTTTACTAACTTTTTGAACGCTAACTTATATTCATTTGGGCTTTTCTTTTAAGTAACTCTTAAATTATAAAAGAGTTATAAGAGTTAAAGTCCTGACATCATCAAAAAGGGGGAAATTGTTAGGAAATTTCATGTTAGATGTTTTGATGATGACAAGATAGGATTCAATGTTAGACCCCAAATAAAATGTAAGTTTATGTTTTCCATAGATCATTGTTTAAGCGTTTAAAAGTTTGTAATTTTGTTTAGGCTTGTAATTTTTATCTTTGTAGGTTTTAGACTAAGTATTAGATACTGAATCACTAATAGAATTCTAGGTGAGTCTATTAGAGAAGAAGTTGAAGATCAGCGTCTGAAGTCAACCAGAGATGAAAATTTGTCTCTTAGCGTCCGTCAAACGCTAAAGGACCCTTTTCAGGATTTATGGATCAAGCGCTCAAAGCACTTAAGCGATCAATGACAAATTCACCTGAAATAAATCCTCAAGTCACGAAGGACTTAAATGCAATCATTCAACGGACATTTATTTCCAACGGGAAATAAATTCAAATGCATTAAATGCTTGATAAGAGCATTAAATGTGATAAGCTACTGTGACCTGTGGACAAGCCACCTTTTTGACCAGACTGTCAGAACTTCAGAGTTCATAGCTGCTACCATCCAATCGGTGCCAGCAGTGTTTCAGGAATGTCAGGCTTTAGGTAGAATCACGCGCTGCGTGAAAGGCACGCTCCTACATGTGTCCAACGGACAGATCCCAAGAATTGCCTATAAATACCTTACCTTCAGCAGACCCTAAAAAGTACGGTACAAAACATTTACAAGAGAAAATTACGTACACAAGAAAAAGCTTAGAATCTCCATAGCCAAAATTCCTTCAAGCTTTTTATCTACATTCCAAACAGTCACAAATATCTCAAACATCTTCCAAAGAAGAAACCTAAATTCCCATTGAGATATTCCAAGTTGTTTGATCTTCCCAAATACAAACAAACCCTTGTGACAAAAACCTCAACCTTTCATCTGAGTGAGAAAAGTTGTTGAAACTCATTACAGACAGTATTTCTGAGTGAGAGAAGCTTGTAGAAGACGATCTTCATTGGTGCTGAAATCTGTGTGATCAAGGAGCCCGAGATCATTTTCATTCTTTACTATCTTGTAGAAGATTCTGTATGATTCTTTGATAATCATCTTAGTAATTTCCTCCAAGTGAAAAAGGAGAAGAAGGACGTAGCTGAGATTACATCACCCAGTGAACCTTACAAATTATTGTGTCATTTATATTTTACTGTCTTATATCTGTCATTTTACATTATTATAAAAGACAAGTAAAATTGCAAAGCGATTAAATTATCTAAAAGAACGCTAAAAATCATTTCCGCTGTGCTAACCCTGATTAAGTGATCTAAGCGTTACCCTACTTTGGTAAATTGCTAAACTCACTAAGTCTAAGTTATCTTTACTGAAGCGCCTGACCCAAGCGCTCAGCCTTCCAAGCGTTCAGATCTTTAAAAAGTAACACGAAATTTTTGAAGTTTAAAAAGACTTCAAGGTCTATTCAACCCCTCCCCCCCCCTTCTAGACCCTTTCGTATGCCACTTGGGACCATCATAGGCCTTGGGTCATTTTTGCAATTTATAATTAAAAATGTAACCCTAATTTGTGTTTTTATAAAATTATGCTTTTTGAATCTCAAATTAAAATTGTTTTATGTTTATTCTAAAAATTACATATTTCAAATTTGATGGTTTTATTTAATTTTGGAAGTTGAAATAAAATAGGAATTTTATTAATTCCAAGATTAAATAAAATTGGGTTTTTGAAATTGTTTTTAAATTGATTGAAAAAGTATGACTTTTTCATGTGGGTTTCTAAAATTGGTTTTTAGAAATCAAAGTCTTTGGATCCATTAATTAATTTGATTATCCAAAATTAAAGACGATGAATATTAACTCATGTTTGCATGTTGGTATGTTTATGTGATTATGTGGTGATCCGGGTTGAGCCATAGACTAGTCGTTGTTATGATTTGAGGGAAAGGTTTTCTTTAAATTTAATTTTATGAAGACGAAGATGGAGATGTTCAAACTCATGGTGATTTGAAGACCTTAGCATAGGGTCTGGGGCCTTAGATTAGATTGGTCAACACCTTGATGGTTCGGGGTGTTTTGGCAATGGCTCGACTAAGATCACATTTACCGCTTTCTGCAGGATTGCTTATTTTCTTATGTTTTGTATGTTGTGCATGCTTGCATAATCACCTAAGAAAGATAAGTAATTGAAAGTGTGAGACCTTGTTTTTGAAAAACCCCTTTAAACCATATTAAGTCCCTAAATGGATAAATCGGGGGCTCAGAAGCTCCTTGATTAGGTCCAGTGCCTTCCATCATTAGATGTAAGACGGAATATTGCGGCTTGTCATTATTGTCTCACGAGTCGTGGAATGGTGGCAAGTTAAGTGTACTAATCTCACAACTAGGCCTTCTGTATGACAGACGGTCATACTAGAAGTGCGTACGGGTCTCAGTTTTGCTAAGGAATCGTCTATGAGTCGTGGGACCACCTGGCTACTGTTATGCTACAAGAATTTGATGGGTTGGACTTAAACACAGAATAGTGTACGGTTGCATCATGTTCCCGAAACGTACATGAAAAGTAAGGCAAACATCTTCAAAACCACCTAGATGTGGATGGGGCCATTGCGCCTGATCAAATATCGTGGCCCATTGTCTCACGAGTTGTGGAATTAGGTTGGGACATTTGACGCTCGAGCCCGTTGGAAGTTGTTACATTTCCCATCTTTTGTCTATTGGGGTGACGGAATTCAAAAAGATAGTGGGAGCACACATGTATATTTAAATTTCCTTAATTGCATGTGAATATATGTTAGAACTGAATGCTAATAATCTTTTTCACTTTATCACATTGTTACACAGTAATATCATGTATATCGTTTATACTTGTCTATGGATTCTCAAACACAACAAGTTTGATGGCTCGAACTATACCTACTGGCGCTTGGCTAGCTTTAGATGTATATCTCAGGGTCAAGGATTTTGATTACATAATTAAAGGGGAAATCCCACCTTGGCCTAAACCGGCAACTCGTGCTCATACTTTAGAGTACTGGACAAAGCAAATTGATGATGAGGCTTATGTTCGACATTTCATATTGTCTATGGTGTCTGAGCACATGATTGAGACATATGGGAAGGTCATACTAGCCAAGGATCTCGTCGACGAGTTGGAGAGAGCATTTGGATACAAGACACTAAAAAAGGAATTGCCCTCATTGCCATGGGATGGAACACTTGAGCAAGGATTGTCCTACTGCCTTCAAAAGCCACAATGAAGGTGTGCTTATTGTTAAGGTTAATTTGTCAATTAACCATGCTTCTTGGTTGTTTGACACCGGCTGTGGTACTCACCTTTGCAATAATTTGCAAGTGCTCATTGGAGATCATTGCTCATCGAACCTGTTGGTCTCAAGTGGCATACGAAAGGGTCTAAAAGGAGGGGTTGAATAGACCCTGAATTTTTTTTTCAATTTTAAGATTTTTTTTAGAAAGATAATGTAGACAATAGTTTCTTGATCAAGATGGATCAAGCACTCAGCACTTATATCCAGGTTAGCACACCCGAAGTTTTGAATAAGTCTCTTAGAGTGAATAAATAGGAGTTTAGAAAAATATTTAGTTACACTTGTTTTAAGAAAGTATGCTTTATGATAATGTAGGAAGATAATAATGAATAAATTACCAAAATAGTAAGCAAAGAAGACACGACTCTTTCCACACAGGAGGAATTCACTATAATGAATCACAAAGCTTCACACAGACAGCTTCAACACAATAGCAAATGGTTAAGGCTTGATCTCGAGTTCCCTGATCACAAAGATTTCAACTCGACTAAGATCTGCTTTTGACAAGCTTCTCTCACATAGAAATACTACTTTGTCTTCAACAACTTCGTCACACAGATTGAACAGGTTGATGTATTTTATCAAGGTTTGTTTGATTTGAAAAGTTCAAACACGTTTGGAATATCTTTTTAGAAAATGATAGTTCTTTTATTAAGAGGTAAGAGATATTAGTTTAGCTATAAAGATGTATAAGCTCAAAGATATTTTAGCTATAGAGGTTTTGAGCTTTTAAGGATGAATATAGATTTCAACAGCGCAAGTGTATATCAAGTTTTTGATAATAATTCTCGGTGTTTAGGTTTGAGATGTGAGTATCTATTTATAGAATTTTCTCAGGATTTATTCGTTGGACACAAGCAGGAGCATGTTTAACACAAGGCACATGACTTAGTCTTTTTCTGACATCTCTGAAAATTCTGCTGCACAGAGTTGGTAGCAGACCTACTTTGAGTTGACAGCCAATGGGGAAGGCTTATCCATACGTCAATAGTTCTTATCACATTTAATGCTCTTATCAAGCATTTAATGCATTTGAATTTGATTCCCATTGGAATTAAATGTCTGTTGAATGTTGCATTTAAGTGCTTATTGAGTTCGGATTTAATTCAGGTGAAGACAGGCGCTTGACAATAGCTTAATGAATCTTTATCTTCAAAGTCTTCAGATGCTGATCTTCAATTTCACTTTCATAGGCTTACCTAGAATTCTGTCATAGCTCAAGCGCTAGATACTAGTCTAAAACTATAAAGATAAAAAGCCTTATACTGAAAATTACAACTCGATAACTTTAAACGCTTAGACATATTCTAATAAAGATAAACTTACATAATCTTTGGGGTCTAACATAAAACCTATCTTGTCATCATCAAAACATCTAACATGAAATTTCCTAACAATTTCCCCCTTTTTGATGATGTCAAGACCTTAACTCTTTTATAGTCCAAGAGCTAGAAAATCACCAAAAATAATATAAAGTTAGCGTTTAAAAGTTAGAGGTTAGCTATAAGTTAGTACATATAGCAAGAAACGAGATGTTTCAACGAACTCATTCCTTCATAAAATATCATGTAAGTACAATGAGTTAAAATGGAAACATGCATGAAAACATAAAAGCGCTTAAAACAAAATGAAACAGTAAGACTAGTGCTTTCTTTTGGAAGAAGATGTTTGCGATTTCTTTTGATCTTGCTTCTTTTGCTCTTGTTTGAAAAGCATCTCAGCAAACTTCCATAATCTATCGTTTGCTTCCCTCATCTTCTTATTAGTAAGAACGGCCTGCTAGATTGCATAGATCGCACTTTGAAGTTCTTCCCACTGCTTATCTTTAGAGCTTTTCGCGCTCTTGGACATGCCTTTACCCTTTTTCCCCTTCTTGACATCAGCATCAAGAGGTTGAGATGAACGAATCTCAGACAAGTCCCTGCGCAAGAGCTTGACTTCATTGATTAAGAGAGCTACTTGAGTAGCGATACTTTCAGCTGCAGAGTTGGAAAGACTGTGACGTTCAGTGTCTGTAATGGCATTCAGGGCTAGCGAGCCGTTGATGCTTTCAGAAAGATCAGAAACTAGTGGAACCGTCCTATCTAGTACAGTGATAGTACTTTGGTTAGCCGCATTCCGCATATCATTTAAATGATGTCTTTCCACGACATAGAGGATTGAATTGTTCTGATTTTCCAAGCAAGAGCAGGATCCCTTGATATCAACGAGAGAGTTTTGAACCGCTTTCTTGAAGTCTTGAGCTTCTGGATCATCATCGCTGTCTGAACTGTCACTAGAGGAACGCACTGAAAGGGGCAAAGGTTCTTTGGAAGCAATAGCTTTTCCTCGTGCTGGATCTTAGATGAGAGGTTCCTCAGATTCAATAACTTGTTCCGGTTCAGGAAGAGTAGCGTCTGGAGCATGGACTTCTGCAATGTCCATGATGACATCATCTCCATCAGACTCAGTGCTAGAAATATTTTCAATTGGAATAACTGGAGCCGGAGCGCTAGCAGGGGCTTCTTCTTGAAAAATTGCCTGCACGTCATCATCGGATGGCACTTCTCGGACAAAAGGAACACGAGCTTCTTTAAACTCAAAAGCAAAATCTGTAAGTTACGAAACTAGAGAGAAAATTTGATGAAAGTTAGAAAGTCACCGCAACTACAAAAGGAGAAGAGCATCTAGAATGATCTCTGCCGGAGTCATCCTGCTGAAGGCATTATCTGGGTCCATGGAATATTCTCTGAAATGGTTGATAGCTGAAAGAGTTCTTGACACGCTAAAAGCTAACGTGCAATGATAGCAAGTGCACTAGTCGTGTGTAGTAATAAGTGTGGACGAAAAGTCCGGGTTATCGAACCACGGAAACTTGAATTCTAGTTTATGATTTTATACAAAAAAAACAACTACAATAAAAGTAACTTAAATGTAAAAATGTGTACAATAAGAACAAGGTTATGCAAATGAATTAAAATCAATTATAAAGGGAGACTAAGGCACATGCTAGGTCCAAATTGATCAAATATACTTATAAAGGCTCTTGTTGTAGAATTACTCTTATATTGTTATGGTGAAAACTCCTAAGGTAGAGAATAACCGATGTCTCGCGTATAAACTCCTATACTTAGATCGTGATTTCCCAAATATCCCTATCCGGAAATCTAACCACTAAACATGCATTAATGTACTAGAGTTCACTCGATTTGAATCGAACGACTTCACCCGGGAATCTTTACCTATGTCTAGGGCAATTCCTCATTAGTTGCGGGTCATGATGTGAATTTCTTGCACCCTAAGTCAATTTTCTCCCGAAATATTAACCTAGGCATGAGATTCTAACATATAGTGATCAAGTATATGCAAGATAGACAAAAACACAATTCACATCACATAACAATATAAGAACAACCTCAACAATCATCTATTGTAAGCATATATCACAATTTGGCCGTGCATGGCCCTAGTCTTACGAATTTAGTTCATAATTGAAAGCATAAAAGACATAAGAGGAATATTCATAGACATAAATGAAATGAAAAGCTCTTAAAAACTCCCTAAATGGTGAATGATGATGGATCTTGAAGTTGAGCCTTCAATCCCCAAGCTCTTTTCCTTCCTCTAGTTTTCCCCTCCAAGAGTGATGAAGAATGGTGATGAATGGTGGAGAAATCAGATTAGGGGCTGCCCTCCTCTCCTTCAAGAATCTGAAATTGATAGTGAATGATGAAGAGTATGGGTTCCCCCTCCTTTTATAGCCAAAATTCCACTAAAGTATGCATTAAGAATTTCCATTAAAGTTCCCCAATGAGAATTCCACCTAAGGTGATGCTTAAAGTTTGGCTTTTAAGATTCCAACCAGCTAAAAAATGCTGAACTTTCGGCCGTTAAGAATTCCACCAAGCATAACCATGTGAAAACTTCAACAAAACACATGCATGCTGCCATTTTCTTGCTTTCCAGCGCAGTCTTAGTATTTTCCTCATAAACTTCTCCACAGATCTCCACATTCGATGATTCAAGTCCCCATGTTCAGATAAAACATAGATCTACAACTTTCCAGAAGGACATTTTGTCCAATTCGGTCGCTAAGTATACCTAAATTACGTTTCAACATGGAGGTTGTTTCTGATTTGGCGCCCATAAAGTAAATCTACCAAGAAACACACTTATGACAACCCCTCAACACATGTGCTGAATTATGGCAAAAGTGATTCTTACCCATCATATAATGCTGGAATTTAAGCTGAAAAAGGAGTAACATTCGGACTATCCATGCCTAGGCATGACTAGGAGGGCGCTGGGACGTATCCTGACACATGTACTTCTCTGTTCGGCGCAGCAATCGTATTTCCTTCACAATTATCTCTATAGACCTCCGATTTGGATGTTTCAAGTTCCCATTTGAAGCTAAGACATACATCTAAAACTTTGTAGAAGGAAACTTTGTCTAAGTCGGTCTCGAAATATACGGAATTATCGCTCGAATGTGGTAGGAGATGCATAAACCGCCTAGGTATTGAAAAACATGCTTGAACTTGTTTTGTACATCGTTTTTCTTCCCTTTTCTTCATGTATTCTCATTTATTACCTGTATTCACTTAACACACCTATTAAATGCAAATGTGACATGATTTAAGCAATAAGTGAATCCAAATCATAAGAATTACGGTCTTAAAAACACGTAAAAACACCTCTTATCAGTTCTTGTTTGAATATGGAAAGTGGACTTTCTCAAGCAGCTACCCACATTGGACCTATTGCATTTATAGGGTGTACTGGAGTTAACCTGGCGCTGGACCCTGGAATGAAGAAAAGAGAGTCCTCGATTTGCTCCTTGTTGAAGTACAATAGCCTATCTTCTGGCGATACTGGAAGATTTGAGATGTATCACTTGCAGTAATCTTCTAAGTAAGGTAAGACAGCTTGAGTAAGCGTTGGTCTGCAATGCCCTTCGAGCATATCGATTACACACTGGTAATGAACGCTTAGCTCCTGAGGATAAGAATCTAGAAAGATAAATCCGGAGAACTCATTGACGCTCGCCCCAGTTGCTGTTACAACATTTCTTGTAAAGATGTGGTCGAAAATCTTTACAGCATCTTTGAGTTTCATGCGATTTAAAAGAAACTCATAGTGCTGCTCAGAGTCGACTTCCACACTGGAGCTTAAAGACTCGCCACTCAGAGCGCTGCTACAGTCAAGAATAAAATTGGATTGACTGAGCTCAGCAAGCGCTTGGTGAAGATATTCTTCAACCGGATGCTGAATAGATGGCAAAGAGTGAACTGGTCTGAGTCGTTGAATCCTAGAATCAAGGCAATAACGGGCAAACTGTTTGCGCTTATCATGAATTGCTTGATTAAAAAAAAAGCGGTGTTGGTCCTAAGTGGCATACGAAAGGGTCTAGAAGGGGGGGGGGGTTGAATAGACCCTGAAATCTTTTTCGACTTCAAAAATTATTCGCATTAAAATTTGTTGGACGCTTGAAAAGTAGGCGCTTGACTGCTCGTCTATTTAAGACTATTTTTAGAAAGTTAACTTAGACTTCAAGATTTGAATACTATAATCAAATAGGTTTAAATGTTCAGTTCTTTGATCAGTGTTAGCACAGCGGAATGATTTTAGAGTCTTTTCTTTGAAAGTGTTTAGTGTCACAAAGTTTTTCCTTAGTTGCTTATCTTTAAATCGTTTTGAACGCTTAGAGAGCTTAGTGTTTGGTTAAGCGCTTAAAACTGATTTTAAAGCTTAGCATTCTCTTTTGACTTAAATCAGACACTTGACTGTTTTATATGCTTTTTCAAGATATAATGTGCAACTATAAGTAAAATAAATGAAACAGTAAATAACACAATAAATTGTAAGGTTCACTGGGTGGTGTAATTCCAGCTACGTCCTTCTTCTCCTTTGATCACTCGGAGGCAATCCACTAAATTGATTCTCGAAGAGTCACACAGAGACTTCTACAAAATAGGGAACAAATGGATGTCAATGGCTTGAGCTCCTTGGTCACATAGATTTCTGCTACAAGACACTTCTATCCTCGGAAGACGATCTCAAGCTCTTTGATCACATAGATTTCAGCTCCAATAAAGACCTTCTTCAACAAGCTTCTTTTACACAAAAATACTGCTTGTGGAATCAACAACTTTCTCACTCAGATGAAAGAGGTTGAGGGTTCTGTCACGGGTTTGTTTGATGTTGGGAATTTCAAACAACTTTGGATATCTCAGTAGTAGTGTAAGGTTCTTCTATGAAGATGTTTGAGATATCGGTAACTGTCTTTGGAATGTATTTGAGAAGCTTGAAGGATTTTGGAGCTTCAATAAAGACCTTCTTCAACAAGCTTCTTTTACACAAAAATACTGCTTGTTGAATAAATGAACTTTCTCGAGTTCCAATATAGCTATGGAGTGTCTAAGCTTTTCTCTCAAATAATTTTAGCAAAGCTTGGACCTTTTCTTATGTATATGCGTGTATAATTTTGGTCTCTTTTTCCGTACATAAAGGTTTTGCTGGAGGGCACTATTTATAGAGATTCTTGGGATTTGTCCGTTGGACACAATCAGGCGCGTGTCTCTCACGCAGTGCGTCAAATAGTCCCTTTCTGACATTCTTCAATTTATGCTGGTTCCAATTGGACAGGAGCAAACTTGAACTCTGAAAAGCTGACAGTCTAGTCAAAAGGTGGCTTGTCCACAAGTCATACTATCTTGTTACATTTAATGCACTTTCAAGCATTTAATGCATTTATCAAGCATTTAATGCATTTTGAATTTATTTCGCGTGAGAAATAAATGTCCGTTGGTGATTGCATTTAAGTTTTTGATAACTTGGGTTTTATCCTTCAGATGAATCTGAAAGCTAGACGCTTGAGTTGCTAAGCTGAGCGCTTGAGTCACTGAGCACTTGAGTCGCTGAACGCTTGAGTTGCTGAGCACTTGAAACAGTCTTTAAGCGCTTGACAGACGCTTAAGACAGTTCTTCAACTTCTCTTGACTTCAAACGTTGATCTTCAAATTCATCCTTGATAGACTCACTTAGAATTCTATCAGTGACTTGGTATCAAATACTTAGTCTAAAATCTACAAAGATAAAAATTACAAGCCTAACAAACTAATAAACTTTCAAACGCTTATACAGATATTCTATGAAAGTATAAACTTACATTCTTTTAGGGTCTAACATGAAATCCTATCTTGTCATCATCAAAACATCTAACAGGAAATTCCTAACAAGAGGGTTGGCAACCATGTATTCAAATGTATGGCGCTTGGATGCATATACTTCAACGCATTCTGTTTCTTTAAGTAGCCACTCAGTACCGGCTGCTAGGATAGCTCTTATGTTGCTATCCAGAATGCTCTTCAAGGAAAGGAAGCCCTGGAGATCTACGCTGTAATCTCCATGCCAAGCTCTTTCAAAGTAGAGCTGCGCTTCACGAGAGATCATCTGCTTAAGATCCGCTGGTTTATAAGAAATGGCGATTCCTTTAACTTTCCACAAGCTGAGAGGCTGAGCAGTCTCAAGGTTGGAGTAGTGAATGACTCTCTCATGAAAATGAGAATAGCCAAGCTTGTACAGTGTCTCCTCACTTTGATTAAGAGGAACTGGAGAATAATTATCATAGAAACTCTGTGTCTCATTCCTCAGTGGTCGAGCCTCTGGTTCACTGTGCAGATGACTGCTCAAGTATGCAGAATCAATCTCGGCCAAAGTCCTTTGTGTTGGGAAATATGCATATAGCCCGACTAAGCACAGCGAAAAATTAAAATTTTAGTTTCTAGGATTTAAATAGGCGAGTTTATTAATCCTACGGGCTTATCACGTATCATAGGCTTGCGCATCTCTACACTAGTTATTTAAAACTTAAATAAAGAAGATCTTACCTTATTCGATTTTTTGCAAAAACCAAAGAGTTTGTTCTTCCTTAACGTAAGTTCCCTAGCTTGTTCCTCATTCCTTGAATCAACTCCTTCGTTTTTCCCTTTAATGAAGATTTCGAATTCCTCCACCAAAAACGCCTTTGATCGGATTCTTGATTCACTTCAGAGACCCAAGTGTTTCTCCTCTGAAGTTAATCCACACCCTGGATACCCACTCATTTATAATCTTTAGCTAGGTTGATCTATAAATGTTTATTCTAACTCTAAGGAATAATGTATGGGATTAAGGTGACAGCAAAAATTACTTCTCAAAGTATTTTCGAAAAATTCTTGAATTCAAGATCTTGATGAATAATCAAGAACTCAAGAACTTGTATGTGGAGAGAGAGAAACGATTTTCTATGCTAGAGGAACAAATTTTTTTGGCTTGTGAAGCTATGAAATTTTCGTTCTCTACATGTCCTATATATAGGACTAGGTTCTTGCAATTCTTTTGTATGTAGAACTCTTCCACATTAAATCTTTTCCATGTAGGAATAGAAGACTAATTATTCCCAAATAGAACTCTTCTATTTTAAGTAGTTTTCTTTCTCTCTAAGAAATCTTATTTCCTTCTAGAAGAAAATTAATTAAACTCATTAATTATTTTCCTCCACCAAATTTTCGACCAAGGCTTAATAAAATAGCTTTTTAATAATTAATCCACCATACTAGATTAATTAAAAGTTACTTCCAATTAATTAAATACTTTCTAGACTTAAGCTTAATTAAATTGATCTTATCAACTTTATTTATTTATTTATCCTACACTTGGATAAATAAAAGTCTTAATTAATTAATATATTAATTCAATTACTTTGAATTAAATTCCCTTAGTTAAGAAATGGATTTGTCCTAGTATTGTGTGTGACCCTTTAGGTTCACCAACATACTAGTAATGGGTTCGTAACCTTTATGATTTAATTTGGACAATTAAATTGTCTCGATTAATTAAACACTTTTAACTAACCATCTTATTATTTAATCTTCATTAAATATAAGATACCTATAAATTAAAGAAAAGTTTCTACCTACTTATCTTGAAGACCTAGATGTAGGCGATTCAAAGTGAACCATTCCAATCGTGCATTCCATGCAAGTGAGATTCTTCCATCAACTAATTTCCCAATTGAATTAAGGATCGAGGAATCTTATTGGTCGAGATTCTTGTAAATTCAATCTTAATAATTCAAGTGTGTTTGACTAGTGATTAATTAATTCTAGAAATTAATTACTTACTTGCCTTGGCCAAGGACTAACTCAATCAAACCACTTAGAATATTATAGGAAATTCACTTGTTTATCTAGACAAGTGATGGATCCTTTGTTGTCAACGCCAACCTCCATATACGAGTCACTACACCCAATCACCGGTCCATATGTGTCCTCGTAAAAGAACTGGTACAGGAGTCAAAGAGCAGTAAGTCAATATACAAGATTACTGTGATGACTCAAGTTAAAAAATTAATCTTGCACAATCATGATTAAGAAACTCCTAATTCGACATATATAGAAATAATTCCAATTTAGGAAGTTTCAGTCAGGGTAAGCAGTGAACTTATTCTCAACAAGCACCCACGTATGTGCATTTGTGTCAACTACACTAATGTCTATAAAACAAGACATTCTCTAATTAAGAGTGTGCGTCATAGGCGCAAGTCTATCCGAATTATCAATGTCTCATCTTGATAATTCTATGACTTGGATGGCATTTTGAAATCACAGCCTTAGAGACTTGTTTTATGATATCCATCCAATGAGATATCAAGTCCTATAGCTATGTGTGATTTCTAGGGACTTCGTCATACAATTATAACAATATAAACATAAGATGAAGAAATGCCTTTTATTAATATAATGTAAAATGAAATTGTTTATTACAAGAATAGATAAATAAATCCTATATAGGATTGGCTCGCAGGGCACTATTCTAACAACCTCCCACTTGCACTAGAGCCAATCTCCTTGATATCTAAGACCCATCTTCTCAAGATGTCTTTCTAATACGAGTTTAAGGCTTAGTTAGTGGATCCACTATGTTCTTCGTTAAGTCGACTCTTTCCACTAGCAGTCGACTTTGCCAATGATCTCCTAGATCACATGGTGTCATTTCTCTATGTGTTTGGATCTTTGATGAGACCTTGGCTCCTTTGCTTGAGCAATGGCGCCATTATTGTCACAGTACAGAGGTACTGGATAGACAATGCTAGGGACTGCACCCAACCCTTGGATGAAGTTCCTAATCCAAACAGCTTCCTTTGCTGCATCACATGCAACTATGTATTCAGCCTCGATTGTGGAATCTGCAGTAGTTTTATGTTTGGAACTCTTCCAACTTACTGCTCCACCATTGAGCGTGAATACAAACCCCGACATTGATTTCAAATCATCCACCTCAGATTGGAAACTAGAGTCAGTGAATCCTTCTAGTTTCAATTCTCCACCGCCGTATATCAAAAACAAATCCTTAGTCCTTCTCAAGTACTTGATGATTGTTTTCATGGCTACCCAGTGCAACTCACCTGGGTTGGACTTAAAACGACTCACTACGCTTAATGCATGAGCCACATCAGGCCTTGTACATAACATTGCATACATAATACTTCCTACGGTAGAAGTATATGGTATACGAGCCATCCTATCTCGTTCCTGGGGTGTCTAAGGACACATAGATCGAGAATACCGGATCCCATGACTCATAGGCAAGAATCTTTTCTTTGATTCCTCCATGCTAAACCTCTTTAGTATTTTGTCTAAGTACATTGACTGAGACAAACCTATCATCTTTCTTGATCTATCTCTATAGATTTTGATTCCTAAGATGTAGGATGCATCTCCTAAGTCTTTCATGGAGAATTTGGTGGATAACCATACTTTAGTCGATTGCATCATTCCTATATCATTCCCAATGAGTAGAATATCATCAACATAAAGTACTAAGAATGTCACTGCACTCCCACTGACTTTCTTGCACACACATGGTTCATCTTAGTTTTTAATAAAACCATACATC
The DNA here is from genome assembly GCA_019426215.1 of Buddleja alternifolia. NCBI lineage: Eukaryota > Viridiplantae > Streptophyta > Magnoliopsida > Lamiales > Scrophulariaceae > Buddleja > Buddleja alternifolia. The sequence goes on from CM033406.1 coordinate 6,654,094, forward strand.
TTTATAGTTTCATCAAAACAGATGTTCCAACTTTGGGGTGCTTGCTTTAGTCCATAAATGGACTTTTGGAGTTTGCAAACCTTTTGCTCACTCCCACTAGATATGAAACATTCTACTTGTTTCTTGTAAATCTCTTCCTCTATGTTTCCATTGAGGAACGCGGTTTTCACATCCATCTGCCATATTTCACAATCAAAATGATCAGATATTGCAAGCAGAATCCTAATGGATTTAAGCATTGCTACTGGGGAAAAGGTTTCTCATAGTCAATACCCTCTCTTTGAGTATATCCTTTTGCCACTAGCCTAGCTTTATAGGGCACTACCTCTCCATTTACTCCAAGCTTTCACTTATAGATCCACTTATAACCAATGGTTACTATACCTTCTGGGGCATCTACCAAGGTTCATACCTTATTGGAGTACATGGAGTCCATTTCAGATTCCATGGCACTTTGCCACTTCCCAGAATCAATATCACATATTGCTTCGTTGTAGCTTCTTGGATCTTCATCCACTTGAAGATCATCCTTATTACTATCTAGTAATAGACCATACCTCTCAGGTGGCCCTCGGATCCTTTCGGATCTTCTCGGAGGTTGTGTGTTAGATATTTCAGTATTTTCTTGTGTTTGTGTTTCCAAAGTTTGTGAGATAATTTGTGGTTCTTGAACTTCTTCAAGTTCTATGATCTTGCCCTTTCTATCTAATAGAAAATCCTTCTCTAAGAAGATGGCATTCCTTGAAACAAACACCTTTTTGTTCCGATGGAACATAGAAGTAGTACCCCACAGTTTCTTTACGGTGCCCCACATATTTACATAAGTTATACTTAGACTCTAACTTATCTCCCACTAGCCTTTTCACATAGGCTGAACAACCCCATACTCGAAGATGTTCGTATGAGGCCGGACAGAACCGATGTGGGTCGTGTTCGAGTATGTCAGTTCCACTGATGTGCCTACAGTCTTAAGCTCCCACCATCACATGGTGTTCGACTAGCACTCCCATGTCAGAGCTAAGATTGTACAAGTATTCAAAATCTTTATTTGTTTATTAAAGACTTCATATTTGTTAGGAAATTTCATGTTAGATGTTTTGACGATGACAAGATAGGATTCATTGTTAGACTCCAAATAAAATGTATGTTTATGTTTTCTTTAGATCATTGTTTAAGCGTTTGAAAGTTTGTAATTTTGTTTAGGCTTGTAATTTTTATCTTTGTAGATTTTAGACTACGTCTTAGTAACTGAATCGCTAGTAGAATTCTAGGTGAGTCTATTAGAGAAGAAGTTGAAGACCAGCGTCTGAAGTCAACCAGAGATGAAGATTTGTCTCTTAGCGCCCGTCAAACGCTAAAGGAACCCAGTTCAGGATATATGGATCAAGCGCTCAATTTGTCTCAAGCGATGGATGAAAGATTCACCTGAAATAAATCCTCAAGTCATGAAGGACTTAAATGCAATCATTCAACGGACATTTATTTCCAACGGGAAATAAATTCAAATGCATTAAATGCCTGATAAGAGCATTAAATGTGATAAGCTATTGTGACTTGTGGACAAGCCACCTTTTGACCAGACTGTCAGAAATTTCAGAGTTTTAGCTGCTCCCGTCCAATCGGATTCAGCGAATTTTCAGGAATGTCAGACTTTAGGTATGATCACGCGCCACGTGAAAGGCACGCTTCTGCATATGTCCAACGGACAGATCCCAAGAAATTGCCTATAAATACCTTGCTCCTGAAAAACACAAATATAACAACAAGAATATACGAGAAAATTATTGCCAAAAATCTTACGTACATTCTTTCTGAAAAAGCTTAGAAACCCCATAGCCAAAACCTTTCAAGCTTTTCATCTACATTCCAGACAGTCACAAATATCTCAAACATCTTCCAAAAGAAGAAATTCTAATTCCAACTGAGATATTCCAAATTGTTTGATCTTCTCTAAAAACAAACAAACCATAGTGACAAACCTCAACCTTTCATCTGAGTGAGAAAAGTTGTTGAAACCTTTCAGGCAGTATTTCTGAGTGCGAGAAGCTTGAAGAAGACAATCTTCATTGGTGCTGAAGTCTGTGTGATCAAGGAGCCCAAGATCATTTTCATCCATTACTATTTTGTAGAAGTTTCTGTGTGATCCTTTGATAATCATCATAGTAAATTCCTCCAAGTGAAAAAGGAGAAGAAGGACGTAGCTGGGATTACATCACCTAGTGAACCTTACAAATTATTGTGTCATTTATATTTTATTGTCTTATATTCATCACATTACATTCTTCTGAAAAAGATAAATAAAATTGCAAAGCGATTAAACTATCTAAAAGAACGCTAAAAATCATTTCTGCTGAGCTAACCCTGATTAAGCGATCTAAGCGTTGCCCTACTTTGGTAAACTGCTGAAATCACTAAGTCTAAGTTAACTACTCTGAAGCGTCTGACCCAAGCGCTCAGTCTTTCCAAGCATTCAAATTTCTAAAGTGATACGAAAATTTGTGAAGTCGAAAAAGACTTCAGGGTCTATTCAACCCCCCCCTTCTAGACCCTTTCGTATGCCACTTGGGACCACCAAGTGGTATCAGAGCGGTTGAATTAGAAACCTAAGCGTTTCCGAGCATAACTGCTTGTTCAGATCCATTTTTTTTAACCTAATCGCTTTAATCTTTCTCTCCGAAAATATCTCATTATAGCTTTCAACAAAATGCCTAAGTTGGTAGAGTCAAATTATGATTCTTGGAAACTTAGAGCATTCGCTTACTTCTGCTCATGCGATAGTGAAATGTGTGATGTAATTACAGGTGGTCCCATTCAGATTATGAAAGTTGTAACTCGAGCCCCTGAAGCAACCGAGGCTACTCCAGATGGGTATGTCGAGAAACCTAAGTTAGAATGGACGCCTGAGGATCGAAAAAGAGCAAATCTAGATAATGTTGGACGAAGTGCACTTTACTCAGCATTAGGAGACAACGATGCATTGTTCAACAAGATCAAGCAATGTAAGACTTCCAAAGAAATATGGGATAAGCTGGCTATAGTGTGTGAAGGATCAGCACAAATGAAGGAGAATAAGTTTTCCATAGCCATGCAAAGATTTGAGCATTTCAAGATGCAGCCCAATGAGACGTTAGAACAATTGGACGCAAGGTTTACTTTGCTCGTTACAGAGTTAGCGTCATTAGACAAGGAATTGACCAACAAGGAAATGGTCAACAAAATTTTCAGAAGTCTTCCAAGCAAATATCTAATCAAGACTGTTGCTATGAGAGAATCACAGACTTTGGAGACTCTTACTCCAGAGCATGTCTTTTCAGAATTAAAGGCATTTGAGTTCGAATAGGGTGAAGTCAGCGACACATCGACTTCAGCGACTGAATCAGGAGCTTTGATCGCTACAACCAAAAGCAAGGGTAAAGCGGTCAGTGAGGTTAAATCCTCGGAATCAAATTAAGAAAAGGAAATGGCTTTATTGGTCAAGAAATTTAAAAAAATTCTAAGATATGAAAAGAGAAATCATATCGGACAAACGTCATTTCAAACTCTTCCCCCTGCTCCAGTATCAAGCGCCAGTATACTTTGCACCTCAACCAGTAGCGTCAGTTCCATACCAAGCGCCTCCGTCCCCTACTCAAAATCTCTCAGCGCCAGTAGTCTCAAAGCGATTATCCACTGAACAGAAAATGAAAACTAATTTGTGTTATAATTGCAGAAAACCAGGGCACTACCAAGTGAATTGCCCTTATCCAAATGTGTCAAAGCCCTCAAGGCAAGACTATGCGGATAGAAACCAATTCAGGAGCAACCTTCGCCAACAGGGATTGCTAGCGGAATCTGAACCATTCTTCGCACCTGAAGAGGACTTGGAATCATCAGATGAAAGTAGTGATGATGAGCCTACTAGCGACTCAGCGTTGATATGTCTTATGGCAAGAGATGATGAAGCGACTGACGATTCGCTACCAGAGGTAACCAATAAATTATCAATTCCTCTTTCTTATGATGAATTACTTGACAAAGTCAAAGAATACTACAATGAATGTCAAGAAGCTACCAAAATATATCAAAATGATCTCGATATTATCTCATCACTCACAAGAGATAAAGTGACACTCAGAGCAGAGTTGCGAATTCAGCAACAGTGCATTGAAAAGAACCAATCACTTGAGAGTGAAGTTATTCAATTGAAAAATGATCTTGATATAATAGTCAAAAGAGAAGCTGATCTGATCGCTAGACATGCCAAATCAGAGCAGTTCGTCTCATCATTATCAAAATCTTCTAGAAACTTGGATAATGTGACTGAGGTAACTAGATTATTTGGTGAAAAGACCGGTTTAGGATGCAATAAATACGGTAAACAACCAAATAAACCTAATGTTACGGCAAACAACAAAGGAAAGGGTGTTCACTTTGTTGAAGAAAGTTCACTAAGTCAAACGCTGAATGAACCAAGCGACAAAGGTATGAGGCCAAATGAGAAAGCCAAAGCTGACTCAGGCAAGGGAAAGACAAAGGCAAATGATTCACAAAGGAAGATTCATCCAAACGCTCAAAAGGCTAAGGATAAACCTAACCACTGTGAATCAAGCGCTAAGCGTCCAGCACCAAAAGTGCAACCCAAGCCAGCGCCAAGGAAATACCAGCGTCAATATCCGAGACGGTCAAGGTCATATTATCGATACTATGATGATTATGACTATGACTATGATTATGACTACTATTATAATCGAGGATATTATTACACACCCAAAAAGCACACACAACACGATGTGAAACCCAAGAAGGCCAGTATTTCCACAATGAAGACTAGGCAAATATGGGTTCCTAAAGTTCTAATTCAAACCAAAGTTACTAACGCTGAAGGACCCAAAACAACATGGGTACCTAAGAAGAATTAGAACTATCCTTTAAATGCAGGTACCTAGAGCCAGCACCGATACTTCAGTTTGGTACATTGATAGTGGATCGTCAAGACACATGACTTGTTCCAAAAATCTTCTAGTCAACTATCAAGCTACCAACGGTCCTCAAGTTATATTCGTTGATAACTCCAAAGGTAAAACCAAAGGTATAGGTATCAGGCATAGGGGGAACATCATGATCAGTGATGTATATTACGTTGAGGGTCTTAAGCATAACCTGTTAAGCATTAGTCAATTTTGTGATAAAGGCTTTGAAGTAAAATTCTCAAGCGACTTCTGCTATGTTAACGACGCTAAGACTAAGTCTACTAAATTAAGAGGAAAAAGAACAAACAATGTATATTTAGTGGATTGGGATTCTACTTTTGATAACAGCCCCACATGCTTTGTTGCTAAAAGTCAAAATGAATTGGATTGGTTATGGCATAGAAAAATGAATCATCTCAACTTTAAGGCAATCTCTCAGTTAATATCGCTAAATCTTGTGGAGGGATTACCTAAAGGTTCCTTTCAAAAGAATCGCTTATGTGACGCTTGTCAAATGGGTAAACAAGTTAAGTCATCCTTCAAAAAGAAACCATGTCTATCTACTTCTAGAGTTCTTGAACTATTGCATTTAGATTTGTTTGGACCTATTCAAATCATGAGTGTTAGTGGCAAAAAGTACTCGCTAGTAATAGTTGATGATTTCTCTCGCTATACAAGGGTAGAATTTCTAGCGACCAAAGATGAAACTAGAATTAGAAGCGATAGAGGAACTGAATTTTCTAACCAATTTGTTGAGAAGTTTTGTACAGATTTTGGAATACTCCATGAGAATTCTGCTCCTAGAACTCCTCAACAAAATGGAGTTGCTGAGCGACGGAACAGAACGCTTAAAGAAGCCGTTAGGACGATGCTAGCAGAATCCAAGCTGCCTCAAAGGTTTTGGGCCGAAGCCATCAACACCACTTGCTACACTCAGAACCGGTGTATGATCAACAAGCAACATGAGAAGACTCCATATGAGTTGTGGAAGGGACGTAAGCCTAACATTTCATATTTTCATGTTTTTGGTTCAAAATGTTTCATTCATAACAATGGATCCCACAGCCTAAAGACTTTTGATCCTAAAGCGGATGAGGGAATCTTTCTAGGCTATGCCAAGAATGGAAAGAGTTTTCGCATCTTAAATAAGATTAAATCGAAGGTTGAAGAATCCATTCATGTTGTGTTTGATGATGCTAACCAAGAGCCAAGTAAGGTTATTCCTGATGATGTAGGAATTGAAGATCTTGCCCAACAAGCGTCACAAATTAATCTTGAAGATGATAGTGACAATGAGGATGATGAGATCTTTGTGCCTTTTCCTAAGGTTACTCGTGAGGTTACAAATAATGATGAAGTCAGAATCGCTAATGATCATGAAAAGAATGATCATCAAGAGCAAATTGGAACTGTGAATGATGAAGCGACTGCGCAAGAGACAAATGAGAATCAAGCGATTGCTAATCAAGAATCTCTCAACCCGTTCCAACCAGACCGAAAATGGCTTAGAGATCATCCACCAGATCTAGTAATTGGAGATATTGGAGCACCTGTTAGAACTAGGTCCGCTACAATTAATGAGGCAATGTTCGCAAGCTTTCTATCTCAAATGGAACCAAAGAAAGTGGATGAAGTGCTTAGTGATTCAAGTTGGGTAGACGCGATGCAAGAAGAGCTTAACCAATTTGAGAGAAGCAAGGTTTGGACGCTAGTACCAAGACCAACTCACCAAGGAGTCATTGGAACTAGATGGGTTTTTAGGAACAAAATGGATGAAGATGGCATTGTTATAAGAAACAAAGTTAGATTAGTCGCTCAGGGTTATTGTCAAGAAGAGGGTATTGACTTTGATGAGACTTATGCCCCAGTAGCCCGTCTTGAAGTGATTAGAATGTTCCTAGCGTTTGCCGCATTCAACAAGTTCCCAGTATATCAAATGGACGTGAAGAGTGCATTCTTGAATGGTAAACTCCAAGAAGAAGTCTATCTGGAGCAACCTCCAGGATTCATCAACAACCATGGCAAAAGTATGGTCTACAAACTGGATAAAGCACTCTATGGCCTTAAACAAGCACCAAGAGCATGGTATGACACTCTCTCTATCTTCCTTATAGGTAAAGGCTTTTCAAAAGGCAGCGTTGACACAACGTTATTTAAAATTACCCATAATGAAGATATTCTCTTAGTCCAAATCTATGTTGATGATATTATATTTGATTCTACTAATAAGCGATTGTGTGAGAAATTTTCGAAAATGATGCAAGAACAATTTGAAATGAGCATGATGGGTGAATTAACTTTTTTCTTAGGATTACAAGTTAAACAACTCCCTAATGGAATATTTATAAACCAAGCTAAGTATACTAGAAATATGATAAAGAAATTTGGTATGGAAAATGCATCATCTTCAAAAATTCCAATGAGTCAAACGCTTAAGTTAGATAAAGATGAAAGTGGGAAGAAAATTGATATCAATAACTATAGGGGTATTATTGGATCACTTCTTTATCTTACCGCTAGTAGACCTGATATTATATTCTCGGTATGCATGTGTGCACGTTTTCAATCGGACCCTAGAGAATCACACTTAAGTGCTACCAAGAAAATCCTTAAGTACCTGAAAGGCACACAAAATGTGGGCTTATGGTATCCACAGGATTCTCCTTTTGAACTAATTGGTTATTCAGACACAGATTTTGCAGGATGCAAAATAGATAGAAAAAGTACTAGTGGTACATGTCAATTTCTAGGTGATAGACTAGTTTCGTGGCATAGTAAGAAACAACAATCTATAGCGACTTCTACCGCTGAGGCAGAATATGTAGCTACTGGAAGTTGTTGTGCACAAATCCTTTGGATGAGGCAACAACTTAGAGATTATGGAACAATCCTAGGTCCTACCCCAATCCATTGTGATAACCAAAGCGCTTTAGCTATGACCCAAAATCCTGTCCTTCATTCTAGAACCAAACACATTGACATTAGATACCATTTCTTGCGTGACCATGTTCAAAAGAAAGATATCTCCATGCATTTCATTGGAACTGACAAACAACTGGCAGATATCTTCACCAAAGCGCTCAACGAAAAACGCTCTTTCACTCTGAGAAGTGAATTAGGTATGATCGATTTAAACGCTTAAATGATAAAGCATCATATTTAATAGGCATATAATTTAGGGGGAATCCACTTTGTGATTATGTCTAAACTATATTTCCAAAAATGAAATGAGTTATCGATTTTAGGGGGAACTTTAAAATTGTATTCACTTCATTAAGTAAGCGAATATGATCAAAATGACTTTATCAAACCTTATGCATCGATTATTAGCGTTTACTTGTACTTATTACAATCTGATCGCTTATAAATGAAAGGCTTAAAAATCCAACAAGCGATTGATATGTATCAAATTAAATTTATTTTATAAAAGAATCTTCAGCATTGAAAGAATTCCCACTTCAACGCTAAAGGAACTTTATTTCAAAAAACTTCATGCATAGTTTTCATCGCCACAAAGTAGCGTGTGGATGAGTCCAAAATTCTAGATTTGTTAACTACCCACACGTGCCTATCAAATCAAACTGACGGTTATGATTCCTATCTAAACCTAGGCCGTTCCGTAAAATGCATGAATCTGAGTACGTGTCAATGTACTATCAGGCGCGTGTAACTCACGCTGAAAATTTCAAATTTTTTCAAACGTTTTCAAAAGTAACTGCGGATTCGAAAAATGTTATAGTATCCTACTTTACCGCACTTTTTGACATCCGAAGTTATGAGTACACGGTTCAGATTTCCTTCTCATTAATTTCTGTACACGTGTCATTTATCTACCATATGAGGAGTTACTTTTATCTTCTATTTAAACCCCTCAAACTTTTACAGAAAACCTTTATCACTTCCAATCTCTCTACTGTAAAAGTTATCTCTCTCTATAAGGTAAAAACTTCCTTCTTTTCTTCAAAGTCTCACTTTTCAACCATGGCACCCAAAGCTTCAAAATCTTCCAAAACAACAACTTCTGCTACCGGAAAATCTTCCCGTGCTGAGAAATCAGTGACGGTTAACGCCGGATTTTTGGTTAACTAGGATTATCTTTTTGATAACCAGAACTTCCCTCTTCGAACGATTCTCCCACTCGTTCAAGAATCTGGTTTGAGAGACATGCTTACTACTACTTATAACTACTTTGAAGAAGAATCTCTTTACTTTTTCAATAATGGTGGAATTTCTGAAGACGGCAATTCCATATCCTGCGTCTTCCCTTCTGCTAAAGAGACCTTTGTTCTCACTCCCTCTCTGATTTCTTCACTACTAAATCTTCCGAATCATGGCAGTGAGGTAGAACATGTGAATCTCGGAGATGCTACCAAAGTATGGGCGTTGATCAAGAAAGATGATGTTAACGCCGCATATGAGCCAAACTTCAAGAAGAATGATATGAAGGGCGAATACGTCATCCTTGCTGATATTTGTTCAAAGATTATTGAATGCAGAAAAGGAACGTTCGACAAAATCACCAACATTCAATACAAGATGATGGTAGCCATCCTGACCAAGTTAAAAGTTAACTGGTCTCTCTACGTTTTTAATCGCTTCAAGGCAGCGATGGCTAAGTCTGTTAATCCCAAGCCATACGGGATTGTGCTAAGTCGTGTTCTTTGTGCTTGCGGATATACGCAATCTTTTGGCAAAAAGATTCCAGCGACCAAATTTTATGGAAAGAAAATGATAAGCGAGCTTCTTAACCCACGAAAACCTGGCGGAGCAGCGGTTCCTAAAGAACAGCGTGAGCGACTTCCAGCCGAAGGAGTTGTTCGCAGTGATGATGAAGATCAAGCGTCTTCTTCATCATCGTCCTCTTCATCAAAAGAAGAAGTGGTGGTCAAGCGACCTAAGAGAAAGATCATTTTCAAAGTCACTGAGCCATCCAAGCCCGCAAAGAAACAAAAGCCTGATCTTAAGAAGAAGAAGTCGGACCCCAAAAAGAAACACAAAATCCCTTCTCCTTCTCCCTCTCCTAAATCTCCATCTCCTCCTCCAGCGTTTGTCTTTCCCGTTCCCGAGGAAGAAGAAGTCGTAGAAGAAGAAGTACCGCTTGCATGAAGGCGCACTCCTCTTTCTACTCCCGCAGTATCCTCTAGCATTCCATCAAATCCAGCGCTTAGAGAGTCAGCTAGTGTTTCTTTCTCTGACGCTGTTCCCAGTGTCAGCTCAGATCCTCCAGCCGCTACTCAATCTGAGAGGCTTTCAAATGATCAGGGTAAGTATTTGCTAAGCAAATTTGCTTATCCTTTCCTCGTTAGTCTCTAAGTTTCTAACGCTAGGATAAAAACCTCTTTCAGCACCTTATGCAGCAGATATTCAATATGTTCTCAACACGCTTGAAGAACTAAATATCCCCATTCGTGCTGATCCGATAACTTCTTTTATCAATCTAGACCCCGAAGAAAAAGTTCAGGAGACTGAGGAAATTGCTCATGAAACATATCAAGCGACTGAAAAAGTCGATGATATTCCTCAGGGTAAGCGATGTAGTATTTTGTTTGTAATTTCTACTTAGTAGAAATTTTTGCTTGCTTTTCTCAATCGCTTACATGTATCAGCTCAAGATGCACCTCAAGATGTACCTATCGCTGATGCCCCTCCCCTCTCGGAGATTCCAGTTGAAATAGACGTGGACATGGCAACTGTTGTGGATATCGCTACAAAGGCATCTCAAGTTCTTCCTGACGCTGAAACTTCATCAGCAAGTGAAGCAACTTTAAACGCTGAGCGGTCGATAGAAGTGGCCCCTATCCCAACAGAAACTATTATTTTTGTTCCTACGCCAACAGGACCTCCTCCTCGTGTCATTGATTTCTTCCCGCGCGGATACTCTTCAGATATTGAATCTTATTATGCCGCCAGAGAACGTGACACTCAAACGCTTGCCGAGTTGGAAATCCAATTTCAAACAACTCTCCATCGGCCTGATCTTTCAGACTCTCACAAGTTTGAGATCTTTGAGCGTTTTGCCGATCTTGGTCTGTACAGTTTAGAGCGTCTTCATTTACACCTTGAGTATATTCGTCGACCAGGGCTCAACCGATCAGAATTTGACGAGAAGCGATTCAATTTCACCGGTCGCTCAGAAGAATCCTTTTATCCTTTGCGCCAAAACAAGATTGTTTTCAAAAATCCTCACATGGGTGATTGGAACAAAGATCCAGATGAGGCAGATCTCAACAAGATTGGATATTCAGCTCTTCCTTCCATCGTCAACTCTCCTCACAACGCTTTATCTCCTAATCCACTTAAGTTATGGAAAGGAAAAGGACCTATTGTTACTGAGCGTCCAAATCCGGTCAACTCGTGGATAGAAGATGAGGCTCGAGAATATCTAACCAAATTATGGGCTGAGGATTATGAAGAAGAAATGGAACGCTTTGAGAAATTTCTTGCCGCTAGAAAAGATCAAGCTAAAGCGGACAAGCTAGGGAAACGATGGATGATGAATACAGCTAGATGGGCTGAAGAATTTGATCTGCATTTCTATACCCTCGAAGAGCTTATAAGATACCCATTTCTTTTCAAGTTTGGGATAGAATACAGACGCCGAGGATATGTAACCTTTTTGCTTCAACAGCGTCAGATCATTGCAGGGAATGTTAGCGCTTTGCCACGATACAGACAACCAATCGAAAGCTACATTCGCCAGCAACTCGCCTTATACAGCCAGGGCGGTCGCTACGTCTTGCATCCTCGTGCAGACTTTGTTCAAAGAATCTCTCCTGATCTAAACGAAGACGCTTCGTCAAGTAAACAACCAATTCTTCCCGGTCAGAGTCAGATTCGTGTTGATGTTTCAACAGAACACGCTGAGTTTGCTGAGTTCCACAGAGACATGAGAGCAGTGTTTGAAAATGCCCAAGCGCTGGACAGCAGTTTCAATCACTTTTCCGGGTGTTACAACTTCAGAGGATATACTCTTCACCCCGTGATCTTTACTGAATCTAACATTCAAGTGGCCAAGATGATCTCGCTGATTAGGCCAGTGGACCCAGACGCAGCTCAAGCGCTCATGCCGTTGATTTTGGACTTTTTCCACAAATATACTTCAGGGATTGCTGTGCCGGAAGATGTGCAACTTGCACTAAGTACCGAAGAGCGATAAGACGCTATATTCTTTATACTGCAATCCAGCCTGATCAGTCCCCGACATGTAATGGAAGCTCTTGGCCCCCTTTGGGTCATTAGCATTAGAGAACCTTCTCCTCCCCACATCCAAATAATGGAAGAAGACTCTTCTCCTACTGCGGAAGTCGCTCAAACTCCTGAGGCTTCCTTTCCAGACTCTCCTAGCACCCCAGTAGTCGAGCCCCCAGCAATTGCAGATTCTATCTTGGATCACGCAATTGAAGAAGTGCACGCTGAAATTGCCCAAACGCTTGTAGAACCTCTCATCTGAGATAAGAGCAAAGGCAAGGCTGCAGTTTCAAGTTCTTACGGACTTCTTCCGTCCCCCGAGCGTCCTTCTTCGGATTCAGATTCAGACAGTGATTTAGAGGCCTGAGATTTCAGAACAGCAGTACGGAACTCGCTTACCCACATCGAAGGTTCCTGTTCCAAGATCTTTGAAACTGCTGATAGACATATGCGAATAGTGTCTGATACACGAAGCCGAGACATTGCCAACGCTTCAAATAAAAGCACCATTGCTATCATGAACAACATGTCCCCTCTTATCGCTGAGCTCTCCTCTGAATTCAATCGACACCTAGCTCAGAGTGCTTCGGCTGATGCTGAAAGACACGCTTCATCCGATGCTGTTGCTCAGAGTGTTGCCCAAAAAATTGCTCTTCTAGTCGAAGAAGTTAGACTTTTGCGCCGCGATGTCGCTGCTCTAAAGACCTCTCTTGATGATGCCAAGAAGGGGGGAAATACAAAAAAGCATCAAGCGTCCAAATCGATGTCAAAGACTGATAATAAAAATTGGCGAACAATGATGGAAGAACTAGTAAGCATCAAGGAGATGTTAACTAAAAAGAGAAAGCCAAGATATTATCTAGGAAGATATCCCCTTCCGGAATTGGACGTTGACTTCTTAGAAGGTATGGGATTTCAACCTTTTTCCGGACCGCTGAGACGACCTATCAATTAGAGACCGTCAAAAGATTCAAGAAAAGATATCTATCATGATCTGATTCGTGAACTTGGAATTTCTCCAAGAGAGTGGACGGAAAGGTTGCTAGAACTTAATGAAAGCGCCAGACTTCGTAGGCATGATCACGATGAAGCTCAACATACGACAATGATTAACATTGATCGTCTCCTGATGGACTTAGCGCTAGAAGTTCTCCAAGGCGAAGAAAGAGCAAAGCGACAGAAAAAGTGAATGAATCTTTTTTTTTTTTTTTGTACTCGCTTTTCTTGTTTGTTTTCAGTATAAATCATGTATGCTTATTCTTTCAATTTACTATGAATGATTTATCGCTGAAACATCTTGTTGAAGCTAATCTAACTTTAGCTAACCTTACTAACTTTTTGAACGCTAACTTATATTCATTTGGGCTTTTCTCTTTAGTAACTAGAGTTACAAAAGTTAAAGTCTTGACATCATCAAAAAGGGGGAAATTGTTAGGAAATTTCATGTTAGATGTTTTGATGATGACAAGATAGGATTCATTGTTAGACGCCAAATAAAATGTAAGTTTATGTTTTCTATAGATCATTGTTTAAGCGTTTGAAAGTTTGTAATTTTGTTTAGGCTTGTAATTTTTATCTTTGTAGATTTTAGACTATGTCTTAGTAACTAAATCGCTAGTAGAATTCTAGGTGAGTCTATTAGAGAAGAAGTTGAAGACCAGCGTCTGAAGTCAATCAGAGATGAAGATTTGTCTCTTAGCGCCCGTCAAACGCTAAAGGAACCCAGTTCAGGATATATGGATCAAGCGCTCAATTTGTCTCAAGCGAGGGATGAAAGATTCACCTGAAATAAATCCTCAAGTCATGAAGGACTTAAATGCAATCATTCAACGGACATTTATTTCCAACGGGAAATAAATTCAAATGCATTAAATGCCTGATAAGAGCATTAAATGTGATAAGCTATTGTGACTTGTGGACAAGCCACCTTTTGACCAGACTGTCAGAAATTTCAGAGTTTTAGCTGCTCCCGTCCAATCGGATTCAGCGAATTTTCAGGAATGTCAGACTTTAGGTATGATCACGCGCCACGTGAAAGGCACGCTTCTACATATGTCCAACGGACAGATCCCAAGAAATTGCCTATAAATACCTTGCTCCTGAAAAACACAAATATAACAACAAGAATATACGAGAAAATTATTGCCAAAAATCTTACGTACATTCTTTCTGAAAAAGCTTAGAAACCCCATAGCCAAAACCTTTCAAGCTTTTCATCTACATTCCAGACAGTCACAAATATCTCAAACATCTTCCAAAAGAAGAAATTCTAATTCCAACTGAGATATTCCAAGTTGTTTGATCTTCTCTAAAAACAAACAAACCCTAGTGACAAACCTCAACCTTTCATCTGAGTGAGAAAAGTTGTTGAAACCTTTCAGGCAATATTTCTGAGTGAGAGAAGCTTGAAGAAGACGATCTTCATTGGTGCTGAAGTCTGTGTGATCAAGGAGCCCAAGATCATTTTCATCCATTACTATTTTGTAGAAGTTTCTGTGTGATCCTTTGATAATCATCATAGTAAATTCCTCCAAGTGAAAAAGGAGAAGAAGGACGTAGCTGGGATTACATCACCTAGTGAACCTTACAAATTATTGTGTCATTTATATTTTATTATCTTATATTCATCACATTACATTCTTCTGAAAAAGATAAATAAAATTGCAAAGCGATTAAACTATCTAAAAGAACGCTAAAAATCATTTCCGTTGTGCTAACCCTGATTAAGCGATCTAAGTGTTGCCCTACTTTGGTAAACTGCTGAAATCACTAAGTCTAAGTTAACTACTCTGAAGCGTCTGACCCAAGCGCTCAGTCTTTCCAAGTGTTCAAATTTCTAAAGTGATACGAAAATTTGTGAAGTCGAAAAAGACTTCAGGGTCTATTCAACCCCCCCCCCCTTCTAGACCCTTTCGTATGCCACTTGGGACCACCACTGATCTTCGATTTCACTTTGATAGACTCACCTAGAATTCTATCATAGCTCAAGCGCTAGATACTAGTCTAAAACTATAAAGATAAAAAGCCTTATAGTGAAAATTACAAATCGATAACTTTAAATGCTTAGACATTTTCTAATAAGGATAAACTTACATATTCTTTGGGGTCTAACATAAAACCTATCTTGTCATCATCAAAACATCTATCATGAAATTTCCTAACAGAACCCTGTATGTAACCTCTAACTTTGACGTCGTCCTTGCCCCATGTTTCATAGGCGAGTCGGTCCTCGAAGTTATTGGTATCTGGGACTGGAGGCCTCTCTTCATCAAGCACATATTCTAAGCCTTCAAGACTAAAGACTATCCTTAGATTTCTTTGCCAATCGACAAAATTGTGTCCAGTGAGGACATTTTTCTCAAGCAGAATGTTGAGTGGGTTAACTATTATAGAGAGTAATTATCAAACTGCAGAAAATACCAAGATTATCAATTAGATGCTTTATATTGTTTAAAACAAGTAATCATAAAGGACTTGTACAATTACTTGTCTCCCACTATTTTTCTCAATTATTATACTCCCACTGCAACAATCGTAAACCTCGTTGGATTGGTTTCATAGTGAGCGATTGATGTCCTCAATGTCTATATGGGTTGCAACCTTTTTCGATATATGCTCCATCTAGAAATTGAGGTGGCGCCTAGTGCCAGTTAAACCATTTAACGATTCAATACCTTTGGCTCATGAATCACTTAACCGCAACCTTTTTCGATATATAGGTGGTGACTCATCTAAGTCTATTCCCATCAACTCATATCAGTCTAACAATTTAATCTCGCCTGCAACCTTTTTCAATATATGGGGCGAAATTCGCTTCGACCGAAGGCATCAAATGCACTAAAGAAGATCAAGCATATCATCTTTATTTATGACCCCCTAATACCGGGACGGCGCCATATACAAGATGTAGCCATCTCATTCTGAAGTTTGATGGAGAGCCAGGATATCAAATACGCTTTACTTACTTAGTATTATTTGATATAGGGAGAATTAATAACTTCGATAGTTATTATGATTTGGGTCTCACTTTGCACATTAATTTATTAAGCACAATTTATGGAAATGCATAAGAAAAACGCCTAGCAATTTCTAACAACACACACGTATGGGCTTTCTTCTAGATTGTCTCGAGCTAATGAATCAATCGAGGAGGGGTTCTAATCTATTACAAAAGAGATTCTTGACTCCGCTCCAAGCTTGCCACCGTCTTGTCCTTTTATTGGACCTATCTATATTTTTATTACAATGGTTCATGCTTATACAATTGATCTAAATAAAAATAAAGATACAAACTCGGGCCCAATACAACCCAGATCATAAAAAGAAACCAACCCTAAGCCCATACAAGGTGTCACCATCACATACGGATAAAAGGAGCATATAATCAAATTAAATACATATGTGATTATTATTAAATTTTATTTAATATTTAATTAATTCCACTTTAATTAATCATCAAGAATAAATCCAATTTATTTTTGAATTTCAATGTTAATGGACCAAGCCCAAACATTTTACTTTAATCCAATTAAAGTGGACTTTATCAAATAGAGCCCAATTATGGGTGAAATAATGTAAAAGCGAAATTAAACTCTAATCTAAATCAAATTCCAAATTGACTTGGGTCAATCCTATTTAACATAATCCACAAAATAAAGCAAGCCCAACAGCCTTTTTTGGTTATCTAAATCCAATTTAAACACCAAGGATTAAATTTGATGATTAATTTTAATTGACTAATAAATCCAATTTATGCCTTAGAAAAATTTAATTTTCCAAACAAACTAATTAAAATTAAATCTAATTTAATATTAAATAAAATCCAATTTTGAAATAAAATAATAAAAATTAAATCTAATTTAATTCTCAATTAAAATCCAATTTTAAAATTGAAAAAGATTTTATGGGGCTTTTAATTTTATAATTAATCCTCAAAAATAATAATTTTAAAAAAGCTAATCAAGCTTAAGCCCAATTTTATTTTCAAAATCATCCATTAGGTTCCAAATACATCTAATGGACTAAACGGGCCAAGCCCCAATTTTAAACTTGTAGGGTTAATTCTCCAAGGTCCGGGCCTGGCCCAACTAAAATTAAAATTACAAATCGGGCCAAGCCCGACACACGTGGGGCAGCGCCGTGTGGCTGCACAGCAGCGCTGCCTGACAAGGCTAGGCTGGATCGTGCGATGCGGCCAGGCCACGTCGCACAGCGTGGCCAGGTCGAGCCTGTGCAGGCGCAGTCACGGCGCTACCCGTCGGGTGGCGCACCATGCGCTGCCCAACGGCTATTTTCCAGCGACCCACCATGGTCTCGCCTCGCCTTTTTCAATCGAATGATTTAATCATCAAAAACCCAATAGTTTAGACATGTAAAAATTAAATCATAACATCCAATTTTTACATTTTTGTATACAATATGGAAAAACATAAAAACTCATATTTATATTCGTCTATCATATAAATATTCACATCATGCATTCATATTTATCAAATAACATAAACGCATGTGCATGAAGAAATTATCAAAAACCATGAATTTACCACTGTTGTGAATCGAACCAATGGATAAAAAATTTAATAGATTCACATAGCCCGGATTCAATTTAGGTTTTTGATAATCTCGAAATCACAAAAGGGATACAAAAGGTGGTAATCTAATTACCTTTTTCAATGAAAACAAAAAGCCTAGCCTTTTGATGAGAAGCAACGGATCGTTCCTTCCTCTAGATAATCACGCGAAAGATGACCTTCAATCTTGAACCTCGACTTCCTCTACCTCAGACTGGGTTGGGCGCCTTAGGGTTTATGTGGAAGGAGAAGGATTTGTGTTTTACTCTTTTTCACTCTCTAAGATGAAAAATTGACTTGAGTTATGTTTTTAGTTAAACACTTTGTGTTTGAATAAAAGACTACTACTTGACTAAGGAGAAGATAGGGGGGCGGCCGATCGTACCCTATGGATAGGTGCACTGGGCTTTTTCTTACTCCAAACCCAGTGTTAAGTATTTAATTAATATTCCCAGTCTAATCCAATTGGTAATTAAATACTATTCTCCTTTTATTAATAGTACTTTATTAATTCTAAATTAATAATACCATACTATTAATATTGATTGAATAAAATAATTTAAATATATATCATTATAATCAATACTTATCCCTTTTTAATAATTTCCACACCAAGTGAAATTACCAAAATACCCTTCAATAAGTAAAACTCCTTTATTATATCATCTTTACATAGCGCGACTCCTTAGGCTCGTCTTGATTGGCATTGGAAGGATTCCAAGGATATAGTTATCATCAAGCCATCCCGTGAAGCTATACTGAAACCCAATCAAGTACGAGATGAATATGTCATCACGAACCTTTATGTTATAAATACCATATGAATATAAACTCTTCACTGACGTAACCCGATCAAGTAAGAGTCATGGAACGTCAAACTCATAAAACTTGATGATGTACTTAATAATCATACTGATGTGAAATTACCAAACTACCCTTCATATCCAATATAAGTCAGTTATTAATGCCTTGGCCAAAGACTTTAATTTCACAACACCTATGACGTACAGGTTGCTTCTCGTTTACTTTTGAGATAGTGAATCCCCTATTGGCAGTCCATTTCCCATTGTCGAACGCACCAATTGAATCGTACTTCAAGGTCAACCCCACCAACGGGTGATTGGGCCTAACTACTCTAATAACTTATTCAATGGTACGAGCACAATGTAAATCACTCCTCAAGTCTAAAGTTCACTTATAATATTATAACGGTAATCCTCATCATTGACTGTCACTGAGTAAAAACCCATGTGATAGGATTACAACAAGTCGAGTTCAAATATGTTAACTCCGTTAATCATATTCATGACACCAGCTCCCACTATCCAATCAGTGTAAGACTTAGCACTTTCCAGGTCAAAGCAAGTGTCATACGAGTCGAATCTAAACGCCCAATTTAGATTCTTTGACTCGTAAAACCGGTTTTATAAGATCAAGCACTTAACTCCACCAGTGCTCCTATTTATCAAATAAGCAGTGGTGAGTACACCTCGATCTTAAGGACCTAATTGTTCAATACATTCAATGCCACTATTAGATTTATAAGAACGAACTCAATGCCTTTTATTAATCAAATAATAATGTTCATACAATATAAATAAAATGCCCTCTTAAATTTAATTCCTCAATGGCATAGAGGGCATAACACTTAACAAGGGGTAATTTACTTTTGGTGTAAATCGAGACCCATTAGTTCAATCCTTTTGGGATATGGGTGTTCGGTGACTCCTTGGTCACTGATGAGGAATGTTGTTACCGACCACGACTCTAGGCGCCTATTCCTATTATCAGCTGATCAGATTGATGAAGAGATTTCTACGGGAACGGGTCGGGTGAGTTCATTTTAGTTTTCTTTCATTTTCTTAACCGTTCGTATAAGTAGTCATGTTTATAATATGCTTGGATACTTCTATTTTTGCAGTCGATTCAGTTGTCTCATAATCTCCGCATCAAGTGTGAGTATCTTGAAGAGAAGATGGAGCATTGTTCCAAAACGAATTAGAAACTTCTCTCCAAAACCTCTAAGGCTGAGGCGGCAGCCAAGAAATGAAAGTCGAAGTATCACAAATCCATAAAGAGTTTTGAGGTGGAGACTTCTTGTGGTCAAGGCTTTCTTAGATTTAACGTGGGGAAGAAAGCCCTGCGAGATACCAAGGAGTCAGCGGTGAACGATTTTTGGGCAAGTGCCGAATTTCCTGATGAATGTAACAAAAAGGCCTATGATATCACCCTAGGTTTTGTGGGGAAGACGGTCCGAAGATGCCATCGAGCTCTTTGGAAGAGTGGTCACTATCTCGAGGATGATTTTAGGTAGGTGTATGTCACGGTCCCTAATGAGAATGATGAGGAGGCCGAGCCAGATGTTGGGAGGCGTGGTGGTGACCCTCCTTGTGAGAGCTAGTCCTTTGCACGTAGTGCTATTTGCTTCCCATATTGACTTGTTATTGTCGTTAGCTTTTATGACTTTTCCATTTATTTGTGCTTTGTAAGACTATTTCTGCTTGCATGATTATTGTTGGGGAGAAATAACCAAACGCAGCGGAAATGAAATTTTAAAATTTTATTTGGATTTCCCCATAATAGGATCAATCCCAGGGTTTTATCAGACGTATGTATGATAGAGTAAACAAAACTTTACCTCTTGTAGCGAAGTGGTAGGAGAATCTCACGAACTTGAATCCTTCAACTTCTTCGCGAATAACTCCGGCTGAAATCTTGATGATCCGAGCAGTCTAAAAGTCCTGCCTCTAAATAGTTTCGCCGAAAAAACTTGATGAGAAAAATTCTCCTTCTTCTTCTTGGTGTAGGCCGATGGCTAAGAGAGAGAAAGGGAGGGGAATTCTTTTCTTGTGGCTCAAGAGTTAATTCTAACTTATGACCTAGGTATTAACTAATGTGATATATTTATATCACTTAAGTTATACCTTGGGCTTAGTAAGCCCATCATGGATGCCTATTTGGCCGTCCTTTCTGGCCTTGGTGTGCCTCTTGGTTCACCAAATTGAGCTTAGTCCAATCCACTATTTAATTAATTCAATTTAATTCAATTAATTAATCTAATTAAATAATAGATAGGATATTTAATTAATTTTATTTCTCGAAGAAATAACATATTAGTTAAACTATAAATGAACTAACTTATTTCTTCAAATAATTAATTCCATTTAATTAATTTTAAGTATCCAATGCTTAAAATATTACCACAAGAAATATTCCGTATTTTCTATCGATTTTTTCTTTTTAAGCGTGACTCTTTAGGTTCATCTATATTTGGTAATAGGAGGATTCCATTGAATATGGGTCCCACATAGCCAGTCAAGTGGTCCATATTTCAACCCAAATAAGATGAAATGATTGGATCATTTTTACCTTTCCTATTGTAAATACCGTGTGAATACAAAATCTTCGTTTCCTTATCCCGGTCAAGTGAGAGTCATGGTTTTTAGTCAAACACATGAACTTGACACTATGCTATATTTATAATAAGTTCAAATCAGTTAATGATTTGGCCAAAGACTTTAAGATCTAACTTACTTATAAAGGCATAGGATAATTCCTCGTTCACCTTCAAGGAAACGAATCCCGTCTTGGATATCAGTTAAGACTACTACTTGCCCATTAGATTTTAGTTCGAGGTTGACCCCACCAAAGGGTGAATTGGACCTAACTACTCTAATGACAAACATAATGTTACAAGTATATCTTCAACTTGATTCCTCAGGTCTAAAGTTCAGACACACCTATTACAATTTAATCAATTCTGTCATGGACTGTCAAAGAGTGAAAACCCATGTGACAGAATCTTTGCGAGTCATGTCTGAGTTCCACTATCTCCATCAGTGCACCTATGATGTGAGTTGTTCACTACTTCGTAGTGATTGACGGGCACCTTTCTCGTCAAAACTCATATCATACAAGTCTTCATATTTCCAATGCCCAATTGAAAATGATTGACTTGCAGACTATTTACACAAGTATTAAACTCCTCTAGTGCCTTAGAGAGTTAACTCTTGTGTTCATGGACTTATAGGTGATTACAATATATAAATGTCAATATAATAGTAAACAGCTAATTGCGTTTTATTGATAAAATGTGAAACACAAATTAATAATGTCCTAATATTCTCTAATCCTCTAGTGGCATTTGAGGACATTAACCTGACAAATTTCATAATCTAGATATCCAGCTATGGCAAGATGACCAAATCCCCCATCACCAGGAGTTTTGTAAGAGCCTCTAAGGCCTTAGGGTTGATTCATACTGATGTGTGAGGCCCTTTTGGAAAGGTGGACCACGGTGGTTTTCAGTATCTCATAACATTTACCGATGACCATTCTAGGTATGGCTATGTGTATTTAAAGAGTGTACAAGTCTGAATCACTTGGAAAATTTATTGAATTCAAGATTTTAGTCGAAACCTAAACCGGGCATCCTATCAAAACGTCTGACCGTGGCGGTGAATATATGAGTGCTAAATTTGACCAGTTCTTACGAGAACATGGCATATTGTTACAGCTTACTCCTTTAGCCACTCCACAATTAAATGGCGTAGCAGAGCGAAGGAACCGAATGTTGTTGGACATGGTTTGATCCATGCTCAACTACACGGATGTGCCCATTTTATTGTGAGGGCATACGCCGCTCACAGCTGCTCACATTTTGAACAAATGTCCCTCCAAATCTGTTCCTAAAACACCATATCAGATATGGCGTGGATGGAAGCCTAATCTGAAACACATAAAAATATGGGGTTGCCAAGATTATGTGAAAAAGACGAAGGCAGAGAAATTGGAGGTTAAGTCCTTGAAAGGAAAATTCATTGGTTATCCAGAGGATTCCATGGGATACCTATTCTACCTTCATGATGATCAAAGGATCATCGTAGCCTTACAGGCGATCTTTCTCAAAGAAGAATTTATTCGAGAAGGTGGAGCGAGCTGGTAGGAAAATTGTTCTAGAAGAACAAAGTGAATCTTCTTTGGAAGATACTGTTCAAGAGACCCAACCCGAACCAGCAATGAAACAGCCGTCAACGCGAGGGTCTACTAGAGTATCTCAACCGACCCAAAGATATATGGTTAGCTGCTACAATGAGAGGATAATATGTATGTTGTAGCGAAAGGAAACCATGGAGAAGATCCCTCTAGCTATGACCAAGCAATGACGGACATGGATTCTACAAAGTGGCATAAAGCTAAGAAAGTAAAAATGGATTCGATGTATTTGAACCAAGTCTGGACTCTAACGAATCGACCCAAAGGTATCGTACCCATTGGATGCAAATGGATCTATAACAGAAAGATTGATCCGGATGGCAAGGTAGATACTTATAAGCCCAGGCTAGTGGCGAAAGGGTATAGTCAAAAGGAGAGCATTGACTACGAGGAAACCTTTTTGCCTATAGCTATCATCCAATCCATTAGAATTCTACTTGCCATAGCTGCATACCTAGATTATGAAATTTGGCAAATGGATGTGAAAACCGCGTTCTTAAATGGGTTCCTTGAGGAGGAAATCTATATGGAACAGCCCAAGGGTTTCATATCAGATGCGGATTCCATAAGGTCTGTAAATTGAATAGGTCCATTTATGGACTTAAGCAGGCCTCTCGCAGTTGGAACCTTCATTTTGATGAAGAAGTACGAAGCTATGGCTTTGATAAGAGGTGTTTTTACGTGTTTTTAAGACCGTAATTCTTATGATTTGGATTCACTTATTGCTTAAATCATGTCACATTTGCATTTAATAGGTGTGTTAAGTGAATACAGGTAATAAATGAGAATACATGAAGAAAAGGGAAGAAAAACGATGTACAAAACAAGTTCAAGCATGTTTTTCAACACCGAGGCGGTTTATACATCTCCTACCACATTCGAGCGATAATTCCGTACATTTCGAGACCGACTTAGACAAAGTTTCCTTCTACAAAGTTTTAGATGTATGTCTTAGCTTCAAATGGGAACTTGAAACATCCAAATCGGAGGTCTATAGAGATAATTGTGAAGGAAATACGATTGCTGCGCCGAACATAGAAGTACATGTGCCAGGATACGCCCCAGCGCCCTCCTAGTCATGCCTAGGCATGGATAGTCCGAATGTTACTCCTTTTTCAGCCGAAATTCCAGCCTTATATGATGGGTAAGAATCACTTTTGGCCATAATTCAGCACATGTGTTGAGGGTTTGTCATAAGTGTGTTTCTTGGTAGATTTACTTTATGGGCGCCAAATCAGAAACAACCTCCATGTTGAAACGTAATTTAGGTATACTTAGAGACCGAATTGGACAAAATGTCCTTCTGCAAAGTTGTAGATCTATGTGTTAGCTTCACATGGGGACTTGAATCATCCAATTTGGAGATCTTTGGAGAAGTGTATGAGGAAAGTACTAAGACTGCGCTGGAAAGGAAGAAAATGGCAGCATGCATGTGTTTTGTTGAAGTTTTCACATGGTTATGCTTGGTGGAATTCTTAATGGCCGAAATTTCAGCATTTTTTAGCTGGTTGGAATCTTAAAAGCCAAACTTTAAGCATCACCTTAGGTGGAATTCTCATTGGGGAACTTTAATGGGAATTCTTAATGCATACTTTAGTGGAATTTTGGCTATAAAAGGAGGGGGAACCCATACTCTTCATCATTCACTATCAATTTCAGATTCTTAGAGGAGAGGGGGGCAGCCCCTAATCTGATTTCTCCACCATTCATCACCATTCTTCATCACTCTTGGAGGGGAAAACTAGAGGAAGGAAAAGAGCTTGGGGATTGAAGGCTCAACTTCAAGATCCATCATTATTCACTTTTGAGGGAGTTTTTATAGCTTTTCATTTCAATTATTTCTATGAACATGTGTATTAATTCATTTATGTTTTTCATATTATCCATTATGAACTAAATTCATAAGACTAGGGCCTTGTAAGGCCAAATTGTGATATATGCTTATAATAGATGATTGTTGTGATTGTTCTTATATTGTTATGTGATGTGAATTTGTATTTTTGCCTATCTTGCATATACTTGATCACTATATGTTAGAATCTTATGCCTAGGTTAATATTTCGGGAGAAAATTGACTTAGGGTGCAAGAAATTCACATCATGACCCGTAACTAATGAGGAATTGCCCTAGACATAGGTAAAGATTCCCGGGTGAAGTTGTTCGATTCAAATCGAGTGAACTCTAGTACGTTAATGCATGTTTAGTGGTTAGATTTCCGGATAGGAATATTTGGGAAATCACGATCTAAGCATAGGAGTTTATACGCGAGACATCGGTTATTCTCTACCCTCGGAGCTCTCACCATAACAATATAAGCGTAATCCTTCAACGAGAATCTTTATAAGTATAATTGATCAATTTGAACCTAGCATGTGCCTTAGTCTCCCTTTCTATTTTGTTTTAAATCATTTGTTCAACCTTGTTCTTATCTTACGCATTTCACACTCATTTTACCTTTATTGTTTTGATCTTTGTTGTTATAAAATCTTAAACTAGAATTCAAGTCCTTGTGGTTCGACAATCCGGACTTCTCGTCCACTTTTATTACTACACACGACTAGTGCACTTGCTATTATAGCACGTTAGCTTTTAGCGTGTCAAGTTTTTGGCGCCGTTGCCGGGGACTTGTTCTTTTTAGTTTTTGATTTTTCGTTTAAATTTTCCTAATTCTTAGTTCTTCGTTTATTTCTAACCTTTCTTTTATTTTATTATTCTAATTTTGTTTTTTTGTGTTTAATTGTTAGGTGTAATTTGTGGTGCATGACCCGCTCTTCTAACGAGCCTCTATACAATTTTGAGCCGGAGATAGAGCGTGTTCTTCGATCTAGTAGACGCGCTCGAGAAATGGCCGACAATCTAAATCCAAATGGGAATTTTCCCAACATAAATCTCCCGGAAAACAGGGAATGGTTGCAAAATTCATTCCAAGCTATGCAACCGGCACCTCCTCAAAGACTTCCATCGGTCCGAGAAAGTCTACCTCCAAGGGTCCACACTATACCGGGGCCCGTAGTCTTTCCAAATTTCTTTGCACCAAATTATCACATTCCGTCACACATCTTTAGCATGGTGCAAAGCGAACCCTTCTATGGAGAGCCCCATGAATCACCTCATGAGCATTTGGAGACTTTAGACGATACTCTCATGACTACCCAATTTCATCCACGGGATCTCGATGCAATTCGTCTAAGAGTCTTCCACTTCTCTTTAAAGGAAAGGGCGACCATGTGGTACAAATCTCTACCACCCCAATCCATCACAACATGGGGACAATTGGTCGATGCCTTTTTGAGCAATTCTTTCCACCCTCCAAAATCAATGAGCTAAGGAGCAACATTAAGGAGTTTAAGCAGGGGAATCATGAGTCCTTAGCCGAGGCATGGGCTAGATATAAAAACATGCTCCGAAAATGTCCGGATCACAACCTAAGATTGAGCGAGCAAGTATTACGATTCCATGATGGAGTCCGTTCGCGCATCCGAAATAGGCTCAATGCCGGCGCCGGTGGTGATCTCCTTGGGCTCGATTGCCAAAGTGTGTGGGACAAGATTGAGCAATTAGCCCGGGAAGATGAACTCTATCCCGATGATGAAGAAATCACACCCACTAAAAAGATTGCTTGTGTTCAAGAGTTGGGCGAAGAAGTTGCTTTGGAAACAATGGTTGGCAATGTAAACTATGTTGGAAATGCCAATCGACCTCAATTGAACTTCTATGTGCCCGAAAATTTTCCAAGGAGGCCCATCCCGGCGTCTATCAAGCACCAAGGCCCCCATTCAACAATAACCAAGCTCAAAGGCAAGGTAATCCTCATGTACAAAGGCAAGTTAGGCATCCTACAACCGATGAACGTCTTGATGAGGAAATAAAGAAATCGGATTCAGCAATCAACGAACTCCGTACTATGATGAAGGATTTAATGATGGATATGAAGGATTTGAAGACACAAATGGGTCAAATGGCAAAGACAATCAGTGAGAGAGCCCCGGGAACTTTACCAAGTGACACGGAAAAGAACCCGAAAGAGCAATGCTATGGAATTACCTTGAGAAGTGGCGAACAGGTAAAAGGTGATAATGTTCGCACTGATGCGCCCGAGGGCCCATCCATCCACGCCCAGGCGCCCTTATCGCTGCGCCAAGGCGCCGATTGTCATGCCCAAGCGCCACATTCTGTATCCTCCACAGCTGGCCCTTCAACTCCAACGCATCATCCCATCGAGGTTCGTCTTCCATTTCCAAATGCACAAAAAACGAAAAAGAAGGATATGGATCAGATTTTCCGTAGGATTGTGGCGACTCTTTGTGAGGACCCGGGGAGGCTCACCATTCCGTGCACCATTGGCCCTCTTACTTTTGAAAAGGTTATTTGCGATACGGGAGCAAGTATCAATCTCCTCCCGTATTCTCTCTTCAAGAAGTTGGGCCTTGGAAATCCCAAACCGACATCAATGAGCCTCCAACTCGCCGATGGATCAATTAAGAGACCAAAGGGGATAATAGAAGATGTTATTGTACAAGTTGACAAATTCTTTTTCCGGGTTGACTTTGTGGTCCTTGATATGGAGGAAGATGTTGAGATGCCCTTGATTCTAGGAAGACCTTTCCTAGTCACTAGCAATGCCAAGATCGACATGGGAAAAGGTAAGTTATCATTGAGGGTAGGAGATGTAAAAGTGATATTTGATGCTTCTAATAACAGGAAACCATCTATGGATGATCTTACTTGTTCCAATATCGATGTTATTAACCCTTCTCTTGATGAGAAATGTGCAAATGGCAAGGCTAAGGGCACACTCGAGTTGGAGGATGAGATTCCCTATGATAAACACAACAAAGAGGGAAAAGAAGATTTATGCATGAAATACATTCCACCCCATCGCCGTGCTCGTAAGATTGAAAAGACTCATCCAATACAAAGGGCTTATTGCAAAATCCCGCAATATGAGTGGAAGCAAGTAGACCATGGAGCTAAAAGGAGGCATGACAAGGATTTGGTCGTGTTAAATGGACCACCTATTTGAACCTCAAAGAGCACAAAGTCGAGCTACCGACTCTAAACTAGCGCTTCTTGGGAGGCAACCCAAGTTTGTAAGTTTGTTTTTCTTTTTGATTTTGTTTTTGTTTTGTTTAGTTTGTTTCTTTATGTTGTGTTCAAACATGCACTTTTGGCATGTATGTTTTCTTATGCTTGATGGTTTGAAAAGTTTAAGTGTTAGATATGATGCAAATTTGGACCATGCTCATTTTACTCGAGAGGAGGAGAAGCTATAGGATTATGTATTGGAAGTTTAAGGATGTTTTTCAACATCCTTGGTTGTAAGTGTTCTTTTACTATTGTGTATGCTTGTTGTAACAACATTGGGGACAATGTTGGATTTAAGTTTGGGGGTGTTTAGAAGAGTACTTATTTTGAACTTTGATGGTGCAATCCTAATTTTTAGCTTAATTTTAGGGAAAGTTTGTTTGATATCATGTTTATATGCTTCTTTGTTGAGAAAATCAAGCATGAAAAATTTTTAGTCCTTCCAATTGATGCATTAAAATTGATTGACTTGGAAAAATGGCATGAATTCTTGAAATAATTTGAATTTAATGGAATATATATCTTTGAAATTGCTCGTGGAGACCTTAGACTAGAATTGATTCTTTAGATGATTCACAATGCACTTAAATCGAAGGTAGAGGAGTTGAGAGGATAACCATCTTGAGACACTTAAGGAATTATTCCCAGAAATATTAACTTAGATTTCTCATAAGGTTATAAGTTGAGTAGTAATTTTATATGCTAACAATGAATTGGAAAGGTTGAATTTTGGTATGACCAAAAGTGGTCAGGCTAATACGTACCGGAGGTGAAAAGTTTCATGCCTATATACTGTACTATTATGCTAATTTGAGCTATGCTCAAGCCAAAAGAAGTGAATTGTTTAAAAGATCTAGTTTTATTTCGTGGCCTTTGATACTCAAGTGATTAAATCCTTAGGAGTGTCTCTACACTTAATGCCCTAAAACTATCTAGTTTGGGAGTCATTGGTCTAAAACTTGTTACATGGGTGTCATAGAAAGCCTAATGGAATAAAACATTGCACATGATCTAGCCTTAATGAAGTTTAATGGAAATTCCATATGAATTGAATGTTGAATATTTGAGATAATGAAATTTAAATGGCTATGAGATTTTCTATAATTCTTGTGCCTTGTGTTTGATCAAAAGTTGATAGATATGGGATTAATGTCCAAAATTTGGTAAGGATGCCTCTCGACTATAATACCCTAGATTTATTTTTCACTATACCCTAGGGAGTCATTTCAAGTATTGGTGTCACATGAGCAAAAGTAGTTGATATGTATATATATATTTGTGAACTTTAAAAGGTTGATTTTATGCCATTCATTCTTGTTGATCATATTGAGATGTGTTGATTCGGTTGGGATTGAAAATTTGCTAGATTTTGTGGGTATATCTTATGCAAACCCTCACGAGACTATAACTCGTCCTTTGAGGTAACTCAAAGGTTAAAAGGCTTGTTGCACCCGCTAAGTGCAATCGTTTACTCCACGAAAGTGAGTTAGTTAGTTGTTTTGTTTTCTCCCATTGAATGATGTTGGTCTTGCCTTATAGCTCTTATTGCTCGAGGTCGAGCAATTGATAAGTTTGGGGGTGTTGATAAGAGGTGTTTTTACGTGTTTTTAAGACCGTAATTCTTATGATTTGGATTCACTTATTGCTTAAATCATGTCACATTTGCATTTAATAGGTGTGTTAAGTGAATACAGGTAATAAATGAGAATACATGAAGAAAAGGGAAGAAAAACGATGTACAAAACAAGTTCAAGCATGTTTTTCAACACCGAGGCGGTTTATACATCTCCTACCACATTCGAGCGATAATTCCGTACATTTCGAGACCGACTTAGACAAAGTTTCCTTCTACAAAGTTTTAGATGTATGTCTTAGCTTCAAATGGGAACTTGAAACATCCAAATCGGAGGTCTATAGAGATAATTGTGAAGGAAATACGATTGCTGCGCCGAACAGAGAAGTACATGTGCCAGGATACGCCCCAGCGCCCTCCTAGTCATGCCTAGGCATGGATAGTCCGAATGTTACTCCTTTTTCAGCCTAAATTCCAGCCTTATATGATGGGTAAGAATCACTTTTGGCCATAATTCAGCACATGTGTTGAGGGGTTGTCATAAGTGTGTTTCTTGGTAGATTTACTTTATGGGCGCCAAATCAGAAACAACCTCCATGTTGAAACGTAATTTAGGTATACGTAGAGACCGAATTGGACAAAATGTCCTTCTGCAAAGTTGTAGATCTATGTGTTAGCTTCACATGGGGACTTGAATCATCCAATTTGGAGATCTGTGGAGAAGTGTATGAGGAAAATACTAAGACTGCGCTGGAAAGGAAGAAAATGGCAGCATGCATGTGTTTTGTTGAAGTTTTCACATGGTTATGCTTGGTGGAATTCTTAATGGCCGAAATTTCAGCATTTTTTAGCTGGTTGGAATCTTAAAAGCCAAACTTTAAGCATCACCTTAGGTGGAATTCTCATTGGGGAACTTTAATGGGAATTCTTAATGCATACTTTAGTGGAATTTTGGCTATAAAAGGAGGGGGAACCCATACTCTTCATCATTCACTATCAATTTCAGATTCTTAGAGGAGAGGGGGGCAGCCCCTAATCTGATTTCTCCACCATTCATCACCATTCTTCATCACTCTTGGAGGGGAAAACTAGAGGAAGGAAAAGAGCTTGGGGATTGAAGGCTCAACTTCAAGATCCATCATTATTCACTTTTGAGGGAGTTTTTATAGCTTTTCATTTCAATTATGTCTATGAACATGTGTATTAATTCATTTATGTTTTTCATATTATCCATTATGAACTAAATTCATAAGACTAGGGCCTTGTAAGGCCAAATTGTGATATATGCTTATAATAGATGATTGTTGTGATTGTTCTTATATTGTTATGTGATGTGAATTTGTATTTTTGCCTATCTTGCATATACTTGATCACTATATGTTAGAATCTTATGCCTAGGTTAATATTTCGGGAGAAAATTGACTTAGGGTGCAAGAAATTCACATCATGACCCGTAACTAATGAGGAATTGCCCTAGACATAGGTAAAGATTCCCGGGTGAAGTTGTTCGATTCAAATCGAGTGAACTCTAGTACGTTAATGCATGTTTAGTGGTTAGATTTCCGGATAGGAATATTTGGGAAATCACGATCTAAGCATAGGAGTTTATACGCGAGACATCGGTTATTCTCTACCCTCGGAGCTCTCACCATAACAATATAAGCGTAATCCTTCAACGAGAATCTTTATAAGTATAATTGATCAATTTGAACCTAGCATGTGCCTTAGTCTCCCTTTCTATTTTGTTTTAAATCATTTGTTCAACCTTGTTCTTATCTTACGCATTTCACACTCATTTTACCTTTATTGTTTTGATCTTTGTTGTTATAAAATCTTAAACTAGAATTCAAGTCCTTGTGGTTCGACAATCCGGACTTCTCGTCCACTTTTATTACTACACACGACTAGTGCACTTGCTATTATAGCACGTTAGCTTTTAGCGTGTCAGGCTTCATCAGAAACGAGGATGAATCATATGTTTACAAAAAGGTCAGTGAGAGCAAGATCTCATTCTTGGTGCTATACGTAGATAATATTCTACTTATAGGGAATGATGTAGGTCTACTAACTTTGATTAAGACATGGCTTTCAAGCACGTTCTCCATGAAAAACATGGGAGAAGCTACCTACATCCTAGGAATTCGCATCTACAGGGATAGATCAAATAAGATGATAGGTCTTTCCCAAGCCCTCTACTTAGAGAAAGTCCTAAAGCAATTTGGGATAGAGAACTCTAAAACAGGTTTTTTGCCCTTGAGACATGGAATTCATCTCTCTAAAAAGATGAGTCCTCAAAGTGAGGAAGATCAAAAAGTGATGAGCACAGTTCCCTATGCCTCAACAGTGGGAAGTCTCATGTACGCAATGTTATGCACGAGATCGGATCTTGCTTATGCTATGAGCGTGGTGAGTAGGTTTCTAGCTAACCCGGGCAAATAGCATTGGATTGTCGTGAAGTCTATCTTGAAGTAGTTGAGAAGAACAAAAGATATTATTCTCATATATGGCAATTGAGAAATAAAAGTGGACGATTACACCGATTCTGATTTTCAATCTGACTTTGATGACCGAAAGTCCACTTCTGGGTTCATATTCACTCTAAACGGTGGACCAGTGTCTCGAAAAAATTCTAAGCAAAACACAACTGCTGATTCCACTACTGAAGCTGAATATGTCGCAGCCTCAGAGGCAGCCAAAGAACCTATTTGGATTAAGAAGTTCATGGCAAAACTTCTAGTTGTTCCTAATGTAGAGCTGTTGTTGCCACTTTGGTGTGACAACAATGGAACCATCGCCCAAGCTAGGGAACCAAAGTCTCACAACAAATCCAAACACATAGAGAAAAGATATCACATTATTCGAGAAATTGTTGGAAGAGACGACATTGCCGTGCAAAAAATAACCTCAGCGGACAACATGACTGACTCACTCACTAAGCCATTGGTGCAAGCGGTGCTAGAGCGACATCTTGATAAGATGGGTATTACATACCATAGCAATTGGTCTTGAGTGCAAGTGGGAGATTGTTAGGTATATGCCCTGGATGCCAATGAGGGCAAATAGATAGTATAGGGTGTCTAATTATGTTGTACGAACTTATAAGGAATAAAGGCATTTATTCTTTTGTTCATATAAAGCTTCATGGCATTAACAAGTATTGAACAAGCAGTCCATGTGAATCAAGGTTGACTCTTCGAAAAAAGTGGCACAGGGAGAGTCTGACACCTGATCACTTAAAGGGGTTCGCAAGTCAAGGAATCTTAATTGGGCATCAAGATTCGACTTGTATGACACATGCTCTGACAATGAGTGCCAGTCGAGCACTATTGGATAGTGAAAGCACATGTCATAAATATACCAATGGAATTGATATATTCGAACACGGTTCGTAGTAATCCGATCACATTGGTATTTACTCAGTGATTGTCACTGATCCGGTTACTGATCATAATAGTATGCGTGAGCCTTAAACCTGAGGGGTCATGATCAATGTACTTATGCTATTGAATCTGTTACTAGAATAGTTAGGCCCAAATCACCCTTTGGTGGGGCCAACCTCAAAGTGCAATCTCAATGAATCGAGTAGCACTTGTTAAGTGATCGCCAAGATGGGATTCACTGTCTCGATAGTAAATGAGAAAGTATCATGTACAATCATAGGCAAATGAAATTATAAGTGTTTGGCCAAAGCAATGAAACTAACTCATGTAAGACATGGAGGGTAGTTTGATAATTTCATCATGTTATGATCCGATGCACAGTATCAAGTATTGTGAGTTTGACATAAACCATGACTCTCACTTGATCGGGATACGTTGGTGAAGGGCTTATACTCATACGGTATTTATGATCCAAAGGTTCGTAAATGATGCAATCATTTCGTACTCGATTGGGTTACGATGTGAGTCCACGGGACTGGCTAGGTGACACTCACATCCTTTGGTATCCTCTCATTGCCAGTCAAGACGAACCTAAAGATTCGCGTTATAAGAAATAAGCAAAATATATTTTTGTGTAAATAATTTATCTTTTGGAAAGACAAATTAAATAGGACAGATTGATTTAATTGGTAAATTAAATATTCAAATATTTAATTAGACTAATTTTTTTAATTTAATTAATTAATTGAAATTAATTAATTTTATATGTATTTATTTAGATTGGATTTGAATTAAATATATATATATATATATTAAAAGAGGGACTAAGTTGACTGGGCCAACTTAGCCCATCATGGACGTCCATTAAGGGCCTGGGAGGCGCCCACTTAGGCTTGGGGTTTGAGGATTATTTAATCCTAAAACTACCAAGCTAAACCTAACCCTAGCACACAATACACAAAAAGAAAAGGAAAATCCTCTCCCCTCTACTCTTGCTAGCCATCCACCTTCATCAAAGGAGAGTTCTGGGAAGCTTTTGAAGTCTTGTTTCGTTTGAGGCTTTAGAAACAGGAATTCGTCTAAGTTGTTGTTACGCAAATTGCAAATTAACGAATCAATAAGGTATTTGATTACGTTTATTTTCGTAAATTATTGAAAATCATCAAACGCACGTTAAAGTGATTCGACTCTAGGAATCTTTTTTATTTCCACTTCGTTTTTCGTTCATAGGATTCCTAACACCACAATGGTGGGATCAAGTCTTTCGTAGTTCAATAGTGGAATTACTCTCCAAAGATGCCAATGGATTTCTTGTGGAGAGAGCAGATAATGATCCATCATCGGCTTTTTTGGTATATATATAGAGCTGAAGGTGGGCTATGGGCCATGACACGACAAAATCCTAGCAAGAGAACTAGGTCGCGTAAGTAGTAAAGTGGATTTCTAAGTCCGGGGTTATCGTATCCGCAGGGACAACTATAATCTAAGTACCAAGACTACTATATTACTCAATTCTAAGTTAAATCGGTCGATAGAAAGGTTGATTAACTAATTAATAAATACTAGAAAATAAACTAAGGCAACGTCACACCAAATAAAGGGAGGAAACAATAGAGAGAAGCGATCAAGGCACATGGTTCAACCGATTATGCATTTAGATTGTGATTTAGGTTCTATTGGATTATTAAATTGATTTAGCTAAGGTAAAATTCCCTAACGTACGTACTACCCAATCTCTTGGCATAGCAACCCTACCCTTGGTAACGATTTCCTATATATCTCTATATGAAAACCCGATTAACGAGGATGCATTTAAGGTCTAGGAATTCCCCACGTGAATGGAAAGCCACCTAAAGAAACCGAGTCTATCTCTAGTCGGTTTAACTATAGGGTATTCAATGTTTATATCTTCCCAAGGTTATTATCTCTCGATCTCTAACCTAGGCATTTTATCAAACACTTGGTGACCAAGCAAATGTAGCATTGAGATCAAATATTGAATACATAGCTAAAACCAAAATTAATCCAATAAACACCAACAAATCAACAATCAAAATAACATAAACGGCCTATCCATGGCCTCAATCAAACAAGTTTAGCTCATATTCATGTCAAAAGTGCAAATATAAATCATACAAGTCATAGGAGATTTGAACAAATTCAAGAAACAAATATGTAAAAACTCCCTAATTCTTGTAGATAAGTGGATTCCTTGTTGAATTCTCCATGTTTTGACCTTTAATCTTCTCTTCTAAGCTCTTCCTCTCTCTATTTTCGTGTGGTTGCTGATATCCAAGGTGAGTTAGGGTAAAAAATGGCTAAAAGAGGTATTTATAGGCCAACACTGCCGCCTCGAACGCCGCGGCGTTCGCTTGTTGAACACCGCGGCGTTGGCTACTGCTTGTGAACGTCGCGGCGTTCGCTTGTTGAACGCCGCGGCGTTGGCTACTGCTTGTCAACGCCGTGGCGTTGCCTTGAAAAGTTCCAAAAATTGTTTCATTTTGCCTTCGGTTCTTGCTCTTTCCTCCGGCTGTTAACCCAATCTGAAAAGTCAAAGCAAACCGGGTTCAAAGCATCATATGTGATCAAATTATTAAAGAAACAATCAAAATCAAGTTGATAAAAGGGGTAAAACTTGTGTAAAAATAACGTATATCAACTACCCCCAAACTTAACTTTGATCGTCCTCGATCAAATAGAATAAAGCGCACACATGAAGATTGAAAAGTTAATTTGCCAAATCATACACACCACAACAAGCATTATACCTTCTAAGAAGTTTTGGAATAGTCACCCAAAGCTTTGAACATTCAACAATTCAAAAACCACACAAAATCTTAGTTTCCATCCCTAAATCATGAACTCCCACATCCATATTCATGTCAAGAGCACACTTTAGAAAAGATTATGCAACCCAATTAGAAAGTAAAGGCATTTAACAATTCAACATTCGTTAACCTATCGGTGTGTATAAAGTGTAAAAGTCACAATCAAAAGGTCTTTCCGGATTGTAACGCAGGGCTAGGTGATGGCTAGGACCGGAAGATATGGATAAAGTGACTAAGTCAAGAGAGATTATAACTTAAAAATCATCGAGCTAAATCGCATATAAACCATATAAACTTTCACAACTTATCACTTTTTCCTTCTTTTTTGCCTTTCAACTTACAACCCCCAAACTTGTTTCTTTTCATATCGAGTTGTACAAAGATTTCCAAACCAAATGATCTAATTAAGTGCCAAGATTAAGGCATAGTCGAGAGCTTCAACTTTACTTCTTTTTTTTCTCTCTCTCTCTCTCGACTATTTGGCCCATTGCTCAAGTTTTCATTTCATCCCCTTTTTTACATAATACTTCAAACCTCAAAATTTTCCATCATAACCAAAACCATCACTATCCAACTCATATACATTCAAACCAAAACAAGGTGACTACCCAAATTCAAGTCAAATGATATTAAGTTCTAAACTCTCTTGATTGGGTATAAGACATTGTTTTTCTTTTAGGCTAGAAGGTGGTTGTTGTGGCTTATGAAAGAAAGGCGAATGGTGGTTTCTAGTGTGCTTAGCACACTCCATTCTTATCAATACAGCTCAAAACAAGGTCTAGAGATTATGCAATATAGAGAAGGCCAAAATGTAAGGCTAACAACAATGAAAGATGGCCTAAATCATTTTATGACTTTACAACATTAATACACACTTCAAAATCAACAAAATTGAAAGTTCAACGTTTTAAGTCTGCAAGAATTCGCATAAACATGACTAAAAAGGGCTTTCAAGTCACAATATATGACATGTTGACCACAGACAAGGAACTTTGACTTCGACAGAGTAGAGATATTCGAATGC
The DNA here is from genome assembly GCA_019426215.1 of Buddleja alternifolia. NCBI lineage: Eukaryota > Viridiplantae > Streptophyta > Magnoliopsida > Lamiales > Scrophulariaceae > Buddleja > Buddleja alternifolia. The sequence goes on from CM033406.1 coordinate 6,690,686, forward strand.
ATTCTGTTCTTATGCAAGGGTACACTCATTGATGAATTCTAATTCATCAAGGTTATAATCAACAAAAGCTCAACAAAAGAAACACGAGCAACATGCAAAAATGTACGCCCACCCCCAAACTGTAATTAAACAGTGTCCTCAATGTTGCAAAACTTAAGTATAGGAGAGGGAAAAGCGATACATCCCTGAAATTTAGAGAACGGAGGGAGAAAGGTGGCGTCTCAGATCCCGGAGTCAAATCATTATTAAAACCTGCCGGAAGGAAAACTCAAGTGACCCACATCAACGCATGAAGGTGAACAAAAGAGCATGAAAAGTGACGGCAGCGGGCTCTGGAGGCTGGGGTGAGGGTGTAGTGGAGCAAGCGGATCAAACTGGGGAAACTCGGGCCAAACGCCGGGCCAAAGGCCAAATGCATTAGCCCGAATAGCACTCTCCATAAACTGCCATCGGCGGTGTGCGTCCCATCGCGCAGCAAGAATATTCTGATCAATATGTGTCATCTTGTGATCCAACTCAACTGCCCACTGCGGGACATCAGACGCTACACCGGAAGAAGAGGAAACACGCTGTGGGGCTGTGCGACGTGGCGGAGCAGGCAGAGCGGGGGCGGCGGTGGATGATGTGGCAGTGGGTCGGCAGGCACGGTGACCAGAACGAGCAGCTATAGTCTCGGCTTGGCAAATCTGTGTGTATGAAATAATCCGACGCGGCACCTCAACATGCTCCATCGGCGAGTACTGGACGCCGGCGTTCTTGCACAATGCGGTGATCAGGGAGGGGAAACAAAGATTCTTCTTGGCACCAGAACACTCAATGATGGACTGAATCAATTGTTGCTTAATCAGTTTGCCCACGTTGATGTTGAGACCATGATGAATAGCATAGACAACCTCGACTCGCTCGCGAGTAGCTGTGCTCAAAGATAATGTCGGGATGAGGCGAGCGCAAACAAAGTAATACCATGTGCGGGCCGTGGTGTTGAGGTTACCTGCCTTGATTGAGATAGGATGGGAGTCCTTGAAACCTGTCCATATAGACTCTGGATAACAAAGGGCAGAATGGATTGCAGCATAATCAATGTCCTTTAAAAACGTTTCAAACTGATCCTGGCGAGGGATGGGAATGTGAAGTACATCATTGATTTTTGTGGAAGAAATGGTAACATTCCGCCCCCTGACCTGAACAGAGACTAAACGGTGTACGTTTTCGGGCTTGCCGATGGCATTGGCATAGAATTCTTTGACTAAAGGAATAATAGCCTCCCCGGGCTGCGTAGCAAACTCAAACCAACCTCGATTCCGAATATTCATCCTGAATGGTTCAATCGAACAATCCAACGCTCGCTTATCCACCACATTCTTCTTTGTCAATTTTTCGGAAAAACAAACAGAGGCGGCTAGGCTAACAAATTTATGACAATCATACAGCGGGTCATCCGCTGGAGTAGAAGTAGTCGCCTTAGCCTTGCCTTTGTTTCCCTTAGAAAGTCGCGGGCTCATTTTCAACCCCCTAACACTATGCAACACGTATCCAAGATAGAACGCTCTAATCACCCTCACGACTGATTTCAAACTCGGTATCCCCAAACTTCTTCAACAAATCACTCCCACAACCAAATTTTGCTCAACTCAACAAGCACAACAAGCTCACGAATGGAATGGTTAAAACGAGCAAGAAAAGGAAACCTACAAAATTCAATCGACCCGAATGATACTCGCAATTACCAACCAAATGCACGATATCATCAACAATCCAATAATTAAAATCAACTTGCACCCCACAATTTACCACAAAGAATATATGTACCTTAATCCAAAATGGGTAGACAATTATCACAAAGTGATGTATGAAGCTATTACTTTGCCCAAAGAAGATGAAAATGCAAGGTAAAGTCCGGTGGTGGCGGCACAATTCCGGCGGCGGCGGTGGGGAGTCGCAAAGGTGGCAGTTGGGCTTGGAGAGCTGATTTTCGGCCGAAATTTGTGAGTTTTGATCGGTGGGAACTGTAAGAAATCGGTTGGGAAGTGTAGATTCAAGATGAATTGGAGAGAGATTGAGTGATGTGGAAGTAATTGGGATTTTTGTATGGGGAAAGAGTTAGGTTTTTTTGAAATGAAATTAGGGTTCTAAGTGAAATGGGGAAAAGAAAAGCTGCTGGGTCCATATATGCATCGAACGCCACGGCGTTCGATTTATAACGCCGCGGCGTTCGATTTATAACGCCGCGGCGTTGGGATGCAGTAGCTAACGCTGCGGCGTTGTTTTTTTGGAATGCCGCGGCGTTGAGTCAACCCGATTTTTTTTTTTTTTTTTAAAGGAAAGGGCTGCTTGCGTCGAATCGTGCGAATGAATGGAAAACCTGCAAACACGATGAAAGCACATCGTAAAAATATTAAACAGAAACAAAACAAAGAAAAGACAAAGTGAAACGAAAGGAAAATAAATAAAATAAAATAAAAAGAACTTGGGTTGCCTCCCAAGAAGCGCTTGTTTATAGTCGTTAGCTTGACTTAGGTGCAATAATGTGGTGGGTCAACGAGGGTAACGTGCACATGGTCCCTCATACAACCATTTCCTTCATAGTGTTTCAAACGGTAGCCATTAACAATGAAAGAACCCTTTGTTTCGTGTGAAATTTCAACCGCACCGGAGGGGTAAACTTTCATGACAGTGAAAGGTCCTGACCATTTAGAGCGTAGTTTACCGGGAAAAAGTCGGAGGCGGGAATTGAATAAAAGGACCTGTTCTCCCTCGGTAAACTCCCTCGGTGTGATGCGCTTGTCATGCCAGCGTTTTGTTCGTTCCTTGTAGATTTTTGCGTTTTCATAGGCCTCCTGTCGGAACTCATCCAGCTCGTTCAATTGCAACAACCTGTGTTTGCCAACATCTTGCAAATCAAAATTAAGCAATTTAATTGCCCAAAATGCCCTATGCTCTAGCTCAACGGGTAGGTGGCAAGCTTTCCCAAAAACGAGTCGGTAAGGTGACATGCCAATAGGTGTCTTAAACGCAGTTCGATATGCCCACAGGGCATCATCTAACTTAAGAGACCAATCCTTTCGAGATGAATTTACCGTTTTCTCAAGGATGCGTTTAAGTTCCCGATTGGACACTTCAACTTGACCACTCGTTTGAGGGTGGTACGGTGTGGAAATCTTATGTGTGACACCATATTTTTGCAAAAGATTATCAAACTGTTTGTTGCAAAAATGAGTGCCACCATCACTTATAATGGCTCGAGGGGTACCGAATCGAGTGAAAATGTGTTTTTTCAAAAATTTAACTACCACCCTTGAATCATTCGTACGTAAAGCCTCCGCTTTGACCCATTTAGACACATAATCAACCGCTACTAGAATGTATTTATTGGAGCATGAGCTAGGGAATGGTCCCATAAAGTCAATGCCCCAAACATCAAAAAGTTTGCATTCTAGTATGTTGTTTAACGGCATTTCATGTTTCCTCGAAATATTCCCTGTTCTTTGGCATTGATCACAAGAAGATACATACGCATGCACATCTTTAAATAGGGAGGGCCAGAAAAAACCTGATTGGAGAACTTTTGAGGCGGTCTTAGTAGGCCCAAAGTGGCCACCTACCTTGCCATCATGGCAATGGCTCATAATAGATGTCATTTCTTCCGTCGGGACACAACGCCTGATAATGCCATCTGCACAATTCTTAAACAAAAATGGCTCTTCCCTTGACATCAGATAAAAATTTCTTCTTTTGATAAAAAGTGAGATTAGGGGGAAGTGCACCCATGACAACATAATTTGCAAAATCAGCATACCAGGGGAAAGCACCATGAATCACCGTATACAATTGTTCATCCGGAAACTTTTCCCCGATTGGTTTTTCAATGATTGAATCGGAGACAGGAGCTTCTATCCTAGACAAATGGTCAGCTACCACATTCTCAACTCCCTTTTTATCCCTAATTTCTAGATCAAATTCTTGGAGAAGAAGAATCCATCTAATAAGGCGAGGTTTGGCATCCTTCTTTGCAAGTAGATACTTAAGTGCAAAGTGATCAGTGTAAACAATGACTTTGTTCAAGACAAGGTATGAATGAAACTTATCAAATGCAAAGACTATAGCTAGCAATTCCTTTTCCGTCGTGGCATAATTTAACTGAGCATCATTTAAAGTTCGACTCGCATAATAAATGGTGTAGAATACCTTATCTTTCCTTTGTCCGAGTACAGCTCCAACTGCTGAATCACTAGCATCACACATAAGCTCAAATGGGAGGTTCCAATCTGGAGGTGCCATGATGGGCGCTGAAATTAATTTTTCCTTGAGCGTGTGAAAAGCCTGCAAACACTTATCATCAAAGTTAAACGGTGTATCTTTTACCAACAAATTAGATAATGGTTTAGCAATTTTCGAAAAGTCTAAAATGAAACGCCTGTAAAATCCTGCATGACCAAGAAAGCTCCTGACGGCTTTCACCGAAGAGGGTGGGGGGAGCTTTTCAATGACCTCAACTTTAGCTTTATCCACTTCAATCCCCTTGTGAGAGATTTTGTGGCCAAGCACAATTCCTTCTTGAACCATAAAATGACACTTTTCCCAATTTGACACAAGATTAGTTTCTTCACATCGTTTTAGAACACGTGTTAAATGGTTAAGACATGTATCGAAAGAAGTTCCAAAAACTGAAAAATCATCCATAAAAATTTCTAGGGAATCCTCGACCATGTCATGAAAAATAGCCATCATACATCGTTGAAAGGTGGCAGGGGCATTACATAGGCCAAATGGCATCCGCCTATAAGCAAATGTGCCATAAGGACAAGTGAAAGTGGTTTTCTCTTGATCCTCAGGTGTGATGGCAATTTGATTATAGCCAGAGTAGCCATCTAGGAAACAATAAAACTCATGCCCGGTTAACCTCTCAAGCATTTGATCAATGAAGGGAAGGGGAAAGTGGTCTTTCCGGGTGGCCTCATTTAATTTTCGATAATCAATGCATACTCGCCACCCGGTAACTGTTCGTGTGGGAATTAATTCATTGTTAGCATTGGTAATAACAGTTATACCTCCTTCTTCGGGACCACTTGAGTTGGACTCACCCAATTGCTATCGGAGATAGGATAGATAATACCTGCATCGAGTAGCTTAATTACCTCCTTTTTAACAACTTCTTGCATCATTGGATTGAGTCGTCTTTGCGGTTGAATGGTGGGCTTATATTCATCCTCCATGAGGATCTTATGCATACATACCGTTGGACAAATCCCCTTAATATCAGCTATTTTCCATCCAAAAGCCTTTTTATGGGCTTTCAACACCGTAAGCAGCTTCTCCTCCATAATGTCTGTCAAAGATGAAGAGATTATAACAGGTAAAAATTCTGAATCTTGTAAGTAAGCATACTTGAGATGAGAAGGAAGAGGTTTAAGCTCAAGAGGTGGCGGTTCTTCAATTGAGGGCTTTGGTGATGAAGTGATTGGTCTATCCAGAACTTCGAAACGAGGTCGAAAACTTCTTTTGTAAGGTGGATTTGCCTCGAGAAAAGCAACAGCGTCCCTCAAGTTATTGTTTTCCATTGTCTCATCCATGGGATTCACAAGACATGCCTCCACTTGATCTTCGTATTGATTTCCCTGAAAATGTCCAGAAATTAAAGTATCAAATGCATCAATGTGGAAACAAGTAGAATCATTAGATGGTGTTCGCATAGCATGATACACATTTATTGTCACTTGCTCATCTCCCACTCTAAGAGTTAATTGACCATTGGCAATATCAATTAATGCTCGTCCGGTGGCGAGGAATGGTCGACCAAGAATGAGTGGTAGCTCGACATCCTCCTCCATATCTAGAACTACAAAGTCCACCGGGAATATGAATTTTTCGACTTTCACTAAAACATCTTCCACTATTCCTCGTGGGTACTTGATGGACCTATCAGCGAGTTGCAATGAAATAGTGGTAGGCTTGGGCTCGCCAAGTCCTAATTTCCTGAAAAGTGACAAAGGAAACAAATTAATACTGGCACAGAATCACACAAAACTTTAGAAAAAGAAATAGAACCGATAGTGCAAGGAATTGTAAAGCTTCCGAGATCCTTAAGCTTTTGAGGTATCCGGTTTTGCAATATAGCCGAGCATTCTGCAGTAAGGGCTATAGTTTCATGTTCCTCCAACTTTCTCTTGTTAGAAAGGATATCTGACACGACAAAATCCTAGCAAGAGAACTAGGTCGCGTAAGTAGTAAAGTGGATGGTTAAGTCCGGGGTTATCGTATCCGCAGGGACAACTATAATCTAAGTACCGAGACTACTATATTACTCAATTCTAAGTTAAATCGGTTGATAGAAAGGTTGATTAACTAATTAATAAATGCTAGAAAATAAACTAAGGCAACGTCACACCAAATAAAGGGAGGAAACAATAGAGAGAAGCGATCAAGGCACATGGTTCAACCAATTATGCATTTCGATTGTGATTTAGGTTCTATTGGATTATTAGATTGATTTAGCTAAGGTGAAATTCCCTAACGTACGTACCACCCAATCTCTTGGCATAGCAACCCTACCCTTGGTAACGATTTCCTATATATCTCTATATGAAAACCCGATTAACAAGGATGCATTTAAGGTCTAGGAATTCCCCACGTGAATGGAAAGCCACCTAAAGAAACCGAGTCTATCTCTAGTCGGTTTAACTATAGGGTATTCAATGTTTATATCTTCCCTGGGTTATTATCTCTCGATCTCTAACCCAGGCATTTTATCAAACACTTGGTGATCAAGCAAATGTAGCATTGAGATCAAATATTGAATACATAGCTAAAACCAAAATTAATCCAATAAACACCAACAAATCAACAATCAAAATAACATAAATGGCCTATCCGTGGCCTCAATCAAACAAGTTTAGCTCATATTCATGTCAAAAGTGCAAATATAAATCATACAAGTCATAGGAGATTTGAACAAATTCAAGAAACAAATATGTAAAAACTCCCTAATTCTTGTAGAGATGTGGATTCCTTGTTGAATTCTCCATGTTTTGACCTTTAATCTTCTCTTCTAAGCTCTCCCTCTCTCTATTTTCGTGTGGTTGCTGATATCCAAGGTGAGTTAGGGTAAAAAATGGCTAAAAGGGGTATTTATAGACCAACCCGCTGCCTCGAACGCCGCGGCTTTCGCTTGTTGAACGCCTCGGCGTTGGCTACTGCATGTGAATGCCGCGGCGTTCGTGGATGAACGCCTCGGCGTTCGTCCCCTGCTGCTCCAGCCAGTTTTGGTAAACTTCGCATAACTTTCTCTACCGATGTCGGAATTCACTGATTCAAGTTGCTGTAGAATCCTAAAACAAAGATCTACAACGCTCCAGAAGACACTAGGGCCGAAATCAAAGGTTAAAGATGACAAAATTGTCTCACAAGTCACTGAATGAGAAAACTCCATCGTAAGACGTCTCTTCCGATGACGTTTTCACCTCCTTCCCTACATATCTGATCTTTGTCTTCAACATAAGAAATGTACCTTTGCCTCTTATCTTTCCATTGGTAAATCAAGTGTGTAATTTGGACATGGGTAGAGAACACTATTCAATAAACTCTATCACTGCGCAGACAGTTTGTATCTTTATGCATGATTTACCTTCAATCCTTGTTCTTTTCCTCCAAATGTTATGTTATTCTATAAAATATGAGAAGACAAGGATCAAAGCATCATATGTGATCAAATTATCAAGGAAACAATAAAAACTAAGTCGATAAACGGGGGAAAACTAGTGTAAAAATAACATATATCAACTACCCCCAAACTTAGCATTGATCGTCCTCGATCAAATACAATCAAACACACATATGATGATTGAAAATTTCATTTGCCAATTCACACACATAAGAGCAAGCATTATACCTTCAAAAACGATTATGAAAAGCTACACGATGCTTTGAACATTCAACAATTTGAAAACCTCACAAAATCTTAGTTTCCATCCCTATATCATGAACTCCCACATCCATATTCATGTCAAGAGCACACTTTAGAAAAGATTATGCAAATCAATTGGAAGGTAAAGACATAGAAACAATTCAATATTCGTTAACTCATCGGTGTGTATAATGTGCAAAAGTCACAATCAAAAGGTCTTTCCGGCTTGTAATGTAAGGCTAGGTGATGGCTAGGACCGGAAGATATGGATAAAGTGACTAAGTCAAGAGAGCCTATGACTCAAAATCATCGAGCTAAATTCTCATATAAACCATATAAACTTTCACAACTTATCACTTATCCCTTTTTCATTCTCTTTTTCCTATCAACTTACAACCCCCAAACTTGTTTCTTTTCATATCAGGTTGTACATAGATTTCCAAGCCAAATGATCCAATTGAGTGCCAAGATCAAAGCCTAGTCGAGAGCACAATTTTTTTTCATATATATATCTATCTCTCTCTCGACTATTTAGCCCATTGCTCAAGTTTTCATTTCATCCCCTTTTTTACATAATACTTCAAACCTCAAATATTCCAACATGGCCAAAACATCACTATCTAACTCATATACATTCAAATCAAAACAAGGTGACTACCCATATTCAAGTCAAATGATATAAAGTTCTAAACTCTCTTGATTGGGTGTAAGACATTGTTTTTCTTTTAGGGTAGAAGGTGGTTGTCGTGGCTTATGAAATAAAGTCGAATGGTGGTTTCTAGTGTGCTTAGCACACTCCATTCTTATCAATACGGCTCAAATCAAGGTCTAGAGATTATGCAATATAGAGAAGGCCAAAATGTAAGGCTAACAACAATGAAAGATGGCCTAAATCATTTTATGACTTCACAACATTAAAACACACTTCAAAGTCAACAAAATTGAAAGTCCAAAGTTTTAAATCCTCAAACAAATCGCATAAGCATGACTAAAAAGGGCTTTCAAGTCACAACATATGACATGTTGACCACTGATAAGAAACTTTGACTTCGAGAGAGTGGAGATATTCAAACGCATTATGCTCTTATGCAAGGGTGCACCAATTCATGAATTCTACATCAACAAGGTTGTACCCCAAACTTAAATTAAACATTGTCCTCAATGTTCATGAAATAAATGCAATGTAAGAGGGATAAGCGATACAACCCTGAAATGGAGAGAAACGGAGGGAGCATGGTGGTGGGCTCATATCCCAGGATCAAACTGTGATCAAAACCTGAACGAGAGAAAACTCAAAGGAAACCATATCAAAACGAGTTAAGGGGGAGGGAAACAAGACAAGGGCATAAAAGAAAAGAAAGAAAGCAATAAAAGAAACTTGGGTTGCCTCCCAAGAAGCGCTTGTTTAACGTCATTAGCTCGACTCCTTGCATTGCTCACGGTGGATTGTAAGGAGCAATGCCAACTTTGTAGGGACGAGTTTTCTTATGCTTTTTCCAATTGGGTAATGGCATATCCCCTCCAATCTTTATCATAAAACCTGGAATAATAAAAAGTGAGCACAAATTCTCTTCTATAAATATGTAATTGAAATGCAAAGAGTAAAGTGTAAATTCTAGAGGAGGGGGATCATCAATTGATGGATACAATTGGTGTGTGACTGTCTCAAACTCCCCTAGTCTTGTCGTTGGCAACCTCAATTGTGAAATCTCCAAGTGATTTATATAACCTATGATTTTGTCATTCTCATCCGTAGTATCACTTGATTTCATGGTGTATGTCTCGGATGAATCATTGAAGTTGCATACTTTGACTTGACCATCTTCCACTATATCCCTCCGGTGATTGATGGATTCTCTTAAGAATTCAAGGGATATGATGGTAGGTGGCATTGGGTTCTTGAAGATTTCTAATGTTCTTTCTTGGCCATGTCGTGAAATGGATTTAAAAATCTCTTTCTTCATTCGTATATGCTCAGTTGTCTTTGCCTCTATTTTGACACACATGGATTCGGGAGGTGGTTCTTCTTTAGTGATAGGATGTAGACATTGTAGTTCTAAATCAAAACCATGTTCAACTTCTATATTGAGGGATGCCTCATTCTCTTTGGTGCTACTCTCCATGGTGCAAGGCGCTCTCTCCTTCCATAAGTTGACTGCTTGATTTACTAATCTTGCCACTTCCTTTCTATGAGCTTCTGACTCCTTTCTTCGAGCTTCTGACTCCTCGAAACTTGCTTCTGCCTCCTTTATGCTAACTTGTACCCATACACTAAATTCATTCCCCAAGGCCTCAATTTTAGACCTCGTCTCTAGCTCTTGTTGATGAAAACTATCATGTTGTTGGTAAGGAAGGCTACCGGCATGGTCAAACCCCGATGAGAGTATCATTGCATCATTGTTGTAACTCCATGTTGAGCTTGGATGATTTATCCAACCGGGATGTATCATGTTATTTTGACATGTTGAGTTTGGGTGATTTATCCAACCGGGATGGTAGGAGGGCTCATAGGATTTCATTTGCATTGAGCTTGATGTGGTGATTGATGAATCCATATCCTGACATGGCCATTGAAAGTTATAAGCACTCATATCTTCAAAAATTAAAAATAAACAAAATTAAAAGAAAATGACCTAATCTCAGATTGAATAAGAGAATCTCGATATTAGATACCATAGTTGTCCCCGGCAACGGCGCCAAAAACTTGACACGACAAAATCCTAGCAAGAGAACTAGGTCGCGTAAGTAGTAAAGTGGATGGTTAAGTCCGGGGTTATCGTATCCGCAGGGACAACTATAATCTAAGTACCGAGACTACTATATTACTCAATTCTAAGTTAAATCGGTTGATAGAAAGGTTGATTAACTAATTAATAAATGCTAGAAAATAAACTAAGGCAACGTCACACCAAATAAAGGGAGGAAACAATAGAGAGAAGCGATCAAGGCACATGGTTCAACCAATTATGCATTTCGATTGTGATTTAGGTTCTATTGGATTATTAGATTGATTTAGCTAAGGTGAAATTCCCTAACGTACGTACCACCCAATCTCTTGGCATAGCAACCCTACCCTTGGTAACGATTTCCTATATATCTCTATATGAAAACCCGATTAACAAGGATGCATTTAAGGTCTAGGAATTCCCCACGTGAATGGAAAGCCACCTAAAGAAACCGAGTCTATCTCTAGTCGGTTTAACTATAGGGTATTCAATGTTTATATCTTCTCTGGGTTATTATCTCTCGATCTCTAACCCAGGCATTTTATCAAACACTTGGTGATCAAGCAAATGTAGCATTGAGATCAAATATTGAATACATAGCTAAAACCAAAATTAATCCAATAAACACCAACAAATCAACAATCAAAATAACATAAATGGCCTATCCGTGGCCTCAATCAAACAAGTTTAGCTCATATTCATGTCAAAAGTGCAAATATAAATCATACAAGTCATAGGAGATTTGAACAAATTCAAGAAACAAATATGTAAAAACTCCCTAATTCTTGTAGAGATGTGGATTCCTTGTTGAATTCTCCATGTTTTGACCTTTAATCTTCTCTTCTAAGCTCTCTCTCTCTCTATTTTCGTGTGGTTGCTGATATCCAAGGTGAGTTAGGGTAAAAAATGGCTAAAAGGGGTATTTATAAACCAACCCGCTGCCTCGAACGCCGTGGCGTTCGCTTGTTGAACGCCTCGGCGTTGGCTATTGCATGTGAACGCCGCGGCGTTCGTGGATGAACGCCTCGGCGTTCGTCCCCTGCTGCTCCAGCCAGTTTTGGTAAACTTCGCATAACTTTCTCTACCGATGTCGGAATTCACTGATTCAAGTTGCTGTAGAATCCTAAAACAAAGATCTACAACTCTCCAGAAGACACTAGGGCCGAAATCAAACGTTAAAGATGACAAAATTGTCTCACAAGTCACTGAATGAGAAAACTCCATCGTAAGACGTCTCTTCCGATGACGTTTTCACCTCCTTCCCTACATATCTGATCTTTGTCTTCAACATAAGAAATGTACCTTTGCCTCTTATCTTTCCATTGGTAAATCAAGTGTGTAATTTGGACATGGGTAGAGAACACTATTCAATAAACTCTATCACTGCGCAGACAGTTTGTATCTTTATGCATGATTTACCTTCAATCCTTGTTCTTTTCCTCCAAATGTTATGTTATTCTATAAAATATGAGAAGACAAGGATCAAAGCATCATATGTGATCAAATTATCAAGGAAACAATAAAAACTAAGTCGATAAACGGGGGAAAACTAGTGTAAAAATAACATATATCAATATCCTTGAGATATTTAGCGTAACTCGGCATTTGCAACAAAGCATCTACAAGAGGAATGTTAATACGCAATTGTTTAAATATATCAAGAAACTTGGCAAATTGCTTATCTAACTTTCCTTTTTGTAATGCAAGTGGAAATGGAGGTCTTGGTTTGGGCACGGAGGGTTCGGTAGAGGAATGTCCCGAAACAGGGGATGAGGTCTCGGTGTTCTTTCCGGAGTTGGATGTTGCCTTAGTTTTATCCAAATGTTCTGGTGTATCATCCATTTTCTCTCCCAATTTTGGATCAACGAGGTTCTTTCCGCTACGAAGTGAAACTGCTTGAACTTGTTCCTTTGGATTTTTCTCGGTATCACTTGGTAACGTGCCTTGGGTTCGTCCGGAAAGCATGTTGGCAATTTGCCCAATTTGAGTTTCTAAGTTTTTTAGTGCAATTTCTTGATTTTTTAAGCTTGCTTCTTGTTTCTTGGACATCATTTCTTGATATTGAAACTTTTGTGTTGCCTCCATCATGAACTTTTGCCACACATCTTCCATATTATTCTTTTTCTCGCTTTGTTGTGGTTGTTGGAGCCCCCCTTGCCTTTGAAATGGAGGTTGTTGGAAACCTCCTTGGTTTTGCTGAAAACCTGGTGGTGGTGGTTTCGCCATATTCGAATTTTGGCTCCATGAGAAATTGGGATGATTCCTCCATCCCGGATTAAAAGAATTCGAGTAGGGATTATTCTGTTGACGACTTGCATTTCCCATGAAGTTAGCACTTTCAACCGAGTTAGATGTCCCACACACATCTCCTTGTAAGCACTCAAAGTTTGTGTGATCACCTCCACAATTTTCACAAGTGGATTTAACTTGATTTACCGTACCTTGCATGAGTCCGAAGGAATCCAATATTTTGTTTAGGGCCTCCAATTGAACAGCTACTGTGGAGCTATTCCCAATTTCATACAAGCCGGCGGGCTTCTTGGGCAACGTGATTCGTTCGGTTGGCCATTGATAGTTTTGCTCGGCCATGAGCTCAATTAATGCCCAAGCTTCCTCAGGTGATTTGTTCATGATAGTACCTCCCGCGGCGGCATCTAAATTCGTACGGAGATTCGGTCCCAAACCCAAATAGAAAGTTTGAACAAGTGTGGGCACGGCTAACCCATGGTGTGGGCATTTCCTCAAAAGTTCCTTAAAACGCTCCCATGCCTCATAAAGTGATTCCCCCTCATATTGACGAAAACTGGTGATTTCATTTTTCATTGCGGCCGTCTTACCCGGTGGAAAATACTTAGACAAAAATTTATCCACCATTTGTTCCCAAGTACGGATAGAGGCGGTTGGCAAAGAGTTGAACCACTGTTTAGCCTTGTCTTTGAGAGAGAATGGAAATAACCGTAAGCGTATGGCGTCGTCGGTGACTCCATTGTTCTTGAAAGTATGGATAATCTCTGAGAATGTGGCTATATGAGCGTGTGGATCATCATGTTGTAAACCGGAGAATTGAACCTGGTTTCCTATCATTTGGATATACCCCGGCAGGATTTGAAAAGTGTTAGCCTCTACCGGTGGTAAAACGATTGGCCCTGCGGCTCCTTGGATGTTTGGCATCATATAATCCCTCAAAGGGCGTTGCGGAGGCGCCTCTGGTTGGTTTTGATGAACGCGAAGATTTGCAAGCTCCCGACGAACCGCTTCTTCTAAGATAGCGGGATCTATGTGAATAGGAGGAGGATTCAGATTTGGATCCATTGTGGCTTGATAATGTTGAGCCTCTCTTTGTAGTCTTACCCCTCGAGTAAACATTCGTTCAATTTCAGGGTCCAACTCCGCTAGTCCCACTCGACTAGTACGGGTCATGCACTAACCGAGATCAACCTTGCACAAAGAAAGACACACAATTTAAAAATAAAAGAAATGATCTAAGCTCAGAAAGAATAAGGGAATCTCAATATTAGATAAAAATAGTTGTCCCCGGCAACGGCGCCAAAAACTTGACACGACAAATTCCTAGCAAGAGAACTAGGTCGCGTAAGTAGTAAAGTGGATTTCTAAATCCGGGGTTATCGTATCCGCAGGGACAACTACAATCTAAGTACCAAGACTACTATATTACTCAATTCTAAGTTAAATCGGTCGATAGAAAGGTTGATTAACTAATTAATAAATACTAGAAAATAAACTAAGGCAACGTCACACCAAATAAAGGGAGGAAACAATAAAGAGAAGCGATCAAGGCACATGGTTCAACCGATTATGCATTTAGATTGTGATTTAGGTTCTATTGGATTATTAGATTGATTTAGCTAAGGCGAAATTCCCTAACGTACGTACTACCCAATCTCTTCGCATAGCAACCCTACCCTTGGTAACGATTTCCTATATATCTCTATATGAAAACCCGATTAACGAGGATGCATTTAAGGTCTAGGAATTCCCCACGTGAATGGAAACCCACCTAAAGAAACCGAGTCTATCTCTAGTCGGTTTAACTATAGGGTATTCAATGTTTATATCTTCCCTAGGTTATTATCTCTCGATTTCTAACCTAGGCATTTTATCAAACACTTGGTGATCAAGCAAATGTAGCATTGAGATCAAATATTGAATACATAGCTAAAACCAAAATTAATCCAATAAACACCAACAAATCAACAATCAAAATAACATAAACGGCCTATCCATGGCCTCAATCAAACAAGTTTAGCTCATATTCATGTCAAAAGTGCAAATATAAATCATACAAGTCATAGGAGATTTGAACAAATTCAAGAAACAAATATGTAAAAACTCCCTAATTCTTGTAGAGATGTGGATTCCTTGTTGAATTCTCCATGTTTTGACCTTTAATCTTCTCTTCTAAGCTCTCCCTCTCTCTATTTTCGTGTGGTTGCTGATATCCAAGGTGAGTTAGGGTAAAAAATGGCTAAAAGAGGTATTTATAGGCCAACACTGCCGCCTCGAACGCAGCGGCGTTCGCTTGTTGAACGCCGCGGCGTTGGCTACTGCTTGTGAACGCCGCGGAGTTCGCTTGTTGAACGCCGCGGCGTTGCCTTGAAAAGTTTCAAAAATTGTTTCATTTTGCCTTCGGTTCTTGCTCTTTCCTCCGGCTGTTAACCCAATCTAAAAAGTCAAAGCAAACCGGGTTCAAAGCATCATATGTGATCAAATTATTAAAGAAACAATCAAAATCAAGTTGATAAAAGGGGTAAAACTTGTGTAAAAATAACATATATCAGGCCATGGGCAAAAAATATAGTACCAACCCATTAGAATATGTATTAAACCCAATGAATATGTATTTCATATTCATTGGCCCCAACTATTATTATTATAGCCTCCCTGACAAAATGGGCTTAATTTGTAATGGGCCTCTATCCAGGGGGACTCATCTATAATATTATATGCGGACGTGGCATGCGGGAGATGCCCCAGCTTAAACCGGGGGTAGTTTAATTACCATTGTACCCCTAGACATTTTTGGTGTACATCATTGACAATTTGATTGGCTTTAAAGATGTTAGAACCTTTGTAATTGATGAAGAATCCTCTTGGTTGCAACACTTCGACTTGGCTAAGCGGAGAATTGAATTTTCTAGCTTGTAGCTTAGACTTATGTATGTATGTATGTATTGTATGTGTATCCATAAGTCTTCTTGACATCTCCCCCCCCCCCCCCCCCCCCCCCCCCCGATTTATAGATGTTTGAGTAGGAGATTCTTAGAATTTTGGACTTCTCTAACATATCTCTTAAGAATCTTTTAAAAGAAATAATATCAGATTTATATAGATTTGGTTGACACATATTTGAATGTGCCACGTGTCATCATCCGATTAGTCACTAATTTGTTGGACTAGAAAGCTTGATTTGTTTGGATGGGACACCTTGATTTGAAACTTGGCAATATTTGATTTGTCAATAAAATATACACTAAATTATCAATTAAAATTAATAATTTTATTTATGGAATTAAATTTGATAAAATCCACAAAATAAAATAATAATTAAAAATGGATAATAAATGCTATATTTTACACATGTCATCTTCTAGTTGAACAAAAATTAACTCGTCTACAACTATATTTATTGATTTGTAAACATGTAAAGGTTTATAGTGCATGTTTGGGATATCTATAATTTCGATTCCGATTCCGATTTTAGAGAAACCATGAAAATTTATAGAAATAATTAATAATTTTAAATGAAACTTTGGATATCTTTAATTAATATAATTATATATTTTTGATTAATAATATTGTGTGTATGATGTATATATAATGAGTAAAATCTATGGGGAAATAGGGGTGTACGCGGTGCGGTTGAGCGGTTTTTTTCTATTTTTTCAACCCGACCTGATTTTTTGCAGTCTTGAAGTCTTTAACACAAGTCCAACCCGATAAACACCTAAACCGCACTATTGGATTGTGGCAGTTTTTGTAGTTTGATACTCCTCTTTCTTTTTTACTTAAGTTATTCATTAAGTGTCAAATTTAATGTGTATTATATAAACTTCCTTGTATATTTACTATACATTCATCCACGATTATATTTTATAGATTTTACATTGTAAAACATAATTGAAATATGTCAAATATAACTTAAAAAAGTATTACTTATTACAAAAAAAAAAATCCAACGTGTACGAGTTTAAATCATTGTTAATGAATAAACTTGATTCAAAATATTTTGTATCATAAGTTTATTGTTCTTCGAAATCACACATTGCTAAAGAATCAAAAGGATTCATGACTATAAAATTACAAGTCTTTCGAGCAAATCTTAGTTTATTGTAAATTTGAACTCTTAAATTATTAGTTATACGGCATTGAAAAACAAATCTAACAATATACATATTAAGTATTTATATGAAAAATTATAAATTGCATTCTTTCCTTTTCACAAAAACATCATATTCTTTTTCTAAGAAATGTCAATTTAATTTCAATTTTTTTTCTTTTTGGCAAGCTTATCATCATACTTCACTTGAAAATTAATCTGAAAAGAAAATCAAGTTTTTTTATTAACAGGACAATCAATTTCATAATAAATACAATATTCATAAAAACTTTCGTGCAATAATTAAAAGGATAACATAAACTTTATGGAGATCAATTTTCATACGTTGGTTTCTATCCTCCAATAAAATTTATTTTTATGTGAAATATCATCACGTTTTATCAAAGATAATTTAGTTCAACTTTTAGATTGGTAATTCGTACCATATTCGATAAATGCATACTTACTATAATATAGTACAAATATATTTGAGCAAATAAGAAATCATATATTATTTTAAAATAAGGAGTATTACATAATAGTGACTAATAAATTAACACTATATAGATAAGTACATATGAAATATATACCATTGCGGTTGGATGTGTCTTTACGGTCCATAAAAATTTAAAAGCGAACATGATTGCAAAAATGTGGTATTTTCAGACTTAACCCAAAATCGACTGATGTGGGTCAATATCATCCATTGGGCCAAGCTAATAAGCCCAAAGAATATTATGTATTTTTTCTAATTTATTATAATATTTCGGCCCATGTATTTATATTTTGGCCTCATCCAATTAGCAAGAGTAGAGCCCAAGTCGGAGCCCTAAAAGGAAGGGGATCAATCAAGAGACAATATCCAATCAAATATCAATCAAAGAAAATCGGTCAAACACTTACCAAAGCAAGAAGAGTTGGCATGCTAAATATCGAGCTGATCAGACGCGTTTTCATGACGATTTTAGGACACCCGAAGCTTCCAGAAATAGCTCCAACCACTATAAATAGAGCTGGAAGGAAATCAGCAGGATTCAACTTACGATACTTGTATAGAAGCCATCTAGCTTGTATAAATATCTAACATTGATGATCAATGAAACAACTTTACACTTTTATGCATTTCACTCTTTATTACTTTATTGCTTTTATACTCAATTTCTCGCAATAATAATATATAAATTTATTGGTGTAAATCTCACGTGCATCACTTGGCGCCGTCTGTGGAAAATTGAGCTTCAAGGCACGACGTAACATTTTCGTATTTTTTCACAATTTTTTTTTCTTTTCACAAGCTATCAGCAGGTCACAATATCAAGAAAATGGATGAAATTATGGAGGTTGTGGGGAGCAAGGAGGCGTTACTCCCGGCGAGTGGAGGTAACAACGCTCTTGAAACTCCAACTCTCTTAGCTAGGTGTTTAATTGGTGAATTACAGCAGACCCCCATAGCACGTGGGGGTGGAGTCCCGATTGGCGAGGTTGCAATTTTTCCATCACTTGGAACGCAAGCTATAGGGATGGAAAACTCCCTGCAAATTGCGCCATCTTATCAGCTAACTAAGGAACAATTGCAGGAACTAATTGACACAGTCATCCAGGCTACGAAGAAAAGCCCGGATCAGCATTGTCCGGGTAGGATGGGAGGAAGTCTGGTACAGCAAGTACCCAGAAATGCTAATACTCATATCGATCTGGAGTTCACTCCTGAAAATGACTCTGCAAAATGAGCAGGGATGATGGAATTTGCTGAACAGGTGAACATACGTGGAGAAGGGGAACCCCCTAAGAAATATCCTGCGCAGGAAGGTCGCCAGATATGGCGCACTGAATTTCAGGAGGAGGGAATCCAGGAAAGCAGGATCCCACCCCACACAGCACATCGGGAAAAATTCCAAGGAGAAATGTTCCTCCCTAGGCAGGAGGACAAATATGATATAAAAAAATGGGGCCCTCGCCCAAGACAGGAAAGAAAAAAGGATCGATGAGGAGGTTAACAGCTAAGAATCAATTCGTTCCTCAGGAGAAAATCCCGGGGGACGCGCAAAAATGAAGGAAATAACAAATCAATGGGATCTCATGGTAAGAAGGATGGAGGAAATGGAAAAGAAGATAGCTGGAGGAAAAGTACGTGCAGATCGAGGAATCCCGTTTACTAATTCCATAATGCAAGAGAAATTGCCACGAGATTTCAGAATCTATTCTATGATGGCCTACGATGGCACATAGGACCCTGAGGATCACTTGTACACTTTCAGGAATTACGCTTTGTTACACAGATATTCGGACACCATGAAATGTCGGGTGTTCCTAACAACCTTGTCTAAGTCAGCACAATTATGTTTCAACCAGCTACCTGAAGGATCTATTGGATCCTTCCTGGAATTCAGGACGAAATTTCTCCACCAATTTGCTAGCATTAAAAGGCATGAGAAAACCCCACTGAGCCTCTTTAACATAAAGCAGAAAGGTGATGAAACTTTGCGATCTTATGTGAAAGATTTAATGCCGCTACTCTGGACATGCCCTCAACTACGGCCGACCTAAAAACAAGATCATTCATGCAGGGCTTGCGTGAGGGAGATTTGTTCAAATCACTAACTAAAAAACCAACTTGAAATTTTGACGAATTGCTTAGTCGTGCAGACAAATATGTCAACATGGAGGACGCCCATGAGAGCAGAAATGAAAAAGGAGCGAAGAGAAGGAGAAAGTCAGGGAAATCCTAAGCATAGGGGAGTAAGGAGATGGCAATCTCAAGGACCTATGACTGGAGGGCGAGAGTCATTCAGACCTCCCTTTCCAGCACCAAGAAGCTTAATGCAGCAATTGATGGAGGTGGAGAACAAAGCCTAATACAATGGCCAACTAGATCAGAAAGTAACTCTCAAAACGCAGCAAATAAACCCTACTGCCGATATCATCGAGAAACCGGTCACCATACGGATGATTGTAGAGCATTAGCTCTGGAGCTGGAACGTTTAAATAAAGCAGGAAACTTGAAAGAATTCTTGATAAATAATAATACAACAGAAAGTAGCAACAATAATGGACCTTCATTTAGGGGAAGAGGAGCACCTTGGTATCCAGGACGAGGCAGTGGAAGAGCTTCAGGAAGAGGATCAGGAAGAGAGGGACCAGGAAATCAAGGACACTTCCCACAACCCATAGGAGCCAGCCCACTTAGAGAACAAAAATAACACAAAAATTCCCACTAACATAGATGGAAATAATCCCCTATCAACAATTCATATGATATCGGGAGGCCCAGAATTAGGAAGAGCTTTAGGACGAAACGTACGACAGGCAGAGAACGTTCCTGCTTTCTTTCTGAATGTTAGCCAGGATCGTCCTCAGGAAGAAATTTGCTTTGGAGTGGAGGACACCTAAGCTATCCAGACACCGCATAATGATTCCCTGGTCATCACCATCCCTATAGCTAATTATAACATGCAAAGAGTGTTCATCGACAGTGGAAGTTCTGTTGATATCCTTTTTTACCAAGGATTTCAGCGGATAACTTTTAGGGATGCCAAATTGGAGGCCGCAAACACCCTGCTATATGGTTTTGTAGGAGAATTGATTTTGCCTATAGGGAAAATCACATTGCCTATGTCACTAGGTCAGGCACCCAATCGGGTAACTAAGCTGGTGAAATTCTTGGTGGTAGACACTCCCTCAGCCTATAATGTCATTTTAGGAAGACCCGCTCTAATACTAATTGGAACTGTGATATCCATCCCCTACATGAAGATCAAATTTTCTACACCCCAGGGAGTAGGAGAGGTTGCAGGAGATCAAGATGGAGCACGAAAATGCTATTTGACGTCACTGAAAAAAGAAAATAGAGCAATGGAGGATAAAAAGTGAAAACTGGAAAAAGGAGAAAGGGAGGCAGAAAAAAGGATATTTGCGCATGTAAAGCCCATAGGGGAACTCATGAGTGTCAAAATTATACCGGGAGATGCCTCAAGAACAGTAAGGATTGGGTCTCACCTAGAAGAGGACCTGAAAGAAAGGCTCATAAAATTACTGCGAGATTATGTCGAGGCTTTTTCCTGGTCAACAAGCGACTTAACAGGAATTTATCCCACTATAATCAAGCGCCACCTCAATGTTTACCCGGATGCACAGCCCGTCATTCAAAAAAAGCCTCATTTCGGATCGGAAAAGCATGCAGTCATCAAGGGGGAATTAGATAAATTAATAAAAGTAGGACACATCGAGGAGATACAATTTCTAGAATGGGTCTCCAACGTAGTGTGGGTACCTAAAGGTGGATCCAAGTGGAAGATGTGCATCGATTTTCGAGATCTCAACCTGGCTTGCCCAAAGGACCACTACCCTTTGCCCAGGATCGATCAGCTAGTTGACCCAACAACAGGATTCGAGCTGCTCAGTACAATGGATGCTCAGAACGGATATCACCAGATTCCCCTAGACATAGATGATAGGGAAGAAGGTTAGCTTCATCACTTCATTTAGCACCTACTGCTATGTAGTCATGCCATTCGGGTTCAAAAATGCAAGAGCGACATACCAGAGACTAGTGAATATGATGTTTAGGGACCAAATAAGCAAAGACCTAGAAGTTTATGTGGACGACATGGTCGTAAAAAGCAAGCTGACGAATACCCATGTGGAGGATTTACAACAAACATTAGAGACATTGAAAAAAAATATAAAATGAAGCTAAATCCAGCTAAGTGTACGGTTGGAATCAAAGGCGGGAGATTTCTTGGATACATGGTTATGGAGATGGGAATAGAAGTTAATCTAGAAAAAATCAAAGTTATCTAGGACATGGCTGAGCCCCAGGATGTCAACGAAGTACAAAAACTAACAGGACGAGTCATGGCACTCAACCGCTTCATCTCCAGGTCGGTAGAAAAGAGTCTGCCATTCTTTAAAGTGTTAAGGAAAGAAGAAGGATTCAAGTGGACAGAAGAGTGCCAGCAAGCTTTCAGGGAGCTAAAGGAGTACCTGAACCAGTTACCCTTGTTAACCAAGCCGGTAAAGGGAGAACCTTTAATATTGGACTTATCAGTTGCTAAAAAGCCATTAGCTCGATATTAGTCAGGGAAGAGGGCAGGACAGAGATGCCCGTCTACTATATCAGCAAGGTGCTTACCGATATTGAGTCCAGATATTCGGAGATTGAGAAATTTGCTCTGACACTCGGCATCACAACAAGGAGACTAAAGCCATATTTTCTATCACACAAAATCATTGTAAAATCCAGCCAGCCGCTGAAAACGGTGCTAGAAAAAGTGGGAAATTCAGGACGATTGGTAAAATGGGGTGGTGGAGTTAGGAGAATTCAAGATAGAATACTCAACTCGAATAGTGATAAAAGCCTAAGCCTTAGCAGATTTCGTTACGGAAATGACTCGACCTGAATTGGTAGAAGAGGATAAGGAAAAGGTCTGGCTACTCCACGTAGAACGAATTAGCAACCCTCGGAGGAAGTGGAGCTGGAATTGTGCTAATAACTCTGGAGAGAGATCAGCTAGAATACGCGGTAAAATTTGAATTTAAGGCAAGTAATAACGAAGCAGAATATGAAGCCCTGATTATCGAGCTAAAAATGGCCCTGAAGGGAAGAGCTAAAAATTTAATAGTATACTCAGATTCTCAGCTAGTAACCAAGCAAATAGAAGTCACCTATGAGGCTAAGGAAGCAAGAATGGCAAAATACCTGGAGGCCATTGAAACACTAAGGAAAAGCTTTACCAAGCTAGAAATTCATCAAATCCGCAGGAGTGAAAATACCAAAGCTGACTACTTGTCCAAATTAGGAAGTGCAGTCACCGATTGTAAAGCCAGGCAGATTACAATCCAGGTCGTAGCCAGGCCCAACATGGAGAAGGATGTCATGAGCATTGAAGAAATCACGGACTGGAGGAGGGATATTATACAATATCTCACCAAAGGAGTGTTGCCAAAGGACAAATATAATAAGCAAAGAATGCCGGTCAGAACGAAAAATTTTGTTACGATAGAAGGCGTGCTATATAAGAGGGGATACGTCCAGCCTTACCTTAAATGCATATCCGAGGAGGAGGGAGAGTATACTTTAAGAGAAATTCACGAGGGGTATTGTGGCGGCCATATAGGAGGAGCATCTTTGGTAGGAAAAGCTTTACGAGTGGGATACTTCTGGCCAAGCGTCAGAGGAGATGCAGCCAAGCTAGTACGAAAATGCGAGCAATGTCAGAAGCATGCTAACCTTATACATAGACCAGCTTATTGTTTGCACACCCTGAGTGTCCCTTGTCCCTTCGTACGATGGCGCATGGATATAGTAGGGCCGTTTTCCCATGGCTAAGGCCTTGAAAAAGTTCCTGCTGGTCAAAGTGGATTATTTTAGAAAATGGGTAGAGGCGGAGGCTTTAGCCCGAATTATAAAAGGGGAAGTAATGCGATTCTTATGGAAAAATATTGTATGTCGATTTAGCATTCCAAGGGAGATCATATCTAATAATGGCAGACAATTCAGTGGAGTCAAGCTAAAAAATTGGTGTAAAGGGCTAAGAATCCAGCAGCGATTCAGCTCAGTGGCACATCCAAGGACTAATGGACAGGTGGAAGTCACGAATCGAATTTTAGTACAGGGATTGAAAACTAGGTTGGAAGAATCAAGAGGAAGTTGGGTAGATGAATTACCCTCTGTGTTATGGTCCTACAGAATTATACCTAAAACCACCATAGGAGAAGGCCCATTCCAATTGGTATACGGCACGGAGGCTGTGATACCACCTGAGATCAGGGTACCAACCCTCCGGATTGAACACTTTAATACAGAACAAAATGAAGCAAGGGTGCGAGAAGAGTTAGATATGATCAAGGAAGGGAGAAGCAAGGTGTACTCACGCATTGAACTATACAAACTGCTCGGAATTATTCGAATAAAATGCAGCGGAAAGTAAATTTAATTCCCAAAGCCCGAATCATCTCTAATCCTCGTGTTTAATTGTGTATAGAAAGATTACCGTTCTCGCGTATGTTGATTTCTGAACGTGATCCTTTTCTCTAATGCCGAATTTACCAACATCTCTAATTCGTCACGCCGGAATCAAAAACAAAAAACTCCTCCTTTCTTCCTTGTCAAAGATGGCTAGAGAGACAAAGAGAGGTGGGAGACTTTTTCTTGGAGAGAAAGTTATGTAAGTTGCCTTGTGTTATTTTTCACCTTGTGATATATTTAGAACATTGTGAAACAATAACACTAGCATGCAAGAGCCCTATTTGGGCGTCTATTTGGCCGCCCCTTAGTGGGCTTGGAAGCCTTCGGGCTTTCGTCTTGCTTGCTAATTAATTAATCGGATAATTTATTTATCCAATAAATAAATTGATAATCCAATTAATTAAATTCCTAATTAATTTATAATTCAATTTCTCTAAGAAATTGATCAACTCATTAATTTAATTAACTAATTAAATTATCCAATAATTAATTAATTAATTACGGCATCCAATGCCGTGAATTTCTCTCAAGTCTTTTTCCCATGTTTTTCCTTTTGCACTTCCTTTAAGCGCGACTCTTTAGGTTCGTCTCAAAACGCAATTGGGAGGAATCCAAAGGGGTGTGAGTGACACCTAACCAGTCTCGTATCTCACACCGTAGCCCAATTGAGAACGAATGAATAGGATCATTCCAAACCTTTACGCCGTGAATACCGTACGTGTATAAACCTTTTATTCTTATATCCCAGTCAAGTAAGAGTCATGGTTTAAAGTCAAACTCATATAACTTGACCATATGCCTAAGCTCATAATACGTCGAGGTATTTAAATGCTTTGGCCAAAGACTTTCATCCTCACTTATTCATGATCGCATAGGATATTTTACTCATTCACCTATGAGAGAATAAATTCCATATTGCAAATCAGTTAACAATGCTACTTGCCCATCAAGTCGCACTTCGAGGTCGATTCCACCAACAGGTGATTTGAATCTAAATACTCTAATGATAGAATTGATGTCACAAGTACATCTTCAACTCGATTTCTCAGGTCAGAGGTTCACACGTAGCTATCACTACTTATCAGTTTCATCATTGACTGTAAATGAGTGAATACCCATGTGATGAACTGATGCGAGCCGTGTTCAAACATATCAGTCCAACTGACACGTCTATGATATAAGTTCCCACTACCATTTCCATAGTGTACGACTGGCACTTTCTCTGTCGAAACTTACATCATACAAGTCTTTATTCACTATTATTGCCCAATCAATATTTCTTAGACTCGCGAACCCTTTTAGATGTCAAGGGTGAAACTATTCCAGCGCCTTTCCTCCTATCCCATAGGAGGTAGAAGGTTCGCCTTGTCATCAAGGACTTTACGTTGTTTATTCACACCTTATAAATGCCTATAAGAAAACAACAATCAACTGCCTTATATTAATAGAAAAACCATAGTTTAGTTACAATTGTTGTGCCCTATAAATCTATCCTCTTTATGGCATTCGAGGGCATATACTCTAACAATTTCCCACTTGCACTCAATGCCATTTGTTGTGGTATTTAATACCCATCTTTTTGAGATGTTTTTCCAGCACCGCCTATGCCAATGGCTTGGTCAATGGATCAGCGACATTGTCGGTTGAGGCTATTTTCTGAACAGCTATTTCACCTCGTGCAACGATCTCTCTTATGATGTGATATCTCCTCTCTATGTGTTAGGATTTATTGTGAGACCTAGGTTTCATCGCTTGCGCTATAGCTACGGTATTGCCACAATAAAGTGGCAATGAGAGCTTTATGCTAGGAACCACTTGAAGTTCCTCAATGAACTTCCTAATCCAAACAGCTTCTTTAGCTGCCTCTGAGGCAGCTATGTATTCAGCCTCTGTGGTGGAGTCTACGGTTGTGCTTTGCTTGGAACTTTTCCAAGTCACCGTTCCACCATTTAGAGTAAATACAAATCCCGAGGTGGATTTTCGGTCATCAACATCAGATTGGAAATCCGAATCAGTGTACCCGTCCACCCTCAGGTCACCACTTCCATAGGTGAGAATCATATCCTTAGTTCTTTTCAGATACTTTAGGATATTCTTCACAGCTATCCAATGTTCCTTACCCGGGTTTGCTTGAAATCGACTAACAATGCTCACAGCATAAGCAATGTCGGGTCTAGTACAGAGCATCGCGTACATCAAGCTGCCCACAGCAAACGCATAAAGTATAATGTTCATTTCTTTTCTATCTCCTCACTTTGAGGACACATAGATTTCGAAAGATGTATCCAATGTCTCATTGGTAGGAACCCTTTCTTAGAATCTTCCATCATATACCTTTTTATGACCTTTTCTAAGTAAAGGGCTTGAGAAAGTCCTATCATTCTTTTGGAATCCCTAGAATATAGGTCGCTTCTCCCAAGTCTTTCATGGAGAATGTACTCGAAAGCCACTTCTTGGTTGTGGTGAGCATTCTTATGTCATTCCCAATGAGTAATATGTCATCTACATATAACACTAGGAATGTCAACTTGCTCCCACTGACCTTCTTGTAAACACAGGGCTCGTCTTCGTTTTTGATGAAGTCAAATCCTTTGACAACCTCATCAAAACGTAGATTCCAACTACGAGACGCTTGTTTGAGTCCATAAATGGATCTCTCAAGTTTACACACCTTATGAATATGCTCCTCGGATTCAAAACCTTTAGGCTATTCCATATAGATATCCTCTTCTAGGAATCCATTTAGGAAAGCAGTTTTGACATCCATTTGCCATATTTCATAATCTAGGTGTGTTACTATTACAAGTAGAATCATTATTGATTTGATCATAGCCACTGGAGAGAAGGTTTCTTGGTAGTCAATTCTTTCCTTTTGACTATACCCTTTTGCCACTAGCCTGGCTTTGTAGATGACTACTTTGCCATCAACACCAATCTTTCTCTTTTAGATCCATTTACACCCGATTGGTTTTACCACTTCAGGTTGGTCTACAAGTTTTCAGACTTGGTTTGCATGCATCGAATTGATCTCAATTTGCATAGCTTCAAGCCATCTAGCAGCATCCACATCCACCATCGCTTGATCAAAAGTGGAGGGATCATCTCCATGATCCTCCTCTAACACAGAATGGAGATCCAACTCCCTCTGCATTAGATATCCGTACCTCTCAGGCAGTTGACATACTCTATTCAATCATCGTGGTTGTGGTTGTGTTACAGAAGGTTCGATTCTCACTCCCTGTGTAGATGTATCCAGTGGGAATTCATTTTGTTCTTCTAGAACAATCTTTCTACCCACTCCTCCTTCTTGAATGAACTCATCGTCAAGAAAGTGGGCTTGTAAGGCTACAATGATCCTTTGATCATTGTGCAGGTAAAAGAGGTATCCCATAGAATCTTCAGGATATCCAATGAAACGTCCCTTTAAGGACCTAGCCTCCAGCTTGTCCACTTAAGTCTTTTTGACATAAGCCGGACATCCCCAAATTTTTATGTGGTTAAGACTTGGTTTCCTATTTCTCCACATTTCATAGGGAGTCAGAGGAACGGAATTGGACGGACATCTATTTAAAATGTGTGCAGCTGTAAGCAGCGCGTGACCCCACAGTGAAATGGATAAATCAGTGTAGCTAAGCATGGAGTGAACCATGTCCAACAAGGTTCGATTCCTTCGCTATGCTACTCCATTCAACTTTGGAGTCGCTGGAGGTGTGAGTTGCAATACTATACCATTCTCTCTGAGGTATAAGTCAAACTCGTCGCTCATATATTCTCCACCTCGATTAGATCGAAAAAACAGTCAATCACACAAGCAATTAAACACAGAATTCAGAGATTAGCTCTGATACCACTGTTGGGAATTATTCCAATAAAACGCAATGGAAAGTAAATTTAATTCCCAAAGCCCGAATCATCTCTAATCCTCGTGTTTAATTGTGTATAGAAAGATTACCGTTCTCGCGTATGTTGATTTCTGAACGTGATCCTTTTCTCTAACGCCAAATTTGCCAACGTCTCTAATTCGTCACGCCGGAATCAAAAACGAAAAAATCCTCCTTTCTTCCTTGTCAAAGATGGCTAGAGAGACAGAGAGAGGTGGGAGACTTTTTCTTGGAGAGAAAGTTATGTAAGTTGCCTTGTGTTATATTTTACCTTGTGATATATTTATATTATTATGAAAGAATAACACTAGCATGCAAGAGCCCTATTTGGGCGTCTATTTGGCCGCCCCTTAGTGGGCTCGGAAGCCTTCGGGCTTTCGTCTTGCTTGCTAATTAATTAATCGGATAATTTATTTATCCAATAAATAAATTGATAATCCAATTAATTCAATTCCTAATTAATTTATAATTCAATTTCTCCAAAAAATTAATTAACTCATTAATTAAATTATTCAATAATTAATTAATTAATTACGGCATCTAATGCCGTGAATTTCTCTCAAGTTTTTTTCCCATGTTTTTCCTTTTGCACTTCCTTTAAGCGCGACTCTTTAGGTTCGTCTCAAAAGGAAATTGGAAGGAATCCAAAGGGGTGTGAGTGACACCTAGCCAGTCTCGTGGCTCACACCATAACCCAATTGAGAACGAATGAATAGGATCATTCCAAACCTTTACGCCGTGAATACCATACGTGTATAAACCTTTTATTCTTATATCCCAGTCAACTAAGAGTCAAGGTTTAAAGTCAAACTCATATCACTTGGCCATATGCCTAAGCTCATAATAAGTCGAGGTATTTAAATGCTTTGGCTAAAGACTTTCATCCTCACTTATTCATGATCGCATAGGATATTTCACTCATTCACTTATGAGAGAATAAATTCCATATTGCAAATCAGTTAACAATGCTACTTGCCCATCAAGTCGCAATTCGAGGTCGATTCCACCAACAAGTGATTTGAATCTAACTACTCTAATGACAGACTTGATGTCACAAGTACATCTTCAATTCGAGGTCGATTCCACCAACAAGTGATTTGAATAACAACTCTGTCGAAACTTACATCATACAAGTCTTTATTCACTATTATTGCCCAATCAATATTTCTTAGACTCGCGAACCCTTTTAGATGTCAAGGGTGAAACTATTCCAGCGCCTTTCCTCCTATCCCATAGGAGGTAGAAGGTTCGCCTTGTCATCAAGGACTTTACGTTGTTTATTCACAACTTATAAATGCCTATAAGAAAACAACAATCAACTGCCTTATATTAATAGAAAAACCATAGTTTAGTTACAATTGTTGTGCCCTATAAATCTATCCTCTTTATGGCATTCGAGGGCATATACTCTAACACAAACAACGCATCCGAAGGTCCCAAGCTAGCAAGGTCTGTGAGAGGAATTTTCAGGTAGGTGACCTCGTCCTGAAAATGGTAGAGGCCACACATGCGGTGAAAAAGTTAGGACCTAACTGGGATGGTCCATATAAAGTAACCAAGGTGCTAAAAGGAGGAGCCTATGAGCTGCAGAATGGAGAGGGAAAGCTACTTCCTTGCCCTTGGAACGTGCAAAACCTGAAGAGATTTTACGTCTACGGAGGACAGCGAGATATGTCCAAAATCATTGTATATTCCTATTCAGAAGTGTAGTCTGGAAGATTGTGAGCCAATTTTACAGGGCAAAAAACATGCAACATGAGCAAAGTCATACTACGATTGCTTTTTATTAGAATATTTTCTGATTTATTTTCTGCAAAATAGTATGATTTGTTTCTTAGAATATATGTCTTGTGCAACACATCTTTTTTATTAAATCATTATCTGCAATACCACACACATTGAAGATAAGGGGGTGTTGGTGGTGTGAAGTAGACGGTGTTAGGAAAATTGGATAGGTAACCTGGATCCGTCCAGTCAGGGAAAAATGGGTTGCGGATCAATCTGGCCCTACTCCAGAAAAAGAAATAAGGTTGGGGGGACAGCCTCTTGGTTGATCCCCAGGATGGAGTGAGACATACAAGTCCACTCGTACTCCATGGTAGCATAAGGGGGCAAAATTCAGGAGAAAAAGGCAGAAAAAAGGAAGGAAAACCCTCGGTAGCATATTAGCCAAGTGCAAGCCCGGGGAAGAAATTGTGGTGCGAGTGAAGAATTCATGGGAGTCAAAAGGCTGATACATCTTTAATATGTGCAAATTCTAGCCATATACCTTTTTTATATGCAAATGTTTGCGTACTTTTTCAATATGTTACAAGCACATTCTAACTACCTTGCTACCCAGCTAGCTGAAAAACCGCCAAAATTATGTGCTCAATTTGATGTTAAATTATTCTCCTCACATCATGTTTAGGTTTCATTTTGATTGCATATGTACACAAGCATCCATTTTCAGTCAGCATCAAAGTATACATGTGATTTCATCAAAAGCATAAATAGATACGATAAAAACTAGATCAAAACATCCATAATGTCAGCATCTAAAATGGAAAAACAGAAGCATCTCAAAAACAAGAAAACATCCCATGCCTCGAAGGGCAACAAAACAACAACCACAAAATGAAAATATTGTTTTTAGGCTATAGCATAGCCTAATCAAAATAAGATAACTATTTGAAAACAAGCATAAGATTCACTCTGCGTTAGCGGGAGCATTCTCAGCCATATTCTCTACCGCGCCAGCAGGGTTGTCAGCAAGAGGATCAGCTGGATGTTCAACAACCTGGTCAGGGTTTGGATCGGCTTCCTGCGCAACTACAGGAGGAATCTCACCAGGAACATCTTCAACTGGTGGAGTAGGGGGCTTCAACAAGGTCACATCCATTGCGGCATCAACATCCAGGAAAAAAGTGTCACTTCCAGCGGGGGGTAACCAACAACGGCGAATTAACTTTTGGATCCCTCAAAACCCTCCTCTAAATATTCTAGAGTTTTGTCATCCACCATGTTCTGAAACTCGTTAGAGGCCAGGAACTTCTCCTTGTATGCCTCCAAGAAAGTTTGCCCTTCAGTAGAATAAGAAAAATACTCTAGGCCCATTTGGCGACCTTTAATAATGGCATCTTGGAGCTCCATCTCTTGGTGTTCCAAGGCACTCTTTAACTGGTCCTCCAGGACCCTAATTCTTCCTAACAAAGCAGCAACACGAGACTCTTGCTCCTGCATGTCTAGTAGGGCTTTTTCTTTTTCTTTCTGCCAGGACTGCTCCAGGGATACATAAGCTCCCACTTGCTTCTTCGCTTTGGCCAGGTCTTTTTTCAGATCATCCACCTCGGTTGACTGGCTCACGTCTAGCAAAGCCTGTCCTGTCAGAAGAGTAAACTGCGCACAAAAAGGAGAAAAGTAAAACATTTGCACCATGCGGAAAAATTAAACAAAGGCACATACGGCATACCTTAGGAAGCATTTCAGTCAACCAATTAATGGTTTCATTAGGCTGGAGGGATTTCAGCAGTTGACGATCCAGGGAGTTGGCCATATTTTTCAGAAAACTACGCATAACTACCAAATCTTTACTTTTCAGCACAGAAGTTTGAGGAAGGTTTTGAGCCCGCGAGCGAGTACAACGGGCAAGAAAATCTATAGTATTGAAAGTCAAGGAAGGCACGACTTCCCTGAATAAGATGTCGGTATTACTGCACTTTGGAGGAGGAATGTCAGAAAAATCACCAACGCTTCTTTTTCCCGCGGTAATCTCCTTTGCCTTGGCAGGATCCCTACCAAGCTGGGCAAGAGAATCGCGTGCAAAAGCACCCTGGATTGAAGCCTGTGGGGAAATAGCAGCCGACTGTCCTGTAGGAAGTTGAGATCCAAGGGGCGTGATTGGAGGAGTACCAGCAGGGGCAGCAGGAAGAACGGGAGGAGTGGCCCCAGAAGCCCTCTGTCATTGGCATTTCGATTTAGCAAGCCTAGCAGCGTCCATAATTTCGGCTGCAAAACAGAAAAAAAATTCAGAACAGTAGTCAGATCAAAAATATAGGAGGAAAATCATCAACAAAAATATAAGCATTTGATTAAAAAGGTACCTATAGTTTCACCTTTCATGTCCACCTCAATGGGACTTAAGGTGAAATAAGACAACAATCGGGGGTCAACCAATTTCCCTACATCATACTCATCCCAATTTAAATAATTCAACAATCTTTGGTTTAAAGGAAGTTAGCTAGAAAGAGAATACAAGTTGGGATTTCCTAACTTTTCTATGCGTTCATGAGGAAAATCCCAGGAAGCCCCTTCAGGAGGAGCGATGAAAAAGAAACTTTTCTTCCAGTCTTTTTCAGAAAAAGGATGAGCAGAGAAAAAGTGAACCTCCTTCCTAAGGGTGAAATAGAAAACCCCTGATTCATTCCCTGAAGAACGAGGTTGGAAATAGGAGTAAAAAAGTTCAGCAGTAGGACAATGGCCTAGACTACGCAATAGAACATTGAAGGCAACAATGGCCCACATAGCATTAGGGGAAAGCTGGTTTAAGGACACTTTGTACTTCTTGGCTATAGCAACATAAAGAGGGTCAATTGAAAAATGCAAACCAGCTGGCAGATGGACAACATAAAAGGCCAGAAAACCAGGGGGAGGAAGGTGAGCTCTATCTGTGGCACTAGGGACTTGAATACGGTGAGACAGAGGGATGCCATAGGTGGTCCTTATGATATTTTCTTGGCGATGGGTAAAACGTGACCTATACATAGGGGTTCAAGGCGAGCCAAGTCAGCTCGCAAGCCTTGCGAGCCAGCTCGGCTCGAGCTCGAGCCGAGCTTTGCGAGGTCGAGCTTATTGATGAATCGAGCTCGAGCTTCCACTTAGGTGTTCATAAGCTCGCGAGCAGGCTCACGAGCTTTTACTGTTAATTTATATATATATATATATATATATATATATACTTGTGTTTACTTATTATATTCAAAATTATACATTATTTCTGATAAAAAATAATACTGAATAAACACTTCACCTGCTAAGTGATAAGTTCACATTTTACAATTATTTACCCCCTTTATATAGGTATTTTCGTCATAGTTTAGTAATGCTAATCCCACATGTTGCATTGATTTGTTGTCATTTCATGTGTACAGGGATTCAAGTTAAATAGATCGATAATTGAGTGAGAAGGCCGAAGAAATGGCGCGAAGCAAGTGAAAACTGGAATTTGTCTTTCTAGACCGCGGTCTAGGACGGTTCAGGACCGCGGTCTGCCACGTTTCAGACCGCGGTCCGTTTTCCCGTGCCCTAGTTTTAGTCCGCCATTTTTGCCATTTTTGAGAGACTTTTCACCTACCAAAGGGGCTTTTCTTACTCTCCAAAACCCAAGGAAGACACCTAAAGACCCAAGGAAGCTTGAAGAGTCAATTATCATCATCAAAGCTTGGATTCACTTCTTGTGATAGGGAGTTCTTCAACTCCCCCTTTTAGAATAGTTCTTAGCTATGTCTTTTAGGGATTTTGAATTTCTCTTTGTTACATTTATGAACTAAGTACTTATTTGGTTGTGTTATGTGAATACTTTGTGATATTTTGTGTTTAATGAATTCCTAGTTTCCGGATTTATTACATTCTTGTTGCATGTTTGATTTTTATGCTTAATGCTTGCACATGCTTGATCACCATGTGTTTGATTTAATGCTTTTTCTTGAGACTGAGAGGAGATAGATAAAGGTAGATCATAAAATCAAATATCATAACGTAATAATTGACTAGAGATAGAATCAATTGGGTTGTGTGGCTTTTTGTGATAAGATGATCCGAGTGAATGTAGGATCTTCGTAAGCAAGAAATCCCTTTGAACCTTAATGCAGGTTAGTTAATTAATCTTCACTATAGAGATATGGGAAGTTGTTAACTAGTATAGGATCGTTATTTCAAGAGATTGAGTAATGAATACATTAGGGGGTTTCGCCATAACAAGAGTGTTCTACAAATCCGGGTAATTTAGAGTTTATGAACATAAGACAGAACATAGTAGGATCATAGCCCAATCATCTCTTTCCATTTGATATAATACCTTGTTTATCATATAGTTGTCTTTAATTATTTTCATAGTTCAGCCATCTATCATCTTATAATTTGATTTAGCTTAGAGTTAGGTAATATAGCAATTACGAGCATCGAATCCAATTGTCCTTGTGGAGACGATACAACCCGGGCTAATAGTCCACTTTATTACATTGCACGGCCTAGTATACTTGCTAGGATAAATACGTGTCACTGTTAACTGCCAACTTTCATTTGTGTTATATATATATACGAATAGTATTGCAATAATAATAATTAAGAAATCACGAAATAATATATTTAAAAAAATTATAAAAGTACTTTTTTATCTAAATTTTTCATTCTTAATTATAATATTCCATCCAATCAAACTATTGGCTTTCACATTGTTCATCTATCAAATTCTCATAATGAAGTTTATAATAATACGCATATATTTTTGTAAACAATTAATTTAACTTGAAGATAACTCAGTATACGCATATTGAAATTTATGTAACCACATCACATAAGCAATATTTTACCCACTTTTTTTCTTTTCTGAACTATAGTGAATAACTACTTAAATTGTGAAATTTCAGACTTGTCTAGTTATACCAAAATTCGAGTTTTGTTACGATGGTTAAGGAAAAAAAGGTAAAACAAATATAAGATAGAACCCTAAACCTTAAGTCTTAAACCCTAGATTTTATCCACTTTTTTTTTATCTGAACTATACTGAATAACTACTTAAGTTGTGAAATTTAAGACTTGTCGAGTTATACCAAAATTCTAGTTTTGTTACGATGATTAAGAAAAAAAGGAAAAACTAATATAAGATATAACCCTAAACCCTAAACCTTAAGTCCTAAACCCTGAACCTTAAACCCTAAACTGTAAACTTAAAATAGAATGTTATATAGAAATACAAGGACTCAGAATCATAACTTTCCATTTACATGGTATATTTTTGTTAGCCAAAATTTTGAGTTTGGCTCAAACTCAAACGAGCAAACGAGTCGAGCTTGAGCTTGAGCTCGGGCTCGAATGAGCCAACGAGCCGAGCTCGAGCTTTGCTCATTTGTCTCTAGCTCGAGCTCTAAAAACTGGGCTTGCTGAGCTCGAGCTCAAATTATTTGAGACGAGCTCGAGCTCGAGCTCGAGCTCTAGCTCGAGCCTGTAAATTTTACAAAGCTCGGCTCCAGATCGACTCATTTACATCCCTACCTGTACACCATTCAAAAGAGAGACCCTGGAACAGCAAGTAACACTTTCTCCTGGGCACTCAGAGTCTCCTCGGCCATTTCGTCCAACGCGCCCGGATCAGGCTGATTGAAATCTTCCAGAGGGATTTCATGATGAGCCTCAGGAGGATGCCTCTCTGAGATCGACTGGGCCAAAAGGGAGGAGAAACTAGATATGCGAGGACTATTTGAAGGAGTAGAGGAAGAGGAGTCCAGATGTATGGTCCCCCCCAATTGATAAGCGCTATAAGATTCACCCGCGGAGAGAGGAGGCAAAGATGGGTTTGCAATATTTATCAGCAGCACTGCCACCGGAACATCTGTCGGATTTTCGGAAAAAGGAGGAAGATTATCTATGTTTTTGGGAGGAAGTATTTGGACATTGTCATCAGAGGAAATCGGAGTAGGATGGGTAACATGTGACATTTTCTTAAAATTTACAGAGCAAGAAATAGAGAAATTATTGCTAGACAAAGAACACGAAATACAAAGTAAACATACAAAGCAAAAGGGGGAAGAGATAAGTACCTAACAGATGAAAGCAGACGACGTGGGTCTCGGAGTGACAAATGCTCAATTAATTGAAGATGGAGAAAAAGGAGGAAGTTGGACAGATGGTTGTAAGGAGAAGAAAATGAAAAATAAAGTAATAAGAATCGAATAAAAATGGAAGGAAGAGATTTTTTTAATTTTGAAAATGCAGTTAAGAGAGAGAAAAAAAATGAAACTTCCTTTTGGCGAAGTCACTCAGTGACTGTACACGTGGCGCACAACCACAGATATCTAGGGGCAGTTATGGCGGTAGGAAGAAAACTGCCATGATGATGGCGCGGGAATTTAGGAGAAAAAGCTGTGGAGTTATTGTTCTGGGGCAGGCCAAACATCTCCAGCCCATCAAATGACGTCATACCTAGGGTTTTCCGCCAAAGAGTATTCTAGAAACATATAAAAACTTTTCAAGCAAGCCATTATTTTCACGGCCTATTAATCAGGAGGAAATCTAGGAGTGCTTTCAGCTGGAATATTCAGCAGGGATTCAGGAGGAGCTTTTAGTTATCAGCTTGGCTTCCATGAATAATTCTTTTACAACTCCTTCAGCTCGACAAGTCAAACTTTAGAATTGAGGGGACTATTGATGTGGGTCAATATCATCCATTGGGCCAAGCTGACAAGCCCAAAGAATATTATATATTTTTTCTAATTTATTACAATATTTCGACCCATGTATTTATATTTTGGCCTCATCCAATTAGCAAGAACAGAGCCCTAAAAGGAAGGGGATCAATCAAAAGTCAATATCCAATCAAATATCAATCAAAGAAAATTGGTCAAACACTTACCAATGCAGGAAGATTCGACATGCTAAATATGGAGCTGATCAGAAGCGTTTTCAGGACAATTTAAGGACATCCAAAGCTTCCAAAAAAGCTCCAGCTACTATAAATAGAACTGGAAGAAAATCAGCAGGATTCAACTTACCATACTTGTATAAAAGTCATCTAGCTTGTATAAATATTCAGCATTGATGATCAATAAAACAACTTTACACTTTTATGCATTTCACTCTTTATTACTTTATTGTTTTTATACTCAATTTCTCGCAATAATAATATATTAATTTATTGGTGTAAATCCCACGTGCATCACCGACCAAAATTTCGATGGATGTTCTGAAAAATAATTAAATATTATTTTTAAATTTCGAGAATTTCTAGTTTCAATCAAAATTTTGATGGATATTTTTAGGGGTGTTCACGAATCGACCGAACCGACCGAGAACCGAAATTTCGGTCCGGACCGAAAACCGAACTGAAAATTTCGGTTCGGTTTTCGGTTTTTTTTTTTGTAAATTTCGGTTTTTCGGTTCGGTTTTCGGTTTGGAGGTTCGGTTCGGTCGGTTAACCGAAAAATCGAAAAAAAAAATTATTTTTTTTTATTTTTTTATATAGTATAATATAGATAAAAAATTATAAAAAAATGTGTTTCCTAGTGACAACTTATAGGAAAATAAAGAAAATGAATTTAAATTAGTCATAATTAAATTTCAATTATTTATTTATATCTAATTTATTTATACCGAAAAATCAAACTGAACCGGTTCACTTGTAAATTTCATTATGTCAATTTTAGTTGGACGTGCTAAACATAATTATAAATATATAAATGTATGCCTTCCAAAGAAAAAAT
This sequence comes from Buddleja alternifolia, assembly GCA_019426215.1. Classification (NCBI taxonomy): domain Eukaryota; kingdom Viridiplantae; phylum Streptophyta; class Magnoliopsida; order Lamiales; family Scrophulariaceae; genus Buddleja; species Buddleja alternifolia. The sequence goes on from CM033406.1 coordinate 6,727,952, forward strand.
GAACACCAATAGCCAAACAAAAGTAAAAAAAAAAAAAAATTTAGTTTCGGTTTTAACCGAACCGAAAAAAATCGACCGAACCGATCGGTTTTTTAACCGAACCGAACCGACACTGTTCGGTTCGGTTTTCGATCCAAAATTTCGGTTCGGTTCGGTTCGGTTAAAAAATCGACCGATGAACACCCCTAGATATTTTGCCAAATTTAATTGAAAGTGGGATTTTATTTTGGGGTCCCAAGAAACCCCTTGAAGACCATGTCACAACTTACAAGTCGATGTTGAACCGATGGCGCCCTATTCTATTAGGGATGAAAAGATTTTTGGGTACAAACAAAGAATAACACCGCAGAGGGTATAAATGTCAATGAGCAGTATATGTTATACTTATGACAACATGAGATTTGCTTGACATTATCACTTTGCTATAAAATATCTCTTTTCTTCACTATCACTATCACCAAAAATAAAATAAAAATAGAAAATGGAAAATAAATAATAACAACAACAAAAGAAGAAAGAATTTTCGATTTTCGTAACGACTATTCCAGAATTAGCGGGTACAGGGGAGGTGATTCATATTCGTTTCAACTATCTATATCTATATCCTCAAAAACAGAAAAGGAGAAACCATGACTACCACCACACTCATTCTTCCTCTACACCCCAAACCCTTGCCTAAATCTCTGCTCCTCGGATCTAATCCTGCTCCGGTCAGTTATGGTCGCCGCTCGTCGCTTTCAGTGAGATGCCAGGCCGTCGGAGAACCGACAGTCTACCAAGGCGTCTACGGTCCATGGAAAATCGAATCATCCGACATTCAAGAGGTTATTCTGTACAGATCGGGGCTAGTCACCGCCGCCTCTTCATTCGTGATTGCCTCTTCGACTGCTTTCTTGCACAATGATTCACAAGTGTTGGATTTTATGAGGAGTAATTTGGATTTGTTTTATGGTTTGGGAGCTTGTGGGCTGGGGTTGTCTCTGTATTTGATTCACATTTATGTCACGGAGATTAAGCGCACGCTTCAGGCGCTTTGGTTGATTGGCGTATTTGGATCTTTGGGAACATATGCAGCTGCTGCTCACCCGGCGGGGAAGAGCTTGGTGGAGTATGTTGTCGAAAATCCGATGGCTGTTTGGTTTGTTGGTCCCCTATTTGCTGCACTCACTGGCCTTGTGTTCAAGGAAGGTATGGTGCAATATCTCTACTACTTGCTGTTACATGTATTTGTGTGGATTTCTCTAGTATTTACAAATTAACGAATGAATCTCAAATAAGCTTTTATCGAGCTGAATACAATATGTCGATTGATATATGTTCATCTTGCCTTGGCGAATACAATATGTTTATAGAGGCGAGCTTCAAAATTGATGAATGAGAAAATGGTGTTCTACCTTGGTGTGAAAAAACATAAGAATTGAACTCATGCGAGTTTCTTTCTCTTAATTTCAAGCCGAATTCTAATTGGTTCTCCAAACCTATATATTTTTGTAGGGCTTTGCTATGGCAAGTTGGAAGCTGGTATATTGACATTTATCATTCCATCAGTTCTTCTCGGGCACCTGGTATGGCTTACTTACCATCACATTTAGGTTTTGTTTTTCTTGTTATTTCTATTTGAAACTTGATTTACGGCAACTGTGTTAGAAATGAGATCTGGGTACGATGTACCGACTTGGGGCTTCCATTTTCCTCTCAAATGATAAGACTTTTATGGATGTACAGAGTGGTTTGATGGATGAAGGTACAAAACTCACTTTGTTGGGTGTATGGATGGCGCTCTTTACGGTGTTTGCTGGAAGAAAGTTCACTCAGCCAATTAAGGTGGAATGGATTTTGGTTAATGATGATTTAGTGATTATTTTTGTTTAAAGGCAATTTATGAATAATATAATGACTTTTGTTTACTTTTGCAGGATGATATAGGGGATAAATCGGTCTTTATTTTCAATGCCTTGCCACAAGAGGAGAAGGAGGCACTGATTGAAAAGCTTGAGGAGCGGAATCTCAATTAGGTAGGGAGGGGGGGGGGTGTGGAAACAAGTACTATATAAATGAGTTAAGAATTACAACTTGCTTGAATTTGTTTCTGATATGCTTGATTAATTTGACGAAAACCACCTTCAGTCTGTACATAGCTTGTTCATATGTATCTTGTTATATGAATAAAACGAAATAGCAAAGTATGCATTACTTTTTTGTCAAAATTTAGGTCTTATAAACATAAACTAAAGGAACTTGAAAGGTAGAGAAATGATGGAGAATGTTAATCAAGATTGACATTTTATTGAAGCAAAATAGAACAAAAACTTGATACCTTTTCAATCCAGGAGAAAAGAATGAAAAGCAAAAGAATTTTTTCGAAATTTTAAGAGGACGACAGCCTGCTACAGAGTGGATGTTTTAAATTTAAACCCCTCTAGGCCTTCGCCGTTAAATGTAGGATTACCCAGCAGTAGAGAATTTACAAATTTAGGTTTACTCCTTTTACGAGTAGTAAAGTAAAATAACAAACCAACTCAAAATCTTAATAGAAGAAAAGAGTATTGATAATCAAAGGTGAAAAATGACAATTTTACGAGCAATAGCTATTATTAAAGTAAAATAACAAACCAAGTCAAAATCTTAATAGGTATTGATATTCAAAGGTGAAAAATGACAATTCATTCTATTTGAAATTGAACTTTTAATATATGCAAACAGGCTAGCAAAATGAATCAAAAGACATAATGGGTTAACAAAAGCCAAAAAAGAAAAATAACAAGGTAATAAAAGTGAAAAGCACCTTGGCGAAAAGGATATTTCGGCCACAAATAACAACACAACCCAAAATCCAAAATCATTTTTTATCCTATAACATTCATACACTTTTTCACCACAAATCACAAACTTTTTGATAAATTCATGAAGTATATGGGTCCACGATCAATCAGATATGGTAAACGACCATCATGATATCCAAATGTAGTTCCAAAAGCAATAAAAATAAAAACTATGTACCCACAATACGAAAATGCAGTTCATAAAGCTGTTGTGCTTGCCAAAATTAACTGTTTACTCATGCTAACAAACCCCCAACAAAACCACCACCAAGGGGCAAACTACACCGTCTTCTTGCCTCTTCTCTTCTTGTCAGCATTTGGTGTTAATGCAGCAGCCCCTTCACCACCACCAGCCTTCTTCCTGGTGTAGCTTCTCTTAGGCTTTGCAGCTTTTGCAGTTTCAACAGATTCTTCTTTGACACTGCCTTCATCTGCCTTCACAATTTCAGCATTTCCGTCACACTTGTTTTCATTTTCAGCAACAATATTGGATTTTTCATCTGTGCCATCAGATGCTTCTTGCATCTCCACATCCGTATTTCCAGTAGTAGCATGTGAATCAGCATCAGCACCTTCCACAGCTGAACCATTCTCACTTCCTTCAGTTTCACAACTTTTTTCCTTCATCTCATTCTGTAGAGATTCAATCACATTCATCAACTCCCTGTTGACCTGCGCGCAAAATCATGGTTTGGTGAGAGCAAATTTTTTGGTTTGCATTGCATCTGAGAACTGATTTTCCTTTGAACGCATTGACTCCACAACATTTCCTAATCCTATAATCCATGAAAAATAATATTTGTATTTACGTAGAAAACACCTAAACTTAGAATGGGGAAGGGGAGTTGAATTATGCAGATGTTGTAAGAAGGATTGAAATGGGAACTACAGAAAATGGCATAGAGCTTTCTACAACCAAAGAACCAACTGCATGGCTTCTAAGAGCAAACAGCAATTAAAAATTTGTACCTGTGGATTCTGAAGGAAGTCAGATATATCATTTCTGCAGGATGGGCAATTCATAACATTCTTCTGGGTTCGCAGTGTCCTCCCTCCACGTGTCCTCTCTTTAACAAAAGATTGACCAGTAAATTTACCCTCTAAGCACGCCTTGCAGAAGTTATGAGCACACGGAGTAGTGAGTGGAAGAACCATCACTTTCCGACAGATGAGGCAGCTAAATTCTGCATTAACACATAAAATCAAACATATTCAGATGCAAAAGCTGTGAATCATTGCCAATCAGTATAGAAACTATGCCATTATGGAGCTTCAGTAATATCAGGAAAGACCAATGATGAGCAATATTCAAATGAAGATTACCTTTCAAAAGCCTGTCTTTGACAGATCCCTTTGGTTTCTGACGTTTTCTTTTCTTTTTATTCTCATCACCTTCACAGTTATAATCGCCAGATGGCTTACGACTTTCAGGTTGAGGTTTTTTCCATACCCAGCGACCCTGTTCCTCCTGCATCAAAAATTTTACACAGCTTTGAGATCTTTACTTATTTTATCCATAAAAAAGTATTGAATGAGTAGAACATGCGAACAGCTCCTACTCCATGTAAACCTCTATTCATAAGCAAAAATATATTTCCAAGAAAATTGATGAAATAAACCAATAAGCCAGACAATAGCTTCTCACATCATAATCCCAGGCAGGACTCCCTTTTCTTTCACTAATATCAACAGCATGCTTCAACTCCCCAACAGGAGGCAGCGATGATCTTGGACGGTCACCTTGGGTGTCGCTGCATTAAAAATAATAAATATTATTACAAATACAACTTTAAGAACAGGGATAGAAATACATAGAGCAGAAGAAGCAAGATGATGTGGTAATGACAAGTCACTGACCTTGTCCATGGTGCAGGGTCATTATCACAACGAACAAATAGGTAGCGGCAGACCTTAAATCCCTGTAATAATTCATAAAGAATGCAGTGAGAGAATATATTTTGTAACAAAAGCAAGCAAAGTTCTTTTCTGTGAAAATTCCTACCTGGGCTCCTGCTTTCCTCCAACACTTTTCGATCCTGTAAACCCCATCGTAGCGCACACCTTCCGATGGTGCATAGCAAGAGCGTTTCTCCTTATGAGACCTACCCATGAAAAGCAAAATTAGTATAAGAATGAGCGAGTGCATTCAGAAGCACAATAGAGAAGAAGACAACTTTCCAATCTCGGAATAAAATCTTTGATGTTAGTTATTGCTCGTCAAAAAGGGAAAAATACTAGTAAACCTCCCATAATATTCTTACTTAGTAAAGAGTAACGATGTAACTATCCACTGTTCGCAAATACTAGAGAAGTTTGAAATGTCACTAAACAAGAGTATTGAGTGTATGCTTTCTCAAGAGTATAGTTCCATTTCGCGATTTTAGTTCCATTAATATCCAATTAGACGAGGACATATAGAAGAGGGGTTTCCGACTGAATGAACACCATTTCTGAATAATTCAACAGGGATAATAAATGGTCAGCATTCAAAAATGCTAAAAACAATAATTTTACTGCACCAAGGGGGCTATAGCAATCGGCATCCAGATTTATCAAAATGAACCTCAATGTTTGTCATATGTTACTTTCTCCAATCTTAATGTAACTAAATTTGCTGCTCTACTCAGTGTCCATTGCTTACCAAGACAAGAATAATAAATCAAAAGCGTCACACGTGGAAAGCACACAAAGAGATGCCAATGAGACTTAATTAAACGATCTCACGAGGAATATCAACAAACCTAGTAAACATCATCTTAAAATCAAGATATCATAAATGATTGCTACGTGGCAGGAAATCTACAGTACACATTGTCAATGCTCTTTACCACTTGCGACAATTTCAGCGTCCAAATATGAGAATTTATTTTTAAACTGTTACAAACATAGAAATTGCCAGCTTACCTCACAACTCGGACAGGATAACCCTGTCGGCAACTAACTCGTAAGGCTTCATTGCTTTTGGCAAACGTCTGGTCTTTGGAATGTTCCTTATTTGTCCTCTTATTGCCGCTAAGGTCACGTCCACCACTGCAAACAACAATCAAGAAAGTTGAAATGTAGTAATTATTAATACGCAACATGAGCGCATGCCAAACAGGAGACAATAAGATAAATAACGAAAGACATTGGATGTATATACATCCAAAGTTAAGAAAATGATAATAAGAATTAATAGGCAAATTGGTAACATTTAATAAACCTTCCTGTATAGAGGAACCAATCGCCATGGTCCTCATCATCTTCATAACCCCCAGAGAGAGCAACTGATTGAGCCCCATGATCTGCCTGACCACAAATCCCCGCAACATGTGGAAAGTGGGCCCCCCACTGCCTGCATTCCATCCTATCTACCCAAGTTTCTCCAACCAAAACACCTAAATTTCTTTTCGGCTCATTCTCCGCTGTGATTGGACCGAAATAATCCAAAGGGACTGTAACAAAGATCTTCCCACTGCATGCATTAGCCTTTCCACTTTTTTTTGCTCGCTCGGTGGTAAAGGCTTCATCAGGACGGTCTTGGTTGTGAATAAAATGGCTGACCTTTGGGACGCCTCCTGAAAAATCAGTCTGGGAAAGTTTGGCTGTTCTGATGGCCAGAACAATAGCAGAGTTGATTCGAGGCTCACTCGCCATCTTGGCTGGAATTGCCTTGCGACAGATAGCACAAGTCTTCTTTTGGTGCTGCCGCCCAACCCATTTTTGAAAGCATTTCAAGCAAAAGTTGTGGCCACATGGTGTCTGACAAAAGATTCAAAGAAGTTAGAATGATGATCCAAGCTCAAGAACTAGTTTACATATTTAGCTCTTTCTCACAATGGGATTACACGCATGTATTCCCAAAACAATTGTTCATGTAATAACAGGTTGCAGTCCAGTTATGCATATTTCATTGACATCGTTATAACATTCACTCAATCCCGAGTATCTAACATGTCTTTCTAATAGTTTCTATTAACAAACATATTGTAACCAAAAAATGAAATATTAGCTGTATAATTCAGGCAAACAACATCGAGCAAATACAGAATATCTACTCAAATCTAAACACTTCTATACCAGTGTGGCAGCCAGTGAATAATAAATCACCATTGGAATATAACCCCAAAAAGTATAATGTCCCGTATATGCGTCTTTGAATTTTTTCAGCCCAAAGTACTTTTCGTTGATTTTACACCATTCCAATTGCTTAAACTTCAACTAACTGGTACATTTAACCTTTAATTTCATGGCAGTTCACATCAATGGCAAGCGAGGAATTTCATTAATCATCAATTTTTCAAATCATTGTCACTTTCAGTTTCAAAATACATTTTGACTGACATGGACCTCTATACTATCTTTATTATGAAATCCACAACTTCAAATTTAGTTATTAAAATAAAAAGAAAAAGAGGAAAAAAAAAACCTCCACCATCACTACATACTCACACGTCTCACCCCACGAAAAAGGTCATTCCCCTTTCATCTTTTGCCATTAAAGCGTTACCCTTGAATAATCCAGAAATATCATCCGAATATAAATTTATTTTAAAAAAAAAAAAGAGCAGGTCGAATGAAAAGATCTGCAGAAAATAAAACGGATTTTGTTGAAAAATTAAAAATAAATAATCAAATAAAAAGGGGAGTTTGAGTTTTACTGAAAAAAATAGTGATTGAATCTAAAATATCCCTTAAAGCAAAAGCAAAACCCAGATCTTCAAAAATGCTCAAGAATAACATTCTATTCTACCACAGACCACATCGTCACACCCCAGTCAAAATGTTCCCCGCTGCAAAGTCAAACAATATCTCAAACAAAAAGCTTTAAAATTGACAGATCAAACACAGCTATACAGATTTCAAACAAAGGACAGTCACATACATATGTATATGTGTGTGTGTGTGTGTGTAAATAGAGTGAAAAAACAAAAAGAGTAAATAAAGCGTACGGAGACAGGCTTATCGAGAAGCTGCATGCAAATGGAGCAGTTGAATTTATCACCCAAAATCCCCAAAACACCACCAACAACAACGCCGCCGGCACTCTTCTTCTCGTCATTACCGCCCCCACTCAGCAGCTCTTGACGCCTCTTCGCCTTCTCCCGATCCGTCAACGAAGCATCGGACTCGATCGCTCGAATCTTCTCCACCAATCCTCCGCCGCAGACCGACGGCTTTCCGGCGGCGTCGGAAGGATCGGAACAGTCAGGGCACTCCCACTGAGCGGCATCGGCTAGGGTTTTGGGAGGGATGGTGAGGCAGGTCACGTGCCACGGCGTTACACAAGTCTTGCAAGTCAGAACTTCCCCCTCCGCCGCCTTCTGCTTGCACACCATGCAAACGCCGTCGCCGTCGCAGGGAAGGTCGCTAACGTGCGCCATTAGGGTGATTGTTTTGCTGCTGTGAATATTAAATATATTTTATTTATTAATATAAATAAAATATAATAATTAATAAATGAAAATAAAACCAAAGCAACTGTAGACTGTGAAGAAGTGGAGTCGGGAGGAGTGAGTGGTTGGGTTGGAGTTTGTGCTTAAATATAGGCGAGGAATTGGGGACTGTTTGGCGCGGACTTGAAATTTCATTTGGGGGAAAGTTTTTGAATTTTTCATTTTTCTGCCCGTTTCCCTCTGACCTGTGTTTTTTGGGAAGTACTATAATGTACATCCCATATTTTGTAATCTATGACTCATATTTTATGATTTTTTTTTTCCCGAAAATGACGGTAAATTACTAAAATTAAACATTTTTCAAATTAGACGATGGGAACATACATAATCTGGAAAAGAATGAGTAAATATGAAGTCAATTTTTTTGTTAAAAGAACCACCTTTTTAGATTCCTCCAAATTCAACTTCATATTTCACTAGGTTGCAATCTTGATGATGCATTGTATACATAAAGGAAAACTTTTCCACCGTTTGGATCAAAGAATTTGACAACTATGAATTGTAAATATTTGCGGGATGTGATTGTAATTTTGTCTGATAGTTATCAAAAAGAATTTGACAGCTATAAACTGTAAATATCTTGTGAAATGTGATTGCAATCGTATTTGATAGTATTTTGAGGAAGTAATGTTTAATTTTTTGGGTCTGAAACACCTTGGAAAACCAAAAAATGAAAAATCCATTAGAATCTTACAAATAGTTTTGTGATAGAATATATTTTAAACGCATAGTTTTTACTTTGAGTGGTTATAATTATGTTGGAGATCATATCATATTTCTGTCATTTAAACTTTTCATTTCGTGCCATTTTCTCAAATCCGAGTCCTCCCTTTCCAAATTTCACATTCAAACACAATGTTACTAATGCAATTGGTGTAGCCTATTTATATTATTGTAGTAAAATATGAAATTCATTTCATTGTTAAAAGGTTCATTCAAATATTTCTATGGTTGTGTTTTCAAAAATAAATTTTGAGTTTTTATTGTAGAATGTGTATTATAGAAATTCATGTGAAAATATTAAATTTTTTTGTTTGTTTGGATGTGTTTTTGAGAAATGTTTGGAAATTGTGTAGATGTAATATAAAGTTGATTGAATTAGATATATATGTAATAATGATGGGAGAAAAAATTAGAATAGTATTTTATTTATGATAAAGTAAGAAAGAGAATGTGTTGGATAGTTGAATTATATAATTAATGAAGAGAGAGAATGAAGTGATTGAATTGATAAAATAATGAGTAGTTATATAGAGGAATATTTAGTATGATTTAAAATTTGAGTTTTTTTTTGTAGAATTTACCTTGTACTATGTATTTTCATTTTCTGATATGTATTTTTATTTTCTGATAATCCAAAAAATGTATGCCTATTTCAAACATGTTTTCATTAAAGTTAGTATTCATGTAACATTGTTACTAGTCCCCAAATAGTGAAAGACTAGACCTTATCAAAAAAAAAAAAAAAACAGTGAAAGACTAGCAAATATTAAATATTGTATTACACTGACTGGTGCCACACCTAAAAGCTTAACCTCATATTATAATATTATAAAATTTCCTAATTCATTCATCGACTTTCTTTTGACTAATACATCTTCTTTTTTATTTGGTAAGACTTTTGACTAATACATCTAACAACTTAAGTGAAATGTAGTACCATTAAAACATACATAGCAGACATATATAGACACAAGAGATTAATAATAAATTTACGTGAAAAAAATGTTACAAGAATTAATATAAATAAAAGTGAGAAAAATAGAAAATGAGGAGATATATAGATATAATTATCATTTGAGAACTTCTGTTATACGCCATGATTGTAAAGGATGAAGGACTTCTGATGTACACATTCGAAGATATGCATAATCATCGATTTTGAATATCCTTATCAGAAATCAATTTGATGGGGAGTGGTAATGTCCGACTGTAACATCATTTATCACGATAGCCTCGACATCGGGGACAAGGAAGCTTCACATCTCTTCCCCTAACTAGAATTAACGAGCACTAGAGTCGAGAGAATGGACGAGTGTTGGCGCACAAGTCATTTGAGAATGTGTGAACCCTAGTATGTGTTTATATATGAGTTAATTAGGGTTACCAATGACTATTGTGGGTATATATGTAATTTTATATGATAAGCGTTACGTAATCAATATAATCTACAAATATTTCTTTGGGCTTTAACTGATCATTACAAATAATTAGTTATATTCGCTATGGTAAGCTCATAACAATAAACTTCACTAAACAATCCAAGTATGCTTTTTAATAAGCTTAAATAACTTAAAGCAGTAGTAATGTGATTTTCACTCTCACAAGTTAATTACGTAATATATTTCCATAAATCTAAATTAAACAAATGAAATCATTCGTTTACACGTCATAATTCATTCTTCGCCCAAAAGGAGAATATGCTCTGGAAGGTTTCTAACAACTGATTATACAAATATTTAACAAATGATTCAACGATGGAGATCGCACTGATCAATTTTTATCCAATATATCATTTTAAGTAACTAATTATAAAAAACATTTGACTTTTTATTCCTTGTCATCACATTATCATGTTATTTCCTATTACACATTACTTCTAAGCATATTGGTAGAAAAATCTGGGTAAGGCCATCACTAAGGACCTTGTGTTATTAAGTAAACTATGACAAGTTGGATCTAGCATGAGAAAAACTACATTATTCTTGCAATCATAGTCATTACGATTGGTGTAGTTGTTGCTATTGTTTGAATCCTCTATCTCACTAAAGAAAAGTGCTCTTTGCCTCATTTTTTCCCGTGTCTCACCAATTGATTCCGTTTCTCCAACTAAAAAAGTTAGTAAGAAGGAACCTCAACTAAATAAACTACCACATAGTATCCAATAAACAGTAGAATTTTAGAAGGACGATTCATGATCTCAACAATTCAATAATCAAAAATAATTTATTTTTTTTAGTTTGTTTTTAAAAATCTATATCAGTATTTTACACAATGCATGAAATAACTAACTTGAAAATTACCATCACAACAACTTATAGCCAAAGATTATATTAAACATATATTGTCATTTCCAATTCTATAATTGATTCAATAGTCTACAAAGAAAGAACCATGTCAATCTCAGCATAACTATCCTCATAATGTTTGTCAAATTGCACTTTTAGTCTCTTTGGACAAGAGTTGAGCATATTCGATCCCAGACTTCACTGGATCTATACATTTAGTCCCATAGTATATAATTATTGCACATTTGGCCCACTTCATTAGGTTTTGGACACAATTGCCTATATGAGTGTCATGTGGGTATTAACTTGTGTTGATTTAATGAGGAAAACTCCTGTGAAAGACACGTGACAGTTTGAAAGTGGTCATTTTCACATGTGTTTTCCACATGGCGGACATTTTGTTTTTTAAACTTTAATATGCCTTTTACATAAAGTTTAGCCACCAAGTCAGCATGATTAATTGTCACATGGCGAGTTTCGACCAGAAACTAACATTGTAGATCAAATATGCCATAATTTTTAGACCATGAGACTAAACTACTCTCAGTGACCATCACGAGCTAGTTTATATGTTTTGGTCAAAGACTTATAATTTCAATTACTTATGATCGTACAGGTTACATACTCATATACTATTGACACGCTAAAAGCTAACGTGCTATGATAGCAAGTCCACTAGTCGTGTGTAGTAATAAGTGTGGACGAAAAGTCCGGATTGTCGAACCACGGAGACTTGAATTCTAGTTTATGATTTTATACAAAAAAAACAACTACAATAAAAGTAACTTAAATGTAAAAACGTGTACAATAAGAACAAGGTTATGCAAATGAATTAAAACCAATTATAAAGGGAGACTAAGGCACATGCTAGGTCCAAATTGATCAAATATACTTATAAAGGCTCTTGTTGTAGAATTACTCTTATATTGTTATGGTGAAAAATCCTAAGGTAGAGAATAACCGATGTCTCGCGTATAAACTCCTATACTTAGATCGTGATTTCCCAAATATCCCTATCCGGAAATCTAACCACTAAACATGCATTAATGTACTAGAGTTCACTCGATTTGAATCGAACGACTTCACCCGGGAATCTTTACCTATGTCTAAGGCAATTCCTCATTAGTTGCGGGTCATGATGTGAATTTCTTGCACCCTAAGTCAATTTTCTCCCGAAATATTAACCTAGGCATAAGATTCTAACATATAGTGATCAAGTATATGCAAGAAAGACAAAAACACAATTCACATCACATAACAATATAAGAACAACCTCAACAATTATCTATTGTAAGCATATATCACAATTTGGCCTTACATGACCCTAGTCTTACGAATTTAGTTCATAATTGAAAGCATAAAAGACATAAGAGGAATATTCATAGACATAAATGAAATGAAAAGCTCTTAAAAACTCCCTAAATGATGAATGATGATGGATCTTGAAGTTGAGCCTTCAATCCCCAAGCTCTTTTCCTTCCTCTAGTTTTCCCCTCCAAGAGTGATGAAGAATGGTGATGAATGGTGGAGAAATCAGATTAGGGGTTGCCTCCCTCTCCTCCAAGAATCTGAAATTGATAGTGAATCATGAAGAGTATGGGTTTCCCTTCCTTTTATAGCCAAAATTCCACTAAAGTATGCATTAAAAATTCCCATTAAAGTTCCCCAATGAGAATTCCACCTAAGGTGATGCTTAAAGTTTGGCTTTTAAGATTCCAACCAGCTAAAAAAATGCTGAACTTTCGGCCCTTAAGAATTCCACCAAGCATAACCATGTGAAAACTTCAACAAAACACATGCATGCTGCCATTTTCTTGCTTTCCAGCGCAGTCTTAGTATTTTCCTCATAAACTTCTCCACAGATCTCCAAATTGGATGATTCAAGTCCCCATGTTCAGATAAAACATAGATCTACAACTTTCCAGAAGGACATTTTGTCCAATTCGGTCTCTCAGTGTACTTAAATTACGTTTCAACATGGAGGTTGTTTCTGATTTGGCGCCCATAAAGTAAATCTACCAAGAAACACACTTATGACAACTCCTCAACACATGTGCTGAATTATGGCCAAAAGTGATTCTTACCCATCATATAATGCTGGAATTTAGGCTGAAAAGGAGTAACATTCGGACTATCCATGCCTAGGCATGACTAGGAGGGCGCTGGGGCGTATCCTGGCACATGCACTTCTCTGTTCGGCGCAGCAATCGTATTTCCTTCACAATTATCTCTATAGACCTCCGATTTGGATGTTTCAAGTTCTCATTTGAAGTTAAGACATACATCTAAAACTTTGTAGAAGGAAACTTTGTCTAAGTCGGTCTCGAAATGTACGGAATTATCGCTCGAATGTGGTAGGAGATGCATAAACCGCCTAGGTGTTGAAAAACATGCTTGAACTTGTTTTGTACATCGCTTTTCTTCCCTTTTCTTCATGTATTCTCATTTATTACCTGTATTCACTTAACACACCTATTAAATGCAAATGTGACATGATTTAAGCAATAAGTGAATCCAAATCATAAGAATTACGGTCTTAAAAACACGTAAAAACACTTCTTATCAACTATCGAGACCGTCAATTCCATATTGGCAGTTATCGTACAATGTCGAGTGCACCATTTGAATCGTACTTTGAGGTTGCCCCCACCTATCAGGTGACACAGGCCTAACTACTTAGGTAACAAGTTCAACACTACAAACACATTGTAAATAACTCCTCAGGTTAAGAGTCCATACATACTATCGTAATCTTAATCTCAATCATTGACTGCCAAAGAGTAAATATCCATGTGACCGGATTAAGTCGAGTCGAGTTCAGATATGTTAATTCCATTAATTATATTCATGACACAAGCTCCCACTATCAAATCAGTGTTCGAATGGCACTCCTTGTCAAAGCAAGTGTCATACGAGTTGAATTTTAATGCCCAATTAAAATTCCTTAACTCTCGAACCAATATTAAGAGATTAAATACTCGACTCTTACAATGCCTCCTCTTATCCACATAAGAGGTGGAAAGTCAATCTATAAATCTCAAGGACCATTTGTTCAATACAATTAAATGTCAGTGAGGTTTATATGAACAAAAGCAATGAACATTTCTTCTATAAATAGAAACATAATAGTTTGTACAAAATAACTTATAAATGCCCTACTCAATCTAATTTCACATTGGTATTGAGGGCATACCCCTAACAGTTCGAACATAGGTCTACTTGTTTCTGGTAGATGTTGGTCTCTAGATTAGATTGTTTTGACACTAGTTATTCTTATTTCGTTTCTAGTGTAGATGTTTGATTGTGGCAAAGAATTTTCTTGTGCAGTTTTTTTATTACCCTTTTTTATTTTTATTTTTAAGCAATTGACTTTTCAAATAATTTTTTTTATTTAATTTTGTGAAAAAGTGTATAACACAGTTAATTGGAGAAAATGTCATTTTTGGTACCATAGGATACGCCGAATCCAATTTTGGTACCACGCTTTTGAAAAGTAACACTTTTGGTACCAAATCAAGTTTTTTGTCTTAATTTTCGTACTGTCGTTAGTTGACTAACGGTCAACACTAAAAAATCCGTTAGTTTTCTAATTTGGGGGGAAAAAAATAAAATTTGGGGCAAAAATGGAGGGAAAAAAATCGATTTAATTGGAGGGAAGTCGATTTGGGGGTGTTTTTAATGCAATTTTTGTGGGTTTTTGCTCATTTTTCTTCTTCTTCTTCTTCTTCTTCAACTTTCACTTTCTTTAATTTCTTCTTTCAAATGGCTTCTTCTACTACTAACTCTACTCGAGGACGAAGAAGAAGAAGTCATTTGGAAGAAAAAATTAGAGAAAGTGAAAGTTGAAGAAGAAGAATAAGAGCTCAAATAAGCAAAAACCCACAAAAATTGCTTTAAAAACACCCTAAAAAACGATTTCTCTCCAATTAAATCTATTTTTTCCTTCCATTTTCGCCCCAAATTCTGTTTCCCATCCCCCCCCCCCCAAATTATTAAACTAACGGATTTGTTAGTGTTGACCGTCAATCAACCAACGACAGTACCAAAATTGAGACAAAAAATTTGATTTGATATCAAGTGTGGTACCAAAATTGGATTCGACATGTCATATGGTACCAAAAATTATATTTTCTCCAGTTAATTGAGAAGCTTAAAATAAAGGGGATAATTGCATAAGACCCCTCTGTAATATGCGAAACTTGCGTCAAACTCTCCTGTATTAATTTTTTTACGAATCACCCCTTTTGTGTTATTTTTTATTCTGCATATTTCTCCTTTTTCGATTTTTTTGGTATTTTTTTCCATATTAAATGTTCTAAATCCAACCTAAATCAAATTATTTAACTATTACAAAAAAATACCAAAAAAGGGGGAATATGCAGAATACCAAAAAAGGGGGAATATGCAGAATAAAAAATAACATAAAGGGGTGATTCGCAAAAAAATTAATACAGGAGAGTTTGGCGCAAATTTCACATATCACATGGGGGTCTTATGCAATTTTCCCAAAATAAAGGCATAGTCAATAGTGAGCGGCCTTTAAAGGCGTATCCTAAACCATAGTTTCAAAATTATATTTGTTGTTAAGGACGCCGTCTGTGGGAATCGAACCCACGACCACATGGTTAAAAGCCATGCGCTCTACCAGCTGAGCTAAGACGGCTTATATTGTCGGCAATATTAGCCAACTGAATTACTTTATTGTCGGCATAGTTTCTTCTTCTTCCTTGTTCTCTCATCATCGTAATATGTAATTTAGTTAGCTTCTCACGAGAGCGAGAGAGACAAAACCAAACAACCCTAGGTGTAAGCCTGTAAGGAGGGGCTTGCAAATAATCCATCTGTAATTAATTATATCCAAAATCGAGTGCGAAAAATCTCCGATTGATTGAAGATGCTGAGAGTAGGAGCGGGGAGGAGGCTGTGTTCTCTGTCATGGAGGTGGTCTTCTTCTTCTTTTGTGTCCAGAAATCCATTCTCCGCCGTTGATGATGGATCCATCTCCTCTCCCCGACGTCTCCACGTCAACTCCTTTCTCGATCAAATCAGAGGTTCGCTTTCGCTTTCATTTTATTGTTTTTCACATTTTCATCTCATTCTCTCTCCCGACTTACTTAATGTCAAAATGAATTGCTTCCAATATATTGAAATTGTTGGATTTATTTTTAAATAAAGAGTTGGGCGTTTTGCGTTTATTTGGTGATTGAACCATCTGAATTCCGCTGTTTCAAGTGTATAACTTCTGATTCCGTTGTTCAGTTTCTTATGATGCGGATAGGTAGTTTGTTTTGGTGAAATAGTGTTTTCGTTTCAATGGAACCGCTAAGCCAATGTTTGTTTATGTTTCAGGAAATGCATTTTCATTTTCAACTCATTTTTAAAATTAATATACACACTTGATGCCATTTTCAAATGAAAGTACACTTCCCCATTTTCCAGTAATTACTTATCATCCCATCAAATTACATCTCACCTATCTCTTTCTCTCACCTCTCCGTCTGAAAAAGCTGTGTTTCCAATAAAGATAGCAAATATAGTGCTGCTATGATGAAATAAAACACAAATTCTCAAGTCTCAACCTTCACAATCTTATGCAATGCACATTTTTTAGACCCATTTTCAACTTTTTTGGTACTTTTGGGGTCAATTTTTGTCATTTTCACTTATAAATTTATTTTGCCAATACAGTTTTACCTACAAACTATTCACATAATCATTATCTTTTACTAAATCATATCATATATCATCAACCATCAAATTTGCATTCACTTGACATCAGAAGCAACTCCAACTCATTTTGGAATACATATCCATATATTTCTACCATTCTTAAACGAAAACCAATAAACACATTTCCCCATATATTTCAGAAATGAAGTTTGCAAATGAAATGAAAACACATCCAAACATAATCTAAGTTTTCTATCAGTGTATATGGAGCTATTGGATGAGAGTGTTCCAGTTTTTTGGGTGTTTAATTCTATAAAATAGTTACTGTTTTTCTTATTTTATCCAATTCGTTGAAGTAGCTATGGACTAAATATCTGCTTATACGCCATTTTGTAGTGAAATGTGGATGATAGGTTGTCGTGGATTGTAGAATTAGTAGGCTACATGACAAGCATGAGCCAGTGGCATTTGTAGAATATTCTTGTTTAGGTTATTGATTTGTGAAGGATAATAATATGTATTTTAAATAACAATGATAGCATCATCATGGCTACTTTTGTGGAGTTTTCCGCATACAAATATGTAATATTAAAAATTTCATATTCTTAATTCATTGCTTCAAGGTTTTGCAATTTTTCTTGACAGATGCAAATAGATTGCATGGTCTTTATCTGGGAATTGTTTAATTTGGCCCACAATTTTCAGGCTTCCTTTTTACTGCTTTATTTACAGGAACCCTTTAATGAATTAGTCTGACAATAAACTTCCTTGATCATATTCAGCTGTTCACATTTGTATTATAGAATTTACTTGCAGAATATATTGGTTTAATTTGTTGACCTAGAAGCAGGCTCTTGTGATATAGATAGTTTAAGTTTTCATACTCTGTGCCATCTTGTTGGCTTATCTATCATTATACTATAGATGGTTTTTCAAATTGAAATGAGTCAACTTGTAGGCTGTATATGGAGTATAAATTTCTATACTAACTTTTGGATATGTGACCTTTTTGGGTGTGGGGGGCATAACATCTGTGTCACCAGACGTAAGGGATAATTTTTTTCCATATTAAATCGAATTTCGTATTAAGCCAGGAGTGGAAATTGTATTATTGCCTAGATATACTTATGTAAGCTATAGCTTTTATTAAATGTGTATCTTGTAATGAAGGAGTTAACTAGTAGGGACAGTTAAAGTTTGAGATATGTAGCTCACAGTGACATCTTTTGGTTTTCTCCACTCAATTCTCTTGGCTTTATTTTATCTTTTGTGCTAATTAGAATTTTCATATCTGTGGTTTTTCTTGTTCTATCCTCCTCCTTGTTCCACTTCCATAGATAGCTGCACCTCCATGGGTGTAGAGGGTTAGATTTGAATGTGATAAGTGTGCGACATTATAAACTATTTTTTCTTACCACTTTGTCTTGTGGTTCTAAATACTGGTAATTGTTCACACATCAATGAACCATATCTGCACATTCATCTCAAACGATCCTTTAGCTGGTGTCCCTATCTCCTTTTTGTTGTTAAGTGAATTTTCAACATAGCTTACGTGAGTTCTTTTCTAATTTTTTCAATGGTTATGATCAATACTCTAATTTCAATACCTACTACAAATTGCAATAACATGTCATTCTTTTCTAATTTTTCAGTGGTTATGATCAATACTATAATTTCAATACCTACTACAAATTGCAATAACATGTCAACTTTTCGTGAACATTTGTAGGGTTTTCGTCTGGTACCCTTGCACCAGGACATGAGATGGGACTGATTCCAGATATCCCTGCTACAGTGGCAGCAATCAAGAATCCCAGTTCAAAGATTGTCTATGATGAGCACAACCATGAACGATATCCACCAGGTGATCCCAGCAAACGTGCATTTGCATACTTTGTCTTGACTGGGGGCAGATTTGTTTATGCATCATTGGCCCGTCTTCTCGTACTCAAATTTGTTTTGAGCATGTCTGCCAGTAAAGATGTCCTTGCTCTTGCTTCCCTTGAGGTGGATCTATCTAGCATTGAACCTGGTACAACTGTGACTGTTAAATGGCGTGGAAAACCAGTTTTCATTAGGCGTCGGACTGAAGACGACATCAATTTGGCCAACAGTGTTGATATTGCCTCTCTACGCGATCCACAAGAGGATGCTGTTAGGGTTAAGAATCCAGAATGGCTTGTGGTTGTTGGGGTATGTACTCATCTAGGGTGCATTCCACTGCCAAATGCTGGTGATTTTGGTGGTTGGTTTTGTCCATGCCATGGGTCGCACTACGACATTTCTGGTAGGATTCGCAAAGGACCTGCCCCGTTCAACCTGGAGGTACCCACATACAGCTTCTTGGAAGAGAACAAGTTACTAATTGGTTGAGACTTTTCATATACCATAAGAACTATGGAGGGGACTTGATCGTTTGCTGATTGTAATTTGTAATTGTGTCTGTTTTGTTATGCTTCATTGACTTGAATAGCCCAGCAATCTAAAGGAGCTCGGCTATTTTGAATAATGCTGGCCACTTATAGTTCTTCCGTTTAAAGAGTTGGTATTGAGATTATTTATTTAGAAATAAATATAGTGAGTTGAGGCATTGTATTATGCTCATTCTTCGTAAATGTCAATTGTCAGCTGCTTCACGATCTTCTTGTTAATTGGCTACAACAGGATTGAATTGGGCTAGTTTGCTGAAGGTGCGAAAAATGATGATGTAGTAGGCCAAGCCAACCAAAAGCTCAGCACAGCACAGCTGCTTCATTGTTGGATCAAAGTGAGCAGTGAGGGTTAGAAAGGGTGGGATGGCATCATGAGATTTGAGTGCTTTGTGAACACTCACTCAATCATTTCTCAAATTGCTTTTCAAGAATGTCTAGGATAAGGTTTAAAATTAAAGAGAGAATCAAATAGATGGTCTTAATATTTGCTTTCATTTCCAAATAATGCCAACAATGATGTTGTATTCCACTTAAAATGAAGTCAATGCAATGTTACTGGTGTCAAATTATGAAGTTGACCATTTTCAGAAAATATGTATAATTTGATGAGATTGTTATTAATTTATGTTATACTGCATACGAAAACGCAGTAACAAGAGGACTCTGTCGAAATCTGCCGATCTATCCCAGATACAAGAAGGATACTATGATAATATTATTGTACAAGTCTTTGAAATGATCAGGGCCCCCCCTCTTGAATTGGTATTAGCTTCAGTTTTCCTCCAAAGGTATCCGGAAGTTGACTCTCATCTATATCTTCGAGCAGGGTTGATTTCAACTTTTTGTCCTCCACAAAATTAATCTGCATTTTTCATAAATCATACAATCATAAATAAAGTATGCCCCACAGTTGCGTTTATTCGGTGCAAACCACAACAACGTTCCATACTTGTATAAACTTCGAACACAAGAACAAACTTTACTTGGTTATATTCAAGATGAGAACAAATGAAACAAAATGAATGGCCATGAGATAGATGTTTACGATGCATGTCCTTTTCATGCTTCTATCCATACAAACAGATAATCTTATAGTAAAAGACACATGTTTTTCACCTTTTCCTTTGTGTTTTTGTCAATAAATGGGTAAACCATCTTCCATGCAGTCATGAATATGTAAGGGACATGGATAATAAAAAGCTTTCCCAGCCTCTCCGGGTAACAGTCCTGTCACCTTAATCAATCAGAGGATGATCACAAATATTCTTCATGTGTACTATTATTCGTTCTATTTCAACTCAATCAATATAAATAAAAATCATACTTGCAAAATTGATAGGGATGCAAGATATCCACGGATGTCACTGTTAACATAACCCCATCCTTGTAGGTCTGCTATTGCAGTGAACTTCTCCTCTCCACTTGGCATTCTGAAATTCAAATTCAAATCAGCTTCATTGCATTCACGTTATGGAAATTGAAGTGAAATTAAAGGTAATTTCAATGCTAGGCACAAGTGGAGAAGCGAAGAGAACTACAAAAAGTGTTAAATCTCGAGAATTATAGGTTAATTTGCAACCAATGTAGATCTGAGACAATCCAATCTTTTTTGCATGAAATAAAGAACGTAGGTTGAAAACGAGGACTTGATTGCTATATTACCTAGCACAAATTTTGTCAAGGCTGAAAGTAACATAGCCTGTTACAAAACAGGGAAAAGGAATCAGCATATATAACAAACATTAGGAAGTAAAAAATAAGTGTACCGTATCCCAAAATAATAGTATAATATGCTGAAAAAACAGCAGAGCCTACATATGGAGAAGCTTTTGCTAAAGAAAAAGTGAAAAAACTAAAATTTACAGGAGTGTAAGAGAACTGGTTAAGTGAATGCAGGTGATCGATCTCATACGCTTAAATTCTTCCACATTCGTTGGCTTATGCCGGGCAGCAAAGACAACTACAATAGGGCGTCCATTCTTATCACGTCCTTGCATAAATAACTTATTATGTGCAAGATCATTGGGAATTTCAGATGGAGATATGAAACCATTTGGAACAAATTCTTTCCTCCATTTCAGATACTTGACTAACATAGCCAATGCCTTTTCAACATCTAGATCACGAGCTCGTAGGAACCTACGGATCATCAAGTCATCCACATCCTGAAACTCATAAATACTTAATTTCAGTAATTTTTAGATGATTAACAAATACAATATGTTATTTGAGTTGGTTCGAAACTATAGTGACTACTAATATGTTTTATCCCTCCTCTTAAGTTAATAGTTAATACCCATGTAAATGCATATGTTACCTTCTTCCTCTCTTTAGTTAAGGAACTATATATAGCACAAAGAGAATATAGATCATTTTGGGCGTAACTTTTCCTGGAAGTCAATATTCATTCTCTTCATTGACAACTTGACAAAATTATCTATTAGTCAACTATAGTGCTTTTCCATCAAGTCGATTGATTTCTAAGCCAGTTAAATTACTGAAAAATCGAATAATTAATCAAGTAAAATTACATTTTCTCCTTCCTTATGATAATAACATAAAAAAGAAACGACAAATCTGAATCACGAAACACAACGCAATTATATGATCAAAATCTGTTTCAGGAAAAGTGAAGAAATTATAAAGAGAAAGGGTTGCGGGGTGAGACCTCTGCAGAGGAGGGAAGTTGTGTTTGGAGAAGAGCCCTCATTATTCCAATTTTACTGCGCTCAATCTCATCTTGTCTGTTGTTTCCATCATCTGAGGAATGCGATAATGATGATGTTCCACTCTGAAAATACTGCAATTTTTGCCGCAGATATGAAGTCATTCCGACGTTTCTCTCTCTCTCTCTCGCTTCAGTAACAGAGGGAGAGAGAGAATCTTGGTAGACAGTGAGACAGTTTGAAAGAAAGAATATGAAGAGAAATAATAATTCAGCTTTGCAAAAATAAAATATATGGATCAGTCATCAGAGAGAGAGAGTAGACTGAGTTGTACCGTGTAATTGATGAAGAGAAATGAATGTTCATAGGTGGTAGTTAGTTGGAGTTGCTGTCCTTTCTGCCACATTTTCTTTTAGGCCAAAATATCTTGTACCCTCAAGTCTCAACTTATCACTTTGTCACCTTTAAATCTTTGAACTATTAAATATAATAAAATAATTCTTAAATTATCAAACATAATAAAATAATCCCTCAATTTAAAAAATTATTTGACTAATTTTTTTAAATTGATAAATAATATAATACAAATGTTATTTTTGTATAATAAGTACTTTAAATATCTTTGAATAATTTATTAAAGAAAATTTTCTAAAATATCCTTAAAATAAACTTTATTACCAAAAAAATCTTTTATAATATTTTTCAATCCCAAAAACTCATTTCATCAACTATTCTTCTCAAAAAAATTAGTATTTAGTTTAATAAATTAGTGCATTTTATTGTCTTTAGCCTTCTAGAGCAACAAAGAATCAATTGTAGTTTTATCTAAAATTTTATTTATGTAGAATTTTATATCGATAATTGATACTAATTATGTTTTAAAATTTATATTTTTGAATTTTTAGTCATCTTAAAAAAATTAAAAATATATTTTAAACTAGCTTTTAACTTGTGCGAAGGCATGGGTACATGAATAATAAAATAAAATAAACAATAATGGGTAATAAATTGTACTCAATCCTCAACGGAAGTAGACACCAAATACAAATTAAAAATAGATTAAATTATATAAAAACATTTAAAGTGCTTAATGTACAAAATAACATTTGTATTATACTATTTATCAATTTTAAAAAAGCCAAACAATTCCTTAAGTTGAGGGACCATTCTGTTACGTTTGATAGTTCAGGGATCATTTTGTTACATTTAATAGTTCAGGAACCTAAATGATACAAAGTGAATAGTTCAGGAGTACAAAGTATATTTTGCCCTTTCTTTTATTCTTTCTTTAGGATTTCCTTTTGGCATTAGTTATTAGCCCATTTACAACGCTACTCTGGAATATTAATCTTCAAATTGACCAACGGCGGAATATATCAGTCTGGATCTTCTATTGCAAATATTGTCACAATCTCCTATTGCACTTCACATATGAATGATATGTATATAAAATATTTTCTTGAATATAAATTTAATATGTATTATATACAATTATCGAGCAGACATAATATGCAACACCATATTGCAATATAAGATCCCGTGTGGGAATATAGGGGCTATTTGGCCACATTTTTTGCAGTGAATCTCCATTTTCAGAAAAGTGGAAATGTAGAACCGTGGTTGGCTTCATTTTCTTAACACCGTTCTTTTTTATATGAAACTCCAACGAGCCTGATTGGATGGTCTATCATTTTCCGTTCTTCCATTTTAAGAGATTTTCTTCATCGGATTTGCCTTTATAGGACACCTCCTCAAAATATCCCCAAAAAAAATGCTACCCACATTTCTCTCATATTTTTCTCAATCAAGGCCTTCGCTGCAAAAACGGTGGCCAAACAGGCCCCTATGTTATATAAGGTAAATTTGAAGGTTAATATTCAACAATAACGTTTAATGGCATAATGCCAAAAAGAAATCCAAAATAAAGAATAATACAGAGTCCACCAAAATCTGGCACAAAGGCCAGCTGTTACAATTTGAAGTTTTTAAAACCTCAAAATAAACTTTATTTAATCATTAAAAATATTGTTACATTCTTTGACCATAACTTCCACATTGTAGTCATTTTTGTTCTATTAGGACGCGTTCTGTAGAGGTGATATCCGGGAATAAGGACTTTTATCCCAGCTTATCCTTTGTTCTGTACCAAGGATATTTTATACGGGGGACCCCGGATAACTGCATGACCCGGCTTTTTATCACCCAAATAGCTGATAAGTGATCCGCCCAAATGAGGTGAGACAACTTATCCTTAAGTTGGAGTGCTAAGGATAACACTGAAAATGACATTTACACCCTCAAATTAATATTTTTTTGGACGATTTTGCCCCTTCATTTACAGAAATTTACCAAACCCTATCTCCACTGTAATTCAATCTCAAATTAGATTTTAGATATGGCGACAACGTGCTTAGCCCAATTCAGATTTTGTCCACCTCTCCTCCATCTTCGTCGACCTCCTCTTTCCTATGGAGAATCAGAACCACAATTCTGGGCGGCACCACCGCGAGCAATCGTCGGTGTCTCGGCTTAGCGTGAAGAGAAACCTCGACGGGGAGGTCGACGAAGAACACGGAAGCATCGGCGAGATCTGGACGGACGCAACATCACCCCCAACGAGGTTTAGTCACGTGGAAGTGGAGGCGGAGGTGGCAGCGGTGGATTCCTCGGTCCTCGCCGTGATGGCCGTGTTAGAATTATGCCCTCAGATGCCATAGAGGATAGAAAGTATAGGGCATATATCTTGTATTGAACTTAAACTCTTCTTAAATAAAAGGCATTGTTGAGTTTTCAGTTAATTCTTATCTGCATCTATAAGTTGTGTAAAACGTTTTGTCCATGTTTTCAGTGTGATCCCTCTACTTCCTATGGGATAGAAAGATTGGCACTAGAGAGATCGATCCTGATTACTAAAATAAGTTCGCAAGTAATATGAAATCTTTAATGGACAAATAAAGACTTCGAATACTTGTACAATCTTAGCTCTGACATGGGAGTGCCTGTCTGGTATCATGGGGTGATAGGAAATTAAGATTGTAGACACGTCAGTGGAACTGATATGTTCGAACACAACTCGCATCGGTTCTGTCACATGGGTTTTCACTCTGTGACTGTAAATGACGGAACTGATTATGCGTAATAGGTATATGTGAACCTTTGATCTGAAGTATCAGGCTGAAGATGCACTTCTGACGTCAAGTCTTTCACTAGAGTAGTTAGACCCAATTCACCCTTTGGTGGGGTCAATCTCGAAATGCGGACTTGATGGGCAAGTGGTAATCTTAGCAGATATCTAATATAGGATTTGTTATCTCATAAGTGAATGAGTATGTACCCTATGTAATTATAGATAAATAGAGATCAAAGTCTTTGGCCAAAGCAAACGAGACGATTGTGCTTGGCACTAAATCGATCTCATATTTATTATGATTTATACATATAGTCAAGTCCAGTGAGTTTGACATAACCATGACTCTCACTTGACCGGGGAAAGTGAACAAAGAATTTATACATATACGGTATTTACGATTGGAAGGTTTCGGAGTGATCCTATCATTCGTTTTCGTTTGGGTTACGAAGTGGGCCACGTGACTAGCTAGGCGTTACCCACTTCCTTTGGTTTCCTCTCATTGCCAAATGAAACGAACCTAAAGAGTCACGCTAAAGGATTGACAAAAAAAAATGAAGAAAAAGGAATTTCTATTATTTTTTCTAGGAGTTTTAATTTATTGGATAAATTAAATAAGCAATTATTCATTAGATGAAATAATTAATTATAATGATAAGATTAATTATTAATTAATTTCCTTGTGAAATATATTAATGAATTAATTTATCTAATTAATTTGGTTATTTAATTAATTAATTTATTTATTGGATATAATAAATTATTAATTGAAATAAGAAATTAATTAAACAAAACAAATCTCGGGCTAAATAAGGAGTCCAATTGGACGCCTATGAGGCCTCAAAAGTGGCGTCTTTGAGAGGCCACATATTAAGGCTCTTTTGTTTTGACTTGTTGAATAAGTCATGAGGTATATAAGGACTCTTTGACTTAAAACAAGTAAGAAGAATACACAACTCTCATAACTCTCAAAAGAAAAAAAAATATTCCTCCCTTCCTCTATACCTAGCCGTCGACCATAGAGAAAGAAGAAAGGGGATTTTTCGTTTGTTGATCCGTGCGTGACGATTTAGAGACGACATATTTTCGTTGTTCAGATCAAGTTCAAGTTTGAAGAATCAAACCAAAGGATTAAAGATTTGGAAGCTTCAATATTTCGAGTTTGGAGAAGAAGAAGTTTTTCTCCATCATCATATTCATATTAATGAGTAAGTTTTATTCGTTATATGATTTTAGATTCAATTATGCGAATTAGAGTACCAATTGAGTTTTAATTTTTAATTTTTGAAATCTCTTCCGCTGCGTTTATATTTTTTCGAATGAAAACCCAACAGTGGTATCAGAGCCAACCTCTGATTTGCATATTTGATCTTGTTTACGTGATTTAAGAATTGCATGTTATGTGTTTTTGAAGCATGTTTGTATGTTTTTCTTAAATCTGCGTTTTATAATTTTTTGCCTAGTTTTTTTATTTTTAGTTATTGTAAATCTAGGGATATTTGATGATATTGAAAATCCAAAAATACCGAGGAAAAACGGGGCTCGAAAGCCCCGAGAAAAATGTGCGCAGCAGCGCGCGCGCTGTTTAGCGCAGCGGCCCGGCCTTGCCCAGTCACGGCCCGCCGGGTCGTGACCGTGGCCCGACGGGTCGTGGGTTTGGATACCCAATTCGTTGATCCGGGTCATGGATTCGGGTCGTAAAACGGGCTATGTTTGGGTCGAAATTGATTTTTGAATTTT
This sequence comes from Buddleja alternifolia, assembly GCA_019426215.1. Taxonomy (NCBI): domain Eukaryota; kingdom Viridiplantae; phylum Streptophyta; class Magnoliopsida; order Lamiales; family Scrophulariaceae; genus Buddleja; species Buddleja alternifolia. Next base: position 6,754,852 of record CM033406.1, read on the forward strand.
GGGTGGATCAAAAGGATGATGACCCGAATAATTTAAATCAAGCCCAATTGAAAATTATCCAGTTTCGATTTGTTAATTAGTTTGGACTTAATCTAATTAAATCTAAATGAGCCAATTAGATTGGTGATTTGGACTTAAATTAAATTTAGCCCAATCAAAAATTAATAAACGTGAATGTTGTTCTAATTAATTATTTTGAGCCCAATTAAATTGAATCCAAGTGGACCAAAAGGATGGTGACTTGGGTTTGATGAAATCGAGCCCAATGAGATTAATTGGAATATAATATTTAATAGAACTAATTAATTATTTTTTTTGGAGATTAATAATTGATTTATGGATTAAATATTATTATTTTTTTCCTCGACTTGGAAATTACTTCATTTTGAATAAGGAATATAAATTATTTTTCTTAGAGATTAATAATTAATTCTTTGATCAAATAAAAGTATTTTCAATTTTTTGATGGCTTTAAATCATAATAAAATAAAATATAGAATTCCATATTTTATGTGTTCATATTATTTTAATTAAAGGTAGATGCACTTAATTCTTAATTTCGTACATCTAAGTCATTTAGTTGGACTAGAATGATTTTAATTGAAATAGTGAATATGTGAAATCATAAGGAATTTTATAAAGGACTTTTTTAGTTGGACTAAAAATTTTAATAATCAACATAAGTGATTTAATATTGCGAGCATGTATTAAATGTTGAGAGCATGTATTAATTGATGCGAGCATGTCTTATGTGATTAAAACACTAATCTTGGACTTAGGATTATATGTTTTACCTTTAATTTTATGGGTTATCAAATTTGAAGCTATTTATTATATTCTTAGAAATAATGTATGAGTTGTTTTAGAAATCGAGATAAAATAGTTCAAAGTTGATAAAGTCAAAAGACCCATGAATGTTTAATAGGTTTAATCTATTGCCTTTTGTGATGGCCCATTGACTCGGACCCTCTAGTAAAAGTTCATGATCAAGTGATGAATTTATTTATTCATTTATTTAAATTCTATGTTTATTTATATTGAAAGGCATGATTATTAGTAGTATTTTTATGCATGATCAATATAGAATAAAGCGCTATATAAATTGAATAATGTGCAAAGTGAGACCAAAATCTTTTGACGAATTAAATTCTCCCAAATAAATTATACCGAGTTAGAAAAGGATGTTTGACATCCTCACCCTCTACTAAGCTTTCTAAAATTAGAATTACTAGAAATGTGTAATGCTTCCCAGTTATGGGGGTTATACATTTAGAAATAATTTGAAATTTTATAAAGTGCATGCATATGCCTTAATCGAAACATATTTCACCCCAAAAACCTGTTCGGTTGCAAGGTAAAATTCAAATGCTGGATTATAGGAGTTAGTGGGATAAACTCGGGTAGTTCACAAACCTAGAAATCGAATGGGTTGCGGTTTGGTGAACTATGGGGAAACGTATTGAAACATTTATTGGATAAATTGATATTAGATATCACTTCAAATAATTAATGGGTCAGAAATCGGTTAGGTTGCAACCTATTTAATTAATTGAGGACCTCAATACCTGCTGTAGAATCGATGCCAATGATGATTCTCGATTTTCACATGGGAGTGTGGGATTCGAAAAATGCAATGGGAGCCAATATAAATTTTAAGTCCTTAATTTTTTTTGGTTAAGTCAAAATAAGTAATCTAATAAATCTGGTTTATTTCTACAGTCATTTTCTCGTTTATCTCTCTCAAATATGACAAACCCACTTTCAATTCTACTCGAAAAGAATACTCTGATTGGACCCAATTATGTGGACTGGCTTAGAAATTTGAGGATTGTCCTCAATATGGAATCACTGGGATACGTCTTGGAGGCTGATATGCCTGCGGCTCCTGCTAGAACATGTGCCAACAAGGAAAAGGTCCAAGCCCATGAAAAATGGGTTAAGGACAACCTCCGGGTGAGAGGATACATGGTGGGATCTATGACTAATGATCTTCAAAGGTCACATGATAAGATGCCCACTGCAAGAGCTATCCCAGCTCACCTGGTAGATCTCTATGGAGAGCATAGTCGAACTGCACGATATGAGATATCGAAAGAGCTCTTCGGAGCCAAGATGAAAGAAAGTGAGAAGGTTGGTGATCATGTCCTCAAAATGATTTCTAGGATCGAGAAATTGGAAGCTCTCGAATTCACTACGAATGCCACCCTTCAAAATGACTTAATCTTGCAGTCTCTTCTTGATTCCTTCTCCCAATTTGTGGTTAACTTTAACTGCAATGAGATAGAGTGCAATTTAGCTGGTCTAATGAACAAGTTAGTTACTGCACAATCTCAAATGAAACCAAAGGGAAAGGAAACTACCTTGGTCATCTCTTCTGGACCCAAAAAGTCTAAGAAGAAGAACAACAAGAAAAAGTCTGGCGAGCTTGGAGCTCAAGGGGGTACCAAGAAGGGTAAAGGAAAGGCTCAAGGGTTTTACAAGAGCAAAGGACCTAAGAAAATGGATAGATGTCTCGAGTGCGGTGAGCTTGGCCACTGGAAGAGAAACTGTCCCAAATTAGGCAAAGGCGCACAAGGTATGGAACTATTAGTTTTTGAAACTAACTGTTCTATGACCGTATTTTCTACTTCGTGGATTCTGGACTTAGGGGCTAGTGCCCATGTTTGTTGTTTGGATCATGATCTACAGAGAAGTAGAAAGCTGGGCCGAGAAAAAGTGATGATCAAAGTAGGCAGCGGGGAAAGCGTCGCAGCTGCTAGGATCGGGTCTACTTTTCTTTATTTGAATTCTGGACATTTACTATTTTTAGATAATGTTTTGGTTTTTCCCAAGGGGCTTAAGAACATTGTATCTATTCCTGTCTTAGTTAAGATTGGATATACATTCTGTTTTTCTAAATTAAATTGCGACATTTATTATGGAAATAAATTAGTTGGCAATGCATGTTTAGTTAATGGTTTGTATTATTTAAATGTCCGTAATTTATTTAATGTTAATGTTGTAACACGTAAACGTGGTAGGCAAGAAACTAACTTAAGACTCAAGTGGCATCTTAGACTAGGCCATGCCGGAGAGCACAAGATCCACAAAATGGAAAAGGATGGGCTTTTAAGCTCACTAGGGTCGGACCCTATTCCTACATGTGAATCATGTCTCTTAGGCAAGATGGCTAGATCCTCCTTCACAGAGACTTTTGAAAGGGCTACGCAAGTCTTAGGATTAGTGCGTACCGACATCTGCAGACCATTTGGAGAAATGGCTCGTGGAGGTTTCCACTACTTCATCACTTTCACTGATGACCATTCAAGATTTGGTCTAGTGTATCTGATGAAGCAAAAGTCTGAATCCTTTGAAAGATTCAAAGAGGTCAAGGCCTTGGTAGAAAATCAAACTGGGCAAAATATAAAAACTCTACGATCGGATCATGGAGGAGAATATATGAGTGTCGAGTTTGATGAATTCCTAAGACAACAAGGAATAATGTTACAACTAACACCACCAGCAACTCCTCAGCTGAATGGAGTAGCCGAACGAAGGAATCGAACACTGTTGGACATGGTTCGTTCCATGCTTAGTTACACTGATTTACCCATTTCGTTGTGGGGATACGCGCTCCTTATCGTTGCTCATGTTTTGAATAGATGTTCCTCCAAATCCATTCCTAAAACTCCGCATGAGATGTGGAATAATAGGAAACCGAGTCTTAATCATATTAAGATTTGTGGATGCCCCGCTTATGTCAAGAAGACTAAAGTGGAGAAATTGGAGGCAAGATCCTTAATGAGACGTTTCATTGGTTATCCTGAAGATTTCATGGGATTCTTCTTTTACCTGCATGATGATCAAAGAATCATCGTGGCCCTACAAGCTCACTTCCTTGAGGATGAGTTCATCTTGGAAGGGGGCAAAGGTAAGAAAATTATTCTAGAAGAACAAAATGACACTCCCTCAAATACATCTGTTCAAGAACCGAGGCCTGAACCCATAGTAGCACAACCACCACGTAGATCTGGTAGAATACCGCATGAACCTGAGAGGTATGGGTATCTACTGCAGGGGGAGCGAGAGCTTCACACTGTAGTACAAGAAGGTCATGAAGATGATCCTGTACCTATGATCAAGCGATGGTGGATGTCGACGCTTTAAGATAGCGAGAAGCTATGGAAACAGAAATGGACTCTATGCAATCGAACCATGTCTGGACTTTGGTAGATCGTCCTGAAGGTATAAAACTATAGGATGTAAGTGGATCTACAAAAGAAAGATAGGTAGCGATGGCAAGGTTGACACCTTTAAATCCAGGCTCGTAGCGAAAGGTTATAGTCAAAGAGAAAGAATTGACTATCAAGAAACCTTTTCGCCCGTGGCTATGATAAAGTCCATACGAATTCTGTTATCCATAGTTGCATACTTAGATTATCAAATATGACAAATAGATGTTAAAACGGCCTTTCTAAATGGATTCCTCGAGGAGGATACCTATATGGAACAGCCAAAGGGTTTTGTGTCCGAGTTCGATATCCATAAAGTATGTAAACTTGAGAGGTCCATTTACGGTCTCAAGCAAGCATCTAGAAGCTAAAAACTCCATTTTGATGAAGAAGTTAAGGGATATGGCTTGATCAACAACGAAGATGAACCATGTGTTTACAAGAAGACTAGTGGGAGCAAACTCTCGTTCTTAGGAAATGACGTAGGAATGCTCACCACTGTTAAGAAATGGCTTTCGAGTACGTTTTCCATGAAAGACTTGGGAGAAGCTGTTAGAGTTTGTGCCCGGCGCACCAATTATTGGGCGCCATTCTTTGTAATAGTAACTCTAGAGTTGAACAATCGTTTTCTTATAAATAAAGTCAATCTCTTTTTTATGTGTGGCATGTCTTTATTCTTAAATTAGTTTTTATTTTGGCTTAGAATAAAGTCCCGAAGGATCACACATAGCTATGGGACATCATTGCACATTGGGTGTGGCAATGATGGAATATGTCTCGAAGGCTGTGATCTTTAAACATTGTTCCAAGTCGTGAAAGGGTTCATCGAGATAAAGAGATATCGATGCAACCCAAAAGACTTGCTCATATGATGCATACTCTGGTAGAAGTGTATCTCGTTCCATAGATACTGGCACGGTGAAAGCCAATGCATATATGAGGGTTGTCATTGTGGTAATGGGCGAACTGAACAACCCCATGGAAGTTCTTGAAATGGATTCCCAGTCGAATGTGGAACTTCCAGTGGTCTTGTAGTATAAGAGTAATCCTTATGGACCTAAGATTCCATTGGATGTCTTATGCGTAACTGCGCACGTTTTTGATTTGTTACATGATCACTTTAGATGATCGAATATGGGCAAACTCAGACATGCACGTCTTACGTAGTAAGGCACGTGGGAATCAAGAGGAATCTATCTCTGACATTAGCCAGTCGGTTAATCTCCTATGGTTACATAGTGAATCGACTTAAGGAATCTTCGGCCGAAGTATGATATCTAAAGAGGCGTAGGGTTTCTTCGTTTAGATAGTCGAAGTCGATTTTACATAACGTGGGAAACATAGTATTGAATTAATAGAGCTTCGACCTTAGCCAATGCTCTAGATTCAATCGGGAGATTAGATAGAGAGATCTTACTTATGCGAGGATCAAGATCGCAAAAGGCGTATCTTTACTTTCATTTTATCTAGGTCTTCGGGACCCTATGCTAGGTGGTCAATCGCGATTTGTAAGTGCCGAGAATTAACTTGGTGACTAATTCGAGGCTTGATTAAATCAAAGGATTGATTTAATCTAGTACTTTCCATTTTAGGAAGGTACACTAGCACTGTGGGAAGGTGTACTTACTACTAGATAGAAACGAGCCTAAGGGGTCACACACTAACTCGAGAGAGTCACTGCTTGAATAGATGTGATTAATCAATTTCAAGGAAATTGGGGGAATTAGGAAAGTTTAGTACTTTCCTAATATGGAATATAAATTAATTAAAGGATTCAATTAATTTTACTCTTTTAATTAATCTTGTAGAATTAATTAAATTAATGGACCTAGTAGAGTCCAAGTATTTTATTTAATTAGGTGGAGCCCAAGTTAAATAAATAATTGTTGGAATTAGTTGGTTGGATTTAATTTGATTTGCATTTAATTGATGGGTTGCACCTATAATTAAATTGAGAAGTCAAAATTAAATCCTAAAGTCCAATTAAATGGAGTTGACCGATTTGTGAGTGTAAATAAGGGAGGGGGCGATTTTATGTGTGGTGGAAGAGGAAAAGAGTTTTCCCCTCCTCCAAGTCTTCATAGGATAAGGATTACTAGAGAGTTTGGGAGAAAGGAAGTTTCCTTTTCCTAATAGGACTCTAGGTAATCTTCACCTATAAATAAGAGATGAAGGAGACTAAAATAAATTATTATGAAAAAGCTGAAAAATCCGCCCCCCCCTCTCTTAGACCTAAAATCGGCCACCTCTCTCCCCTTTCCAACAAGACATCATTCTATTCATGTGTTGAATTAAACGACTTAGAAAATATTCCTACTTTTCGCATAATCAAGCCTAAGTTAAGCTTAGAATCGTTTTGTTGTCTAGCACGCAAGGCAAGACGATTGGTGACTTGAACGAGGTGTGGATACATCTTAGAGGTGCGACGCTTGGAGCACTCTAAACCGGGAGATACGAAAAACGACGGGCAATTTCTCACCCAAGGGAAATTGTGTGGATTTGCACCATAGGGTTGTTGAGATCCAAAGTACGAGGTGAAACCAAATTTTCGAAAGGTATAATTTCGTTTACCTCCTTATCAAATTCGATCGAACCAATTCCATATTCCTGTTTTTAGGTGGTTGTACGTTTACTTTTGTAAAATTTTAATTTTCGCTGCCACGAGCCACCCGAGGGAATGAGTCAACCCAACAAAAGCCACATACATTCTAGAAATTCGTATCTACAGGGATAGAACGAATAGAATGATAGGCCTCTCTCAAGCCCTTTACTTAGAAAAGGTCCTAAAGAGGTTTAGGATGGACAACTCTAAGAAAGGGTTTCTTCCCATGAGGCATGGAGTACACTTATCTAAGTCTATATGTCCTCAAAGTGAGGAAGATAGACAAGTGATGAGTACTGTACCCTATGCTTCTGCAGTTGGTAGCCTGATGTTGCAATGCTGTGTACTAGACCCGACATTGCCTATGCTGTGAGCGTGGTGAGTCGATTTCAGGCAAACCCGGGAAAGGAACATTGGATAGCTGTGAAGAATATCCTAAAGTATCTGAAAAAAACTAAGGATATGATTCTCATCTATGGAGGTAGAGACCTGAAGATGGAAGGTTATTCTGATTCAAACTTTCAGTCTGATGTTGATGACCGAAAATCCACTTCAGGGTTTACTTTTACTCTCAATGGTGGAGCGGTGTCTTGGAAGAGCTCCAAGCAAAGCACAACCGCTGATTCCACCACTGAAGTAGAGTATGTAGCAGCCTTAGAGGCAGCGAAAGAATCTGTTTGGATGAGGAAGTTTCTTGGAGAACTTGGAACTGTCCCTAGAGCTCAGCTCCCGTTGCCACTTTATTGTGATAACAATGGAGCGATAGCGCAAGCCAAGGAACCGAGGTCTCATAACAAGTCCAAACATATTTAGAGAAGATTTCACATCATCAGGGAGATCGTTGGCAGAGGAGAGATAGCCGTGTAGAAAATAGCCTCAGCTGACAATATAGCTGACCCGTTCACCAAACCACTACCTTAGGCTGTTTTGGACCGACACCTGGAAAGGATGAGTATTTGATACCACACTGAGTGCATTGAGTGCAAGTAGGAGATTGTTAGGATTATGCCCTCAAATGCCATAAAGGATAGAATGTATAGGGCATATATCTTGTATTGAACTTAAACTCTTCTTAAATAAAAGACATTATTGAGTTTTCACTTAATTCTTATCTGCATCTATAAGTTGTGTAAAACGTTTTGTCCATGTTTTCAGTGCGTCCCTCTACTTCCTATGGGATAGGAAGATTGACACTAGAGAGATCGATCTTGATTACTAAAATAAGTTCGCAAGTAATATGAAGCCTTTAATGGACAAATAAAGACTTCGAATACTTGTACAATCTTAGCTCCGACATGGGAGTGCCTGTCTGGTATCATGGGATGATAGGAGATTATGATTGTAGATACGTCAGTGGAACTGGTATGTTCGAACACGACTCGCATCGGTTCTGTCACATGGATTTTCACTCTATAACTGTAAATGACGGAACTGATTATGCGTAATAGGTATATGTGAACCTTTGACCTGAAGTATCAGGCTGAAGATGCACTTCTGACGTCAAGTCTTTCACTAGAGTAGTTAGACCCAATTCACCCTTTGGTGGGGTCAACCTCGAAATGCGGACTTGATGGGCAAGTCGTAATCTTAGCAGATATCCAATATGGGATTTGTTCTCTCATAAGTGAATGAGTATGTACCCTATGTAATTATAGATAAATAGAGATCAAAGTCTTTGACCAAAGCAAATGAGACGATTGTGCTTGGCACTAAATCGATCTCAATGATCTCGTATTTATTATGATTTATACATATGGTCAAGTCTAGTGAGTTTGACATAACCATGACTCTCACTTGATCGGGGAACGTGAACAAAGGGTTTATACATATACGGTATTTACGATTGGAAGGTTTCGGAATGATCCTATCATTCGTTTTCGTTTGGGTAATGAAGTGGGCCATGTGACTGGTTAGGTGTTACCCACTTCCTTTGGTTTCCTCTCATTGCCAAATGAAACGAACCTAAAGAGTCGCGCTAAAGGATTGACAAAAAAAAAATGAAGAAAAAGGAATTTCTATTATTTCTTCTTGGAGTTTTAATTTATTGGATAAATTAAATAATTAATTATTCATTAGATAAAATAATTAATTATAATGATAAGATTAATTTTAATTAATTTCCTTGTGAAATATATTAATGAATTAATTTATCTAATTAATTTGGTTATTTAATTAATTTATTTATTTATTGGATATAATAAATTATTAATTGAAATAAGAAATTAATTAAACAAAACAAATCCCGGGCTAAATAAGGAGTCCAATTGGACGCCTATGAGGCCTCAAAAGTGGCGTCTTTGAGACGCCACATATTAGGGCTCTTTTGTTTTGACTTGTTGAATAAGTCATGAGGTATATAAGGACTCTTTGACTTAGAACAAGTAAGAAGAATACACAACTCTCATAACTCTCAAAAGAAAGAAAAATATTCTTCCCCTCCTCTATACCTAGCCGTCGACCATAGAGAAAGAAGAAAGGGAATTTTTCGTTTGTTGATCCTTGCGTGATGATTTAGAGACGATGTATTTTCGTTGTTCGAATCAAGTTCAAGTTTGAAGAATCAAACCAAAGGATTGAAGATTTGGAAGCTTCAATATTTCAAGTTTGGAGAAGAAGAAGTTTTTCTCCATCATCATATTCATATTAACGAGTAAGTTTTATTCGTTATACGCTTTTAGATTCATTTATGCGAATTAGTGTACCAATTGGGTTTTCGTTTTTAATTTTTGAAATCCCTTCTGCTGCATTTATATTTTTCGAACGAAAACCCAACAGGCGTGGTGGCGGCGGCGGACACGATCGTCGTGATGGTGGTAGCGGTTATGGAGGAGGAGGTAACAGCGGTTTTTTGACCGCTGGTTTTGGGTTACTAGTTACTACTGCTGCTTCTTTTGGTATCGATGTGTAAGCAAATTTTACAGTGTTGTCTGGATGAAGTGAATTGAGATTTTTTTTTAAAAAAAATCAACAACTTAGGTGGCAAATAGGGCTTCAATGTGAAATGTACGCAGGGAAGATGGAGTTGGAGAAGAAAAGAAAGGGAAATGTTATTTATTTGTCCATGGGTAAAATTATAATTTCACGTTGTCAAAAGTGATATAACATGTACAAAACAAGATTTCTGCTAAAATAATCCACGATACAAAACACATGTTTGATAAATCATGAACAGTGCTATCCCCTCAAATCCATCCTATCCCCGCATATCCCATCCTCCTTACAGAAGACCTCCTTAATTTGTAGGTTACATCTTGCATTCTACACTATAAATAGGTCCTAGCCTAGGTCTAGGTCTCCTAGGTCTAGTTAGAAATCACAATACAAACATGCATCATTCTTGCATTTTTATATTGGGATAATTGCATAAAACTCCCATGTGTTTATTTCGAAAATGCTAAAAACCTCATGTGTTAATGAAATAGGTTAATCACCCCCCTGCGTTCCTAAAAAGTAAAGTCAAATTTTGTTAAAATGATAGAAGAAAATATGTGTTTTTTTGGGTGAATTAACACTATCTATCTTTACAAAGTATGAAAAGTATATAAATGACAAATGAACATGTCAATAAAGGTAAAAAACATTAAAAACGCGCTCGTTTTTTTAATGAAATTTGACTTTTTTGCACACTTTTTAAGAATAGTGGGGGTGATTAGCCTAGTTCGTTAACGCAGGGTTTATTTTAGCATTTTCGAAATAACATAGGGGGTTTTTATGCAATCACCCCTTTTATATTTTTCTATATACTATTGGGCAACTAGGATAAGGTTTTGTTCACTAAGTTTTCTTATGAACATGTTCACAAAGTGAACACCGGCTTGGCCTTCTTGGGTTTTATTTTGGGGTGGTGATGAGCCGACAGTACCTGCACGAGGGGAGGCCATCACGATCTTAGCACAACGTCAAATGGCGTGACTCCTACAGATCAGCCGTTTCTTACTTTTTTATGTTTTTAAATTATATTATTTGTGCATGTTGTTTCTTGTATGAAAGTCTGAAAATTGATATTATCTTAATTGAATGAAAATTGAAAATATTCATAACAATCTAAGAATCTAAGAGTGTGATTATTGCTTTATGTTAAATTTTAGCCTAATTTGTATATCTGAATGTGTTCAGTGTTTCTTGTGCAACCTACGTATTTAAATTGCTTGCTGTAAATACGGTATGAATTAACCTTGATTTGATTATCAAATATTAGATCGTGTGTCCACATGAGTTTACACTTTACATTGGACTATAACTCCAGAAGTTTTGATATTCCATCTCCTGCCAAATCATTATAATATTTTAACATTCCATCTCCATTATATATGCAAAAAACAGTGTCCCACTTGTATTACATTAAACATATAAGAAATTTCTTCATGTACATTCTATGGTTGAATTTTCCGCATCATAACTTTAAGTTATTCAAGAATAGATAGCCAGAGATTTGCAAGACGCCGTTTTTCTCCATTCAAAAGGAACTGATTTTGTTTAATTGATTTCATTAACTATATTGAAAGGAAAAAATAATAATGAAAGCAAGTGGGTGTGGCCTAGCGGTCACAAGGCCTTTGGCCGTGAGAATCCACTCAAGTTCAAACCCCAGGTGATGCTTAGTAAGGGGAGTTTTCTCCCCTATCCTGCCCTGGGGTGGTTTCAAAAACCCAGGTGATGCTTAGTCTGGGGAGTTTACTCCTCCGTCCTGCACTGGGGGGCCATGCGCTTATCGAGCCCGTCGCCTATGGATTACCTAGGGCGGCTTACCTCCATACGTGGTTTGCGGACGGACTATTGCGTATGAACATGTTTGCTCTGTTGGATGACCGACGGAGATTTACCCTGAGATTTCCCAAAAAAAATAAAAATAATAATAATGCCCTTGTAGCTTCAGATTAGATTTATTTTAGCTCAAGTTTCATTTTATTTAAATATTACAACTCTTTTAAAAGAAAAAAAGTCATTTTGTTTGATTATTTGAATTTAAAAGAAACAAAAGATACTATCAGAGGTGAAGTTTGATTATGGTTTCATGGCGTAAGACGTAAGACATAAGACATAACGTTGTTGCAAAGAGAAAACTGTTGGTCACAAGTTTATAACTCGATTTGTGAAAACTGTTTTGATTTAAAGTGCTATGTGTTCATTTTGAATAGAAATCGAACAATATGCTTATTTGTTATTGAGCGACAAAAACCGTTTCATTTGACTATAATCGTATTATTGCTTGGTTTTAATATTAATACAATTATTTTAAATTTAGTACTTAGTTGAATATTGACACTATTACTTTAATCCTACATTGTAGTAGAACTTAATATCACTAAATGAAAACTGCACAGGAAGCTTCAATTAAACTTTTCGAAAATATTTTGTTTCAAAATTGTGATAGAAAACAGTTAGAAGCCTAATTTCAAGTATTAAAAAAGAAAAGAAAAGGGAATTTCATGCTGCTTGAAAATACGTTAAGAAAATTTGTTGTGTGAAACATGAGATTGACGGTGGTTGATTCCAATTATACGAGTGAAGGAAGTTTTAATTGCCTGGCTAGGAATAATTTGAATGCTCACTTAATCTATTATATGATCAAATACTTATTTCTTGTATATTATAAAGGAGTTGCATTCCAACAGCTAGTATGCTAGCTGCAGATTGAATGACATCATTGTTTGGAAGTTATTTTCTATAATTGAATGACATCTTTCACTTGTTTTTGATTTTAAAAATAATTTAATCAAATAAACAAATAAATAATAGTAAGGAGGATGATGTGCATAAAAAAATGTCTAAGGGCATTATGGCAATTAATCTCCCCCCCCCCCCAGCTTGGACCGGGTCGCCACTTGTGGATCAAGTCCGCGGTTAATATACTAGTCAAACCTAAAGGGCTGACAACCCAGTAAGAATATGGCCCGGTACATTATATAAGGCCGCAAAGTTAATTAGACTATTTTAATAGTGTAAAGGCTAAGTATTGAGTATATTAATAAGTTTGGTGAGCTACTGCTAGAATTGAGCTCACGACCCATAACCCACTATCAGTCCTATATATATACCTTTAAAGGGGCTGATGCGGATTCATTATCTACTCTTTAAAAAAAAATCCATTGGCTACTTCTGAGAGTAATTTCGCCATAAAACTACGAACTGACTTGATCCCATTTCATCGAGTACATAGGCAGCTCGCCTAACACTCTAACAGCGAGTGCAATCTATAAATTCTTCAACCCCCAACCTAGTTTGTCATGAGTTGAATTGGATTCCCTCTCCATGTGGTAAATCACGTGATATTCTTTGACTAATGAATTTTACCATCATCAGTTCACTACAAGAAAGTGCACTTTTTATGACAAAATAATTGTAAGGAAATCGGAACTTGTCACGAAAACTAGCTTTATTGTAACGACTTGTAGCAGTTGTCACAAGAAAGTTCACTTTATTTGTAACGAACTCATTTTTGGTTACTAATAATCAAAAGTCGTTACCAAAACGTTATTATTTAGTGAGGAGCTCAAATTTTCCTTACCAAAAAGTAAACTCGTTACAAATACTCTCAATTGTAACGACATTTTTAACATCTTGTAATGAATTACTTGTTGTCACTCTTGAAACTATTCAGGAGCTCAAATTTTCCTTACCAAAAAGTAAACTCGTTACAAATATTATCAATTGTAACGAAATTTTTAACATCTTGTAATGAATTAGTTGTTGTCACTCTTGAAACTATTTTGTAACAATTGTTTTGTTATAATCTATAATGCACAAATACAGATACGGGGATACAGATACGATACGACATGAATATGGGATACGCGATTTTCCAAAATTCTAGGATACGATATGCCGGAGATACGACGATATAAATATATATATATATATATATATATACACACATTTTTTAGAATTCACTAGATGAAGTCCCATCATACTTATAGATAAAGATGCAATTTTAATAATTAGTTAATTACTAAACATATAAAATTTCAATAATCGATAGTCATAACTTTAGTCAGCTATTGAAACTTTATTCTACACACCAATTAAGTGGCTTTAAAACTTTATCAATATTTTTCTCGAACAACATTACAAGACAGAAATACAAGTCTCAATCCATATTATTGCATATTACAAAAAGTAGAAAAATGTTTATTGTTTATACTCAGTATAACAAAATATTTAACCAAATTGAAAAGTGTAAATAAATCTCGAAATCCTAAATAACTTACTTGAACAGTTCTTGAAGAACCGAAGAGTGGAATCAGGAAGGAATCTAGAAGACGCATTATTCGCAGTTGCGGGACGAAGACGCATTTCTCTCTCGTATTGAGTATTAGTAACAGAGCAAAAGACGGATGAGGGTTTCTTCTCCATTCTCGTTTCTATTTTTTTTCCAATTAGTCGTGAATTTTTGGTTAAATTATTATAGTAATACATTTTTACTTTTGAGTTTTGAGTTTTGACCCAAAAAGTATTTCATAATATCAAAAAATACCCCTGCCGTATCTGATACTTCTCGGATACTTTTTACCGATATCGGATACCGTATTCGAATTTTTTATTTTCTATTATTTTTGGATACTTTAAAATCGTATCCAATACGTATCCACCTTGTATCCAACCTGTATCTCTATCAGGTATGAGTACGATACTGCAGGGGGTCTTCCGTGCGTCCTAGGTTACAATCAAGGTCTTAAATTTTAGTTTCGGGGTAGATATCGTTGTAGTAAATTTACGAAAAATTCGATGGAAATTTCGAGAATATTCAAAATTTCAGTTTTGATTTTAAAGAAATATTTGGAAATTTACAATAAAATTTTTGGGTAACTTTAATTATCATACTTATGCATCTTTTACATCAATAATATTATATATATAATATATGGATAATGAATTTGTTAAATAATATAACTAAAAACTGTTGCGAAAAATATGAAATGAATATAATTTCATAGGAAGATAATAACCAAATCTCATAACTTCACTAAAATAAAATTTATCAAGATTTAAGTAAAAGTCACTATTCAATACCACATCGAGTTTCTACTAGGATCGAAATTGCTATAACTAGTATCTGTCCTACCTCTATTTATGTGTGGTTGGGGGGTAAGTGCTTGCTGCTTGGTAGGTGTGGTCCTTGTGGACCAACTTTAAATATAATTTCCTAATTATATAGTATCAGTATAAATATTAGAAAATTATATTAGAAAAAAATATTTTAAAAAATAAATTTCTGCCGAATTTTGGTTTCAGTGAAAGTTTCCGGAAATTTCGGATTTCGGTCGAAATTTCGATGGATATTTGACAAAAATATTTTAAATTTTGGAAATTTCTAGTCTCGACAAGAATTTTAGGAAATTTCGAGTTTCGATCAAAATTTCGATTGATATTCTGCAAAATTGGATCAAATATGAGATTTCATTTCGGAACCCCCAAAAACACGAAATTTCGATCGAAATTAAGACATTGGGACTTACAAGAGAGAACATATTTTGGCCTTTTCATTTTGGGAGAATTTTAAATAAATAATACAAAAATAAATTCAAATTAAGAAAATAATACACAAAAAATTAAACATCAGGAAATAATACATTCCGCGCTGACGTGGCGCGGAATCAAGCTGATTCCGCGCCACGTCAGCGCGGAATCAATATTTTTTATTTTTTTTTAAAATTTTCGGCCATTCCGCGCTTACATGGCGCGGAATGGCCTAATTTTTTTTTTTTTAATATTAAATGGCATTCCGCGCCACGTAAGCGCGGAATGCTGCCATTCCGCGCTGATGTGGCGCGGAATGGCAGGCCTCTTTTTCTCTTTCCAGCTTTTCTCTTTCCCCTTTTTTTCCGACTCATTTTTCTTCATTTTTCGTATGTTTTCGGGTTTCGACTTGAACATAAAAAATGTAGACTTGAGCATAAACTACTTTTTGAAACAAGAATTGGGTCGTTTCGATGCTCGAGTAAAGAAATATGGCAAGACGAAAAAAAATAATACCAGTTTTTTTAATGAATCATTATTTTTTTTCCGACTCATTTTTCTCCATTTTTCGTGCGTTTTCGGGTTTCGACTTGAACATAAAAAATGTAGACTTGAGCATAAACTACTTTTTGAAACAAAAATTGGGTCGTTTCGATGCTCGAGTAAAGAAATATGGCAAGACGAAAAAAAAAATACCAGTTTTTTTTAATAAATAATGACTTTTTATTTTTTTCCGACTCATTTTTCTCCATTTTTCGTGCGTTTTCAGGTTTCGACTTGAACATAAAAAATGTAGACTTGAGCATAAACTACTTTTTGAAACAAGAATTGGGTTGTTTCGATGCTCGAGTAAAGAAATATGGGTCTTGATAGCAATCCTCGCTCTTCTCCAATCTTGGATTGATTTTCTCAAGACTCTTGCCATATTTCTTTACTCGAGCATCGAAATGACCCAATTTTTGTTTCAAAAAGTAGTTTATGCTCAAGTCTACATTTCTTATGTTCAAGTCGAAACCCGAAAACGCACGAAAAATGGAGAAAAATGAGTCGGAAAAAAATAAAAAGTCATTATTCATTAAAAAAAATTGGTATTATTTTTTTTCGTCTTGCCATATTTCTTTACTCGAGCATCGAAACGACCCAATTCTTGTTTCAAAAAGTAGTTTATGCTCAAGTCTACATTTTTTATGTTCAAGTCGAAACCCGAAAACGCACGAAAAATGAGTCGGAAAAAAATAAAAAGTCATTATTCATTAAAAAAAACTGGTATTATTTTTTTTCGTCTTGCCATATTTCTTTACTCGAGCATCGAAACGACCCAATTCTTGTTTCAAAAAGTAGTTTATGCTCAAGTCTACATTTTTTATGTTCAAGTCGAAACCCGAAAACGCACGAAAAATGGAGAAAAATGAGTCGGAAAAAATAAAAAGTCATTATTCATTAAAAAAAACTGGTATTATTTTTTTTCGTCTTGCCATATTTCTTTACTCGAGCATCGAAACGACCCAATTTTTGTTTCAAAAAGTAGTTTATGCTCAAGTCTACATTTTTATATTCAAGTCGAAACCCGAAAACGCACGAAAAATGGAGAAAAATGAGTCGGAAAAAAAATAATGATTCATTAAAAAAACTGGTATTATTTTTTTTCGTCTTGCCATATTTCTTTACTCGAGCATCGAAACGACCCAATTCTTGTTTCAAAAAGTAGTTTATGCTCAAGTCTACATTTTTTATGTTCAAGTCGAAACCCGAAAACGCACGAAAAATGAAGAAAAATGAGTCGGAAAAAAATAAAAAGTCATTATTCATCAAAAAAAACTGGTATTTTTTTTTTCGTCTTGCCATATTTCTTTACTCGAGCATCGAAACGACCCAATTTTTGTTTCAAAAAGTAGTTTATGCTCAAGTCTACATTTTTTATGTTCAAGTCGAAACCCGAAAACGCACGAAAAATGGAGAAAAATGAGTCGGAAAAAAAGGGGAAAGAGAAAAGCTGGAAAGAGAAAAAGAGGCCTGCCATTCCGCGCTTACGTGGCGCGGAATGGCAGCATTCCGCGCTTACGTGGCGCGGAATGGCAGCATTCCGCGCTTACGTGGCGCGGAATGCCATTTAATATTAAAAAAAAAAAAAATTCGGCCATTCCGCGCCACGTAAGCGCGGAATGGCCGAAAATTTAAAAAAAAAAAATTTTTTTATTGATTCCGCGCTGACGTGGCGCGGAATCAGCTTGATTCCGCGCCACGTCAGCGCGGAATGTATTATTTCCTGATGTCCAATTTTTTGTGTATTATTTTCTTAATTTGGATTTATTTTTGTATTATTTATTTAAAATTCTCTTCATTTTGGCGGGCAAGAAGGCGCCATTTCCCACTAATCGATTATTTTTATTTTTATAATCAGATAATTTTTTTAAAATTCAGGCTAATATTTCGTTTCTCTCCTGGGTTCCTTCACTCTCCACTCTCTCTTGCACTTTTCAGGTGGGTTTCCCTTCACCATTCCTTCACCTTTTCTAGCCCAAAATATCTACAACTCTCTTCATTTTTTGTCTCAAAATAAAAGAAAAGTTTGGTTCAATCATGTAAAAGTCTATATTTTTTGATATTTTCCTTCATTTTTTTGACCATTTTAAAATGGATTGATTTTTGAGTTGGGGTTTTGTTCTGTTCTTCACTTTAGAAGAAATT
The DNA here is from genome assembly GCA_019426215.1 of Buddleja alternifolia. Lineage (NCBI taxonomy): Eukaryota > Viridiplantae > Streptophyta > Magnoliopsida > Lamiales > Scrophulariaceae > Buddleja > Buddleja alternifolia. Next base: position 6,772,810 of record CM033406.1, read on the forward strand.
TGTGGACTCCCACTAGTTACCACCGTCCACAATTTCCATCTCTACTCATTTTCTGCTTTACTTTCCTTTTATCGGGGGTCGATTTTGGAAATGCGATGTCATATGCGCTCTTCAAGAATGGGAAGTCGAATCGGGTTATTTTGATATATATATATATATATATATATATATATATATATATATGCAAACACACATATGTATTTAGATTTAGATTAAGCCTTTTCTGTTGTAAATTTGTAGTAGAGGGTTGAAAAGGATATTTTTGGCTGCACTTGAAGGAAATCAACTTTGAAGCTTCAATTTTTGGATCCTAGAGGTATGTGTTTTTTTTTTTCTCTCTTTTCTCACATTTTTTCTGAAATTTCTTGCCTACACTTGAAGGAATGAAACATGGAGTGGGTATTTTCTTGAAATTTCCTTGTTATTGGACTATTGAGTTTGTGGATTCTTGAGATGTATTTGTAATAAATTTCTTTCCAATTTGAAGTCTTCCTCCATGGATTTCATTAGCGTCTCTAACAAACTCTAATTATGACCATAAAAATATATAACCTTTAATGATAAAAGACAAATATTTGATTTTTTTCCCTTCTAGACAAGATATTAATAGTAGAGAAAATGGAATTTCTATAATGATTTGTAATTTTCAAAAAATTGGCACCATGTTAGAGTGATATTTTGCTTGTTAACTACTGTTCCTGTACGGCATCAGCCATGTCTTTGTTGAGCAAAATTATGTGAATGAAGTCTGAAAATTTGTGTAAAACAAACATTTTATCAATTTGTCTCTATTATGTGGTTTTGTTCCTGTCAAAGTCGAGCGAATTTCTTCAATTTTTCTCGTTTAAAGTGGATGAGTTACCTAATCACAGAGCGTGATTACCGATCAAATATCTTCTGAGTTATCGAATTCCTTAATGTCCCCTATATTTTGAGGGTCACCTTTCTTACATTGTGTTTATTGAGGGGAGTATTGAGGAGTCTTTAGACCTTTAATACGAAGACGGTTTACCGAACAAATTCATAAGAAAAGTGAAACCTGTTTTGTTGATGGGTTATTTGTAGAAGCAATAACATTCAATTGTATTGTTGATTTTTGCAATAGTGGCTAGGCTCAAACCTTTTCAATCTGGAAATTAATCACCCTGCTGTGTTCTACACGATGAAGAGTGAAATGAAAAACTTTCTATTTTTTTAAGTGTTTTAGCTATTGTATTAATATAAAATATAATATATTAAAGAATAGAAAAGCTAACGAGCCGGCTCGCGAGCTTCAAACAAAGATAACCTGGCTCGAGCTCGAGCTCGAATGAAAGCTCTGCTCTCGAGTTTCGAGCCTCCTCTTTAGGCTCGCAAGCCGGCTCAACTTAACTTGTACCCCTACCATCATTACATTCCAAAACACTTTAGACACAATAGTAAAATAAGAAGAAAAAAAAGTGATGAACTTATCAGATCAGTTTTTCTAGCTGTGATAGATGATAATATAGTTTCAACAACAAAACACAATGGTAAAGATAAACATCATACTGAAATTAGACTATCTACACCAAGATTTGTATTCTATCTTAATCACTTAGATTTCAACAGTCCATTAGAATTATTGGACTGCATTTTTTTCAATTTGTTTTTTGGTTATGCCTAAGAAGCTCCAGATAGTTGTACCACACACACCTCATTAGTTGACTCACATTTGTTTTTGAGTTTTTCAGAGTTCTGTGATGCCCCATTTTTTCAAATTAGTTATGATTTTAAGATACATTTCAAATCCAGGGAAAAGAAAAAAAAAATTCACGAATTTGACATAGAGTTGAAAGCCTTTGAAATCAGGGCTAGTTTATTTATTTAAAGATTCTTTTATATTAAAAACCCTTTGAAATAAAAAGCAAAATGGCTCACTTCTTTTCCAAAGTCGGCTCAAGCCGGCTTGACTCTATGCCTATCCTACTCCTACAAATCAAAAGATTGACTAACACATCTTTACATTTCTATTTACACATCATCTCATACTTAGGTTTTTTAGTTTAACAGATTTGAAGATTGTTTCTCACTTTATCATTTACATAAGGAGCCCAAGTATCAGAGGAAAAAAAGGTATAATATGTTATCTTAATATCTTTTTTTTTGAACAACAATATGTTATTTTAATATATGATCTTAATTTTCAATCTTTTTGAAGAAATTGTATTGAATCATGCACTTTATTTGACTGTAAAATTTTTTTAAAAAATATATTCACTGTAATATTTTTTTTAATAATATTCATTATTTGTTAATATTCCTTTCCGAAATATTTGTTGTTGCAGTTATGGATAAGAGTTGGATTGATGAACAAAATAGATTTAGTTCTATATATATTTCTGGTGTTGAATCATTTCTGCAGTTTTCAAGGGAGAATGCTATTTTCTTTGATAACAAGATTCTTTGCCCATGCAATGACTGTCGAAACACAAAAACTAAAAGCTTTCTTGAAGTTAAAAGAGACTTGCACTTAAAAGGGTTTTATATGTACTATAAAGAGTGGATATATCATGGAGAATCTAATGTCAACCGTTCTTGTTCCTTTAGTACATGCAATCCTACTAGTGATCCTACACAGAATGACAATCTTAATTTTGAAAACAATGAGGATAATCATATTGAAACAATTGATGAATTGTTTGAAATGATAGAGGAGATGAGAGATGCGGAACTTCTTGAACAAGTTTCTGAATTAAATATAGAAAATTTTGAAAGACTCTTAGGTGATGTTAGGCGTGAACTCTACCCTGGTTGCAAGAAGTATTCATTGTTATCATTCATTGTCAAATTGCTTCATATTAAAGTACAAAATAAGATGACCGACAAGACAATTAACATGATCTTTGAATTGTTCAAAGAAGTTTTACCAGAAGACAATCTAGTTCCACCATCTCTTTATTGGGCTAGGAAACTTCTTTCTGGGATAGGGCTTGGTTACATTAAGATAGAAGCATGTAAATATGATTGTGCACTATTTTGGAAGGAGAATGAGCAAGAAGAGTTTTGTTCAATCTGTAATGAACTTCGTTGGAAATACAATGATGGAAAAGGGAAACGGATACCTCACAAAATCTTGCGGTACTTCTCTTTAAAGCCAAGATTGCGAAGACTTTTCATGTCTTCTAAAACTGCTTTTGACATGAGGTGGCATGCCGAAAAACGTATCGATGTAGAAGGCAGTTTGAGTCATCCTGCAGATTCACCTGGAAGCACTTTGATTTGAAGAATCCTAATTTTGCTGCTGATCCACGCAATGTTAGACTTGGATTGGCTACCGATGGGTTCAATCCTTTTGGAAACATGCGCAATTCTTATAGTATGTGGCCCGTTATACTCATTCCATATAATATGCCATTATATAAATGCATGAAAGATGAATTCTTTATGATGCCATTGCTTATCCCGGGTCCCCGTGCTCCTGGAAAAGATATTGATGTTTACCTTCGACTATTGATAGATGAATTAAAAGAATTATGGAATGGTGTTGAGACTTATGATGCTTATGGTAAGGAATCATTTCAAATGCATGCAGCAATTATGTGGACGATTAATGATTTTCTTGCTCTTAGCAATTTGTTAGGCTGGACCACAAAGGGATATGTAGCATGCCCATGTTGTCTCTATGAGACAGATTCTAAAAGGATTCGAAGTAAGATATGCTACATGGGACATCGTCGTTACCTCGATGATGATCATCCTTTTAGGAAAAGTAAGTTATTTGATGGTAAGATTGAAACACGTACCAAACCTAGAGAATGGACTGGGGTTGAATTGCTTTCACATTTGAACAATCTGGAGCATAGATTTGACAAACTAGGGAAGCACCCAAGTAAACAAAAAAGGAAACGTAGCACAGAGGAAGACAATTGGGTAAAGAAATGCATCTTTTTTGAGTTACCTTATTGGCATGAACTTAAGCTACGACACAATTTAGATGTAATGCATGTGGAGAAAAATATTTTTGATAATGTGTTGGGTACATTGCTAAACATTGATGGGAAAACAAAAGATACAGAGAAAGCACGTGAAGATCTGCGTGACCTTAATATTAGGAAAGAATTGCAATTGAAAAAATATGGGAATACTATTGTAAAGCCTAAAGCATGTTACACCTTATCTCCAAATGAGAAAAAGGGTTTTTGTGATTTCCTAAAATCTGTTAAGTTTCCTGATGGGTATGCTTCAAACATCTCTAGATGTGTAAAAGATGGAAAGATATCCGGTCTTAAATTCCATGATTGTCATGTTCTCTTACAACGATTAATCCTTATTGGCGTCCGTGGGTACCTACGCAAGGATGTCATTGAAGCATTATATGAGCTAGGTGAGTTCTTTAGAATTTTGTGTTCAAAGACACTAAAGGTGGAACATATAGAGAAAATGGGGAGAAATATACCTCTTATTTTGTGTAAGTTGGAGAAAATATTTCCTCCCGCATTCTTCGATGTCATGGTACACTTGGCTGTACATTTGCCTCAAGAAGCAAAGACTGCTGATCCAGTTCATTCACGTTGGATGTACCCTATTGAAAGGTATATTGAAAGGTATTGTGATGTCTGGTCTTATATAATTTTTTAACATAATTTGTCCAAGTGTAAACAATGGTTAACAATTTTATTTTTTCTGGTGAGGGTTTTATTCTATTAGATTCCTTAAATCTTTAAAAGGATATGTGCATAATAAAGCTCGTCCAGAAGGTTCAATAGCTGAAGGCTATATTGTGAAGGAGTGTTTGACGTTTATGTCCATGTATTTGGATGGAAATGAAACACGGTTTAATAAAGATAAAAGGAATTATGATGGCGCTGAGGATCATCAAGAACGAGACTTAGTTGTATTTTCATTGAAAGTGAGACCGTTTGGACCTCTTAAGCGTTGTGTAGCACTTTCACAAAAAGAAATCGACACAGCCCAAAATTTCATACTAAACAACTGCGATGAAGTGGATGTTTACAAAAGGTATAAAAGTACATTTTATTTCGCTCCTTCCAGCACTTTTGTACTATATTAAATATTAAAAGATTGATCTTCTGTTATTTAATTATCAGTAAACACTTAGAAGAACTCAAGAGGACAAATGACAGGGGCATTGAAAAACGTCACCAGGAGCAGTTTTGTAATTGGTTTAGGGATCATGTAAGTTTCAAATTAAAGTAAATAATATCAACATAAGTTCTTTTATACTTAAGCTAACTATATTTTTAATATGTTTAATATAGATAAATTTGTTGCATCATAAACACCCAGAAGAAGTCTCTGAAGACTTATGGGCATTGGCAAATGGTCCCCAAGCATACCTAACAAAGTTCTACTCTGGTTGCATAGTAAATGAGGTTCGCTTCCATATAAAAGATCGGGATGATCATCGAACCACTCAAAATAGTGGATTGGTAGTTGAGGGAGAACACCAAAACAATATGATAGAGTTTTATGGCTTCTTGACCAGATTAGTTGAGCTTACATACCTTCATGGACATAAAGTGGTGTTATTCGAGTGTGAATGGTTTAATACTGGTAGCAAAAAGACAATGCAAAAGGATAAATACTTTGTGAGCATTGATATAAGATCTCGATGGTATAAAGATGAACCGTTTGTGTTACCAAATCAAGTGAAGCAAGCCTTCTACGTAAATGACACAAAGCTAGGTGACAATTGGCGGATTGTGCAACTTGTACACCATAGGCATCTTTGGGATATTGCTGAACAAGATGATCATGAAGTAGAGGAGTTGAATGATATTGAGCAAAGGGTTCAAGTTGCTTTTCAACAACACGAGTCAAATGGGGTTTCAATTGTATATGAAAACGAAGATGAACTGGGTCTAGCTAGGGAAGATGTAGAACCAGATATTGTTGTTGAAGAGTTTCTTGACAAAATTAGGTAGCAGAGAGAACATGAAAATTGTGATGATGAGGATGAGTCTTCAGATGAAGAGGATGAAACACTCATTGAATATTGTGATGATAATGATGATATGCACATCTTTGGTGATGATGCGAAAGATGATGAATAGGTGTTTACATTTGTTTGAAGAACTAATTATTGAATGTTCGTAGTTGTGTCTTCAAATAAATTATGATAATTATGTCTTGAAATTGGTTATATTTTTTTAAATGTGATCACTGATCTGAATTGATATTTCTTTGTGTTTGATAATAATTTCTGTACTTTATTTTATTCGTCATTTTTCGATAATAATGATTTATGTTTGTAAATGTGCAGGAAAATGCCACCAAAGGAAGCAATACTACATCGCCCCATAACTAGGAAGAGTAAATCTACTAATCAAGAAGCATCTCATGATGATTTTTTTTCTTCACTAGTCGATATCAGGTCTAATATCCCATCATTACCGGTATCTTCACCTTCCCCACGACCTTCATCTGAATCTTCAGATCTTGGAGATGATTCTATTGGAACGGGTAATGAAAGTTCTCATATGCTACCCTCAGATAATTCAACTGGTAAGTATTCTTACTTTATTAGTTATTATAACCAATATTTATCTTATAAGTTGTTTAACTATTGTATGCCTTTTGTAATTAATTTATTTATTATAGCATCAGCTTCAACAAAAAAAAGAGGTCGTGGAGCAAGTAATGGAAAGTCAATAGAGAAGGCCATTGCGGATAATGTAAGTATCATTATTATAATACACATTGCTATGATTTATGTTAAAATGTGGGTAAGTAATATCGTATCTTTGAATTTGTATTAGGATGGGAAATTGCTAGAAATTGAGTTTCCTCAAGGTTTTAAAAAGCCCGCCGGTTCGCTAAGCACCTTGCAAATGGAATTGGGATTGTTGTTAGGCATAGTCCAGAATTAGATTTTGTGAGCCAGTGGAGTGCTATCCCAGAGTATCAAAAATTACCTGTCTATGCCGGGTTAGATGTAAGTTTAGTTTTATATATATATACACATTGTATATATATATATATATCTTAGATATGACTAAAAAATATATTTATGACTAATAAATAATTTTTATGCTTATTCCAGTTATGGTTTATCATCAAGGGATGGACTAGTGATCGACTAGTCCAAGCGTATATGGATGAAATGTTTCAAAGCAGTTATACGCACTGGAAAGGTAGGTAGATTATCAGCATGTTATAAAGGAGTGGTTGCAGCTAGTGCGAATCCAAGGGCCAGTAGCCCATTTGATTGGATACCGCTTGAGAAATGACATGCTTTGTGTGATCACTTTGAAAGTGAAAAGTTCAAGGTATTGGTACATATATTTATTATTTTAATATAATCAATTAAGTTGCCTTACAACTTTGATCATGGTCCTCATTTTTTATTTTTCCATGCATACATATATTAAATATATATATATATATATATATATATATATATTTGCAGAAAAAGTCGAAAGTTAATGCTAAGAACAGGTCATGTTTACCGTACAATCATACTTCAGGTTCAAAATCTTACCACACACGAGTGTTGGAAATGGTAATATATTGGTTGAAGTTTGATTTATTTTCTTCATTAACTTAGCTACCTTTAGTGCTAATGCTCTCTGTTTTGTGATTGGTCATGATTGGTCAGGAAAATGAAAGTTATGTGGATAACTTTGCAGTTACTCATAAGAAAAATGGTGTTTTTGTCAATGAAAAGGCTGAAGCTTCACATGTAAGTTTAAATGTGTAAAATTATTAATGTAGTTAATGATTACAGCTCAAACTTTAAACACGTATGATTTTGAACCTCATACTATATTTTCACTATATCTTAACAGGTTGAAATGCAGAGATTGAGGAATCAAGCCAAGGAATCGGGTGTAAGTTCAATATCTGAAAGGGAAATTGTAAAACAAACACTTGGTAAGCGTTCTGGATATGAAAGAGGTTTGGGGTACGGTGTTGTGGTTGAGAACTCTAGTAAGAGATCAGCTTATGAGACTTCACAACTAGAGTCATTCAAGGAAAAGTTAAGTAGCACAGAAGAAGAATTACGAGATGCTGCTTCTCGTATTAAATCTCAACAAGAAATGATTGAAAGTCAACAAGCAATTATTCAAGGTTATGATGAATGTTGTCAAAAATAAGATCAAGAAATAGCAGGGCTAAAAGAAAGTCAGAACGAATTGAAGGAGATGATGCTTACTCTTTTGCAAAAACAGTGCAACTCATAAGCTTTGTAAGTTGAATCTTTTGGATTTTATTTTTATTCAAATCATGCATTGATTAATTTTTATTCATGGATTAGTTTATGACTTATTTATTTATAAGTTCATTTAAGGATGACTTTATTTGTTTCGTTGAGTTGTACACTTTTTCTATACATGTTAATATATTCTACAAATTCGAGATTGCAAAGTTAAACCATTACTATGACTTTAATTTTGAAAGTAAGTATTAATCTTAAAGCTATTGTGCGTATGCTAATGAAAAGATGGTGGTTTTGAAAAATAAGAGTTAGCATATATTTTAGTCGTTCTTCTTGAATTTTGTTGAGAGAGATTGGATATATGTTTAAAATTTTGTTAGCCCAATGGCCTATGTATTTATGAGTAAAAGACCACTTAATTGGCTATGTTTTATTTATGGAAATGTAAGATATTATTCTTTTCTTTTGAATTAAAAGTAAGAGATGATTACATTCATATTTGAGCAGGAGATGAATTGGAGATGACATTTATGGCAAAGTGAAGACTTTTATGACAAAGTAAAGTATTAGTTAAGAAAGGTGTGTATGAAAGTTTGTTTTATAAGTTAAAAGTATGTGATAATTACATTTAGGTTTGTTTCTTTAGTGAAAATTGCTATGATGGTCACAATTTTCTTTAAAGTGTTTATGTTATATTGCTCTCATAGTTAGTTTATATTTTGTGAGAAGAAATGATAGTTTTTTTTTGGGTTTTTCTATTTGACATGTTTATTATTCTAAATTTAATTAAACTTTTGATTTTGGCTATATTTGCAGGTTTAGGTTTAAGTGTAAATGAATGAATCACGGGAGATGCAACATGAAACCCAGAAATTCCCATACCTTTTGTGGACTTGACTAACTTTGGATAGTATTTTTTTGAAACATGTTGCTTGTTTTTGTACTTAAGCTTGTTTTGTCTGACTGAAGCTTGTTTTTGTTTGACTAAAGCTAGTATAGTTCAAAATCATGTGGGGGATTCTTGTGTAGCAACTTGGATCATGTATCTAATGTGGGTTTTGTTTATGAAGTTAAATTTAATTTTTTATGTTTTGTAACTTATTATGAGGTTTTTTTTTCATTTTGAATCTTCTATTCTTTGGGCATATTTAGTGTTCTTGTGTGTTTGTTATTCTTATTAAGATTGTTGGAAACAGGTTTACAAAAGTTATCCCCATAAATATTGAATTCATCAAGATTTGAAATTGCTGCTAGGAAAAAGTATTAGGTGATGAATCACTTTAACAATTGTGACAAATTTTTTGTCATAATATACTTTTTGTGATGAAGCATGATTTGTCATAATTTATTATTATAACGAAATATTTTCGTCATAGTAAACTATTGTGATGAAAATTTTGGTCATAATTTACTATTGTGACGAAATATTTTGGTCATAGTTAACTATTGTGACCAAATATTTTTGTATAGGTAACTATTGTGACGAAAATGTTGGTCATAATTTACTATTGTGATGAAATATTTTGGTCATAGTTTATTATTGTGACAAAACGTTTTGGTCATAATTAATTATTGTGACAAAACATATTTGTCATCTTTTACTATTTGTAACGAAATAACCATTACAAAAGTAAAACAAAAATTATTATGATAATAGTTATTTGTAACGACATTGATTTTTGTCACGACATGAATCAGCATTTATGAGGGCATAGTCCTCGCTAGAACTCATCATTTTGTAAGGAATGCCGACCTTCGTCACTAAAACATTTGTGACGACCACAAAAGTCGTTACAAGAACTTTTAGCGTCGGGCTTTAGAGGACGAACACCGTGACGACCAATTTTCGTTACAAAAAGTTTTTGCGGCGAAATATTGATCTATTGCGACAAGCTATGGTCTTTACAAAAAGTGAATTTTTTTGTAGTGGCGCCGTCTGTGGGAACAACGCTCCAGCCACTGAGTATGCAAACTAGGTCTCAAGCACGTACTACCCGTGATGGGATGACTAGCAACAATCAGCCAGCATCGGGCAATGAAGCCCCTAACCCAACGCATGAAGATCTGACAGGCGTTTAAGTTGGTGGAGAAGGTCCTACGAACGGTCAGGCTGACGACGGAGATCCTGAAATATCACCCTCGGTGAATGAGCAGAATGTGCCTCCCGTAACGCCAACAGTGATTCCACCCCCTACAATTAGGGTGTTCGAGATCACTCAAGAGGCGCTACTTGCTCTTGTTGAAGACGTTTCAGTGAGAGCAGCAGCACAGGAGGACCAACAATATGCCTAGGTACACCTGTCATGCGCGATGCTGTGTACAAGACCCCCACGTGAGAAGTCATCAAGGGGCGCCCCTACCTCAAGAGAAGGGTTCTCAAGTTCCACCCCCTCAGTCGGTTCCTAGAGGCCAAGAGCCTCGTTAAAATTTTTTCCCCCAGTGAGTTGGGCCTGGCCAATCCCCCGCCGAGACCAAGGGTCCTTGATGTTGGGAGTAATTGTATCAAAACAGCGGAAGCGGTACAATGAATTTTTTTTATTCCCAAACAGGATCTACCGGGGTCTAGTTGTAAACAACAATGTATATGAAAAGAAAGATACAAGTCACTTAATTGTTGTAGAGTAATTATCGTGCCCTTCAATCTTCCAAATCACGAATCGACGATTAATTTTGATCCAAGTAGCACAAACGTTCTACCTCTAAATCGTATGCCGGAATTGATGGAAGAAAAATCCTCATTCTCTACAGAAAGGGGGCAGCTACTAGAGTGGGAGGGGAGATTGAGTTTTTCTTTTTCTTTCTCTACAGTATTCTTAGAGCTAGGATTTTTATTCATTACATGAACTTATGAGATAAAAATACAACCACTATGTATTTATATCAAGTGAACAAAAGACACGGGCTTCACAAGCCTACATGGGTTTCTTTTTAAGGCCTTTGACCGAACCCCTATGGGTGCACCGACTCTTATTTATTCCTTTAATTTAATCCAATTAAATTAATAGGATAAATTAATAATAAATAATAATACTAAAATATTATTTCTCTAAGAAATAAATATTTATATATTAATATTTATTAATACATTATTCAAAATAATTTATTTATTTATAACATAAATAAATATTATTAAGTATCTAATACTTAATATTATACTACAAAAATACTCCATCATTTTTCTTCATTGTTTCCCTTTTTAAGTGTGACTCTTTTAGGTTCGTCTCATTTGACAATTGGAGGATTCCAAAGGATGTGGGTCTGCTTCGCAGCCCACAACGTAACCCAAATAAGAACGAATGATTAGGATCATTCTATCAACCTTTTTCGACGTGATTATTGTGTGATCGCAAACCTTTTTACTCTTATATCACCGATGAGTACAGACCATGGTAAGTGTCAAATCATTAGCTCATCTTTACTTTCTATTTATAGTAAGTTGAGATCACTATAGTTTCCTATTTCAGAAACGTTCATCGCTTTGGCCAAAGACTTTAGATCTCACTTGCTTATAAATAATTAAGTGATAATTACTCGTTCACCTACGAGAGAGTAAATCCTTTCTTGGTAATTAGTTGAGACTGCTGCTTGTGCATTAGATCGCAGTTCGAGGTCGACCCCACCCAAGGGTATTCTGAATCTAACTACTCTAATGACAAGCCTAATATCACAAGTACATCTCCAACTCAATCCCTCAAGTCGAGGGTTCATCACACTTTACATCTTATATCAATTTCATCATTGACTGTCAACGAGTGAAAAACCCATGTGACGAAATTGATGCAAGTCATGTTCAAGCACATTGATCTCTTCAATGTCCTCATGGTGTTAGCTCCCACTACAATCAACACTTATCACCACTGAAGCTCTTACCATACAAGTTGTAAGTAATTCTCAACGCCCTATTGAGATTACATAACTTGCGAACTATATTTAGTATATAAGTATTTAACTTTTCCAGTGCTGTTTCCATTATCACATAAGGAATGGAAAGTCTACACTTGCGTACTTGGGCCTTCAGTTAATTACATAATTATACGAATGCAATAAAACAAGTAATAACCAAAGATGTCTTTATGTATAGGTTTTAATTAGTACAACCTAGCCTCCTTGCATTCGAGGGCATATTCCTAACAATCTCCCACTTGCATTCGAGGGCATATTCCTAACAATCTCCCACTTGCATTCGAGGGCATATTCCTAACGATCTCTCACTTGCACTCAATGCCAATCTCTATGTTATTTCATACCCATCTTCTCAAGATGTTTGTCCAGAACCTTCTGGGACAATGGCTTGGTCAATAGAGAAGCTACATTATCAGTTGTGTCTATTTTCTGTATGGCGATGTCGCCCTTTCCAATGATTTCCCTTATTATGTGGTATCTCCTCTCTATGTGTTTAGATCAACTATGAGACCTTGGTTCCTTTGCTTGTGCTGTTGCCCCAGTGTTGTCATAATGATTGGGTACTGGTAGCTTAGTGCTAGGAACCACTTGAAGTTCTTCTAAGAATTTCTTGATCCAAACAACTTCTTTGGCAGCCTCTGAGGCAACCATATACTCAGCTTCTATGGTGGAATCAGCTGTTCTCCTTTGCTTGGAACTCTTCCAAGTCACAGCTCCACCGTTGAGTGTAAATATAAATCCCGAAGTGGATTTTCGGTCATCAACATCTGATTGAAAATCAGAGTCAGTGTAACCTTCCACTCTTAATTCTCCATTCCAATAGACCAATGCTAAACCCTTAGTTCTCTTCAGATACTTATGGATTCTCTTCACTGTGGTCCAATGTTCCATGCCAGGGTCAGCTTGATATCGACTTACTACCCTTACAACATAGGAAATGTCTGGTCTTGTACACAGCATGGCGTACATCAAGCTACCAACTGCTAAAGCATATGGTATTTTAGACATCACCTTTCTTTCTTCCTCAGTTTTAGGACACATTGCTTTTAAAAGGTAAATACCATGCTGCATTGGCAAGAATCCTTTCTTAGAATTATCCATCTCAAATCTCTTTAAGACCTTTTCTAAGTAAAGGGCTTGGAAAAGTCCGATCATTCTATTTGTTTTATATTTGAAGATACGAATCTCTAGGATGTAGGTGGCTTCTCCCAAGTCTTTCATGGAGAAAGTACTCGAAAGCCATGTTTTGACCGTGGTCAACATGCCAATATCGTTTCCTATAAGTAGTATGTCATCCACATATAGTACTAAGAAAACAATTTTACTCCCACTAACCCTCTTATAGACACATGGCTCATCTTCATTTTGGTATAAGCCAAAACCTTTGACTGTTTCGTCAAAACGAAGATTCCAACTACGCGATGCTTGCTTAAGTCCATAGATGGATCTTTTGAGCTTGCACACTTTATGAATACCAGTCTCTGATATGAAGCCTTTAGACTGTTCCATATAGATATCCTCCTCTAGGAATCCAGTAAGAAAAGCTGTCTTCACATCCATCTGCCATATTTCATAATCTTGATGTGCAACAATTGTGAGTAGGATGCTTATAGACTTGATCATGGCCACGGGTGAAAAGGTCTCATTATAGTTAATTCATTCCTTTTGACTATACCCTTTCGCCACTAACCTGACTTTATAGGTTTCAACCTTACCATCTGAACCAATCTTTCTCACTTAGATCCATTTACACCCAATGGGTTTAATGTTCTCAGGTCGGTCTACAAGGGTCCAGACTTGGTTAGAATGAATCGAGTCTATCTCTACCTGCATAGGCCCCTACCATTTTGCAGAGTCAATATCAATCATAGCTTTATCATAATCAGAGGGATCATCACCAAGGTTTCCTGCTGCTATAGAGAAAAGCCAATGCTTCTCTCGCATTAGGAGACCATACCTCTCAGGTTGGCGAGATGCTTTATCAGATCTTCACAATGGTTGTTGTGTCACAGTGGGTTCAGTCGTGGCATCTTGTGTAGGTGTATCCTTAGGGGTTTCGCTTTGTTCATCAATGATGATCTTCCTACCTACTCCACCTTCTCGAACGAACTCTTTTTCGAGAAAGTGTGCTTGTAAAACAACCATGACCCTATGATCATCTTGCAAGTAGAAGAGGTATCCCATAGAATCTTCGGGATATCTAACAAAATGTCCTTTTAAGGACCTAGCTTCAAAATTTTCCACCTTTGTTTTCTTGATGTAGGCCGGACATCCCCAAACCCTAAAATAATTTGGGTTTGGTTTTCTATTCTTCCAGCAGATCAAGGTTGTTGTGCTTTCTCTTTGTCCTATCACATATGGAGTCGTAGGAACGGATTTGGAAGTACATCTATTCAAGATGTGGATAGCAGTGAGTAAGGCATGACCCAACAATGAGATGGAAAGGTTAGTGCAACTGATCATGGATCATACCATATCTAATAAAGTTCGATTCCTTCTTTTAGCTACCCTATTTAATTGTGGAGTTGCAGGTGGTGTTAGTTGTAATACTATACCATGTTCTCTTAGGAAATTATTGAACTTGTCACTCATAGATTCTCCTCCTCGATCAGATCTTAGAGCCTTTATATGATTGGCAGTTTGATTTTTAGCCATAGCCTTGAACTCCTTGAACCTTTCAAAGGATTCAGACTTATGTCTCATAAGATACATTATGCCATATCTGGAATGGTCATCAGTGAATGTTATGAAGTAGTAATAGCCTCCTCGAGCCATTTCCCGAAAGGGCCCGCATACATGAGTATGTACTAATCCTAAGACTTGTTTGGTCCTTTCGAAAGTCCCTACGAAGGGAGATCGAGCTATTTTGCCTTTGAGACAAGATTCACAAGTTGGGAGTGGATCTGATCCTAATGGGCTTAGAAGCCCACCTTTCTCCATTTCGCGTATCTTGTACTCTCCAGCATGGCCCAGTCTAAGGTGCCATTTAAGTCTTGAATTAATACTTGAGCTATTACTTTTGCTTATAGTATTAAGTTCATTTGCATTTTGGACATTCAAATAATACAACCCATTGATTAATGAAGCAGTGCCAACAAATTTATCATTAAAATAAATGTTGCATAGCCTATCATAAAAACGGAATGTGTAATTTTGTTCAACTAAACAGGAATTGAAGTTATGTTCTTAAGCCCCTTGGGCAAAACTAAAACATTATTCAACCAAAGTAAATGTCCAGTAGATAAATGCAAAGAGGTAGATCCTATTCCAGAAGTAGCGACGCTTTGCCGGCTACCTACTCTGATCTGCACCTCATTATGCTCGAGTTTCCTTCTTCACTCTAGATCCTGATTGGAACAACAAATGTGAGAGCTTGCTCCAGAATCAAGTATCCAGGAAGTGGAAAATACGGTTACAGAACAATTAGTTTAAAAAATATATAGTTCCATATCTGAAGCATAACCACGGCTCAAGTTAGGGCAGTCTCTCTTCTAGTGACCTAGTTCACCATAAGATAGACATCTGTTTTCCTTCTTTGGCCCCTTACTCTTCTTGAATGTGGGAGAATTACCCTTTCCTTTACTAACTCCAAATTGCTTTTTGTTCTTTTTCTTCTTCTTCTTTAGATTTTTAAAGCATTGATAGATGATCATAGCAGTCTCCTTTCCGAGAATTTTAAAAAAATAATACAAAATTAAATCGAAATTAAGAAAATAATACACAAAAAAATAATGCTCAGATAATAGCACATTCCGCGCCACGTAAGCGTGGAATCTGCCAGATTCCGCGCCACGTCAGCGCAGAATAGAATATGTATTTTTTTTTAATTAAAAGGCATTCCGCGCCACGTCAGCGGGGAATAGAGCAATTTTTATTTTTTTAAATAAATTTGGCCCATTCCGCGCTCAGCGGGGAATGGCCAATATATATTTTTTTTGTTATTTATCTTTTGTTTTTATCATTCGTTTTCGTTTGGGTTATGAAGTGGGCCACGTGACTAGCTAGGTGTTGCCCACTTCCTTTGGTTTGCTCTCATTGCCAAACGAAACGAACCTAAAGAGTCGCGCTAAAGGATTGACAAAGAAAAATGAAGAAAAAGGAATTTCTATTATTTCTTCTGGGAGTTTTAATTTATTGGATAAATTAAATAATTTATTATTCATTAGATGAAATAATTAATTATAATGATATGATTAATTATTAATTAATTTCCTTGTGAAATATATTAATGAATTAATTTATCTAATTAATTTGGTTAATTAATTAATTAATTTATTGGATATAATAAATTATTAATTGAAATAAGAAATTAATTAAATAAAACAAATCCCGAGCTAAATAAGGAGTTCAATTGGATGCCTATGGGGCCTCAAAAATGGCGTCTTTGAGAGGCCACATACTATGGCTCTTTTGTTTTGACTTGTTCAATAAGTCATGAGTTATATAAGGACTCTTTGACTTGGAACAAGTAAGAAGAATACACAACTCTCATAACTCTCAAAAGAAAGAAAAATATTCCTCCCCTCCTCTATACCTAGCCGTCGACCATAGAGAAAGAAGAAACGGGATTTTTTCATTTGTTGATCCGTGCGTGACGATTTACAGACGACGTATTTTCGTTGTTCAGTTCAAGTTCAAGTAATCATACCAAAGGATTGAAGATTTGGAAGCTTCAATATTTTGAGTTTGGAGATGAAGAAGTTTTTCTCCATCATCATATTCATATTAACGAGTAAGTTTTATTCATTATACGCTTTTAGATTCAATTATGCGAATTAGAGTACCAATTGGGTTTTCGTTTTAATTTTTGAAATCCCTTCCGCTGCGTTTATGCTTTTTCGAATGAAACCCAACACCAGAAATGAGAGCACATAAGAATAATGTTCGCTCACTTCTTTTCGGATAGATGGGAGCAATGGATATCCCTGAAAAGAACGATTTCTGGAGCCGTTTGGTTTGCGCAGATTTTCAGTGAAGATTTTATCAAAATGCGGCATTGGAGACATGATCTTGATCATCTGCCTCAAGTTTTCTTCATAGTGTCTAGGAGTGATGGTCAGATCAGATACAGGTTTACTGGCACTACTTGACGCTTGGCTAGAGAAGCGGAGGGGAGTTTCTGCAAGCCTATGTAACGCTGGATGCAAAAATTTCTCAACTGGTTGTCGGACGGTTGGTAGCTGATCAATTGGTCCCACTCTCTGTTGATGCTTTTCCAGGCAATACTTAGCAAACTTGCGCTTCTTGTAATGCATGCCTATGCCGAATAAATGAGGAGCGATAACCAACTTTTGAAAAGTGTACTTGTTACCCACATAAACTTCACACCAGTTAGATTCATTTAAGCAATACTCTGCTCCAGCATTGCAAAGAGCCTTGATGCCTTCATGGTGAATGTCTCTTATCGATTCAAATCGATGCTTGTCTATTTGATAGCTGGCATTCCATACGCAACTGAAATAGTCATCAGCTTCTTCTTGTATCAAATCAGTAAGAGATGTTGGACGGTCACCAACGTAAGTACGTTTGTTCTTCCAGAGACAAAGTGGATTAGCTGAACTCAGATTTGCAACGTTGTGCACCACTTCTGGAAAATGGGTAGACACTCGTAGACTCAAATTTTGGTGGCATATAATTGGTCGAATGATCAATAGTCTTCATTGGATCCAACTTGAAGGAATTTTATAGGTTGTGTAATGTCCTCAGCAACACTCTGACTTACTAAGCTTGCCTCTGTTATAACCTCTGAGGTGAGTGATGGTTGGACCCCTTCTGTAATAGGTTCCTCAGCATCCTAAACCTGTCTTTTCACCAAATAATCCTGTTACCTCAGTCACATTGTCTAGCTTTCTTAACGCTTTAGACAATGATGAGACAAGCTGCTCTGATTTAGCAAGTCTAGTAATCAGTTCAGCTTCTCTCTTGACTACTATATCAAGATCACTTTTCAATTGAGTTATCTCACTCTCAAGTGATTGGTTCTTCTCAATACATTGTTGCTGAACTTGCAACTCTGCCTTGAGTGTCACATTATCACCTTTGAGTGCTGATATGATATCGAAGTAATTTTGATATACTTTGGCAACATCTTGACAATCTTTGTAATATTCTTTTACTTTGTCAAGTAATTCTTCATAAGAGAGATGATAAGCTAATTCAGTGTTTACCTTAGGGGACACTTCATCATCTCTGGCCATGAGACAAATCTTCAGGTGCGGACGCTGGTTCTGACTCTGCTAGCAAACCTTGTTAGAGAAGATTGCTCCTTAATTGGTTTCTATCCAAGTAATCCTACCTTGAGGGCTCAGATACGTTTGGATAAGGGTAATTTACCTAGTAGTGTCCTGATTTCCTGCAATTATAACAAAGATTAGTTTTCATATTTTGTTCATTTGTTAACCTTGCAGTTTGTGGTTTTGAGACCACTGGCGCTGAGAGATCTTGCGGAGAAGACGCTTGGTACTGAATCGGCGCTGAGGGAGAAAGGGCAGAATATTGAGGCATTTGATACTGTTATTGAACTGGAGGAGGCGCTTGGAATGAACTCTGTCCTTGATGCTTAGAACCTTTTCCTTTCTTTTCATAACTTAAAAACTTTCTGAATCTATTCAGTAGCGCTAGTTCTTCATCCTCACTTATATATGAGACTTTTCCTTTGTTACCCGATTTACCCTTGATTGATGCTATTAGCGCTCCAGACTCTATCACTGGACTGCTCACTACATCACTTGCTGAGTTCAACTCAAACTTAAACGCTTTGAGTTTTGAAAATGCATCTTCTGGAGTTAGATGATCCAACATGTTTGATTCTCTCATAGCCGTTGTTTTCATAAAAAATCTACTAGGGAGACTTCTGAAAATCTTAACCACCATTTCTCTGTTTTGTAAATCCATGCCTAAAGATGTTAACTCCGTAACAAGAGCAGTAAATCTTATATCCAATTGCTCTAGCGTCTTATTAGGCAACATCTTAAAACCGTTAAACCTTTCCTTGGAAATTGAAAGCTTGTTCTCCTTGATTTGTGCTGAGCCACCACATATTGTAGCTAACTTGTTCCAAATTTCCTTAGTCGTAGAGCACGACTTAACCTTGTTAAATAAGTTATTGTTATCACCGATGGTTGTATATAGAGCGTTCCTACCAACGTTGTCCAAATTTGCTCTTCGACGCTCATCTGGGGACCACTTCTGTTTTGGCTTTTCCACATAACCATCCGGAGTATCTTTTGTGGCTTCAGGCGCTCTAGTGATGACTTTGAAAATTTGAAGCGGCCCATCTGAAATGATATCACACATTTCATTATCACATGAACACAGATAAGTAATAGCTTTGACTTTCCACGAGTCATAGTTTGACTCAGTTAATTTAGGTACTTTAGCGAATGCTATGAAAAGTTTTAAAACAAGTAAATTTCAAAGGGGATCTAAACAAGCAGGTATGCTTGAAAATTTGAAAATCTCAACTTTAACCGCTCTGATACCACTTGTTGGTCCTACGTGGCATACAAAAGGGTCTAGAAGGGGGGCTTGAATAGATCCTGAAGTCTTTTTCGACTTCAAAAATTTCGTACTCAAAATATTGTGGACTCTTGAAAATGTAGGCGATTGACTGAGCGTCTACTTGAAGACTGTTTTGATAAAGTTAACTTAGACTCAGGATTTGAATACTATAACCAGATAGGTTTAAGCATTCAATCCTTTAATCAGGGTTAGCACAGCGGAATGATTTTAAGTCTTCCTTTTGAAAGATATTAGCGTCACAAAGGTTTTCCTTAGCTGCTTAACTTTAAGTGATTTTATCAATGTGTTTACTTAACCGATTATGCAATGATATGACAATAATAAAGATGACGGTAAAGTAAAGAACACAAGGTTTGAAATGTTCGTTGGGTGTTGTAATTCCAACTACATCATTCTTCTCCTTCGAACACTTGGAGGCAATCCACTAAAATGATTCTCGAAGAATCACACAAAAACTTCTAAAAAATAGGGAGAGATGGATATAGATGACTCGAGCTCCTTGGTCACATAGATTTCTGCTACAAGACACTTCTATCCTCTTGTTTCTTTCACCCTGAAATAATGCAAGTATCCAACTTCGACTTCACACAGATTGCGAGGCTTGGAAGAGGTTTTGTTTGATTTTTGAAAAGTTCAAACAACTTGGAATATTTCAATAGTAATGTAGGTTTTTTCTGAAAAAGATGTGTTGGTCCCAAGTGGCATACAAAAGGGTCTAGAAGGAGGGGGGGTTGAATAGACCCTGAAGTCTTTTTCGACTTCAAAAGATTCATATTGAAAAGGTTTTTGGATGCTTAAAAAGTTGACGCTTGAAGTGTCTAACACTTGACTTAAGCGTTCATTAAAAATATAGGCGCTTTGATGAAGCGTCTAACAAATACTGTTTTTAGAAAGTTAACGTGGATTTCAAGACTTGAATACTAGAACCAAATAGGTTTGAGCATTCACTTCTTTGATCAGTGTTAGCACAGCGAAATGATTTTGGAGTCTTTTTTTTGAAAGCTTTAGCGTCACAAAAAGTGTATTTAGCTGCTTAGTGTTTGATTAAGTTTTACTTTATCAGATTATGATATGACAATATGAATGCTGAAAGTAAAGTAGAGAGCAATATTTGTAAGGTTCGTTGGGTGGTGTAATCCCAACTACGTCCTTCTTCTCCTCGAACACTTGGAGGCAATCCACTAAAATGATTCTCAAAGAATCACACAGAATCTTCTACAAATTAGGGAGAGATGGATGTCGATGACTTGAGCTCCTTGATCAAACAGATTTATGCTCCAAATCACTTCAATCCCCTTGCTTCTTTCACCCAGAAATATGGCAAGTATCCGACTTCGACTTCACACAGATCGCGAGGCTTGGATAGGGATTTTTCTAAACGGTTTGTTTGATTTTGATAAAGTTCAAACAACTAGGAATATCTCAGTAGTAATGTGGGTTTCTCTGAAAAGAGTGTTTGAGATATTGGTTGACTGTCTCAGGATTTGAAGAAAAGCAAAGAGAATATTTTCTTGAAAGTTTTGGCTTTTCTGAGATTGTAAGGAATGAGACTTCAATGCAACAACAATTTGACTTGATAATTGTTCTCTGTATTTGGCTTGTTGTTGAAGTCCTATTTATAGGCTTCCTGGAAAAAGTGTCCGTTGACACATGCAAGAGCGCGTGTCTCTCACTTCCGCGAGTGAACAACTTTTGTCCTTTTTCCTGAAAATTTGTTGCACAAAAGTTGGTGCTGCAGTCTTTGAATAGTTGACAGTCCAATAGGGTGGCTTCTCCGTACGTCTGAAAGTGCTTATCACATTTAATGCTCTTATAAGCATTTAATGCATTTGAATTAAATGCCCATTGGCATTTAATGCTTTGAGAATATTTGCATTAAAACTCCTTCTGGACTTAGAAATAAATTCAGGTGAAAAGAGTCATTGATAGACGCTTATTCAACCTTGAATCACTTCTATCCTATAGGGTGACGCTTGGTGTAGCAGGTCATTCTAGACGCTTGGAATCTTCATCTTTATTTAGACTTCAGGCGCTTGAGTCTTCAAACTTTACTTCTGATAAACTCACTCAGAACAAATCAGACGCTTAGTCTAAGACAACTTAACCTAACAATCTAGAATAAAAAATAAAACAAAGCCTATTACAAATCTAACGCTTCAAAGCTGAAAAACAAACTTACATATTTTGGGGTCTAACAAAGGTCCTAATTGTCATCATCAAAACATCTAACATGAAATTCCTAACAATTTCCCCCTTTTTGATGATGGCAATACTTACTCTTTTATAGTTCAAGAGTTAGACAACCAAAATAAAAGTTAGCTTTGATTAGATAAGGTTAGTTAAAGTTAGTTACGCTTCATCGAGATGTTTCAGCTGAAAAATGCATTTTATATATATCAAAGATTACAAGCATTTTTACAACTAAACAAACAAAATATAAGAGACAAGAATATAGATAATACAAATCAAAAGGCTTTAATGACTTGATCTAACTTTGTATCGCTTGGGCATTTCAGCTCGGATAGCTTCAGTCAGATTATCTTCCAAGGTCATCATCGCTTCATGATCTTTGTTGATTATGAGCTTATTTTCTTCTTGTTGTCTCTTCTTGAAAGCAGTAAAGTGTTTGTCCCAATCAGTTGGATCAATACCAATATACCTTAGACAAATTCTGAAAGTTCGGATGTAGTCAGACATCTGTCTCTCTTCAGCTAAAATTTTTGGATCTGAAGGTTCTGAAATGGATGTTCTTTGAAGAGGGATGTCAAACTGTTCTAACATTGCTCTTGTAGGTATTGGTAGATTTGGATATAGTGCTCGTGGAGGTTCCCTTAGTGTTCTACTAGGCGCTCCAGAGTCACTTACTTTAAAAGCAGTTATCCAAGATGGGAGACTCAGCGCAGAAGGAGAGGTTAAGACTTGACGCTTAAGAGGCGTAGGCTCTTGAGCTCTTGAACTAGACGTTTTCCTCTTTTCTCCTTTCTTCTTCTCTTTCCCTTATTGCCATCATCAGACTTCAGAAAATGTTCTGTAAGTAAACTGACCTGATGAGCAATCTGAGACATAGAGTCTGAAATGTCGTCCAGACGCTTGTCGAAGCGTTCTTACAGGGCGAGAAGCTTGGCATTGGTAGCATCATTCAGAGATGTCTCTAAGGTTTTGAGGCGCTTTTCTAACTCTTCTTTCATGGCAAGTTGGTGGGCATGAGTAGGATCATGCATTTCTTGAAATGTTTGTTTGCATTCACCAACAGCCGCTTGAGCTGAGCTACGCATATGAGCAATTTGAGCGCTCATAACGTGAGACTCAATCTTTGCCAAATTGTCTTTAATCCAGTGAAGGGATTCTTCTTTCTGAGTCGCATGAGCACTGATATCCTCCAGAACGGATTTGAGCAAAGGACCAAAATATTGACTCTCATCTGATTGAACCGCTTGAGGAGTCGGTCGCTTGAATCTGGATGAGTGTTTCAGAGAGTCAAGGGGAGCTTGATATGCTGGATCAAAGACAGTACCTCGTATGTCAAGAGAGAGATCCTCACCAATATCAACATCAACTGGTTCAGGAGCGTCAGGAATATCCTCTGGTTGAGACGCTTGAACGGGTTCTTCAGCAGACGCTGGAAAACTTGCAACTTCAGAAGTGGATGCTTCAATTGTCTTAGCAGGGGCTTCCTCAAGCGTTGACTCTGTTTGGCGAAAATTATCGAATTGGAAGTTCCAATTTGCTAAATCGGCAAGAGAAGTGGACGAGCTTCCAGAAGTTCAGTAAGTCTGGATCGAGAGCAGCAGAAACTAGAAATAAATGTGCGAAGAGGACTATCAATGGCCCTGATGTGCATGGGACCAATGATGTCAAGCACATGATGCGGAAAGACTTTGAACGACGCTTGACAGATAGAGAAAATGGAGTCTGGAGAGGAATTTCGAGAGAATCCAATCAAGCAGTTAGAGGGAAGAGACTTGAGACGCTGATCCTCAGGCACGTAAGCAGCATAGTACTCTTATAAATATGGATAGATTGCTTGAGCTAGTCCCTGATTTCTTTCTAGCAGTGAGAGAACAAACTCATAATGAGTGAGTACCTCTTTGCGGATAGAAGGGAGCAGTGGATATCCTCGAAAAGAATTGATGACGGAGCCGTTCCATTGTCTGAGATTGGCAGTGAAGATTTTGTTGAAAAGAGATAAGGGAGTCATGATCTTCACCATCAAGTTAAAATTATCTTCACAGTGGCTGGGGGCAAAATTCAGGCTAGAAATTTGATTACTGCCACTGGTAGACGCTTGAGCGTTGAAATGTAGAGGAGTAATGGACAGTCTGTGAAGCTCTTGATGTAGACATTGTTCAATTTGATGTCTAATTAGGGGGAGCTTATGAACAGGTCCAACTCTCTGTTGACGCTTCTTTAGGCAATACTTGGCAAAATGACGCGTCTTGTCATGCATGCCTATGCAGAGCAAATGGGGTGCTTGAACTAATTCTGAGAAAGTGTACTTGTTTCCCATGTACGCTTCAACCCAATTGACTTCGTTCATTCAGTAGTCTGTGCCAGCGTTGACAATAGCTCTAATGCCTTCATGGTGAATATCTCGGATAGATTCAAAACGATATCTATCGGTCTGATAGTTAGCATTCCAGACGCTATCAAAATACGCATCAACTTCAGTCTGGATCAAATCTGTGAGAGATTCGAGACGCTCACCGGCATGAACTGCTTTATTTTTCCATAAGCGAAGTGGATTGACCAAAGCTAGGTTTTTAGGACTATTCGCAATATGAGGAAAGTGTGTGTAGTCTTCTCGGTTCAAGACTGCCTCTGATGGATTGAGAAAGCTAGGGCGAAGTGGCTCATACACACGGATATTGTGGTCTCTGAGAGCAAAACCTGTAGGCTTGCTGTGGCCAGAGTCGAGGTAATACGCTAGATCCACATCACATCTAGGAGTTGTTCCTCATTGTCTGTCTTGTTGAATAATGAGAGAGGATGGTATTTGACCAGGAGTTTTTTGTAGTTCAATGGCCCTATAATATTTTCTCTCAATTTCTGTCAACTCTGTGTTAAACACTATATCCCTGATTTTATTGTCGATATCAATCAGCAGGGCAATCTCATTCTCAGCAGCAATATATTTGTCTTCATTATATGCGGCATGAATGAAGTCATCTTCGAGTGCTGGAGGCATGTAGTTGATTGAATGATCAATCGTCTTTAGCGGGTCCAGTTGGAAGAAGTGCCTTGGCCTTGTGACGTCTTCAACAATGCTCTGACCTTCTGAGCGTGCCTCTGTTATAGCTAGAACAGTGATTGATGATTGAACCTCTTTGAGAGCAGGTTCTTCAGGTTCAATTGCAGCAGCTTGTGCGGCAATGTCTTTGGCAATCGCCACAACTTCGGTCATCTCGACATCTAAATGGACATCGGTTGACGCTTCAGCAGCAGCTGGAACTAAAGCTGTAACAAAAGAACTATCCTCTATAAGAGCAGGATCTTCTACAGATGTAGGAATAGGAATGCTGTGGGAAGAAATAAACTTACCCTGAGAACTTGTCTCAACAGTAACACTTTGAGCGCTTGGTTCAACAGCAACTTGAGCGCTTGGCTCAACAGTCTTAGGCTCTTTAGGAACAGGAACAACTCGACTCTTGCTTGTCCTGGAACACTTGAAGATTTTCTTCACGTTGACTCCTTCAACTAGTTTGAGCGTTTGAGCGGGAGGAGCAACAACTGGTTCATCAAATTCAATTTGTTTGATAATTCCTTCCAGCTTCCTCTGCTTGAGAGGTAGCTTGTCCTATGCATCCTCATCAGTTTCCTCATCATTCTTTTGAGGAGCAGGAACAGCTTGTACTTTGGGCTTTCTAGGAGCCCTCTTCTTGGTAGCAGCCGGACGCTTCACGGCTTCCTCTGGAGCAGGACGCTCAGCCTCTTCATCAGACACTTCAAGTACAGTCTGACGTTCAGAAAGTGGTTTAGCAGCACCACCAACTTTAGGAGGGTTGAATAGATTGATCAGAATCCTTCGTCCCAAAAACTTGGTCTTATTCAGCGGGAGACCAGAGGAGTAAACGCAGTCTGATTTGCACAGAAGGTCACTCAAAATAAGTCCATACGGTTTGTTAGGGGTGTTCAGACAGTCCCTAAACCTTCCAAAGATATACTCACTCCAGTTGATCTTGATGGAGAAGAGTATAGCAGTCATCATTTGAAATTGTGTGGGGTTGACCTTATCAAATGTGCCTACTCTGCATTCAACAATTTTACTACAGAAATCAGCCAACAGTCTGTACTGAGATACCAGATCTTTTTTTTCAAAGTGCTGGGTGTAAGGTACATCATCGTACGCCCTCATAACCGTCCATGCTTCCTTGATTTGTGCGAGAGCGACACTATCCAGTGCATCACCTTCATTAGGAAGATTGAAGTTCTTTGCAATGGAGTCAGAAGTCAACACAAATTCTTTTGCGGCCTCTTTCTTGGACATAGGGAGGAGACAAGAGATAGACTTCTTGTCCTTCGAGAGTTTTGCATTCCTCCAGAAAACATCAACTTCCGTCAGAAATAAGTATGAGTACTGTGTTAAGAACGTCTTGAGTCCAGCCTTTGTAACAGTATCCATCATATCATGCAGGTTGATTTGGGGTTGATCATACAAGAATTTCCAATCAACAACAAGGCCTTCAGTAACCTTGATGATAGGTTCGGCAGAAGTAGATGAAGCTTTCTTTGGTGCCATTTTTGAAAGTAAAGAGAACTGCGATTTTCTTTTGCTTTGAGAGAGAGAGAAATTTGCAGAAATCTTTGAGTAAAAGTGAATGATTTTTCTGCAGAAGTTGTGTTTTAAATGACACAGTAAAGAATTTTGAAACTTGTGTTCTCTAGTCTGTGTAGGATTTAGACACGTGTAGGGACTTTTGAATCTCAGCCATAAATTCATTAACTGCGGACGCGAGTTTTGTGTAAGAGAGAGAAGTTACATTTGGTAATTCTCATATATAATGATTTGGCATCCGATTTTTAAAGAAAATAAAAAGAAAAATGTTTGATATTTTCAGAGTGTAACACACTCGCCTGATGGTACACTGACACGTACACAAACACGTGCTATCTCTGAACCGTCATTTTAAAAGTTTTGATTACGCGCCAGTTTGATGTGATAGAAGCGTGCGAGTAGAGTACAAAATAGACTTTTGAGTCTACCCACTACTTCAAAAAAAGCTTGTAAAATTTATGCATGACTGTTTAATTTTTTTTTTTATATTAAGAGTTGAATAAAATTGGTTCAACGCTTAACTGATACTATACCACTTGTTGGTATATGAGAATTAGACGCTTAGGATTGAAAAGACTTTTTATGTTTGAGCGTCCAATATTTTATGTGTAAGTAATACTGAGCATTGATGATCATGCATCTGAAAATTTTGATCATTGACGCTTGCAGTTATGGTCAAGTACAACTTTAAGGTTCCCCCTAAATTTGATAACTTGTACCAGGTAGGAAAATCTTTTAGACACAAATTAAGCGGATTCCCCCTAAATTATATATCTAATAAAATATGATGCAAAATGATTAAGCATTTAAATCAATCATGCCTAATTCACTTCTCAAAGTGAGAAAACGTTGTTCGTTGAGTGCTTTGGTGAAGATATCTGCCAATTGTTTGTCAGTTCCAATGAAGTGCATGGAGATATCTGTTAGTCCCAAGTGGTATATGTTAAGGGTCTAGAAGGGGGGGGGGGTTGAATAGACCCTGAAGTCTTTTTTTGACTTCTAAAACTTCGTATCACTTTGAAGTATTTGAACGCTCGGAAAGCTTTGAGCGCTGGGTGCGGCGCTTGAGAGATAATGACTTAAGCGCTGGTTTCAGGCGCTTGGGAAAAGTTAACTTAGACTTGGTGATTTCAACGCTTACCAAAGTAGGACAGAGTTTAGTCACTAAATCAGGGTTAGCACAGCGGAAGTATTTTATAGCTTAGCGTTCGATTTGTTAATTAAAAGTAGTCGCTTAGTTGTTTTAAAACTTTTATCAAAGAATATGCAATATGAATAGTAAAGCAATGAAACAGTAAATAGTTAAAGCAGTAAATGACACAGGATATTTATAAGGTTCACTGGGTGATGTAATCCTAGCTACGTCCTTCTTCTCCTTTTATCAGGGAGGTTTTCACTATGATGATTATCGAAGAGTCACACAGAGACTTCTACAAAATAGAGGGAGATTGGATATGATCTCGGAACTCCTTGGTCACACAGATTTCAGCTCCACTAAAGACCTTCTATCCCCTTGCTTCTTTCACTCAGATAAACTCCTTGGTCACACAGCTTTTTCTCTCAAATAAATTCAGCAAAGTTTTGGACCCTTTTTCTTATTTTTACGTCCAGATGTTTATCTATATGTGTATGTTATGTCCCTTTTGCTGAAAAGGTTATTTATAGATTGTTTTGAGATTTTGTCCGTTGGACACGGTTGGAATCTCGTTTCCTTAAACATTCCATGAGTTCTGACAATCCTAACTTTGGGTATATTTAATTGGTTAGGCATGGTCTTGGTTTCATGAATATGACAGTCTCGGTTAAAGATATGGCTTGCCCATAAGTTGTAGTGCTTATATTTTAATAGCACTTATCCGACTTTTGATGCATCTTGTCTTATTTCCGTTTGGGAATAATTTCCGTTGATTCATGCATCTTTGATAACTTGGATTTGAATCTTCGGGTTACGCTTGGAGAACTAGGCGCTTGAGCCTTTGGAGTTTAGGCTTTTTGAAAGTATCCTTCTTTGTTAATTAGACGCTTGAGAAAGGTCACAATCTTTGCCCGATCTTTAGACGCTTGTCCTTTCACTTTATCTTTGATAGACTCACTCAGAATTCTATCATTGACTTAGTGTTAAGTACTTGGTCTAAGGTCCATAACAAATCTTGAGCGCTGAGTTCGTAACCTGGGATAGTCTTTTAGCGTTTGACGGACGCTTGAGACTAATCTTTATCTTTACTGTTTCTTCAGACGCTTGATCTTCAACTTCATCACTTGGTAGACTCACACAAAATTTTTCTAGTGATTTAGATCACATTCTTAGTCTAAACTCTATAAAGATAAAAATACAAGCCTAGTATAAAAACACGAGCTTTCAGGCGCTTATACATTTGTTCTACGAAAGCCTTTATACTTTACATTTCTTGGGGTCTAACATGGAATCCTAATTGTCATCATCAAAATATCTAACATGAAATTCCTAACAATTTCCCCCTTTTTGATGATGGCAATACTTACTCTTTTATAGTTCAAGAGTTAGACGGCCAAGAAATAAAGGTTAGCGTTGGTTAGTAAGTTAGTTAAGGTTAGTTGAGCTTCAACGAGGTGTTTCAGCTGAAAAATGTATTATATATATCATTGAAGGTACAGGCATTTTTACAACTGAAATAAGGAAGAGATGAAAGCAAGAAAAGCAAAAGTACAATAAAGATCGTGTATTGATCTTATATCTCTTAGTCATTTCTGCGCGGATTGCCTCAGTTATTTGATCTTCTAATGTCATCATCACATCATGATCTTTATTGATTATATACTTGTTTTCATCTACTTGCTTTTGTTTAAAAGAAACGTAATGCTTATCCCATTCATCTGGGTCAATACCTATATACCTTAAGCAGATTTTGAAGGTTCGATTTAGATCAGACATCTTCCTTTCCGCAGCTACTTTTTCTGGATTGGTAGATTCTGGAATGGACGCTCTGGAAAGAGGGATGTCAAACTGCTCAAGCAGTGCTCTGGAAGGTACTGGAAGATCTGGATAGAGCGCTCTTGGAGTTTCTCTTTTACTGGGCACTCCAGTAGGGGCAAAAGTGGTTACCCAAGATGGATAGGGATCTTGCTCTTTATTTTGTATAGGAGGAGGAGTGGGAATATGTTGACGCTTGGGCGGCGGAGGAGGATCTTGAGCGCTTGATGTTGAAGTTTTCCTCTTCTCCCCTTTCTTCTTCTCTTCCCCCTTATTGCCATCATCAGTCGGCATAAAATGCTGAGTAAAGAGACTGATTTGAGTAGCAATCTGAGCGACAGAGGCCTCAAGAGTGTTAAGACGCTGATCGAAATGTTCCATAACCAGGAGTTGGGCTTTAGTAGCGTCTGTCAGAGAGGTCTCTAGAGTAGTGAAGCGGTTGATAATGTCTTCTTTCAAGGCCAGGTGACTCGCCTGAGTAGCGTCAGCCATTTGCTGAAATTTCTTAAGGCCTTCAGTCACGGTCGCTTGAGTAGAAGAAACCGCAGGATTAACGGGAAGCTTGGAGCAAGACGTGTGTTTGAGTGATTCCATTGGGACTTGATAAGCAGGGTGAAACATGGTCCCTTGAAGCTCCGGGTCAATAATAGACTTTGTGGAAGCAGTAGAGTCAGAAACAGATGGACTGTCAACAGGAATAGGCGCTTGAGGTTGATCTGTGGAGTCCTCAGCAATAATGGGCGCTGGCGAGATATGCAACCTTTCAACAAGCGCTTCGGCAATGGGTGATGCTGGCAGTGCATCTATCCTTGCAATTGGCGCTTCAACATTGACTGATTCGATACGGCTAAAGTCCGTAAAGGTGAAGTCCATGCCGGCAAATGGCTCATCTGCATATGGATATGTAGCACTCTGTAGAAGTTCATTCAAGTGTAGAGTAGGAAGGTAAGTACCTTGAATGAAGGTGCGAAGTGGACTATCCATGGCCCGAATGTACATTGGCCCAAGGATATCTAGTACGTGATTGGGAAAGATTCTGGAAGGCGCTCGGCTGATGGAAAAGATAGCATCGGAGCAGTAATGTTGAGAAAAGCCAATCAGCCTGTCCGTTGGAAGAGCGTTGAGTTTCTGAGATTCAGGAACATAACTGGTGTAGTAGTCTTCCTAATAGGGGTAGACAGCTTGAGCAAGCGCTTGGTTTCTTTCCAGTGAAGATCAGACAAAGTCATAGTGACTATGAACTTCTTGTCGGATGGAGGGAAGGAGTGGATAGCCGGTGAAGGAGTTTATTCGGGATCCATTCCATGAGCGCAGGTTGGCTGTGAAGACTCTATCAAAGTGAGCGAGGGGAGTCATGAGCTTGATCATCAGTCGAAAGTTGTCGTCACAGTCACTTGAAGTGAAATTCAAGCAAGATGGTGAAGAACTGTCGCTGGAAGACGCTTGAGTGTCAAATCGTAGAGGAGTGTTTGCAAATCTGTGCAGCACTACGCGTAAGGATTGCTCAGTGTGTTGACGAATCAGAGGCAGCCTCAATACCGACCCAATTCTCCTTTGACGCTTCTGTAAGCAATATTGAGCAAATTTTCGCTTCTTATCATGGATACAGGCGCTGAAGAGATGAGGATCACTGACCAACTCTTTGAATTTATATTGGCTCCCAACATATGCTTCAGCCCAATTCACTTCAGTCATGCTGTACTCAGTCCCTGCATTAAGGATAGCTCGAAATCCTTGCTGGTGAATATCTCGGATTGCCTTAGAGCGACGCTTGTTTGGGTCATAATTAGCGTACCAAACGCTATCAAAATAAGCATCAGCTTCTGTGGCAACCTCCGGCCAGGGGATGGGAGCCGAAGCCCGCCACACCGCAACGCTAGCTCAATCTGAGAGACGATCCCTTCATGAGCTAACGCTAAGCGTGAACTATACAAAAATTTCAAGATACCCACATACATACATAACCACATAACATCATATTTTACATATAAGAGTTCAGATGAAATTCAAAACCCCAAGCTAGCAAAGATAGATAATTATATGAACAAGATATTCAATACAACTACATCTGACTCTCAAACTTTTAGGGAACCCTCAAAACTTTCTTAGCCAAGATTTTCCCCCTCTGGTCCTGCTATGCCGTGCTCTTCTGAAAAGTTAGAAAGAGAAAAGAAAAGGGGTGAGTCCGAATGACCCAGTGAGGTAGGCTAATGGCTTGCTTTACCTTATCATGAGAGATAGAATCTGCAGTGAAAATTATTAACGACATGGACATATACGATGGCAAGCAAAAGAATAGAATAACATATCACAAGGTAAATTAATTGAGTATGTTACGCATGAATCAGAGGACATAACCCATGTACTTTTGTAATCATATCATGTGATCGTGATCCACCTTCCACTGTCCCATACCAGCAGGAGGCTTCACACCTTTACGTTCTATGAAGTGTTCCAGATGTCGGGATTCTAGTGGTGGCTCCTACGGGTTCAAGAGGTGGCCCCCGCCGTCGCGTGGCACTTTGTCCCGTATAGCACTTAGCTCCCTTCACTCTGCTTTTTCGAATCAAAGCTGTATATCAAGAAAATGACACATCGCGGATGGATGCCAGACTTCGGGATTCTAGAGGTGGCTCCTACGGGTTCAAGCGGTGGCCCCCGCCGTCACGTGGCACTTTGTCCCGTATAGCACTTAGCTCCCTTAGCCGACGGAATAGAGCCAAAAAGAATAATCGTTTCAACGAGTTTCCTACTAGAATATGTACACTGATTTGTATTCGAGCGAGAGAGAGCGAAAACAAGAACGATGGACTACAAATTGGGACACGGTTGGACACTTACCTTAGATGAGAATAAGAGTCTGATCAATGAAACTTTATGAGGTCACACTTGGCTATGATTTAAAAGGGAACGAAAAATGGTAAGCAAGATCAAGTTGAAAGAATAAGAGAAACCCTCACTATAATAAACCGGCGTCGTTGCCTCGGCCTCGGAATCACGAAAGTATCCTGTGATACAAAATACTATCATTTTCACAAAACCATACACTTTAAGCTAATCCCATGCAACAAGTTATATCATACTATCCAAACATATAGGCAATTAAGTTCCAACTAGCTCCCTTACATGCGCAACATATTTCAACAATTTTTTAACATATTCTCGGATTGGAATTTCTTTCTCAAAATTTTCAGGATAACATATAGGATGCTGTAAAAGTCTACATAAATTTTCTAGATTTAATTTCCTTGTCAAATTGGGGATTTGATCAACGAAACTGGACCGTCTCGGCAGATTTGTTTCAGAACAGACACCTTATACTCAAATATTTTTGTAAAATCCCCTGTTTACTGAAAAATTCCGAAATTTATATGACATCTCTATAACACATGTATCAAGCTACTGTAAAAGTTTTAGAGTAAACCAAAATTTCCAGATACACGAAATATCTTCAAAACAGTAACAATTTGCACTTCCGCCGAACAGACTGGCAATTTTGTTCAACGATTTTTAGAAAATTCCACAAAACTCTAATCCTTACCAAATTTTTCAGAGATGTTTAACACACAATCAAGTTATTCCAGAAAATTTATTATAATCAAACTCACAAGTTTAGGCACCTCATTACTGTTTTAAACGTAACTTCAGAAACTGAAAGTTCCAAACACAGCTGAACATCATGCCATAGAAGTTAACTAAATACATATATATGATATGATATTCTCAATTCCAGGTCATATACAGCTTGAACTACATTTAGTCTATAACATATTCATGGAAAATCAATGATTAACTACCATATACCTTAAGAGAAAGAAGAAAGGATGATGCTTCCTCCTACTGGATTTTCTTTCTTTAGCTTTTCATGTATTTGAGGTGAGATAGGAAGCTGATTTTCAGAGAGTTTTCAGGCGTGTTGATGAATGAGTTGAAGGCTGAATTGGTGTATATATGAAGGTGTTGGTCAAAAAGGTAGAAAAGAAAAAATTGGAGACTAATCCTCTATGGGACACGTTTTTAGGCAATAATGATGTGTGCTTACCTTAAATTGCCACCACTTAATCTTCCTTCTCCTATTAGTGCATGTGTGGTACGTATATATATGTATATATATGTTTATATGTGCATGTGTTTGTGCCTATATATCTATGTAGGTAGGTATGGACATATTTAAATACTAGCACTATACAATTGATGAAGGTAAATCTATATATAGATATATGTATATATGCCTTAAATGATATAATGCTTCAACTATTCCACCATGAGGTATAAATTACTAACCTATTTCACATATAGATTTAATAATAGTTATATAAGCAAGTAGAAAAATATTTTTAGTCGAACGCGAATCACTACAATCAAATAATTCACGAAATCTAATTAGCGGTGATTGTAATGTTTACCTTCACTTCTACGAAATTAGGAGCCGGGAGTATTGGGTGTTACAACTCCCCCTCCTTAGGAGAATTTGGTCTCCAAATTCTGAGATTTCCCAAAGAGATCCGGATATCTTTTTCTCATGTCATCTTCTCGTTCCCAAGTTGCTTCTTCAACCTGATGGTTTCTCCACAATACCTTGACTAAGGGTATTTTTCGAGATCGTAATTCTTGATATTTGAAGTCCAGTATACGTATCGGCATCTCTTCATACGACAAATTGGGTTCTAGTTGTAATTCCTCATGAGATATTATATGCGACGGATCAGGATGGTACTTCTTAAGTTGTGATACATGGAACACATTATGAATATGGGAAATATTGTTAGGTAGTTTGACTTCATACGCTACTCCCCCAACACGTTTCAAGATCTGGAATGGTCCTATATATCGAGGTTGAAGCTTGCCCCCTTTTTCCATCCTCGTAACGCCTCTTCGCGGTGATACTTTAATAAAAACTTGGTCTCCCACTTGAAATTCTAAGTCCTTGCGTCGTGTGTCGGCATAGCTCTTTTGACGACTTTGAGCTGCACTCATTCGTTGTTTGATGATTTGAACTTTGTCAATGGCTTCTTGTATCATTTCCACCCGCAAGGCCCTTTTTTGTCCATCCCGCGATGGTGCTCTCCAATCATCTAAATCCCAATAGAGCGGGGATCGACATTTCCGTCCATAAAGTGCCTCATAGGGTGCCATTTGGATGGTGGCCTGGTAACTATTGTTATAGGCGAATTCCACTAACGGAAGGTGTGTATCCCATGACTCTCCAAAGTCTAGTACACAAGTCCTTAGCATATCTTCAATTATCCTTATCACCCTTTCTGATTGTCCATCGGTCTGTGGGTGAAAGGCGGTACTAAAATTCAACTTCGAGCCTAGATCTTCTTGCAACCGTTTCCATAATCTAGATGTAAATTTGGGATCTCTATCGGAGATAATGCTAACTGGTATCCCATGAAGTCGGATAATTTCCCTTTTGTACAATTCTGCTAAGGTCTCCACCTTATAATTCGTTCTAACCGGTAGGAAGTGCGCAGACTTAGTGAGCCTATCCACAATGACCCAAATCCCATCAAATCCTTTTCTTACCTTAGGCAAACCCGTCACAAAATCCATGGTGATCATTTCCCATTTCCAATCTGGAATCGGAAGGGGCTGCAATAGTCCTGATGGTTTTTGATGTTCTGCTTTTACTTGTTGGCACACGAGGCATTTCTGAACAAACTTTGCAATGTCCGATTTCATTCCACTCCACCAAAATTGTTTCTTCATGTCATTGTACATCTTTGTGCCCCCTGGGTGGATGGCTAGCTTAGTTTTGTGTGCTTCCTTTAACACTTCTTCTCTCAGCTGCTCAGGAACATAAACTCTTTTGAAAATTTAAATGTTCCTTCTTCATCGATGTTAAAGTTTGAACCTGGTTTGTTTCTCATTGTCTTTAAGTACTTCTGTATCTCCTCGTCTTTTTCTTGTGCATCTTTGATCCTTTGATGCCACTCTGGTCGAATGAACAGCCCAGCAACTATGATATGAGACGTTAACTGGAATAGATGGGGCTTTATTTCTTCCCCGAACTTGACTTTTATTTGAGCCAATTCTGCTTTCCTACTTAAAGCGTCGGCCACTATATTAGCTTTACCCGGATGGTAGGAGATTCGACAGTCATAATCATTAAGGAATTCCATCCATCTTCTTTGTCTCATATTTAATTCTTTCTGAGTAAAGAGATATTTTAAACTTTGATGATCAGTGAGGATTTCAAAAGTGGTACCATAGAGGTAATGTCTCCACTTAGCTAATGCGAATACAATTGCTGCTAATTCCAAATCATGAGTTGGATAGTTTTGTTCATATGGTTTAAGCTTCCTAGAAGCATATGCAATTACTTTCCCATCTTGCATCAACACACATCCTAGTCCTTCCTTTGATGCGTCAGTATACACCCTAAAATTTTCCACTCCCGTGGGTAATGTCAGAACGGGTGCTGTGGTTAACCTCTTCTTTAGCTCTTCAAATCCCTTTTCACATGAATCATCCCAACGGAAGGGGACCTCTTTTTGCGTAAGTCGAGTTAGTGGAGTGGCGATCTTTGAGAAATCCTTAACAAATTTTCGATAGTATCCTGCCAATCCCAAGAAACTTCTGATTTCTTTTACGCTTTCTGGCCTTTTCCAATTTACTACGGCCTCTATCTTTGCAGGATCTACCTGTAATCCTCTTTCAGATACTACATGACCGAGGAAAGCTAACTCGTTGAGCCAAAACTCACACTTACTAAACTTGGCATACAACTTGTGGTCTCGAAGTGTTTTCAAGATAACTTTCAGATGTTGTTCGTGCTTTTCCTTGGATTCTGAGTAAATCAAAATATCATCAATAAAAATTACTACAAATTTGTCCAAGTAGGGTCGGAATACTCGGTGCATTAGATCCATGAACGCCGCTGGCGCATTAGTTAGTCCAAAAGGCATTACTACAAACTCATAATGCCCATACCTTGAATTAAATGCAGTTTTGGGAATATCCGACTCTCTGACCTTAAGTTGGTAGTACCCTTGTCTTAGATCGAGTTTTGAAAATACTCTTGCTCCTTGAAGTTGGTCAAACAATTCTTCAATGTGGGGTAGCGGATATTTATTCTTGATGGTGACATTATTTAACCCTCGATAGTCGATACACATTCTTAGTGTACCATCTTTTCTTTTTGACAAACAACACAGGGGCTCCCCATGGTGAACTGCTAGGTCGAATGAATCCAACATCCAATAGTTCCTGCAGTTGGGCCTTCAACTCAACCAATTCTGCAGGTG
Organism: Buddleja alternifolia; assembly: GCA_019426215.1. Classification (NCBI taxonomy): domain Eukaryota; kingdom Viridiplantae; phylum Streptophyta; class Magnoliopsida; order Lamiales; family Scrophulariaceae; genus Buddleja; species Buddleja alternifolia. Next base: position 6,809,346 of record CM033406.1, read on the forward strand.
CCATACGATATGGAGTCTTGGATATTGGTGCAACATCCGACACTGTTTCAATAATAAATTCTAGGTCCCGATCTGGTGGTAAAGAATCTAATTTCTCCGGGAATACTTCAGGGTATTCATTTACCACCGGGACTTCTTCCAGCCTAACCTTGTCCTTAGGCTTATTTATTAAGTAAGCCAAGAATCCTTGACCACCCTGCCTTAAAAGCTTTTTTGCGACCATTGCCGAAACTAGGGAAGCGTTTCGATGGGCAATAGTTTTATGCTCGTCCTTTCCCAACTTAATGGTCTTAGATCTACAATCCAGGTATGCATGATGGTGATACAACCAGTCCATACCCAAGATTATATCGTACCCTTGGATTGGCATTTTAATCAAGTTTGCTGGGAAGACTTGTTCACCAATCTTAATCTCACATTGTTTAAATACTAAATCTGTGGTCGTACTCATGCCCATAGGGGTACTTACTTCAAATAAATAAGGCATTTTATTAACTGACAAGGTAAGATCATGCACAAATGATGAGGACACAAATGAATGCGTGGCACCAGGGTCAAATAATACTTTACCTACTTTTCCAGAGAGGTGAACTTTACCTTCCACCACTGCTGAAGGATCTGGTGCTTCCTCTCCCTCAATGGCATAGGCCCTAGCGCGCACTCTTGGTTTGTTGTTCTGTTGAGTTGCTGGTCTATTAACTCCAGCTGCTCGATTATTGGGAGTGGGTGTTGGTGTCATTGGAGTTGGTGCTCTCGTCGGTCCTTCATTGTTTAACGGACAGTTCCTCATGAGATGCTTAGTGCTGCCACATCGAAAACATTTTCCATCTTTAAGCCAACAGATTGACTCATCATGCCCGGTTCTACCACAACATCCACACTCCACCCCTGACAATGGTTTATAAAATTTTCTAACATTTGTTTGGTATGGAGTTGGGTAACGGGAAGAATTCCCTGCATTACTCTTAAAAGTACTCGGGCCCTTTTTCTGTTGTGCTCCCTGTGGCCAATGAGGTGGTGCAGATCGAACTATTTTATTCTTTCCTTTCGTGGCCTCCAACTCTTGAATTCCAGCTTCAACTTGCATAGCACGTTCTACTGTCCGAACATAGCTAACTGAATCTGCTGACAATGTGACCCAGCGTATACCGTACCTCAATCCTCCAACGAACCTTTTTACTTTCCTCTCTTCATCACTTAGATAGTGAGGGGCATACTTAATCAATCGATTAAAAGCAGCCTCATATTGGGAAACTGTCATGGATCCTTGAACTAAATCCATGAATTCCCTTTCCCTTTGATCTTTCTTAACCTGTGGGAAGAACCTTCTATCAAACTCTTTCACAAAGTTCTCCCAAGTTCGTGGTGTCCCTTCCACGGTCCAACGATGCTCTACAGTTCGCCACCAATGTGACGCAGAGCCTTCAAACTGATATGTTGCATAGGAGATCCTTTGCTGATCTACGTAATTCAGTATTCCAAAAATCTTTTGAATCTCCTCAATCCATGACTCAGCCTTTAGATCATCAGGTTCACCAGCAAATCTCGGCGGTTTGAGTCGTAGAAATCTGTCGAATGCGACATCTTCATCAACGGGTGTCTTCTCTCGATTATTCTGCTCTTCTCGAGGTGGTTGTTGTTGTTGTTGTTGACCACAGAACTGCATGAATTGCTGCCACATTTGAACATCGGCCTCATATCTTCACCTGGTTGAGCCGCACCAGGGCTGCAGTTTTCGAACTGCTTGAAACACTATCAGGAGATCGTTGAGTTTCACGATCATCAATAGGTTGTGCTTCCTGACGAGTTTTCGATCGTGTATTCCTAGAAGGTGCCATCCTATATACGCATAGAAGCTATTAATAATGAGTAGTACACTTGTAACTTAAACTATTTTAAGTAAAATATTAGACCAAAGTATTAGGTTACTCCTTAAAACCAAACAAACAATATTTATACCACCACTGCTCTATTTACACTAATATATCGCAATACCTTACAACATATAACATCACACATACCAGCAAAACATAGATATAGAACTTATATACCAGGAGAACCTATAACATTCACTTATGTACAAGCAAAACACATAGTAGTCATACAACATCATCTACTGGCCAACCTCCTCATTCCCAACAAAATCTACAAAATCTAAAAGAGTATCTATCACTCATTCCCCCTTCCTCCAAAAGATTCCTCCTCGGGATCCTCCTCCTCGGAGTCCTCTTTCTCGGAATCCTCATCATCGGGGCCATTCTCTACTGCTCTGACCCCAGATGTACCCTCATCACCATCGATCAATCGACTAGTTCCAGAAACTATAAGTTCCCCGTGCTCCCGTCCTAACATAGGTATGGTCAAAGCACGACCACGTGCTATAGCCCTGCTAGCCCCCCTAGCTGTAGCGAGTGAGCTGCTCTGAATCTCTTGAAGATGTTCGATATAGAAACGGTTCATATAGTCCATGTCTCTCTGTAATCTCCTACCTTCACTACGTATACCTGTCATCTCTTGTTTTTGCACCACTAATTTCTCCTCTAGACGTCTAATTGTGGCCAGATGGTCTGCCACTTGACTTTGAAACTCTGTTATTTGTAGTTTCTGTTCTTTTATTATGTTCTCTTGATCGGCATGTCTAGACTGATGGTCCAAAATGGAAAAGACCTGTTCTTCGCTTGCGCGACGCAGCTGATCGCGCTCCCGCAAAATTCGATCCCGATCATCTCGTAAAGTGTGGACTACTAGATCAGGATAATGTCCGACTAGTGCCATACCCCGAGTCCAAACTCTAGCTGGATCTGTATGGAAAATCAGTCGCCCCTCTTCTAACCCATTACCTATGTGCCCATTTGCATGTACATTTGCAGGCCCATTAACGTGTCCTTGAGCCATCTGGGAAGAAAAACTATCACATTAGTTAATACATCACAACCACATAAACACATAAGATACCACCCTAAAGCCCTAAATTTTGCCTTAGCATTAACGCAACTAGATGTGGCAACCCAGGCTCTGATACCACCAACTGTGGCAACCTCCGGCCAGGGGATGGGAGCCGAAGCCCGCCACACCGCAACGCTAGCTCAATCTGAGAGACGATCCCTTCATGAGCTAACGCTAAGCGTGAACTATACAAAAATTTCAAGATACCCACATATATACATAACCACATAACATCATATTTTACATATAAGAGTTCAGATGAAATTCAAAACCCCAAGCTAGCAAAGATAGATAATTATATGAACAAGATATTCAATACAACTACATCTGACTCTCAAACTTTTAGGGAACCCTCAAAACTTTCTTAGCCAAGATTTTCCCCCTCTGGTCCTGCTATGTCGTGCTCTTCTGAAAAGTTAGAAAGAGAAAAGAAAAGGGGTGAGTCCGAATGACCCAGTGAGGTAGGCTAATGGCTTGCTTTACCTTATCATGAGAGATAGAATCTGCAGTGAAAATTATTAACGACATGGACATATACGATGGCAAGCAAAAGAATAGAATAACATATCACAAGGTAAATTAATTGAGTATGTTACGCATGAATCAGAGGACATAACCCATGTACTTTTGTAATCATATCATGTGATCGTGATCCACCTTCCACTGTCCCATACCAGCAGGAGGCTTCACACCTTTACGTTCTATGAAGTGTTCCAGATGTCGGGATTCTAGTGGTGGCTCCTACGGGTTCAAGAGGTGGCCCCCGCCGTCGCGTGGCACTTTGTCCCGTATAGCACTTAGCTCCCTTCACTCTGCTTTTTCGAATCAAAGCTGTATATCAAGAAAATGACACATCGCGGATGGATGCCAGACTTCGGGATTCTAGAGGTGGCTCCTACGGGTTCAAGCGGTGGCCCCCGCCGTCACGTGGCACTTTGTCCCGTATAGCACTTAGCTCCCTTAGCCGACGGAATAGAGCCAAAAAGAATAATCGTTTCAACGAGTTTCCTACTAGAATATGTACACTGATTTGTATTCGAGCGAGAGAGAGCGAAAACAAGAACGATGGACTACAAATTGGGACACGGTTGGACACTTACCTTAGATGAGAATAAGAGTCTGATCAATGAAACTTTATGAGGTCACACTTGGCTATGATTTAAAAGGGAACGAAAAATGGTAAGCAAGATCAAGTTGAAAGAATAAGAGAAACCCTCACTATAATAAACCGGCGTCGTTGCCTCGGCCTCGGAATCACGAAAGTATCCTGTGATACAAAATACTATCATTTTCACAAAACCATACACTTTAAGCTAATCCCATGCAACAAGTTATATCATACTATCCAAACATATAGGCAATTAAGTTCCAACTAGCTCCCTTACATGCGCAACATATTTCAACAATTTTTTAACATATTCTCGGATTGGAATTTCTTTCTCAAAATTTTCAGGATAACATATAGGATGCTGTAAAAGTCTACATAAATTTTCTAGATTTAATTTCCTTGTCAAATTGGGGATTTGATCAACGAAACTGGACCGTCTCGGCAGATTTGTTTCAGAACAGACACCTTATACTCAAATATTTTTGTAAAATCCCCTGTTTACTGAAAAATTCCGAAATTTATATGACATCTCTATAACACATGTATCAAGCTACTGTAAAAGTTTTAGAGTAAACCAAAATTTCCAGATACACGAAATATCTTCAAAACAGTAACAATTTGCACTTCCGCCGAACAGACTGGCAATTTTGTTCAACGATTTTTAGAAAATTCCACAAAACTCTAATCCTTACCAAATTTTTCAGAGATGTTTAACACACAATCAAGTTATTCCAGAAAATTTATTATAATCAAACTCACAAGTTTAGGCACCTCATTACTGTTTTAAACGTAACTTCAGAAACTGAAAGTTCCAAACACAGCTGAACATCATGCCATAGAAGTTAACTAAATACATATATATGATATGATATTCTCAATTCCAGGTCATATACAGCTTGAACTACATTTAGTCTATAACATATTCATGGAAAATCAATGATTAACTACCATATACCTTAAGAGAAAGAAGAAAGGATGATGCTTCCTCCTACTGGATTTTCTTTCTTTAGCTTTTCATGTATTTGAGGTGAGATAGGAAGCTGATTTTCAGAGAGTTTTCAGGCGTGTTGATGAATGAGTTGAAGGCTGAATTGGTGTATATATGAAGGTGTTGGTCAAAAGGTAGAAAAGAAAAAAATTGGAGACTAATCCTCTATGGGACACGTTTTTAGGCAATAATGATGTGTGCTTACCTTAAATTGCCACCACTTAATCTTCCTTCTCCTATTAGTGCATGTGTGGTACGTATATATATGTATATATATGTTTATATGTGCATGTGTTTGTGCCTATATATCTATGTAGGTAGGTATGGACATATTTAAATACTAGCACTATACAATTGATGAAGGTAAATCTATATATAGATATATGTATATATGCCTTAAATGATATAATGCTTCAACTATTCCACCATGAGGTATAAATTACTAACCTATTTCACATATAGATTTAATAATAGTTATATAAGCAAGTAGAAAAATATTTTTAGTCGAACGCGAATCACTACAATCAAATAATTCACGAAATCTAATTAGCGGTGATTGTAATGTTTACCTTCACTTCTACGAAATTAGGAGCCGGGAGTATTGGGTGTTACAGCTTCTGTCTGAATCATATCAAGGACAGACGCTGAACGGTCTCCGACATGTACACCTTTATTCGTCCATAAACGGAGCGGATTAGTTGAAAACATATTTGCAGGACTATTGACGAGAGTTGAGGAGTGAGAGTAGCCTTCTCTGTTTAAGAGCTTCTCAGTGGGATTGATGAGGCCATAAGCACGGTCATAGATTCGTATGTTGAAATCTCTGAGAGCAAGACCAGTTGGTTTGCTGTGCCCGTACTCGCGATAATAGGCCAAATCAACATCTGCTCTTGGTGTCTTTCTTTCCTGAACCTGTTGCGGGGGCGCTGAGGTGAGCAAGGTATCTCGGACAGTGAGATCAAACTTAATAAGTTTGACTATATCATTCTCCGCATTTATAAGACTGTCTTCATTATATCCGGTAGGAAAGAAGTCTTCTTCGGGCGCTGGGGGTAGATAGTCAACTGAGTGATCAATTGTCTTTAGAGGATCCAGCTGAAAGAAGTTTCGTTGAATGATAATTTCATCAGCGTCGCTATGATCGTCTGAGCGTGCCTCGGTTGTAGATGGGAGAGTGAGTAGTAGTGGAACCTCTGGAACATCAGGTTCATCAAGCTCTAAGCCTGCAAATTCTGTGGCGGCTGCATGAGCGATGGCGACGACATCTGTCATATCGACATCCAGATGGACATCACTGGGCGCTTGAACAGCGGCTAGAGAAAGAGCTGTATAACAGATATCCTCTATAAGGGGAGGATCTTCTACATAAGTAGGTAAGAAACTGCTGTGGGAAGAAATAAACTTACCCTGAGAGCTAGTCTCAACAGCAATAGTAGCTTGAGCGCTTGGCTCAGTTGTCTCAGGCTCTGGAGGAGTAACATCGACTTGACGCTTCCGTAGTCCTCTGTGTCTCTTGAAGATACGCTTCACGTTCACCCCTTCAGCCGGTGGCGCTTGAGTGGGTGCAATAGTAGGTTCTTCGAAGTCTATGTGTTTAAGTACGTTCTCCAGTGTTCTTCGAGTTACGAGAGGAATCTTGTCCTCTTCATCGTTATCCGTAGCTTCATCATCCTGCGGAGGAGATGGAATAGGTTGAGCCTTGGACTTTCGTGTAGCCCTCTTTTTGGTAGCAGCCGGGCGTTTCATGGCTTTCTTCGGAGTGGAACGCTTAGCTTCCTCTGGAGCTGGACGCTCAGCCTCCTCGTCTGACGCTTCACGCACAACTTGGCGCTCAGAGAGAGGTCTGGCCGCACCTCTGATCTTTGGTGGGTTAAAAAGATTCTGAATGATTCTTGGCCCATAAAATTTGTGTTTGGCCACAGTAAATCCAGCCGAAGATGTACATTCTGCTCTGAAGAGCAGGTCACTGAGAACTAAACCGTAAGGTTTGTTTGAAGTATGCAGACAGTTCTTGAATCTGCCGAACACATAGGCGCTCCAGTTAATTTTGATGTTTAGCAGGATGGCGGTCATCATGCGAAATTGCAACGGGTTAATCTTGTCAAAAGTGCCCACTCTGCATTCAATGTTTTTGCTGCAGAAATCAGCCAAGACACGATATCTGTTGACGATATCTTTCTTTTCGAAGTACTGTTTGTACGGAACATCATCATACGCTCGGATTCTGACCCATACTTCTTCAATTTGTTGGTCAATGATGGTGTCCAAGGTTGCTCCTTCGTTCGGTAGGGTGAAGTTATGAGCGATTGTGGTGGCAGAAAGAGTGAATGACTTGAATTCTTTCTTGGAGATAGGAAATAGACAAGAGATGGAAGTCTCCTCTTCCGACAGTTTAGCATTTCTCCAGAAGTGATCGACTTCACCAGGAAAGATGTATGAATATCTGGTTAGGAACTTCTGGAGCCCAGCCTCGGCAACAGAGTCCATCATCTCCGATAGGTCAATTTGGTTATGTTCGTATAAGAACTTCCAGTCCACCACGAGACCCTCAGTTACCTTGAATACTTTGTCAGTAGCAGTAGCAGGAGATTTCTTGGGGGCCATTTTTGATAAAGAGTGATTGAGAGATTTTTGCTTTTAGAGAGAGAGAGAGATTTTTGCAGAGAGTTTGAGTAGAAATGGGTTCTTTTCTGTACAAAATTAGTTTTTAGCAACATAGTTTTGAATTTGTGTTCTCTCTCTTTGTTAGGATTTTGACACGTGGAAGTCAATTAGATCTCAGCCTTTGAGCAAGATAACTGTGGACGTGAATTTTAAAAGGTAGGCACGGTTACATTTGGTAACTCCCACATATAATTTTTTTGAAAGTCCGAGTAGAGATTTGAAATAAGACGATTTAGAGTTCAAGTGTGGTACAAGTTTGAAATAAGACGATTTGAAACTGTTTGAGAGCTATCATTTTGAAGAACTATGTAAGTGCCCGCCAATTTTTGATTATTTGGAGCGTGTAGATATGATTTTGCTCTATCAGAAATTTGACGCTTGTCATACTTTATTATTTGCAAGGATTTTTATATTGACGCTCGACAAATTTGAAATTCTTCCCAAATCCCTTTGTATGCTTGAGCGTTCAAACACATTATTTACAATCTTTTGACGCTTGTGTGAAATAATGAAAAGTTTAACATTTATATGTGAAGATGGAATATTTTTCTCATACTGGTTTCGATAAATGACAACATACTGTTGGTGTCAGTGTTTACTTTAGAGTATAATTTTAAAATATTCAGCGTTAGATGTACTCGCCCAGAATACATGGTGAGTGTATTTACACGTGTACATAAGCTGAACCAACTTTTTAAAGAAACAATGAGTACCCTTGGGTTTTCTTGAACAAAAATAAGAGATGTCAAGTCAGCATTAATTGCATTGATTGACTAATCCATTAATTTTTGTTTAGCGTCGGGTAAGGTACGCTTCATTTGAAATACATTTTACTAAGCACTTGACTGGGAATAAGCTTAAGCATTTAGTGTTTTGAAAGAAGCACAGACGCTAAGAAAGATTTGTGTAATAAGCGTCCGAAAGATTTAAGTGTATGGTGCTAAGTGCGTATGACCGATGCAAGGGGAAACATTTTTGGTCATATTCACTTAAATATAGTTGGTTCTTTTAAGGTTCCCCCTATGTAGGTTCCCCATAAATTACATAAAATAAAGTGAATTCCCCCTAAATTTCATGCCTAACAAAAGTATGATGTTTCGAATGATTGAGCATTTAGATCAATCATACCTAGTTCACTTCTTAAAGTGAGAAAACGTTGTTCGTTGAGCGCTTTGGTGAAGATATCTGCCAGTTGCTTTTCTGTACCAATGAAGTGCATGGAGATATCTTTCTTTTCGTAGAAAGTGATAGCGAATGTCAATGTGTTTGGTTCTAGAGTGTAGAACTGGATTTTGAGTCATCACTAAGGCACTTTGATTGTCACAATGGATAGGAGTTGGACTTAAGACTACTCCATAGTCTCTAAGTTGTTGCCTCATCCAAAGGATCTGTGCACAACAGCTTCCAGCGGCTACATACTCAGCTTCGGCGGTGGAAGTAGCGATGGACTGTTGCTTCTTACTATGCCATGAAATCAGTCTATCACCTAGAAATTGACATGTTCCACTAGTACTTTTTCTATCTATTTTGCATCCTGCAAAATCTGCATCTGAATAACCAATTAGTTCAAAAAGAGAATCCCTAGGATACCATAAGCCCACATTTTGTGTGCCTTTTAGGTACTTAAGGATCCTTTTAGCAGCAATTAAGTGTGATTCTCTTGGATCAGCTTGAAATCGTGCACACATGCATACTGAGAACATAATATCAGGTCTACTGGCTGTAAGATAAAGAAGTGATCCAATAATACCTCTATAGTTAGTGATATCAATTTTCTTTCCATTATCATCTCTATCTAGCTTAAGCGTTTGGCTCATTGGAATTTTGGAAGGTGATGCATTTTCCATACCAAATTTCTTGATCATATCTCTAGTATATTTAGTTTGGTTTATAAATATGCCATTAGGGAGTTGTTTAACTTGTAGTCCTAGGAAGAAAGTTAATTCACCCATCATGCTCATTTCAAATTGATCTTGCATCATTTTCGAAAATTTCTCACATAGACGCTTATTGGTAGATCCAAATATAATATCATCAACATAAATTTGAACTAGGAGAATATCTTCATTATGGGTAATTTTGAATAACGTTGTGTCAACGCTGCCTTTTGAAAAGCCTTTACCTATAAGGAAGATAGAAAGAGTGTCATACCATGCTCTTGGTGCTTGTTTAAGACCATAAAGTGCCTTGTCCAATTTGTAGACCATACTTTTCCCATGGTTGTTGATGAATCCTGGTGGTTGCTCCACATATACTTCTTCTTGGAGTTTACCATTCAGAAATGCACTCTTTACGTCCATTTGATACACTGTAAATTTGTTAAATGCTGTAAACGCTAGAAACATCCGAATAGCTTCAAGACGGGCGACAGGAGCGTATGTCTCATCGAAGTCGATGCCCTCTTCTTGACAGTATCCTTGTGCTACAAGTCTGGCTTTGTTTCTAATTACAGTACCATTCTCATCCATTTTGTTTCTATAAACCCATCTAGTCCCAATAACTCTTTGGTGAATTGGCCTTGGTACTAGCGTCCATACCTTATTTCTTTCAAACTGGTTTAGCTCTTCTTGCATGGCTTCAATCCAACTTGGATCGTTAAGCGCTTCATCCACTTTCTTTGGTTCCATTTGAGATAGGAAGCTTGCAAACATGGCCTCATTTATTGTAGCGGCTCTGGTTCTAACAGGTGCTCCAATATCTCCAATAATTAGTTCTGGTGGATGGTCTCTGAGCCATTTTCTGTCTGGTTGGAACGGGTTAAGAGATTGATCTAACGCTTGATTAAGCTGTGCAGGCGCTTGACCAATTCCTTGCGTAGGCGCTTCAGTGTTTACAGTTTGAGTTTGCTCTTGATAAAGATTCCCTTCATGATCATCAGCGTTTCTTGCAATATCATCGTTGATATCTTTACGAGTAATCTTAGGATTAGGTACAATGATTTCATTATCTTCATCAATATCACTATCATCACACAGATTGATTTGTGACGCTTGTTGAGATAAATCTTCAATTCCTGCATCATTAATATTAACCTTACTCGGTTCTTGGTTAGCATCATCAAACACAACATGAATGGATTCTTCAACCTTCGATTTGATCTTATTTAAGATGCGAAAGCTCTTTCCATTGTTGGAGTATCCTAGAAAGATTCCTTCATCTGCTTTAGGATCAAATGTCTTTAGGCTTTGAGATCCATTGTTATGAATGAAACATTTTGAACCAAATACATGAAAGTATGAAACATTCGGCTTACGTCCCTTCCATAACTCATATGGAGTCTTTTCATGTTGCTTGTTGATCATACACCGGTTCTGAGTGTAGCAAGCAGTGTTGATAGCTTCGGCCCAAAAACTTTGAGGCAGCTTAGACTCGGCTAACATAGTCCTAGCGGCTTCTTTAAGCGTTCTGTTCCGTCGCTCGGCAAATCCATTTTGTTGAGGTGTTCTAGGCGCTGAATACTCATGAAGTATTCCAAAGTCTTTACAAAATTTCTCAACAATATGGTTAGTAAATTCAGTTCCTCTATCACTTCTAATTCTTGTCACTTTTAGATCTTTTGAGTTTTGTAGTTGACGAATTAGAGAGGTGAGCTTGGCACTAGTTTCATCTTTAGATGCTAAAAATTCTACCCATGTATAGCGTGAGAAATCATCAACTATTACTAGTGAATACTTTTTACCACTAACGCTCATGATTTGAATAGGACCAAACAAATCTAAATGTAGTAATTCAAGTATTCGAGAGGTCGATAGATGAAGCTTCTTCTTAAAAGATGATTTAACTTGCTTACCCATTTGACAAGCGTCACATAAGCGATCTTTATTAAAGGAACCCCTAGGTAATCCCTCTACAAGATTTAGCGATATTAATTGAGAGATTGCCTTAAAATTGAGGTGATTCATTCTTCTATGCCATAACCAACCCAATTCATTTTGATTCTTAGCTACGAAACATGTAGGGTTGTTATCTAATGTTGAATCCCAATCTACTAAGTATACATTGTTTGTTCTTCTTCCTTTTAATTTAGTAGATCCTATCTTAACATCGATTATCTCGCACAAGTCACTAGAAAATTTAATTTCAAAGCCACAAAATTGACTTATGCTTAGGAGATTATGTTTAAGACCCTCAACATAGTATACATCATTTATCATGATGTTCCCCCTATGCATGATACCTATACCTTTAGTTTTACCTTTAAAATTATCACCGAATATAACTTGAGGACCATTGGTTGCACGATAGTTGATCAAGAGATCCTTTGATCCAGTCATATGTCTCGACGACCCACTATCTATGTACCAAATTGACGTATCGGTGTTGGCTCTAGGTACCTGCATTCAAAGGGCAGTTCTAATTCTTCTTAGGTACCCATTTTGTTTTGGGTCCTTCTTTGTTAGTGACGTTAGTCTGAATTAGAATCTTCGGAACCCACATTTGCCTTGTCTTCATTTTGGGAAGATTGGCCTTTTTGGGTTTCGGTTTGTGTTGTGTGTGCTCTTTAGGTGTATGGTAATATCCTTGATAATAGCAATAATCACAATCATAATCATGGTTATCATAGTGTCGATAATATGATCTAGATCTTTGCGGATATTGACATTGGTATTTCCTTGATATTGGCTTAGGATGCACTTTTGGTGCTAGACGCTTAGCGTTTGATTTACTTGTAGAAGGTTTTTCCTTAGCCCTTCGAGCGCTTGGATATACTTTCTTTTGTAGATCATTTACTTTGGTTTTTCTTTTGACTGAGCTAGTGTTAGCTTTTTCATTTGATCTCATACCAATATTCTGAGTCTCATTCAGCGTTTGTCTGTTTGAGCTTTCTCCAACAAAGGTTACACCTTTTCCTCTGTTGGTTGATATAACCACAGACGCTTTGGTTTTGTGACCAGATTTATCACAACCTAAACCGGTCTTTTCACCAAATGCTCTGGTTACTTCAGTCACATTATCTAGCGTTCTAGAAGCTTTTGATAATGATGAGATAAGCTGCTCTGATTTAGCAAGTTTAGCGATCAATTCAGCTTCTCTCTTGACTATTATATCAATATCACCTTTTAATTGAATAATTTCACTCTTAAGCGATTGGTTCTTCTCAATGCACTGTTGCTGAATTTGCAACTCTGCTTTGAGCGTCACTTTGTCGCTCTTGAGCGCTGAGATGATGTAAAGGTGATTTTGAAATATTTTTGCGGCTTCTTGACAATCATTATAATATTCTTTTACTTTGTCAAGTAATTCATCATAAGAAAGGGGATGACATAATTCAGTGGTTACCTCAAATAGCGAATCGTCAGACTCTTCATCATCTCTTGCCATAAGACAAATGAATGCTGAGTCGCTTGAAGGCTCATCATCACTGTTTTCATCTGATGATTCCAAGTCCTCTTCAGGAGTGTAAAATGGTTCTGATTCTGCTAGCAATCCTTGTTGCCTTAGATTATTCCTGAATTGACTTCTGTGTGCTTGGTCTTGCTTTGTAGGTTTAGACACATTCGGATATGGGCAATTAACTTGGAAATGCCATGGTTTCCTGCAATTATAACAAAGATTTGTTTTCATCTTTTGTTCATTTGTTAATCTTGCAAATCGTGGTTTTGGAACCACTGGTGCTGAGAGGTCTTGCTGAGAAGACGCTTGATGCTGAATTGGCGCTGGAGAGGATGGTGCAGGATAGTGAGGCGTTTGATATTGTTGTAGATTTTGAACACGCGCTTGATATGAATTTTGTCCTGGATGTTTAGGACTGCTTCCTTTTTTCTCATATTTCAAGAACTTTCTGAATCTGTTTAGAAGCGCTAGTTCTTCTTCCTCACTTATATCTGAAGCCTTTCCTTTACTACTGGATTTTCCTTTGATTGATGCCATTTGCGCTCCAGATTCAATTACTGGACTGCTCACTGCATCGCTGGCCGTATTCAACTCAAACTCAAATGCCTTGAGTTCTGAAAAACATCTTCTAGAGTTAGATTATCCAGATTGTTTGATTCTCTCATTGCAGTTGTTTTCATAAGGAATCTACTCGGGAGACTTCTGAAGATTTTGATGACCATTTCCCGATTTTGTAGTTCCATGCCCAAAGATGTTAATTCTGTGACAAGAGCTGCAAATCTCATGTCTAATTGTTCTAGTGTCTCATTGGATAACATCTTGAAGCCGTTGAATTTTTCTTTGGTAATTGATAATTTGTTTTCCTTGATTTGTGTTGAGCCACCACAAATAGTAGCCAACTTATCCCAAATTTCTTTAGTTGTATTGCATGATTTGACTTTGTTGAATAAGTTGTCATTGTCACTAATGGCTGTGTATAACGCATTCCGACCGACATTGTCTAGATTGGCTCGTCGACGCTCATCGGTGGACCATTCTTGTTTGGGCTTCTCCACATAACCGTCAGATGTTTTTTCTGCGGCTTCGGGCGCTCTGGTGATAACTTTGTATATTTTGATTGGCCCATCTGAAATGATATCACACATTTCATCATCACATGAACACAAATAAGTAAACGCTTTGACCTTCCATGAATCATAATTTGACTCGGTCAACTTGGGAACTTTAGAGAATGCCATGAAAAATTTAAAGTAATTTTAAAGCGACTATATTTTTTTAAAAAAAATGGATCTGAACAAGCAGTTACGCTTGGAAACGCTTAGGTTTCAACTTCAACCGCTCTGATACCACTTGTTGGTCCCAAGTGGTATATGTTAAGGGTCTAGAAGGGGGGGGGGGGATTGAATAGACCCTGAAGTCTTTTTTTGACTTCTAAAAATTCGTATCACTTTGAAGTATTTGAACGCTCGAAAAGCTTTGAGCGCTGGGTGCGGCGCTTGAGAGATAATGACTTCAGCGCTGGTTTCAGGCGCTTGGGAAAAGTTAACTTAGACTTGGTGATTTCAACGCTTACCAAAGTAGGGCAGAGTTTAGTCACTAAATCAGGGTTAGCACAGCGGAAGTATTTTATAGCTTAGCGTTCGATTTGTTAATAAAAGTAGTCGTTTAGTTGTTTTAAAACTTTTATCAAAGAATATGCAATATGAATAGTAAAGCAATGAAACAGTAAATAGTTAAAGCAGTAAATGACACAGGATATTTATAAGGTTCACTGGGTGATGTAATCCCAGCTACGTCCTTCTTCTCCTTTTATCAGGGAGGTTTTCCACTATGATGATTATCGAAGAGTCACACAGAGACTTCTACAAAATAGAGGGAGATTGGATAAGATCTCGGAACTCCTTGGTCACACAGATTTCAACTCCACTAAAGACCTTCTATCCCCTTGCTTCTTTCACTCAGAAATGGTGCAGGTTACGCTTGATCTCGGAACTCCTTGGTCACACAGATTTCAGCTCCAGTAGAGATCTTCTTCCACAAGCTTCTTTTACACAAAAATATTGCTTGTAAGTCAACAAGCTTTCTCACTCAGATGAAAGGTGTTGATGGTTTTGGTCACGGGTTTGTTTGTTTTTGGAAAGTTCAAACAACTTGGAGATATCTCAATAGTAGTGTAGGTTCTTCTTAAAAGGAGGTTTGAAATATGGGTGACTGTCTAGGAATGTATTTGAGAAGCTTAAAGGATTTCGGCTTTGGAGTTTATAAGCTTTTTCTCTCAAATAAATTCGGCAAAGTTTTGGACCCTTTTTCTTATTATTACGTCCAGATGTTTATCTATATGTGTATGTTATGTCCCTTTTGCTGAAAAGGTTATTTATAGATTGTTTTGAGATTTTGTCCGTTGGACACGGTTGGAATCTCGTTTTCCTAAACATTCCATGAGTTCTGACAATCCTAACTTTGGGTATATTTAATTGGTTAGGCATGGTCTTGGTTTCATAAATCTGACAGTCTCGGTCAAAGATATGGCTTGCCCATAAGTTGTAGTGCTTATATTTTAATAGCACTTATCCGACTTTTGATGCATCTTGTCTTATTTCCGTTTGAGAATAATTTCCGTTGATTCATGCATCATTGATAACTTGGATTTGAATCTTCAGGTTACGCTTGGAGAACTAGGCGCTTGAGCCTTTGGAGTTTAGGCTTTTTGAAAGTATCCTTCTTTGTTAATTAGACGCTTGAGAAAGGTCACAATCTTTGCCCGATCTTTAGACGCTTGTCCTTTCACTTTATCTTTGATAGACTCACTCAGAATTCTATCATTGACTTAGTGTTAAGTACTTAGTCTAAGGTCCATAACAAATCTTGAGCGCTGAGTTCGTAACCTGGGATAGTCTTTTAGCGTTTGACGGACGCTTGAGACTAATCTTTATCTTTACTGTTTCTTCAGACGCTTGATCTTCAACTTCATCACTTGGTAGACTCACACAGAATTCTTCTAGTGATTTAGTATCACATTCTTAGTCTAAACTCTATAAACATAAAAATACAAGCCTAGTATAAAAAAACGAGCTTTCAGGCGCTTATACATTTGTTCTACGAAAGCCTTTATACTTTACATTTCTTGGGGTCTAACATGGAATCCTAATTGTCATCATCAAAACATCTAACATGAAATTCCTAACAATATCTTTCTTTTGAACGTGGTCACGAAGAAAATGGTATCTAATGTCAATGTGTTTAGTTCTGGAATGAAGAACAAGGTTTTGAGTCATGGTTAGAGCACTTTGGTTATCACAATGAATGGGGGTTGGGCCTAGGATTATTTCATAATCTCTAAGTTGTTGCCTCATCCATAACACTTGTGCACGACAACTTCCTGCAGCTAGGTACTCAGCTTCGGCTGTGGAGATAGCTATGGATTGTTGTTTCTTACTATGCCATGAAACTAACTTATCACCTAGAAATTGACATGTACCACTAGTACTCTTACGATCTATTTTGCATCCTACAAAATCTGCATCTGAGTAACTAATTAGTTCAAAAGGAGAGTCCATTGGATACCATAAGCCCACATTTTGTGTGCCTTTTAGGTATTTAAGGATCTTCTTAGCAGCAATTAAGTGTGACTCTTTAGGATCGGCTTGAAATCGTGCACACATGCATACCGAAAACATAATATCAGGTCTACTAGCAGTAAGATAAAGAAGTGATCCAATGATACCTCTATAATTAGTGATATCAATCTTCTTTCCACTTTCATCTTTATCTAACTTAAGCGTTTGGCTCATTGGAATTTTTGAATATGATGCATTTTCCATACCAAATTTCTTAATCATATCTCTTGTGTATTTAGCGTGGTTTATAAATATGCCATTATGAAGTTGTTTAACTTGGAATCCTAAGAAGAAAGTTTATTCACCCATCATGCTCATTTCAAATTGTTTATGCATCATTTTCAAAAATTTCTCACACGGACGCTTGTTAGTAGAACCAAATATAATATCATCAACGTAAATTTGGACTAAGAGAGTATCTTCGTTATTGGTAATTTTGAATAACGTTGTATCAACGCTGCCTTTTGAAAAGCCTTTACCAATGAGGAAGATAGAGAGAGTGTCATACCATGCTCGGGGTGCTTGCTTAAGCCCATAAAGTGCTTTGTCTAGCTTGTAGACCATACCCTTACCATGATTGTTGATGAATCCTGGTGGTTGCTCCACATATACTTCTTCTTGGAGTTTACCATTCAGGAAGGCACTCTTCACGTCCATTTGATACACCATGAACTTGTTGAACGCTGCATATGCTAGAAACATGCGGATTGCTTCAATACGAGTGACAGAAGCGTATGTCTCATCAAAGTCAATACCCTCCTCTTGGCAATATCCTTGAGCTACGCGTCTGGCCTTGTTTCTTATCACAATGCCGTTCTCATCCATCTTGTTTCTATATACCCATCTAGTTCCAATAACTCCTTGGTGAGTTGGTCTTGGTACTAGCATCCAAACCTTATTTCGTTCAAACTGATTAAGCTTTTCTTGCATGGCTTCAATACAACTTGGATCACTTAGCGCTTCATCCACTTTCTTAGGTTCCATTTGAGATAAAAATCTTGCGAACATAGCTTCATTGAACGTAGCGGCTCTAGTCCTAACAGGCGCTTCAATATCTCCAATAATCTGCTCAGGTGGATGATCACGCAGCCATAGTCTATCTGGTTGAAAAGGGTTAAGAGGTTGAACAGACGCTTGACGAATAGACGCTTGACAATCAGACGCTTGATTATCCTCTTGCGTAGGCGCTTCAACTTCACAGATTCTTGTTTGCTCTTGATGATCACTCTCTTGATGATCATCAGCATTTCTTACAATATTGTCCATATTAACCTCACGAGTAATCTTAGGAGGTGGCACTGAGATCTCATCATCGTCGTCAGTATCTTCATCAATAGTAATCTTGGACGCTTGATGACATAGATCTTCAACTCCTACATCATTCACATTAACCTTACTCGGTTCTTGGTTAGCATCATCAAAAACAACATGAATAGATTCCTCAACCTTCGATTTGATCTTATTTAAGATGCAAATTTTTTTTCTATACTTGGCGTAGCCTAGAAAGATTCCCTCATCCGCTTTAGGATCAAATGTCTTTAGGCTTTGAGATCCATTATTATGGATAAAGCATTTAGAACCAAAGACGTGAAAATATGAAACATTTGACTTACGTCCCTTCCACAGTTCATATGGAGTTTTCCCATGCTGTTTGTTGATCATGCAACGGTTTTGAGTATAACAGGCAGTGTTGATCGCTTCGGCCCAAAACCTAGGAGCGAGCTTGGATTCTGCTAACATCGTCCTAGCTGCTTCTTTAAGGCGTTTGGTTCCAGCACTCATCAACACCATTTTGTTGGGGAGTTCTGGGAGCTGAGTACTCATAATGTATTCCATTTTCTGCACAAAACTTCTCAACAATCTTGTTAGTAAACTCAGTACCGTGATCGCTTCTTATTCTTGCAACCTTAAGATTTTTCAATATTTGAAGTTGTCGAATAAGCGTTGTTAACTTGTCACATGTCTCATCTTTGGATGAAAGAAATTCCACCCAAGTAAATCGAGAGAAATCATCTACTATCACCAAAGTATACTTTTTACCGCTTACACTGATCATTTGAACAGGTCCAAACAAATCCATGTGAAGTAGTTCAAGTATTCGAGTGGTAGATAGATGAAGTTTTCTCTTTAATGATGATTTAACTTGTTTACCCATTTGACAAGCGTCACAAAGGCGATCCTTATGAAATGGTCGATTTGGTAATCCCTCTACAAGATCTTGACTTATAAGCTAAGAGATTGTTTTGAAGTTGAGGTGATTCATTTTTCTATGCCATAACCAACCCATTTTAGATTCATTTTTAGCAACAAAGCATGTTGGGTTGTTATCAAGTGTTGAACCCCAATCTACCAAATATACGTTGTTAGTTCTTTTACCCTTCAATTTAGTAGACTTAGTCTTAGCGTCATTTATATAGCAACAGTCACTTGAGAATATGACTTCAAAGCCTTTATCACAAAATTGACTTATGCTTAATAAATTGTGCTTCAGACCCTCAACATAATAAACATCACTTATCATGATGTTCCCCCTATGCATAGTACCTATACCTTTGGTTTTACCTTTGGAGTTGTCACCAAATACAACCTAAGGACCATTGGCAGCTTGATAGTTGATTAGAAGATCTTTAGAACCAGTCATGTGCCTTGACGTTCCACTAGCGAAGTACCAAACAGATGTATCGGCTTTAGCTCTAGGTACCTGCAATCAAAAGGGAAGTTCTATTTCTATTCAGGTACCCATCGTTACTTGGGTCCTTTAACATTAGTAACATTGTTAGTTTGAATTAGAACTTTAGGAACCCATATTTGCTTGGTCTTTATTTTAGGAATACTGGCCTTTTTGGGTTTCACAACGTGTTGTGTGTGCTTTTTGGGTGTATAATAATATCCTCGATTATAATGGTAGTCATAATCATAGTTATAATCATAATCATCATAGTATCGATAATATGATCTTGACTGTCTTGGATGTTGACGCTGGCTTGGGTTGCACTTTTGGTGCTGGACTCTTAGCGCTTAATTCACAGTGGTCAGACTTATCTTTAGCCTTTTGAGCATTTGGATAGACCCGTCTTTGTGAATCATTTGCCTTAGCCTTACCCTTGCCTGAGTTAGCTTTGACTTTCTCTCATTTGGCCTCTTACCATTGTCACTAGGTTCTTTTTGTATTTGACCTTGTGAACCTTTCTCAACAAAGATAACACCCTTTCCTTTGTTGTTTGCCGTAACATTAGATTTATTAGGTGCTTTACCGAGTTTATCGCATCCTAAACCGGTCTTTTCACCAAATAATCTAGTTACTTCAGTCACATTATCCAGTTTGTAGAGGCTTTTGATAATGATGAGATAAGCTGCTCTGATTTAGCAAGTCTAGCGATCAAATCAGCTTCTCTCTTGACTATTATATCAAGATTGCTTTTTAATTGATTAATTTCACTCTCAAGCGATTGGTTCTTCTCAATGCACTGTTGCTGAACTTGCAACTCTGCTTTGAGCGTTACTTTATCTCTTGTGAGTGATGAAATAATAGCGAGATCATTTTGATATACTTTGGCAGCTTCCTGACATTCATCGTAGTATTCTTTGACTTTGTCAAGTAATTCATCATAAGGGAGAGGAATAGATAATTCATTGATTACCTTAGGAGACGCTTCATCATCTCTGGCCATGAGACATATGAGCGCTGAGTCATCTAATGGCTCATCATCATCGCTACTCTCTTCTGATGATTCTAAATCTTCAGGTGCGGATGCTGGTTCTGATTCCCCTAGCAAACCTTGTTGAAGAAGGTTGCTCCTGAATTGGTTTCTATCCAAGTAATCCTGCCTTGAGGGCTTGGATACGTTTGGGCAATTTACCTGGTAGTGCCCTGGTTTCCCGCAATTGTAACAAAGATTAGTTTTCATCTTTTGTTCATTTGTTAACCTTGCAATGTGTGGTTTTGAGATCACTGGAGCTGAGAGATTTTGAATAGACGCTTAGTACTGAACAGGCGCTTAAGGTGAAGGAACAGAATACTGAGGCGCTTGAATCTGTTGTTGCATCGGAGAAGGCGCTTGATATGAACTTTGTCCTTGATTATTGAAACCTTTTCCTTTCTTTTCATATCTTAAGAACTTCCTGAATCTATTCAGCAAGGCCAATTTGATAGGAGTCATTTTTGCATAAGTTTTTAAGCCCCTTTAATGACAATTTAGGCTCGTATACGGTTTATTTCGTGCCACTCGTGCGTTTAATATGTGTGTGAAGTGATTTCAGGTAGTAAGCGACGATGGACGAAGAAAAGGGAAAAAAATGACTCGTTTCATCCACTTTGCTCTGGCTCCTGAAACGCCCGCCCAGGCGCCACCCAGACAGAGAAAAATCGGTGTTCTGAAGCGCCCGCCTAGGCGCCAATCGACCCGCGCCTGGGCGCCACTTGTCTACACGCCTGGGCGCCCCGGAACTTATGCCCTAAGAAATAAACGCCACATAGGCGGCGCCTAGGCGCCAATCAACTCCCGCCTAGGCGCCGCAATAACAGATTTTGGAATGTATAAATAGGAGTTTTCAATTTTTTTGAAGGGTTGGAAATCTGGGAGATTAGGGGCGATTTGTTGGGTTTTGGGCCATTCTTCATCAACTCTAAGAGGCTAAGAAGGAGATCTAGCTTGGGATTGAAGCTCTCGACTCGGATACATCATCAATCAAGCAATATAGGGAGTTTTCATATGTTTTTCATTACATACTTGTCTATGATTATGTATATGACTACATTAGGATCTTCTATGTTATTGATTATGAGCTAAATTTGTGAGACTTAGGCCATGTGAAGGCCAATTTATGAGTCAATATATGTGAAGTTACTTTTTGTATTAATTCTCCTATTGCTTTGTGTGTTAATTCTATCCTTTTATGCCAATCATGTGTTTGATCACCATATGCTTGCTATCTTGCCTAATCTAGTTGTTCGAGAGAAGATAGATTAGGGTGCAAGGGAATTAACACATCATCCGAAACAAATGAGGGATTGCTCCTAGAAATAGGTAAAGATTCCCGGGTGTTGTTAGCCGGATTTATTCGGGGAAGCTCTAGAACGTTAATGCGTGATTTTTGATTAGATTCTCGGATAGACATATTTAGAGAACTGTCAACTAATCATAGGATTGTTATGAGCCAAGACATCGGGTAATAATTAATTTAGGAGTTTCCACCAAAGCAATAGGAGTCTAATAATTCAAGGAGTAATCCATATAAATTGACGAGTAGATTTGGTTGTAGCATGTGCCTTGGTCATTTTATCATACGTGAAGTTTAATCCATAGCTTGTTCCCTCCTTTGGTCCTTCGTTTACAATTGTTTTAGTCCCGCTTTACTTTAAGTGTCTTTTACTTTTATGAAATCAGAAACTAAAAATCCAAGTCTCCGTGGTTCGACAACCCGGACTTATTTTTGTCCACTTTTATTACTATCGCGACTAGTACTCTTGCTATCCAAAGCACGTTAGGTTCTAGCGTGTCACAATTCCTCTTCTTCATTGATATCTAAATTCTTTCCTTTATTGCCCGATTTGCCTTTGATTGATGCTATAAGCGCTCCAGATTCAATCACCGGACTACTCACAACATCACTAGCAGAATTCAACTCGAACTCAAATGCTTTGAGCTCTGAAAAGGCGTCTTCTGGAGTTAGGAGATCCAGCATATTTGATTCTCTCATAGCAGTTGTCTTCATCAGGAATTTACTTGGTAAACTTCTAAAGATCTTAACCACCATTCCTCGATTCTGCAAATCCATTCCCAACGATGTAAGTTCTGTAACTAGAGCTATAAATCTTATATCTAATTGCTCTAAAGTTTCATTGGGTAGCATCTTAAATCCGTTAAACTTTTCCTTGGCAATGGAAAGTTTGTTTTCTTTGATCTGAGCTGAACCACCACAAATTGTAGCCAACTTATCCCATATTTCTTTAGTGGTTTTGTAAGACTTGATCTTGTTGAATAAGTTGTCATTATCACCAATAGCCGTATATAGAGCGTTACGACCAACATTGTCCAAATTAACTCTTCGACGCTCATCTGGAGACCATTCTTGTTTCGGTTTCTCAACGTAACCATCAGGAGTGACTTCCGTGGCTCTAGGCGCTCTAGTGATAACTTTATATATTTTGATTGGTCCATCTGAAATAATATCACACATGTCATCATCACATGAACAGAGATATGTAAATGCTTTGACTTTCCATGTGTCAAAATTTGACTCAGTCAGTTTGGGAACTTTAGCGAATGCCATGTTTAAA
This sequence comes from Buddleja alternifolia, assembly GCA_019426215.1. Classification (NCBI taxonomy): domain Eukaryota; kingdom Viridiplantae; phylum Streptophyta; class Magnoliopsida; order Lamiales; family Scrophulariaceae; genus Buddleja; species Buddleja alternifolia. The sequence continues at coordinate 6,832,283 of CM033406.1, forward strand.
ATCTAAAGCAACTAAGTTTGAAAAAGGATCTAAACAAGCAGTTATGCTTGGAAATTTTAAAATTTTAACTTTAACTGCTTTGATACCACTTGTTGGTCCCAAGTCACATACGAAAGGGTCTAGAAGGGGGGGGTTGAATAGACCCTGAAGTCTTTTTCGACTTCAAAAGATTCCTATTGAAAAGGTTTTTGGACGCTTAAAAAGTAGACGCTTGAAGTGTCTAACACTTGACTTAAGCATTCACTGAAAATATAGGCGCTTTGGTGAAGCGTCTAACGAAAACTGTTTTTAGAAAGTTAACTTAGATTTCAAGACTTGAATACTACAACCAAATAGGTTTGAGCGTTCACTTCTTTGATCAGTGTTAGCACAGCGGAATGATTTTTGGAGTCTTCTCTTTGAAAGCTTTAGCGTCACAAAAAGTGTATTTAGTTGCTTAGCGTTTGATTAAGTTTTATTTTATCAGATTATGATATGACAATATGAATGCTGAAAGTAAAGTAGAGAGCAATATTTGTAAGGTTCGTTGGGTGGTGTAATCCCAACTACGTCCTTCTTCTCCTCGACACTTAGAGGCAATCCACTAAAATGATTCTCAAAGAATCACACAGAATCTTCTACAAATTAGGGAGAGATGGATGTCGATGACTTGAGCTCCTTGATCACACAGATTTTTGCTCCAAATCACTTCAATCCCCTTGCTTCTTTCACCCAGAAATATAGCAAGTATCCAACTTCGACTTCACATAGATCACGAGGCTTGGATAGGGATTTTTCTAAACGGTTTGTTTGATTTTGATAAAGTTCAAACAACTAGGAATATCTCAGTAGTAATGTGGGTTTCTCTGAAAAGAGTGTTTGAGATACTGGTTAACTGTCTCAGGATTTAAAGAAAAGCAAAGAGAATATTTTCTTGAAAGTTTTGGCTTTTCTGAGATTGTAAGGAATGAGACTTCAATGCAACAACAATTCGACTTGATAATTGTTCTCTGTATTTGGCTTGTTGTTGAAGTCCTATTTATAGGCCTATTGGAAAAAGTGTCCGTTTGACACATGCAAGAGCGCGTGTCTCTCACTTCCGCGAGTGAACAACTTTTGTCCTTTTTCCTGAAAATCTGCTGCACAAAAGTTGGTGCTACAGTCTTTGAATAGTTGACAGTCCAATAGGGTGGCTTCTCCGTTCGTCTGAAAGTGCTTATCACATTTAATGCTCTTATCAGCATTTAATGCATTTGAATTAAATGCCCGTTGGCATTTAATGCTTTGAGAATATTTGCATTAAAACTCCTTCTGGACTTAGAAATAAATTCAGGTGAAAATAGTCATTGATAGACGCTTATTCAACCTTGAATCACTTCTATATAACGCTTGGTGTAGCAGGTCATTCTAGATGCTTGGAATCTTCATCTTTATTCAGACCTCAGGCACTTGAGTCTTCAAACTTTACTTCTGATAACCTCACTCAGAACAAATCAGACGCTCAGTCTAAGACAACTTAACCTAACAATCTAGAATAAAAAATAAAACAAAGCCTATTACAAATCTAACGCTTCAAAGCTGAAAAACAAACTTACATATTTTGGGGTCTAACAAAGGTCCTAATTGTCATCATCAAAACATCTAACATGAAATTCCTAACAAGATGTTTGGGATATTGATTGACTGTGTCAGGGATTGAAGAAAAGCAAAGAGAATGCTTGCTTGGAATATTCGAGCTTTTCTGAAAGTTTAAGGATTGACACATCAATGCAACAGAGTTTCGGCTTGTAAGTTTGTGGTTATATATCTATGTTTTAGCTTGTTGTTGAAGTCCTATTTATAGACTTTCTTGGATAAAGTGTTCGTTTGACACATGTTCAGGCGCGTGTCTTTCACTTTCGCAAATGAACAACTTTCATCCTTTTATTCCAGAAAACCTGCTACAGAAAGTTGGTGCGGCAGTCTTTGTAAAGTTGATAGTCCAATGGGAAGGCTTCTCCGTACTCTCTGGAGTGCTTATCACATTTAATGCTCTTATCAGCATTTAAAATAAATGCCCGTTAGCAATTAATGATCCGAGAATATTTGCATTAAACTCCTTCTGGTCTTAGAAATAAATTCAGGTGACATCTAGTCTTTGATAGACGCTCATTCACTACTGAATGATTTCTGACACTTAAACAATGCTTGAACACTTGGAATCTTCATCTTCATTCAGACTCAAGACGCTTGAATCTCCAGACCTATCTAATGATACACTCACTCAGAATAATATCATACGCTTAGTTTTGAGATTACTTAGCCTAACAGTCTAAAATTAAAATAAATAAAGCCTTATACAAATCTAACGCTCAAAGCCTATACATATATTCTAGTAAAGAATAAAACTTACATATTTTGAGGTCTAACAAAAATCCTAAGTGTCATCATCAAAACATCTAACAAGAATTCCTAACAGGTAGAGACTCGGTGAATTCTAGGAAGGCTTCGCTAAGAGCGGCATCAGGGCAGTACGCCATCAGCCCCCCATTGGGGAGGGGGGGAGGGGGGCGGACAAGTGAATCAAGTGGAGCCAAAAACTCAAATCATAGAGTTTAGAATATAAGAACTTAAAAACGGCATCCCATTGGTGAATGACGTCTTAGTGATATCGGCGACCATCTCCAACTTCTGGGTGAAGAAGGTTTTAGCCAAAAGTGGGAGCTCAGTAGACATCATCTTTTACAACGCCTTCACCTAACTAGGAGTGGACAATGCACAACTCCAAGCAGTCAACACCCCTCTCACGACATTCATGGGAGAGATGGTGGAAGCACTTGGGGAGGTGTCTCTCCCTATATCTTTGGGTGCATTTCCTGCCCGCTCCACTAAGATGGTGAAGTATTTGGTGGTGAAAGCCCCTTCACATACAATGTCATACTAGGGAGGCCGAGCTTAAACCTGTTTCAAGCCGTCATATCCACTTTTTATATGAAGGTCAAGTTTCCCACCCCTGTGGGAATGGGAGAAGCTGTTGGCGACGTGAAGGTAGCGAGAAAATCTTACGCTAACATCCTGAAGAAGCCTAAAAGAAAGCACGGCGACAATGATCACAGTGACAAGGGGAAATAAATTGCCATCAACTTAATCTCACTGGAGGAAAGTCACTTGAGGGCAAGACCTACTTAGTCAACACTTGGCCAAAATCCCAGCAATCAGACGCCTATGAAAAGCACGGGAGCCGAGACATGCCATCCCAAGAAGGCGATGCCCATTTTAAGAACACGACGCCTATCACTAAAGAGGAAGACTCTGACCCAAGGGCCCCAACAGAGGCGACGGGCGCACCAGCGCGAAAGACCAAGCATGAGATGAAGCCCCCTAGGAAACATCCCCCAAATTTGACAAGCTATTAGGCCTCACGAGGCCTTAACAGGTAACAATTAAAAAAACTATCTTATTTCCTATATTGCTATTAAACAATCTTGAGTTTGCCACGAGCCAAGCATTGAGTAGGGGCACCCACCAGCGTCACCTACCTTTTACTTAAGTTTTGAGGTGCCTATGTGAACCCCCATACATCGTGGTTTTGAGGTGCCTTTGTGCACCCCCTTTACTTTCTGCATTATGGTTGGATATTTTAAATTTTCGCTATCTATTTGTTAAGTGCCGAGCAACACCTTTCTCATTATACTGTGGTGTATGTTAGTTTTGTTTGACAACGTGCTTGCATATCCTATGAATGTGTATTACATTACCAAATGGGTGACTTAACAACACTCAAAACAAACGCTCCTCGGGACCAATGAGTCCGACCGAAGCTATTTACAAAAACAAAAAGCCCCTTTAGAGGCTAACATAGTTGGAGCAATAAAATTCTCCCGAAATAATTAAAACTCGATTGAGACTAGCCCACCTTATAATCCTTCCATTAGCACCGAGAGGGAATGAGGTGAAAAAATTACCCCCTTCAATATGGACTCTGGACCGAGATTATATCGATAAACCTAGCGTGATAATTCACCTCAAGCCAAAATAAAAAACACTTATGACTATTTCAGCCTCTTATAATTCTATGTGTAGAATATTCCTAAGGAATGGGGGGGGGCATCACACTTTTGAAAATTGGATGTTGGCTTACAAACTTACAAAGCTGATGGTACCAAAAATAACGCCCCCCAACGCCTGAGAAAATGAATATTTTCAAACTGCCACGAAATAAGGCAGTCAAAATTTGCGCTAAGTACTTTCAAGAGCCAAAAATCACTCATAACGAACTTACTCCTAAATATTGTGGAACACATATTAAGGAGTGGGGGGGGGGGGGGCAAGGAGGTACTAAATACTAGCAATTTCAAAGCTTAGTGTTTGAAGCACCCAAGAGGCACTTACTCTTGACATTTTTAAAAATCCGCTAATGGAGTGTTAAAATGGCGCGTTAAAATTTGGAAATGGCACAATAAAAATGGCTAAGTACCTAAGCTAGTAATAAAATAAGCCACAAGGTAATACGACAAAATTATCAAATCAACGACATAGCACTCGCGACCTCAAAGGGCGAAAAGAGATAGCGATAGTCAATATCCATAAAGATTCAAAGGGCAACATGCCAAAGCATAAAATAGCTCAAGAATCAAACTAACCCACTATGGGGTAGATAAGAACGAAGTCTTACAAATAACAAAACAAGAACTAGAATAAAGATAGCTCAAAAAAAAAAAAAAAAAGTAAAAAGGCCAGAATACTAAAGACATGAGAGGGCTAAAATGCTAAGAGGGTAACCAACACCTCAACTAACGGTATCGCCCCCCACCTCGGCCTCCATGTCGCTAGTGTCGGGGATGTTACCATATAACCCTTGAAATCATCTCCAGGATACCGACCACTCTCACGAAGAGTTCTACAGAATTTGTGAACCGTCTTGGTCATGAAGCCTGAGCAATATTATATGATCGCTTGTTGCACTCATCGATGAAGTCGGCGCTCTTGCAAAATTTCTCCACCGCTGACTTTCGGGCATTACTTAAAGTTTTTTTCCTGGCATCTGAGCCAAGGAAGCAGCTACCATCGGATTTTTCCATCTCAAGCTTCTTCCTGGCCTCCCCAGATTTCTTCTCCCATTTTTCAGCCAAGTTCTTAGCTCCAAAGAACTTCGAAAAAAGCTTCTGGTTCTGCTGGTGACTTTTGTCATATTTTTAATCTATGTCTTCACACTTGAATCGAAGATGGTGGGTGATAAGAGGCATTTTTACGTGTTTTTAAGCCTCTTGCGTTTATGTTTTAGGTTCATTTATCGCTTGATTCTTGCCACATGTGCGTTTAATCCGTACATTAAGTGATTTCAGGCCTTAAGTGGATACATTCGAAGAACGGATGGAAAAACGACGTATAAAACAAGTTTAGGTCAAGATGCTTTGCATCTCCACGCCCATGCGCCCCTTAGACCACGCCCATGCGCCGATGACATCCAATTATGAAGATTTGCTTCTGACGTCCACGCCCAAGCGCCATTTCCCCACGCCTGGGCGCCGTTTCTGCATCACTTTTCACGGTTGAGAGCTATTTCTGTATATTTAGAGACTAAATTGGATAAAGTGTCCTTCTACAAATTTGTAGATCTATGTCGTAGATTCACATGCGGACTTGAATCATCCAAATCGGAGTTCTTTGGAGAGAGTTGTGAAGGAAATACGATTGCTGCGCCGGACAAGATGCATTTAATTTCAGCACTGCCGGTGACGCCTAGGCGCAGTCATGTCCACGCCTGGGCGCCGATGTATGCATTTTTCAAGGTATAAAGGCCAAATTTCAGCGTTGGAGTGGGGGGTTCGGTTTTTAGGCCCTTTCGGGGCTAAAACTTGCCATATACATCATATTTTGGAGGACAAGAAGGCTGAAGGGCAAGGAATTGAAGCTTCTAACTTGATTTCATCATCAACCAAGTGTATTAGGGAGTTTTACATTGCTTTCATTATATATTTGTCTATGAATATATACATGCTTGCTTTAGATTTTCTTGTACCATTGATTATGAACTAGATCTATAAGACTAAGGTCATGTGAAGGCCTATTTGTGAAGTATCTATATAATATTTGTTTGTTTGAATCAATTCATGTGTTGGTATGTATTGTGAATTTGTATTTGTTCTGTGTACATGTGCTTGATCACCATGTGTTCGATAAATTGCCTAGGTGACTGTTTCGAGAGAAAGTTGATCTAGGGTGCAAGAAATTCACAACATCACCGGCCAAATAGGAATTGCCCTAGACATAGGTAAAGATTCCCGGGTGAAGTCGTTCGATTTGTATCGAGTAAGCTCTAGCTTGTTAATGCATGCTTAATGGTTAGATTTCCGGGTAGACATACTGAGGAAACCATCATTTAAGTATAGGAGTCTATCACGAGACATCGGTTAGTCTTTACTTTAGGAGCTTTCACCATAGCAACATAGGTCTAATGATTCAATAAGATTCTTTATTATGATACAGATCAAATTGAGCCTCGCATGCGCCTTAGTCGCTTTTCATATTAGGATTTCAAACATTTGCTCATCTTTGTTCTTATTCTTTGCACTTTTATTTGAATTTACTCTTGCTTTAATTGTTTATTTCATTACGAATCTTAAGCTAAAATTCAAGTCTCCGTGGTTCGACAACCTGGACTTCTTTTTGTCCACTTTTATTACTTCACACGACTAGTGCACTTGCTACCAAGCACGTTAGCTTTTAGCGTGTCAAGTTTTTGGCGCCGTTGCCGAGGACTTGTTTAATTTTAATTTTTGATTTTATTGCAAGTTTTTTGTATTTACTTTATTTTTATTTTTCGTTTCAGGACTAGCTAGCAATGGTTGGTAACTTTCCAAATATTAACCTTCTGGAAAATATAGAGTGGTTGCAAAGTATCATACATGCTATGCAACCACCAGTTCCTCTTGCATCCATTCGTAGTAGTCAACCACGACGAGTTCACCCTATGTAGAGACATGTGATTATTCCGGACTTCACCACACCAAATTTCCAAGTTCTGCCTCACCTTCTCACCATGGTTCAGAACAACCCATTTAATGGGGATCCAAGCGAATCACCAGATGATCACTTGGAAAATTTTGACAACATCCTCTCAACCATACAACTCCATCCAAGAGATCTCGACTCTCTTCGCTTTCGATTATTCCATTTTTCCCTCAAGGATAGGATAAGGGAACCACGTGGTATAAGTCTTTTCTCCCACAATCCATCACTACTTGGAAAAACTTACGGATTTGTTTCTGGATAAATTCTTTCCACCATCAAAGGTAAATGAGCTCCGAAGTGAAATAAGGGGATTTAAGTAGAAAAAGAATAAGTCATTGGCGAATGCATGGGCAAGATACATGTTTATGCTTAGAAAATGCCCATCACATAATTACTCTCTATGTAATCTTGTGCAATATTTTTATGATGGGGTTCGATCGAGGGTTAGGCATCGACTCAATGCTGGAGCTGGTGGTGATTTATTGGGACTAGATGATCGGACTGCATGGAGAACACTTAAGCAATTGGCACAAGAGGATGAGTGGTACCCTAAGGATGATGATGATGAAATTTTCCACAAAAAGGTTACGAGTGTTAAAGCAGTTGAGGAAATTGGCAATTTTGAGGAAAACCCGATGGCGCAAGGAAATTATCAACGAGACCAAGTGAGAATTCCTACTCCTGAGGAAGAACTTGATAACACCATTGGAGAGCTCCGCCTTACGATAAAGTACGTATATCGAGAAATAAAGGAGATGAGTCATCAACTCAAGTAACTATCGAGCGACATGGCTGAGAAAGCACTGGGGGCACTGCCGAGTGACACTGAAGAGAATTTGAAGGAGGAATACAACAACGTGATGTTGATTGAAGGAAAGTTGAAAAATTCGAAAGTTTATCTTCTGCACAGAACGTTCGAAAGTGTAGGCCATGACGTTCAAACATGCGCGGCAGACCCCTCCATCAATGAGCATTCGACTCCTATCCTTTCTGAGGCTGTTGACATTCCTTTGCCTTCCTCCCTAGCCACAGGTAAATTGGTACTTGATGCGGATGATGGTACGTTGTCAATGAATATAGAAGATGATATGGTTAATTTCGATAACTATGAGGTTTTTGAGCATCCACTTGATTTTGATTTGAATTTTCACGTTGATGCTTTTGATCCTTTTAGTGTTGAGCACTTTCAGAAAAAAGGAGCCAATAATCTTCTACATCCATACATCATGGACCTGAAATGCATCAAGGTGATTGGTGAAGAAAAACAAGATATTATCTCTAGCTTGGAGAAAAGTTCACACTATCACCCGAATCGTGGGGAAGATAGGGTAATTGAAGTGTTGAGGGACTATACAAAAATTCACGAGTGGATGATTGCTTGGTCTCAACTCAAGGTATTTCTCAAAAAGGATGGGCCAATTTTCACTATCAAGGGCCAAAGAGTGAACCGAAACATGAGAATGGATTGGAGAACAAATAAGGCATTCATACGTCATCCTCCTTAAACCGAACCAGATAAAGTCAAGCTAATGGCTTTAAAAGAGCGCTTCTTGGGAGGCAACCCAAGTTTGTAAGTTTTCTTTTCTTTTTGCTTTCGTTTTTGTTTTGTTTAGTTTGTTTCTTTATGTTGTGTTGAAGCATGCACTTTTGGCATGTATGTTTTCTTATGCTTGATGGTTTGAAGAGTTGAAGTGTTAGTTATGATGCACATTTGGACCCCATGTTTAAGGGATGCTAATTTTACTCAAGAGGAGGAGAAGCTATAGGATTATGTATTGGAAGTTTAAGGATGTTTTTCAACATCCTTGGTTGTAAGTGTTCTTTTACCGTTGTGTATGCTTGTTGTAACAACATTGGGGATAATGTTGGAATTGTGTTTGGGGGTAGAAGAGTACTTATTTTGAACTTTGATGATGCAATCCTAATTTTTAGCTTGAGTTTGGGGGAAATTTTGTTTGCTATCATATTTATATGCTTCTTTGTTGAGAAAATCAAGTATAATTTTTTTTTAAAAAGAAACTGATGCATTGAAATTGATTAACTTGGAAAAATGGCATGATTTCTTGAAATAATTTGAATTTAATGAAACATATATATCTTTGAAGTTGCTCTTGGAGACCCTAGACTAGGATTGATTTCTTAGATGATTCACATTGCACAATAAATCGAGGGTAGAGGAGTTGAGAGGATAACCATCTTGAGACATTTAAGGAATTTTTCCTAGAAATATTAACTTAGATTTCTCATAAGGTTATAAGTTGACTAGTTAATTTTGTATGCTAAACAATGAATTAAAAAGGTTAAATTTTGGTATGACCAAAAAGTGGTCAGGCTAATATGTACTGGAGGTGAAAAGTTTCATGCCTATATACTATACTATTATGCTAATTTGAGCTTTGCTCAAGTCAAAAAGAAGTAATTGGTTAAAAGATCTAGTTTTATTTCGTGGTCTTTGACACTCGAGTGATTAAATCCTTAGGAGTGTCTCTACACTTAATGCCCAAAACCATCTAGTTTGGGAGTCATTGATCTAAAACTTGTTACATGGGTGTCATAGAAAGCCTAATTGAATAAAACATTGCACATGATCTAGCCTTAATGAGGTTAATTGGAAAGTTTCATATGAATCGAAAGTTTGAATGTTTGAGATAGTGAAATTTAAATGGCTATTAGATTTTCGATGATTCTTGTGCCTTGTATTTGATCAAAAGTTGATAGATATGGGATTAATGTCCAAAAATTGGTAAGGATGTCTCTCAACTATAATGCCTTAGATTTATTTTCACTACACCTTAGGGAGTCTTTTCGAGTATTGGTGTCACATGAGCAAAAGTATTTGATATATATATATATATATATATATACTTGTGAGCTTTAAAAGGATGATTTTATGTCATTTATTCTTGTTAATTATGTTGAGATGTATTCATTTGGTTGGGATTGAAAATTTGTTAGATTTTGTGGGTATATCGTATGCAAACCCTCACGAGACTATAACTCGTCCTTTGAGGTAACTCAAAGGTTTAAAGGCTTGTTGCACCGGCTAAGTGCAATCGTTTACTCCATGAAAGTGAGTTAGTTAGTTATTTTTGTTTTCTCCCATTGGTTGATGATGTTTTTCGTGCCCTATAGCTCTTATTGCTCGAGGTCGAGCAATTGGTAAGTGTGGGGTTGTTGATAAGAAGCGTTTTTACGTGTTTTCAAGCCTCTTGCGTTTATGTTTTAGGTTCATTTATCGCTTGATTCTTGCCACATGTGCGTTTAATTCGTGCATTAAGTGATTCCAGGCCTTAAGTGGATACATTCGAAGAACGGATGGAAAAACGACGTATAAAACAAGTTTAGGCCAAGATGCTTTGCATCTCCACGCCCAAGCGCCCCTTAGACCACGCCCATGTGCTGATGACATCCAATTCTGAAGATTTACTTCTGACGTCCACGCCCAAGCGCCATTTCCCCACGCCTGGGCGCCATTTCTGCATCACTTTCCAGAGTTGAGCGCTATGTATGTATATTTAGAGACCGAATTGGATGAAGTGTCTTTCTACAAAGTTGTAGATCTATATCTTATCTTCACATGAGAACTTGAATCATCCTAATCGGAGTTCTGTGGAGAGAGTTATGAAAGAAATAAGATTTCTGCAGTCGACAAGATGCATTTAATTTCAGCACTGCCAGCGACGCCTAGGAGCCGTCATGTCCACGCTTGGGCGCTGATGTACGCGTTTTTCAAGTTATAAAGGCTAAATTTCAGCATTGGAGAGGGGGGTTCGGTTTTTAGGCCCTTTTGGGGCTAAAACTAGCCATATACATCATATTTTGGAGGACAAGAAGGCGGAAGGGCAATGAATTGAAGCTTCTAACTTGATTTCATCATCAACCAAGTGTATTAGGGAGTTTTACATTGCATTCATTATATATTTGTCTATGAATATATACATATTTACTTTAGATTTTCTTGTACCAGTGATTATGAACTAGATCTATAAGACTAAGGTCATGTGAAGGCCTATTTGTGAAGTATCTATATAATATTTGTTTGTTTGAATCAATTCATGTGTTGGTATGTGTTGTGAATTTGTATTTGTTCTATGTACATGTGCTTGACCGCCATGTGTTCGATAAATTGCCTAGGTGAATGTTTCGAGAGAAAATTGATCTAGGGTGCAAGAAATTCACAACATCACCGACCAAATAGGAATTGCCCTAGACATAGGTAAAGATTCCCGGGTGAAGTCATTCGATTTGTATCGAGTAAGCTCTAGCTTGTTAATGCATGCTTAATGGTTAGATTTCCGGGTAGACATACTGAGGAAACCATCATTTAAGTATAGGAGTCTATCACGAGACATCGTTTAGTCTTTACTTTTGGAGCTTTCACCATAGCAACATAGGTCTAATGATTAAATAAGATTCTTTATTAAGATACAGATCAAATTGAGCCTTGCATGCGCCTTAGTCGCTTTTCATATTAGGATTTCAATCATTTGCTCGTCTTTGTTCTTGTTCTTTGCACTTTTATTTGAATTTACTCTTGCTTTAATTGTTTATTTCATTACGAATCTTAAACTAAAATTCAAGTCTCCGTGGTTCGACAACCTGGACTTCTTTTTGTCCACTTTTATTAATTTACACGACTAGTGCACTTGCTACCAAGCACTTTAGCTTTTAGCGTGTCAGTGGCAATGTTGGATCGACTGAGAAGACAAAAATCGTGTAAAAAATTTATACGCATAAACATACAGCCTCTAAATGATGGCAATAACACATGTAAACGCTACCCGGCCTGCCCCTATGGAGATCTCCTGGTCAAGGCGTGCTACTGATAGAGATGATAAACGGGTAGAGTTGTAATCAGTCACCGCCACTCTCATCAAAGACCAAGGGGTCATAGAATTAGTAGTATCCCAAAAAGAGCTAAAGTGAGGATTCAGATTCGCCCCAAAATTAAATAATCCCTTGCTAAGGCCAATGGAATTAGAGCTTCTCGGAGAGGAATTGTGAGCACGCTTATCTTAGGTGGAGCTAGTGGAGGTGACGAATACGTGGGTGTACGACCTCCAGGAATGATGCACTCTCTTCAAAAGGCTATCTCTTTATCGCAATTGTCTTTAGGAGGAGAGTGGGTCGAGCCCCCGAGCGTACTCTCGCCATTTCCTTTTTCCAACACTACTGTGCCCTGAGGGCTAGTGGGGGTGCACAAATTAGGGCCCTGAACACTCCTAGTACCTAAACCCGCCATCATAGAATCAAAGTCCAGTGTGCATGGAACCTGGTCATATGGGGTGAGACCCAAAAACGTAACAACCCCAGTCATGTCCTTCAGTGCGGGGCGTGGGAGCGCTGATGGGTTGGCCACATCCCCATGGCTAAGAGTGGTGTGAGGGGTCGGAGGGGCGGTAGAGCTCACTTTGACACCCTTGGCTACCTTCACACCTACAAAAAATACATAAAAAGACCAAGCGTTAGTATGTAAGGGTATAATGCCAAACAACGCTTAAAAGCCACAACATGAAGTAAGAAAAAGTTAAAGACACATGTATAGTGTGAGTATATAATCAACTAACGTCAAACCTAAGGTCAAATAAACCCTCCTTGTTGAAGATAACTCTAAGTTGTTTTTGGGTATGGGTGACCTTGTGAGGGGGAACGCCCTCATTCCAATGCAATGGCGTCGGTATACCCAAGTGGGTAATAGGAACGTGAAAAAACTTCAATTTCCAAGTACCCTTTCTGCTAATGTTACCCTCCAAGAACCTAACATTTGGTGAGGGAAAAAAGTACACGAAAGGCACGGTAGAGCACATCTTAACTGCACATAGAGCCTGGAAGGGATCCAAAAAGAAGGAATTGACTACCAAGAAACTTTTTTGCCAGTGGCTGTGATCAAATAAATAAGGATTCTACTTGCAATAGCGACACACCTAGACTGTGAAATGGATGTCAAAACTGCTTTCCTAAATGGATTCCTAGAAGAGAATATCTATATGGAACAGCCTAAAGGTTTTTTATTTGAGGACCATATTCATAAGGTGTGTTAGCTTGAGAGGTCTATTTATGGACTCAAGCAAGCATCTCATAGCTGGAATCTGCGTTTTGATGAGGCTGTCAAAGGATTTGACTTCATCAAAAACGAACACGAGCTATGTGTTTACAAGAAGGTTAGTGGGAGCAAAATAACATTCCTTGTGTCATATGTAGATGACATATTACTCATAGAGAATGATATAGGAATGGTCACTACTGTTAAACAGTGGCTTTCGAGTACTTTTTCCACGACAGACTTTGGAGAGGCAACTTGTATTCTAGGGATTCGAATCTACAGAGATCGAACAAATAGAATGATAGCGCTCTCTCAAGCCCTTTACTTAGAAAGGGTCCTAAAGAGATATAGGATGGAGGATTCTAAGAAAAGGTTTCTCCCAATGAGGTATGGGATACATCTCTCGAAATCTATGTGTCCTCAAAGTGAGGAAGATAGAAAAGAGATGAGCACTGTACCCTATGCATTTGTTGTGGGTAGCCTGATGTACGCGATGCTGTGTACTAGACCTGACATAACTTATGCAGTAAGCATTGTTAGTCGATTTCAGGCAAACTCTGGTAAGGAACATTGGATAGCTGTGAAGAATATACTAAAGTATCTGAAGAGAACTAAGGATATGATTCTCATCTATGGGAGTGGTAACCTGAGAGTGGACGGGTACACTGACTCAGATTTTCAATCAGATGTCGATGACCGAAAATCCACCTCAGGATTCGTATTCACCCTCAACGGTGGAGCGGTGACTTGGAAAAGTTCCAAGAAAAGCACAACCGTAGACTCCACGACAGAGGCTGAATACATAGCTGCCTCTGAGGCAGCTAAAGAGGCTGTTTGGCTTAGGAAGTTCATAGAAGAACTTCAAGCAGTTCCAAGCATAAAGCTCTTGTTGCCACTTTATGCGCAAGCGCAATAGCGCAAGCGAAGGAACCTAGGTCTCACAATAAGTCCAAACACATTGAGAGGAGCCTCAGCTGACAATGTCGCTGATCCATTGACCAAGCCGTTAACACAGGTTGTGCTAGAAAAACATCTGGAAGGGATGGGTATTAAATACCATAGCAAATGACATTGAGTGCAAGTGGGAGATTGTTAGTATGTATGCCCTCAAATGCCATAAAGATGATAGATTTATAGGGCATTAACTTGTAACTAAATAATATCTTTTCGTAATATAAGGCATTATTGTGTTGTTTTCTTATAGGCGTTTGTAAGGTTTTCATAAACAAATAAAGCCCTTGATAATAAGGCAAACCTTCTACTTCCTATAGGTTAGGGAGAATGGCACTAGAAGAGTTTGATCATTATTATCTAAATTTAGTTTGCAAGTCGAAGAAAGTATTGACTGGACATCAACACAGAATAGAGACTGGTATGATGTAAGTTTTTTACAGAGAAAGTGCCAGTCAATCACTATGGGAATGGTAGTGGGAACTTTGGTAGTGGGAACTTATATCATAGACATCTCAGTTAGACTGATATGTTTGAACATGACTCGCATCGGTTTTGTTACATGGGTTTTCACTCACTGACAGTCAATGACATAAATTGATAAGTTGTGATAGGTACGCTTGAACCTTAGAGCTGAGCAATCAAGCTGAAAATGTACTTGTGACATCAAGTTTGTCATTAGAGCAATTAGATCCAATTCACTCATTGGTGGGGTTGACCTCGAAGTGCGACTTGATGGGCAAGTGGCAGTTATAACGGATTGGCAAAATGAGATTTATTCTCTCATAAGCGAATGAGCTAAATATCCTATGCGGCCATGAATGAATGAGGTCAAAAGTCTTTGGCCAAAGCATAAAGAGATACTCATGTTAGACATGAAGATATACACAGTGACCTCGATTCATTATGAGATAAGCATATGATCAAGTCTTGTGAGTTTGACTAAACCATGACTCTCACTTGACTGGGATATATGAATAAAAGGTTTATACTCATACGGTATTCACAGCATAAAAGGTTTGAAATGATCATATTCATTCGTTCTCAATTGGGATACAATGTGAGCCACAGGTCTGGCTGAGTGTTACTCACATCCTCTTGGATTCCTTCCAATTGCCTTTTTAGACGAACCTAAAGAGTCGCGCTTAAAGGAATAACAAAAGGAAAAATCATGGAAGTTAACTTGAGAGAATTCTCGGTATAGGATATCGAATTAATTAATTAATTAATCATTGGATGATCTTATTACTTAATTAAGTTGACATGTTAATTAATTTCTTGGAGACAATTAATTATAGAGCTAACGAGGATTTAATTAATTATTTGATTAATTTATTTATTGGATAAATAATATTAATTAAATATATAATTAAACAAATTAAAATGGACTAAGCATAGGGCTTAGAAAAGCCCTAAGTGGGCGTCCCATATGCCTAGGATTATTAGGTTATTTGTTTTTCATTAGTAGTATAAAAATATACTACTTAGTGAAAATCAAAGGAAGCCTCAAGTCATAACTTTCTCTCCAACTCAAAATAATCTTCCATCTCTCTCTCTCTCCATCAAGCCGATTTCAAGGAGGAAAAAGAAGAGGATTTTCGCTTTTGATTCCGGCGTGGCAATTTAGAGACGACGACAATTTTGCTGTTCAAAAGGGATCGTGATTTCTGGTTCAGAAACTAAAATTCGCAAATAAGGTACATATTTCGAAACACAATTTGAATATGCGAAATCGAGATGGACCACGTGGGAGTTTTATTTTTCCGTTGCGTTTTATGTCATAAATCCCAACACTCTCAATATTATAAAATTCTTGGATTTTATATACATGGTGATATGGCCAATCCAATGATCTCAGCAGGAGTAGAGTGGTACTTAAAAAAGTTTATTTTAAGTTCAACTTTTATTTTCAAAAAAATAAAATTACATTGTCTTACTACATGACTTTAAATTTTCTCCAAGCATGCAATTTTCAAAATACTCAATTTGTTGTTACCCACTTTATAAAATCTCACTTTGAAGAAAGTTTTAAATATAAAATTGTTGCAATAGAGGTTTTATATGGCAATGTGCAGTGACAATGGTGCTTTAAAATTTATTTGAAAAAAAATAAAATATACATGAAGAATTTTTAGAATAAAATATATGTTCTTGAGACTTATCATTTTGATTTTCATATTGAACATATTAAATTTCCTTCTAACATATTTTATTCATGGGATACAATCTTATGAGTTGACTTGGAAAGCATGACAAATTTTAAACCTGCTCTAAAGTTCGAAAATTTGGCAATGTTATACTACAAAAAACATATTTGAAAATTTGAGGGATGTTCACTTTCATATTAAGTATTTCATGCAGTTTGAATTCATATGGATATATTGAAAGTATAAAAAATGTGTGATTATTTCCTTTGAAAAGATTGTGTTAGAATTTAATGGAAGACATAATCATTGAAATTTTGATAATTTTAACTTAATTTGAAAATGGTTTTTCAACTATTATGTATATATTAACTATTTAAATGTATTATTTTTACAAATTCCACAATATGGTTATAGTTGATTAGATCAAGCTTCAATCTTTATACTTTGAATGTTTTCATGTTTAGACAAGAAAGTTGAATATTTTAATTTTTATTCAAATTTTATTTTCATTGGTACTGATGTAGGTCATAATTTTAACCTTGGTTTATTCCCATTGGGTTTTTTCGAGGTAAGATTTTTCACGAGGCAATCAGTGTATTAAAAAGGATCAAACCCTCTTTGAAATTATGACAATTTATTGTACTTTCGAGACTTTTTGAGCCTTTTATTCCAAAATTCTCAAGAGTAGAGGGGCTTATGATGTGGGTCATAATTCTCACTTCTCCTAAATAGGCTAATATGGAGTGGGCTTGTGTCAAGATGAATAGATGAAGAAGGCTTATGAATGGAATGCTCGTGAAAAACCCAAGGATATGCTCGTGAGAATGCTAAGAGGAAAGCCGGAAGGAAAGCTCATGGAAATGCTTATGAGAAAGCTCAAATAAAAGGATATTTGGATAAATCTTATCCTAAACTACCAAATCCTAAAAAAGGGATATGACTTATCGTATCCCCCAATATCCGAGAACAAGTTGGAAGCAATCCAAGACTCTCTAACCCTAGCCAAAATCGGCCACTAGGCCTATATAAATAGGTTTGACTTCATTTTTTGTAAGTTGAAGTTTAAGAGAGAAAGTTAAGTTCTATTAGAGAGAAAGTCAAGTTTTATTTAATTGTATTACTCCAAAATTAGAGTTTATGTTCATGAATATTCAAAATCAATAAAGAAAGCCATTCTTTTTCCTTTTTCTCCATACATTTTGAGTTTCTCTATATTATTATAATTATTATTTGAGTGTGTGAATTATAAAAATTAATCGAAGACCTTGTTTGGTTCTCCAATTTTCTTGGTGTGAAAATCTGAACCACATCAAGTGGCGCCGTCTGTGGGAAGAGGAATTTAAGACGTGAGTTGTTGCATTGAAATGGAGGGAGTTCAAGGATTAAAATGTTCGGAGAGGAGTCTTGCCGCCGTGTTCCAGCCGGAGGCCACGCAAGAGCAGCCGACCACTGAGTCAGACGAGGAGGAGGCCACATGCACTAATGTTGCCACTGTTCTCTCGGGTGCTGCATCGGAGCAGCCACCGATGGCTGACCCTTCGTCTGTTTCGGTTTCTGTGTTAACCGTTCCAAGAAACACGACCGTTGCATCGGGATCCATTCCATCACCACCTCAAGGAAGTTTACCCTCGCAATAGGTGGTTGCGCCGGGTATAATGAGTGTGTACACGCGCCGTCAGGAAGGAGAACACACGGCCCCTCCTAACTTGGAAGAGTTGATTCCGCCACAAACTCGTGACGTACTGGAGCAGATTCATCCACCACTGGCTAATGAGGATATGAGTCTCAATCCACCAGTGCACAGAAATGCGTCTATAGATGAAGAAGGGAAACAATTGGAAGGTAGTGATGAATAGTGTGTTCACCAAGTAGCACGCGTCACCCCGTCAGATGTCCCGCCAGTAGGGAGGGAGTGAGCTTCCTCCTATGGATCAATGGGGATGGGCATTTGCCACCACAATGGCATCCGTCTTGCAAGGAGGATATACGCAATCGATGCGGGGGTCCCCGTGAGCATTCCATTGCCACCCCCTCCAGCTGTTCCTATAGCGATCCCTACGGCTCAAGCTTCTAGGGGAACGACGTTTTATACGCCACCATTCCTTCTTCACCAAACATATGGCATGGGCCCTCGCCGACTTAGATGGAAACCAACAAAGATGGATTCACCAGCACCCTGGTGAAATGGGTAGTATGCCCTGGAGACAACCACCCATGAATCCTGTGGGTAATGACGTAAGGCGTCCAGAGGTGATAGAAGGATTCAAGGATTTAAGAGCGAAAATGAGAGAGATGAGGAAACGCCTAGGAAGAGGTTTCCAACCCCCTTCATGAGGTGTACCATTTAGGCCACGAGTCTTGCTTGAAGAGGTTCCCAACAATTTTTGTGTCCCGAAAATTACTGAATATGATGGATCGGCGGATCCTACGGAGTACTTACCGAAGTTTGAGAATAGCGCTTTGCTTCATCAGTATACTGATGGGGTTAAGTGTCGAGTATTCTTAACCACCTTGACGAAAGCCGCCCAACAGTGGTTCAATCAGCTAGCTCCTGACTCGATCCATTTGTATAAGGAGTTCAGTGCAAAGTTCATTCATCAGTTTTCCAGCAGCAAGAGGTATCAAAAGACCTCTCTGAGTTTGCTCAACATACGCCAAGGAGTCAATGAGCCCTTAAGAGGGTACATAAGAAGGTTCAATACTTCTGCCTTGGAGGTACCATCCACGAATGCTGAAGTCTTAGCTAATGTCTTCCCGCAAGGTTTAAAGGATGGAGATTTTGTCAGGTCCCTGGCTAAAAAGCTTGCTGTCAACTTCGACAACTTGTTAGAAAGGGCAGAGAAAGACGTGAATCTGGAGGAAGCTACCCAAACAAAGTTAGCTAGCAAAAACCTTGCTGCTAAGGAGGATAAGAAGGCCCCGGGGAAAGCCAAGAAGCCCACCAATTCAAATAGGTACCGGGTGGAGTACTGGAATCCAACTGGACACCTCTTAAGGTGACTTCCGAAAAAGTTCTTATATCGATAGAAAAGGAGAACAAAAAGGTGGTGAGGTGGCCACGAAGTGCGATGACACGACAAAATCCTAGTAAGAGAACTAGGTCGCGTAAGTAGTAAAGTGGATTTCTAAGTCCGGGGTTATCGTATCCGCAGGGACAACTATAATCTAAGTACCGAGACTACTATATTACTCAATTCTAAGTTAAATCGGTCGACAAAAGGTTTGATTTAAACTAATTTAACTAAGTTAAGCACTAAAATGAGATATAACCAAATAAGTGGAAGAAACGATAGAAGAGAAGCGATTAAGGCACATGGTTCAACCATTTATGCATTTCGATTGTGATTAAAGTTCTATTGGATTATTAGATGGATTTAGCCAAGGCGAAATTCCCTAACATACGTACTACCCAATCTCTTGGCATAGCAACCCTACCTTAGTTAACGATTTCCTATATATCTCTATATGAAAACCCGTCTTAACAAAGATGCATTTAAGGTCTAGGAATTCCCCACGTGAATGGAAAGCCACCTAAAGAAACCGAGTCTATCTCTAGTCGGTTTAACTATAGGGTATTCAATGTTTATATCTTCCCTAGGTTATTATCTCTCGATCTCTAACCTAGGCATTTTATTAAACACTTGGTGATCAAGCAAATGTAGCATTGAGATCAAATATTGAATACATAGCTAAAACCAAAATTAATCCAATAAAAACCAACAAATCAACAATCAAAATAACATAAACCTATCCATGGCCTCAATCAAACAAGTTTAGCTCATATTCATGTCAAAAGTGCAAATATAAATCATACAAGTCATAAGAGGTTTGAACAAATTCAAGAAATAAATATGTAAAAACTCCTTAATTCTTGTAGAGATGTGGATTCCTTGTTGAATTCTCCGTCTTCTCACGAATCCGGGCCTTCAAATAGACGTTTTGACCTTCAAAATCACTCTCCCAAGCTCCCTCTCCCTCTCTTTTGGCGTGGCTGCTGCTATCTATGGTGAGTTAGGGTAAAAAATAGCTAAAAAGGGTATTTATAGACAAACCCGTTGCCTCGAACGCCGCGGCGTTCGCTTGTTGAACGCCTCGGCGTTGGCTACTGCATGTGAACGCCGCGGCGTTCGTGGATGAACGACTCGGCGTTCGTCCCCTGCTGCTCCAGCCAGTTTTGGTAATCTTCGCATAACGTTCTCTACCGATGTCGGAATTCACTGATTCAAGTTGCTGTAGAATCCTAAAACAAAGATCTACAACTCTCCAGAAGACACTAGGGCCGAAATCAAACGTTTAAGATGACAAAATTGTCTCACAAGTCACTGAATGAGAAAACTCCATCGTAAGACGTCTCTTCCGATGACGTTTTCACCTCCTTCCCTACATATATGATCTTTGTCTTCAACATAAGAAATGTACCTTTGCCTCTTATCTTTCCATTGGTAAATCAAGTGTGTAATTTGGACATGGGTAGAGAACTCTATTCAATAAACTCTATCACTGCGCAGACAGTTTGTATCTTTATGCATGATTTACCTTCAATCCTTGTTTTTCCTCCAAATGATATGTTATTCTAGAAAATATGAGAAAACAAGGGTCCAAGCATCATATGTCATCAAGTTATCATGAAAACAATCAAAACCAAGTCAATAAACGGGGGAAAACTAGTGTAAAAATAACATATATCATGCGATTTATGGACCAACTCATCCCAAATTTGACAAGTATTACCATTTTCACAAAAATTATGGGCATGATACTAATACTTGCTGGCATCTATTGAGCGAAATAGAAAGGATGATAGAATGCGGGCACTTGCAAGAGCTTATATGACTTGATCGTGAGAAGAGCACGAGAATCTTTGAGAGGCGTCCTACCCCACTGCGGTATAGGGCAGCTGTTGAAATACGTCCTAAGGAGGATCCAAAGGACACGATGGGGAGAAGAGATGAAGAAGGAAGGCCAAACCAAATGCAAAAATTTATCAACATGATAACAGGAGGCCCCACTGATAAAGATTCACATAGAGCCCGACGAGCTCATCTTAGGGCACTGCGAGAGTTGTCTGATCTAGAGACGACTGAGGGGGAATCTGAGGAGGTAGTTGCGGTTAATACTAAGCCGTTGATACAATTCGGGCCTGGAGATGAGCACCGCTTCAATCGCCCTCATCATGACACCCTAATGGTTACTGCTACCAACGCTAACTACGATGTGGGGTAAGTTTTCATAGATTGTGGCAGTTCAGTGGATGTACTTTTCCATGATGCCTTCAAACATATGGACCTGGGAAGTATTAGGATCACGAAGGTGGAAACCACTCTTTTCGGATTCGCAGGAGAGGTGGTGCAGCCGTTGGGGCAAATACAGTTTCCCCTATCCTTGGGAGTAGAACCTCGAAGGAAGACCAGAATGGTGATGTTCTTGATAGTAGATTCCCCCTCAGCATACAATGCTATCCTCGGGAGGCCCACACTAAATGTTTTTTAGGAAGTCATCTCCACTTACCACATGAAGATGAAATTCCCGGTGGGCAAAGGTGTAGGAGAGATAAGAGGAGATCAGCAAGCTGCGCGAAAATGCCACGCAGAAGCTATCCGAACAGGAGAAAGATCATTGAATATGGAGATAGACCTACCAAAGAGGTCTAGACTGGAGAAAGAAAAGATCATGACCATAAACGAAAGAATCAAGGAGGTGGGTGTGCAACCTATAGCTAAACCGGTGAAAAATTTGGTCACGGTGGAACTGGTGTCAGGCGATCCTTCCAAGATTGCCAAGATAGGATCTCAGCTCGACCCTGAGATGGCTTCTCGCCTAACTCAGCTGCTCTGAGACTACATAGACATTTTTGCTTGGAAGGCGGAGGACCTGGTGGGTATTGATCAAGTTGTAGTAGTCCACCAGCTCAATGTCTTTTCGACTCCAAACCCATGAAGCAGAAGAAAAGGCACTTTGGACCTGAAAAGAACAAGATCAGAAAAGAAGAGGCGGACAAGCTACTAGCTGCCGACCACAGAATGTTAGAGTATACGCCCTCGAATGCCATAAAGAGGATAGATTTATAGGGCATAAACATTGTAACTAAACTATGGTTTTTCTATTAATATAAGGCAGTCGATTGTTGTTTTCTTATAGGCATTTATAAGGTGTGAATAAACAACGTAAAGTCCTTGATGACAAGGCGAACCTTCTACCTCCTATGGGATAGGAGGAAAGGCACTAGAATAGTTTGACCCTTAACATCTAAAAGGGTTCGCAAGTCTAAGAAATATTGATTCGGCATCAATAGTGAATAAAAACTTGTATGATGTAAGTTTCGACAGAGAAAGTGCCAGTCGTACACTATGGAAATGGTAGTGGGAATTTATATCATAGACGTGTCAGTTGGACTGATATGTTCAAACACGGCTCGCATCAGTTCATCACATGGGTATTCACTCATTGAGAGTCAATGATGAAACTGATAAGTAGTGATAGGTACGTGTGAACCTCTGACCTGAGAAATCGAGTTGAAGATGTACTTGTGACAACAAGTCTGTCATTAGAGTAGTTAGATTCAAATCACCTGCTGGTGGAATCGACCTCGAAGTGCGACTTGATGGGCAAGTAGCATTGTTAACTGATTTGCAATATGGAATTTATTCTCTCATAAGTGAATGAGTAAAATATCCTATGCGATCATGAATAAGTGAGGATGAAAGTCTTTGGCCAAAGCATTTAAATACCTCGACTTATTATGAGCTTAGACATATGGTCAAGTTATATGAGTTTGACTTTAAACCATGACTCTTACTTGACTGGGATATAAGAATAAAAGGTTTATACACGTACGGTATTCACGGCGTAAAGGTTTGGAAATGATCCTATTCATTTGTTCTCAATTGGGTTACGGTCTGAGCCATGAGACTGGCTAGGTATCACTCACACCCCTTTGGATTCCTCCCAATTGCCTTTTGAGACGAATTTAAAGAGTCACGCTTAAAGGAAGTGCAAAAGGAAAAATATGGGAAAAAGACTTGAGAGAAATTCACGACATTGGATGCCGTAATTAATTAATTAGTTATTGGATAATTTAATTAATTAATTAAATTAATGAGTTAATTAATTTCTTGGAGAAATTGAATTATAAATTAATTAGGAATTCAATTAATTGGATTATCAATTTATTTATTGGATAACTAAATATCCGATTAATTAATTAGCAAGCAAGACGAAAGCCCGAAGGCTTCCGAGCCCACTAAGGGGCGGCCAAATAGACGCCCAAATAGGGCTCTTGCATGCTAGGGTTATTGTTTCATAATGATATAAATATATCACAAGGTGAAAAATAACACAAGGCAACTTACATAACCTTCTTTCCAAGAAAAAGTCTCTCACCTCTCTCTCTCTCTCTAGCTGTCTTTGACAAGGAAGAAAGGAGGAGTTTTTCATTTTTGATTCCGGCGTGACGAATTAGAGACGTTGACAAATTCGGCGTTAGAGAAAAGGATCACGTTCAGAAATCAACATACGCGAGAACGATAATCTTTCTATACACAATTAAACACGAGGATTAGAGATGATTCGGGATTTGGGAATTAAATTTATGTTCTGCTGCGTTTTATTCGAATAATTCCCAACAGTGGTATCAGAGCCAATCTCCGAGTTCTGTGTTTAATTGCTTATGTGATTGACTGTTTTTTCGTGTTTTTGAGGCATGCTTTGAACGTATTTTTCATATGAAAATATTCTGAATCTCGCTTCATTTTCTTCATGAAAGTTGTAGTTTAATGAGTTTCAAATCTGGGCATATAAATTTTATGAGAATCGGAGAAGTAAACCCCAAGACGAGCACGACGCAAAAAACATGCGCAGTCTGCGCGCTGTGTGCGCAATAGGAGGCCTTTTAGGCCTCCCGTTGCGCGCACAGCGTGCGCACTGCACACACTGGGTGGGCCCCCAATGCCGTGACATTTCACGGCGCCTGTCGGAGGGGCTGGCCGGACGCTGGGCGTCCAGCCAAGCACGATTAAACCGTACGCTGGGCGCACGGCATACACCGTGCAATACGCCCAGCGCACGGACCTATTTCGGGGCTCGGGCCCTAATGGGTCGGGTTATATTTTTTTAAGGTCCAAATTTTAATTGAATAGGTGTTTGGGCTATTTTAGTTATCCGGGTGGGTCAAAAGGATGATGACCCGGATTTAATTAAAAAGGGGCCCAAATTGTTTTGATTAAAATTCTGGATAATTCAATAAATTAGTTATTTGGCCTAATTAATTAATTTTGAATATGCCAATGGTTGGTAATTTAATTTTGATAAAATTAAGTCCAATATAGTTTTTATTGATCTTTATTTGAATGAAATAATTAATTAATAAACTCTTGGAGAATTTTATTTATTTAAATAAAGAATTCTTATAAATAGGATTATTTTCATATGAATCAATAAAATTTGGAATTTTATTGTGGAAATTAATTAAGTTGGACTAATTAATTTTTATTAATCACCAACATAAGTGCTTTATTTATCGCGAGCATGTATTATGTGATGGTGACATAATGTCTATGGGCTAAGGTTGCTTCTTTTGATTATGTATTTCTTTTGATGGGTTGTAATGGCCGGTTTGAGCCCATTTCAATTTTATTTCTAGATTTATGTATAGGTTCTTTATTTACCTCTTGTAATAAATAGAAATAGAATAGGCCTTTCAAGATGGAGATCATGCAAAAGAAGAGGAGCTTGGAGCCCACGAAGATTAGCTAGGCTTTTCTTTTTCAATTTTATGATGGCCCATTGGGTTGGGCCCTCTAGATAAAAGCCCATAGACATGTGTGTTGTTTTATTGTTTTCGATGCATGTTCATTAGTTGTATGAAGCATGTGTGTTATCAATATGCGCTATATAAATTGGTAAATGTGCAAAGTGAGACGAAATAAATGTTTTGAACATGAATTCTCCCAAACAAAAATAATACTAAGTTAGTAAGGGGTGCTAGGCATCCGTTCCCTCCACTAAACTTAATAAGATCAAGAATTAAATCCATATGTGGCATCTTCCCAGTAAGTGGGGGTCATATATTAAGATTTAATTCTAGAATTTTATTAAGTGCATTGGATGCCTTAATCGAGACATATTTCACCCCAAATATCGTTAAAGGGTTGCAAGGTGAAATTCAAATGTTGATTATGAGGAGTTAGTGGGAATGAACTTAGATAGTCCACTTTACCAATAAATAGTTAAAGGGTTGCGGTATTTGTGGATTATGGGATAAATATGATTGAACCGTCTATTTGATAGATTAATGTTTGACATCACTTTAATTAAGTAATGGATCCCCACCACGAAGTTTTCATCAACGATCGCTTCCGTCATTTCACAGTGGGAGTGTGGAATTTCGAAAAATGTAGTGGGAGCCAAGTTATAAGTCGAAATCCTTGATTTTAAACTTGGTTTTAATTTAGTCCAATATTCTAATTACGTCTGGTTTATTTTCTGCAGTTATTTGTTTTATCTCTCTCGTTTTTCAAAAATGACAATCAACCCACTTTCCGTATTAATCGAAAAAAATATCCTTACCGGACCCAACTACGTGGATTGGCTAAGGAATTTGAGAATAGTTCTCAATATGGAGTCTCTAGGATACGTGTTGGACACTGATATCCCTGCTCCTCCTGCCAGAACACGTGCCAATGAGGAAGAAGTCCAAGCTCATGAAAAATGGGTGAAGGACGACGTCCGAGTGCGTGGGTACATTCTTTGCTCTTTGACGAATGAGCTACAGAGGTCCCACGACAAGATGACCACAGCGAGGGCTATCTTGGCGCACTTGGTCGAGCTCTATGGTGAGCACAGTAGGACTGCTAGATATGAAATATCTAAAGAGCTCTTCAGAGCCAAAATGAGAGAAGGGGAGAAGGTTGGGGATCATGTCCTCAAAATTATATTGAGGATCAAGAGATTGGAAGCTCTCGATTTTACAATGAACCCGCAACTTCAAACCGATCTTATCTTGTAGTCCTTTCCTGATTCTTTTTCCCAATTCGTCATGAACTTCAATTGCAATGAGATTGAATGCAACTTAGCTGGGCTAATGAATAAATTAATCACTGCACAATCTGAATTGAAGCCCAAGGGAAAAGAGACTGCCTTGGTTATCACTTCTGGGCCCAGACGGGCGAAGAATAAGAAGAGAAAACCCAAGAAGCAGGCTGGCGAGCTTGGAGCTCCGGGTGGTGTCGATAAAGGAAAAGGGAAAGCTCCTGTGATTCGCAAGCGAAAGGGGCCACAAAAGACAGACAAATGCCTACACTGCGGTGAGCTGGGCCACTGGAGAAGGAATTATCCGAATATGGGGCCTGGCGCACAAGGTATGGAACTTTATGTTTATGAAACTTATTATTCTATGACTTTCTTCTCTACATCTTGGATTCTTGACTCTGGAGCTAGTGCTCACATATGTTGTATCAATCAGGATCTGATGCGAGAAAGGAAGCTGGGCAACGATGAGGTGAAGATCAGAGTAGGCAGCGGGCAAAGCGTCGTGGCTACAGCAATAGGATCTTCCTCGTTGTTTTTAAATTCTGGACATGTACTATTACTGGATAATGTTTTGGTTTTTCCTAATGGGCTTAAAAACATTGTTTCTATTCCCGTTTTAGTTAAGAATGGTTACACTTTCCGTTTTATTGATGAACGATGCAACATTTATTATGGTAATAAATTTGTAGGCTTTGTTTCTTTGATAAATGGATTGTATTACCTTAGTGTCCAGAATGAGTATGCAGTGAATACTATACAAAGGAAACGTAGTAGGCTTGAAATAAACCAACGATTGATATGGCACCTTCGACTAGGCCATGCTGGCGAACAAAAGATTCGCAAAATGGAAAACGATGGGCTAATTGGCCCATTGGGATTGGATCCCTATCCTACTTGTGAATCTTGTCTCAAAGGCAAAATGGCTAGATCACCCTTCACAGGGAGCTTTGAAAGGGCCTCACAAATCTTAGGTTTAGTGCACACTGACATTTGTGGTCCATTTGGAGAAATGGCCAGAGGAGGTTTCCTTTACTTTATCACCTTCACAGACGACCATTCTGGATATGGTCTAGTGTACCTGATGAAGCATAAGTCTGAATCCATTGATAAGTTCAAGGAATTCAAGGCTTTAGTGGAAAATCAAACAAGTCAACGTACAAAAACTCTTCGATCTGATTGAGGAGGAGAATATATAAGCGACGAGTTTGACTTATACCTTAGAGATAATGGTATAGTATTGCAACTCACACCTCCAGCGACTCCACAATTGAATGGAGTAGCAGAGCGAAGGAATCGAACCTTGTTGGACATGGTTCGCTCCATGCTTAGCTACACTGATTTACCCATTTCACTGTGGGGACACGCGCTGCTTACAGTTGCACACATTTTAAATAGATGTCCGTCCAAGTCAGTTCCTATGAATCCCTATGAAATGTGGTGAAATAGGAAACCAAGTCTTAACCACATAAAGATTTGGGGATGTCCGGCTTATGTCAAAAAGACTAAAGTGGACAAGTTGGAGGCTAGATCCTTAAAGGGACGTTTCGTTGGATATCCTGAAGATTTTATGGGATACCTCTTTTACCTGCACAATGATCAAAGGATCATTGTAGCCTTACAAGACCATTTTCTTGAAGATGAGTTCATTCAAGAAGGAGGAGTGGGTAGAAAGATTGTTCTAGAAGAACAAAATGAAACCCCACTGGATACATCTACACAGGGAGTGAGAACCGAACCTTCTGTAACACAACCACAACCACGACGATCGAATAGAGTATCTCAACCGCCTGAGAGGTACGGATATCTAATACAGAGGGAGTTGGATCTCCATTCTGTGTTAGAGGAGGATCATGGAGATGATCCCTCCACTTTTGATCAAGCGATGGTGGATGTGGATGCTGCTAGATGGCGTGAAGCTATGCAAACTGAGATCGATTTGATGCATGCAAACCAAGTCTGGAAACTTGTAGACCAACCTGAAGGGGTAAAACCAATCGGGTGTAAATGGATCTACAAGAGAAAGATTGGTGTTGATGGCAAAGTAGAAACCTACAAAGCCAGGCTAGTGGCGAAAGGGTATAGTCAAAAGGAAGGAATTGACTACCAAGAAACCTTCTCGCCAGTGGCTATGATCAAATCAATAAGGATTCTACTTGCAATAGCAGCACACCTAGATTATGAAGTATGGCAAATGGATGTCAAAACTGCTTTCCTAAATGGATTCCTAGAAGAGGATATCTATATGGAACAGCCTAAAGGTTTTGAATCCGAGGAGCATATTCATAAGGTGTGTAAACTTGAGAGATCCATTTATGGACTCAAACAAGCGTCTCGTAGCTGGAATCTACGTTTTGATGAGGTTGTCAAAGGATTTGATTTCATCAAAAATGAAGACGAGCCCTGTGTTTACAAGAAGGTCAGTGGGAGCAAATTGACATTCCTAGTGCTATATGTAGATGACATATTACTCATTGGGATGACATAGGAATGCTCACCACGACCAAGAAATGGCTTTCGAGTACATTCTCCATGAAAGACTTGGGAGAAGCGACCTATATTCTAGGGATTCGGATCTATAGAGATCGAACCAAAAGAATGATAGGACTTTCTCAAGCCCTTTACTTAGAAAAGGTCCTAAAAAGGTATAGGATGGAAGATTCTAAGAAAGGGTTCCTACCAATAAGACATGTGATACATTTTTCAAAATCTATGTGTCCTCAAAGTGAGGGAGATAGAAAAGAAATGAACTTTATGCCCTATACGTCTGCTGTGGGCAGCTTGATGTACGCGATGCTCTATACTAGACTCGACATTGCTTATGCTGTGAGCGTTGTTAGTCGATTTCAAGCAAACCCTGGTAAGGAACATTTGATAGCTGTGAAGAATATCCTAAAGTATCTGAAAAGAACTAAGGATATGATTCTCACCTATGGAAGTGGTGACCTGAGGGTGGACGGGTACACTGATTCGGATTTCCAATTTGATGTTGATGACCGGAAATCCACCTCGGGATTTATATTTACTCTAAATGGTGGAGCAGTGACTTGGAAAAGTTCCAAGCAAAGCACAAGCTCAGACTCCATCACAGAGGCTGAATACATAGCTGCCTCGGAGGCAGCTAAAGAAGCTGTTTGGATTAGGAAGTCCGTTGAGGAACTTCAAGTGGTTCCTAGCATAAAGCTCTCATTGCCACTTTATTGTGACAGCACCAGAGCTAAAGCGCAAGCGAAGGAACCTAGGTCTCACAATAAATCCAAACACATAGAGAAGAGATATCACATCATAAGAGAGATCGTTGCACGAGGTGAAATAGCTGTTCAGAAAATAGCCTCAGCCGACAATGTCGCTGATCCATTGACCAAGCCATTGGCACAGGCGGTGCTGGAAAAACATCTCGAAAGGATGGGTATTAAATACCACAGCAAATGGCATTGAGTGCAAGTGGGAGATTGTTAGAGTATATGCCTTCGAATGCCATAAAGATGATAGATTTATAGGGCATAAACATTGTAACTAAACTATGGTTTTTTTATTAATATAAGGCAGTGGATTGTTGTTTTCTTATAGGCATTTATAAGGTGTGAATAAACAACGTAAAGTCCTTGATGACAAAGCGAACGTTCTACCTCCTATGGGATAGGAGAAAAGGCACTAGAATAGTTTAACCCTTGACATCTAAAAGTGTTCGCAAGTCTAAGAAATATTGATTGGGCATCAATAATGAATAAAGACTTGTATGATGTAAGTTTCGACAGAGAAAGTGTCAGTCGTACACTATGGAAATGGTAGTGGGAACTTATATCATAGACGTGTCAGTTGGACTGATATGTTCGAACACGGCTCACATCAGTTCATCACATGGGTATTCACTCATTGACAGTCAATGATGAAACTGATAAGTAGTGATAAGTACGTGTGAACCTCTGACCTGAGAAATCGAGTTGAAGATGTACTTGTGACATCAAGTCTGTCATTAGAGTAGTTAGATTCAAATCATCTGTTGGTGGAATCGACCTCGAAGTGGGACTTGATGGGCAAGTAGCATTGTTAACTGATTTGCAATATGGAATTTATTCTCTCATAAGTGAATGAGTAAAATATCCTATGCGATCATGAATAAGTGAGGATGAAAGTCTTTGGCCAAAGCATTTAAATACCTCGACTTATTATGAGCTTAGGCATATGGTCAAGTTATATGAGTTTGACTTTAAAACATGACTCTTACTTGACTGAGATATAAGAATAAAAGGTTTATACACGTACGGTATACACGGCGTAAAGGTTTGGAAATGATCCTATTCATTCGTTCTCAATTGGGTTACGTGTCAGCCACGAGACTGGCTAAGTGTCACTCACACCCCTTTGGATTCCTCCCAATTGCCTTTTGGGATGAACCTAAAGAGTCACGCTTAAAGGAAGTGCAAAAGGAAAAATATGGGAAAAAGACTTGAGAGAAATTCACGGCATTGGATGCCGTAATTAATTAATTAATTATTGAATAATTTAATTAATTAATTAAATTAATGAGTTAATTAATTTCTTGGAGAAATTAAATTATAAATTAATTAGAAATTAAATTAATTGGATTATCAATTTATTTATTGGATAAATAAATTATCCGATTAATTAATTAGCAAGCAAGACGAAAGCCCGAAGGCTTCCGAGCCCACTAATGGGCGGCCAAATAGACGCCCAAATAGGGCTCTTGCATGCTAGGGTTATTGTTTCATAATGATATAAATATATCACAAGGTGAAAAATAACACAAGGCAATTTACATAACTTTCTCTCCAAGAAAAATTCTCCCACCTCTCTCTCTCTCTCTAGCCATCTTTGACAAGGAAGAAAGGAGGAGTTTTTCGTTTTTTATTTCGGCGTGACGAATTAGAGACGTTGGAAAATTCGGCGTTAGAGAATAGGATCACGTTCAGAAGTCAACATACGCGAGAACGGTAATCTTTCTATACACAATTAAACACGAGGATTAGAGATGATTCGGGCTTTGGGAATTAAATTTACTTTCTGCTGCATTTTATTCGTATAATTCCCAACACATAAAGGAGATCAAATTCCCAGAGTGGATAGCTAATGTTGTCCTTGTTCCCAAAGGAGGAGATAAATGGCGAATGTGTATAAATTTTCGAGATCTTAACAAAGCTTGCCGAAAAGACTGTTACCCCCTCCCTAAAATCGACATCTGGTAAACTCTACGTCAGGGTGTGAACTTTTGAGCCTGGTGGATGCATCTCATAGGTATCACCAGATACCCCTAGCTCGTGAAGATCAGAAGAGGGTGAGCTTCATAACGGCCTTCGGGAAGTTCTGTTATGTGGTGATGCCTTTTGGCCTGAAAAATGCTGGAGCCACATATCAGCGACTTATGGATAAGGTTTTTCGAAAGCAAATAGAAAGAAATCTCGAAGTCTATGTAGACGACATGCTGGTGAAGAGCCGGAAGGCGCAAGACCACTTGGAAGACCTGATGGAGACGTTCAAGGTACTACGACAATACCAAATAAAGTTTAATCCCTTGAAGTGAGCTTTTGAAGTCAGAAGTGGAAAGTTCTTGGGATACATAGTAATGGAGAAGGGAATTAAAGTCAATCCTAAGAAGACAAGAGCTATCCAAGAAATGGCGCCGCCATCTACCCGGAATGACTTTTAAATACTCGGTGAAAGGGCCTGTCGTTCTTCAGGGTTATCTAGAAGGCAAGCTCGTTCTCCTGGAGTGAAAAATGCCAAAAAGCCTTCGAGGAATTAAAGTCGTATTTAACCAGCTTGCCCTTACTGACCAAACCATTGCCAGGAGAGAAGTTGTACCTGTATCTGGCGATTTCGGATCATGCGGTTAGCTCTGTGCTAATATGAGAAGAAGGGAAAGACTAAAAGCCAGTGTACTATGCCAGCCAAGCCCTTAGGGGGGCTGAGGAGAGGTATCCGGAGATCGAAAAGGTAGCCTTTGCCTTGGTGACCACTGCCAGAAAGCTGAGGCCTTATTTTCTGTCACATAGTGTCAAAGTACACACCAACTACCCTCTGAAGCAACTATTGGGATGCCTCGAGGCGTCAAGAAGAATGATCAAATGAGCGGTGGAACTTAGTGAGTTTTACATCACCTATGCCCCGAGGCCCACCATAAAGGCTCAAGCACTAGAGGATTTCATAGCAGAAGTATCTTTTTCCTAAGATGTTAAGAAGGTCTGGCAGCTCCATGTTGATGGCTCTGCCACCTCAACGGGAAATGGAGCAGGAATAGTGCTGACGACACCCGAAGGAAGTGAGTTGGAGTATGCCATGAAGTTCAATTTTCGCGCTTCTAACAACGAAGCTGAATATGAAGCCCTGATTGTTGGGATCAAGATGGTGTTAAAGGTGGGAGAAAAACACTTGATAGTCAACTCGGACTCCCAGCTGGTGGTGTTAGGTCAATGGCCAATACGAGGCCAAAGAAGAAAGGATGATGGAGTACCTAAAGAAAAAGGAGACTTAAAAAGCTAATTGGAGAGTTTCGAGATAAAGCAGGTACCTCGTATTGAGAACAAAAAAGCTGAATACTTAGCACGATTGGCTAGTGAGCTGGTCGTTTGCCATACTCGGAAGATAACCATAGAAACCATACCGAGTTCCATAATAGGAGAAGAAGTAAGCAGCATAACTTTGGATCCAAATGATTGGAGAACGCCCATAGTAAATTACATACTATAGGGACAATTTCCAGAGGACAAAAATGAGGCCTTGAGGGTGCAGCGACAAGTCCTTCGATGTACCATAATCGAGGGAACCGTGTACAAGAGATCCTTTACTCACCCATTTTTGAGATGCCTCTCGAAAGAGGAAGGATTGATGGTTCTACGAGATATACATGAAGGCCTTTGTGGTAGTCATGCTGGTGCATCTACCATCAGGGAAAAAGCCCTTAGAGCTAGTTATTACTAGCCCACTATGAAGGAGGACACGAGAAACATGGGGAGAAGGTGTAAGCAATGCCAAGTCCATGCGACGCTATATCACTAGCCAGCTGGAGCATATAAGCAGGAAGGCGTATGGAAGGACGAAAACTATCCCGACCGTGGAATGTGCACAACTTGTGGAAATTCCACAATTGAGAGAAAAAGTATCTCAAAGAGGTTAGTATTTTTATTGTTTTCCCTAAAATAATAAATGCTTGATTTGAAACCATCTAGAAGTAGTCCAATGTTGATTTCCATTTTCTGTGATAAAAATCACGCAATGCATGCTTGTTTTCTCCTGATAAGACTGACAAATAATGAAGTTTATTCATCTTGGTGTCATTATGCTTATGATCTTTATAAA
The DNA here is from genome assembly GCA_019426215.1 of Buddleja alternifolia. NCBI lineage: Eukaryota > Viridiplantae > Streptophyta > Magnoliopsida > Lamiales > Scrophulariaceae > Buddleja > Buddleja alternifolia. The sequence continues at coordinate 6,865,736 of CM033406.1, forward strand.
GACTAAAATGTCAAGAACCTGTGTTGCCACACAAATAATAGCAAAAAATATACCATAAGCCCTAGGCTGAGTAAGCCCTGACATCATGCTTCCAGTAAGTCCTAGGCTGCGAAAACAAATAAAAGACACCGGATAAGTGTTGGTGAAAAATAACCAAACGCAGCGGAAATGGTATTTTAAAAAATTATTTGGATTTCCCTTAACAGGATCAATCCCGGGGTTTTTTCAGACGAATGTATGATAATGAAATCGATACTTTACCCGTTGTAGTGAAGTGGTTGGAGAAACTCAAACTTTCAAATTCTTCAACTTCTTCGCGAAATAAACCGACTGAAAAACTTGATAATCCGAGCAGTCCAAAAGTGTGCCTCTAAATTGTCTCGCCAAAAAAACCTTGATCAGAAAAATCTCCTCCTTGCTTGGCACAGTGACCGACGGCTAGGGCTAGAGGGAGAGAGGAATTTTGTCTTGTGGCTTAAGTGTTAATTGTAACTTATGACCTAGGTATTAACTAATGTGATATATTTATATCACTTGAGGTAATACCTTGGACTTAATTTAGCCCAATAAGGATGCCTAGCGGCCGCCTTTCATTGGTCTTGGTGTGCCTCTTGGTGCACCAATTTAAGCTTGGTCCAATATATTATTTAATTAATTAATTCAATCCAATTAATTAATCTAATTAAATAATAGATATGGTATTTAATTAATATTATTTCTTCAAGAAATAATGCATTAATTAAATTATAAATGAATTAACTTATTTCTTCAAATAATTAATTTTAAGTATCCAATACTTAAAATATCACCACAAGAACTATACCATATTTTTCTATCATTTTTTTCTTTTTAAGCGTGACTCTTTAGGTTCATCTAAATTTGGCAATGGGAGGATTCCATTGAATGTGGGTCCCACCTAGCTAGTCAAGTGGTCCACATTGTAACCCAAATAAGATGAAATGATTGGATCATTTTTACCTTTCCTATTGTAAATAACGTGTGAGTACAAACTCTTCATTTCCTTATCCCGGTCAAGTGAGAGTCATGGTTTTAGGTCAAACTCACTAACTTGACTCTATGCTATATTTATAATAAGTCCAGATCAGTGAATGTTTTGGCCAAAGATTTTAAGATCGAACTTACTTATAAATGCATAGAATAATTCCCCGTTCACCTTCGAAGGAACGAATCTCATCTTGTCTCCAATTTCTCCACTTTAGTCTTCTTGACATAATCGGGACATCCCTAAATCTAAATTTGGTTAAGACTTGGTTTTCTATTATTTCACATCTCATGTGGAGTTTTAGGAACAGATTTGGAGGGACATTTGTTCAATATATAAGCAGCAGTAAGGAACACATGTCCCCACACCGAAATGGGTAAATCAGTGTAACTAAGCATGGAACGAACCATGTCCAACAGTGTTCGGTTCCTACGCTCGGCTACTCCATTTAGTTGAGGAGTTGCTGGTGGTGTTAGTTGTAACATTATTCCTTGTTCTTTAAGGAATTCATCAAACTCAGCGCTGATATATATTCTCCTCAACGATCTGCTCGCAGAGTTTTTATATTTTGCCCAGTTTGATTCTCTACTAAAGCTTTGAATTCTTTAAACCTTTCAAAGGATTCTGACTTTTGCTTCATCAGATACACTAGACCATATCTTGAATGATCGTTTGTAAAAGTGATGAAGTAGTAGAAAACTCCACGAGGCATTTCTCCAAATGTTCCGAAAACGTCGGTATGCACTTATCCTAAGACTTGAATAGATTTTTTAAAAGTCCCGGTGAAAGGTGATCTAGCCATCTTGCCTAAGAGACATGATTCACATGTTGAGTGAGCTTAAAAGGCCATCTTTTTGCATTTGGTGGATCTTGTGCTCTCTAGCATGGCCTAGTCTTAGATGCCACTTGAGTCTTAAGTTAGCTTTTTTCCTACCACGTTTATGAGTTACAACATTCACATCAGATGAATTATGGACATTTAAATAGTACAAACCATTAACTAAAGCTGCATTTCCAACTAATTTATTTCCATAATAAATGTCCCAATTCAATTTGGAAAAATGAAATGTATAACCAATCTTAACTAATATAGGAATGGAAACAATGTTCTTAAGCCCCTTGGGCAAAACTAAAACATCATTTAAAAATAATAAATGTCCATAATTCAAAAACAAAGAAGTAAATTTAATCCTAGTAGTTGTGACGCTTTTCCCGCTGCCTACTTTGATCATCACTTCTTCTCGGCCTAGCTTTCTACTTGTCCTGATCCATACAACACACATGGGCACTTGCCCCTGAGTCCGGAATCCACGAAGTAGAACAAATGGTCATAGTACAATTAGTTTCAAAAATGAAAAGTTCCATACCATTTGCGACTTTGCCTAGTTTAGGACACTTCCTTTTCTAGTGGCCAAGCTCATCGCACTCGAGACATCTGTCTGTTTTCTTAGGCCCTTTGCTCTTATGACCATGTTCTAATTTCTTTTGAGTTCTTGTGGATACTCCTTCTTGCTTTCTCCTTTTTCCATTTCGTCGATCATCAAATGAATCATTTGTGAAATAGATAGAAGAATCCCTCTTGTTCCTCGTCCTCATGCGAGCTTGCTCGATTTCAAGCTTCTGTGTTAGCCCAGCTAATGAACAATTGATATCAAAGTTCATGAAGTAGTAGTAGAAGAAATCAGGGAGTGACTGTAGGATGAGATCAATTTGAAGATGAAGATCCATATAGAAGTTAATTGATTTTAACCTTTCTGTTAGGGTCGTCTGTTAACCGTCCGTAACAACACGGAATCGAACAAATAATATAGTGAAAGTAAGATCGTCTCCACAGGGAAAGTTATCAAGTACCGAACAAAGTTTATCTTATTATTTAGACTATCGATTATCAAAGATTTGAGATTTTAACTAATTAAAAGCAGAAATTTATAAAAACAGAATTAATTATAAATAATAAACACAAATATAATTAAAACGAATAATCAATTAACGAAAAGCCTAGGGATTAAGATTTCATCAAGGTATTTCTATGGATTATTGACTTTCAATGGATTATCATTCTTGTTTAAATTAAAGACCCAATTTCCTTAAATACACGAATACTCTCCCGAGATCTTCATGAGTACCCACCTAAATTAATTAACGTCACTCCCATGATCAAAAACAAATTTAGATGAATCCATTAAGTTCTATGAATATTGTTTAACTAGTCTCATGCAAAATTACCAATATCCCTATTAAGCAATTTACACATGTCTATTAAATCCGAACCAATAAACTAATTCACCTCCCGGTACTTCTTAATTTATCTTAAATCATGCAATTGGTGATCAATCAATTACAAGCATTAAACACTCATTAATAGATAAACCAAACAAGAAATCACATCCATCAATCATCAATAATCCAAATCAATACACAAGACTACATCTTAAACCCTAGAAAATAATTTAGCTATACATAATTAAAGAAAAACAAGAAATAAATTGCGTAAACATAAAGTTACTCATGTTCAACAATGGAGGATTGGAAGAATACAACTTGAGAAGATGAAGCTTTCCTCTCCAAGAACTCTTCTCCAAGAACTCTTCAAGATCTCCTTTCTCTCTCTAGAAGTCTTCTTTTTTCTCCAAGATCTACTTTTTTTGTAAGAATGAATGAATTATTCTCCCACCTCACTCTAGCCTATAAAATGTTTTTGCCACTTTCTTTAACTAAAAAGGAGTCTTAAATACATAAATTATGCCCATCCAAGTCATAAAATCGGCCCACAAAAATATAAAAATCCGCAGCTGCACAGCTGTGCAGAATATCTGCACAGTTGTGCAGTTGCCTGTGCAGAAATTTTTCTCTTCATTTTTCTTCAACGAAACATTCTCGTTTGACCTTTCTAATGCATTTCTTCACATCCTCTTGGATAGCCTTCATTATTCTCGTAATAAATACTCCTTCAACTCATCAAAATCATCGCTTTTATGCCTACAAAACCATTGAAACGACTTAGAAATCAAAATACATAAATTAGGCTAAAAATAAAGGAAAAGACTAACAACAAGGCATAAAATAAAGATAAATGTGAGGTAAATCATAATGAAAATATGTAAAATATGAGACCTAACATCGTCATCTTGAGAACCTGGTCTCCCATGTCCTCTTCCTCTCTCATCCTTGCTTTCAAGAGATCTTTTGATATAAAATATCTTACGGTCGTACCGTGCTCTCCAAAAATTTCTTCCAGGTGAAGAATTATATCCCTTGCATTGCTCATTGCATCATGAGAACTTTGCAGTTCACTGCACAAAGAGCTTAGGATGTATTCTTTAGCTTTTATAGTTGTCACAAGTCCAACTAAAGTGAGCTAGTTGAACTCTCTCATCCTCATTCCTCTTAGGAATAGGAGGACAATCAATTTCCAACACATATTCAATCAACTCTTCACTTAGGACATTCCTTAAGATCGCAAGCCATTCCATGTAGTTGGGTCCAGTTAGAACATTTCTTTTGAGTAATTTCAAAAGCGGTTTTGTCATATTTGAGAGAGATAAATGGGGAGATAACTACAGAAATAAACCAGATTAATTAGATTACTTGTATTTGACTTAACCAAGAAAAATTAAGGTCTTAAAATTTATCTTGGCTCCCACTGCATTTTTTGAATCCCACACTCCCATGTGAAAATCGGGAATCATCATTGGCATCAATTCCACAGCGGGTATGGAGGTCCTCAATTAATTAGATGGGTTGAAACCTAACCGATTTCTGGTCCATTAATTATTTAAAGTAATGTCTAAGATCAATTTATCCAATAAATATTTCAATACCTTTCTCATAGTTCACCAAGCCGCAGCCTAACCGATTTCTAAGCTCGTGAACATCCCGAGTTCATTCCCACTAATTCCTTTAATCTAACATTTGAATTTTATCTTGCAAGCTAACCGGTTTATGAGGTGAAATATGCTTTGATTAAGGCATTTCATGCACTTCATAAAATTTCAAATTATTTCCAAATGCGTAACCCCTATAACTGCGAAGCATTACACATTTGTAGTAATTTTAAATAAGTTTAGTGGAGGGCAAGGATGTCACACATCCTTTAATAACTCGGTATTATTTATTTGAGAGAATTTAAATTTTCAAATATTTGGTCTCACTTTGCACATTAATCAATTTATATAGCGCAATTATCACATATTGAACATGCATAATATATACTACTAATAATCATGCCTATCAATATAAACATGGAATTAAATAAATAAATCCACTACACTCGATCATGGAGTTTTTCTAGAGAGTTTGAGCCAATGGGCCATCACAAAGATAGTAAAAACGAAAAACTTAACTAAACTTCATGTGTCTCCATCAATTTTTGAACTATTTTACTACTATTCTTTAAAAAAACCCATAAAAGAAAAGGGAAATCGAATATAACCTAAGTCGATGATCGGTGTCTCCATCACATAAGACGTGCTCACATCAATTAATACATGCTCGCAACATTTAATACATGTTCGCTATATAAAAACACTTATGTTGATTATTTACAATTTTAGTCTAACTAAAAAGTCCTTTATTAAAATTCCCAACTTTTTACTCCCTATTTCAATTAAAATCATTCTAGTCCTACTAGATGACTTAGATATACAAAATTATAAATTAAGTATATCTACCTTTAATTAAAATAATATTAGTGCAACTAAAATGAATACATAAAATATGGAATCCTATTTTATTATGATTAAAAGCAATCATTAATTGGAAAAACTTTTATTTGATTAAAAAATTAATTACTAATCATCCAAGAAAAATAATTTATATTCTTTATTCAAATATTTAAGTAATTTCCAAGTTGAGGAAAAATTAATAATATTTAATCCATAAATTAATTATTAATCTCCAAGAAAAATAATTAATTATTCTAATTAAATATTGTTTTTCCAATTAATCTTATTTGGCTCGATTTTATCAAACCCAAGTCACCATCCTTTTGGTCCACTTGGATTTAATTAAATTGGGCTCAAAATTAATTAATTAGAAAAACATGCACGCATTATTAATTTCTATTGGGCTAGCTTTAATTTAAATCCAAATCACCAATCCATTGGCCCATTTGGAATTAATTAAATTAAGCCCAAACTAATTAATAAATCGAAATTGAGTAATTTTCCAATTGGGCTAAATCAGAATTACACCGGTCATCATCCTTTTGACCCACCCAGATAATTAAATTTACCCAAAACCCAAATACCAATTTCGACCCAATACCATAGCCCGTTTTCAGACCTGGATCCAAGACCTAGTTCAACGGGTCGTGTGTCGGAACACACGACCCGACAAGCCGTGTGGCCGAGTGGCCAGGCCGTGTCGCAGCATGCTGTGCGTACAGCGTGAGCGCTTGTGCTGGTGTGCTTGCGCTCCTCGGGGCTTTCGAGCCCCGTTTTTGCTCGTTTCTTGATTTTTTTTCTGATATCATAAAAATACCTAGACTTACAATAAACATAAAAAATCAAAATCCTTGCTCAAAACCATAAAAAAAATGCAGATTTAAGAACACATAATTGCATGTTTCAAAAACACATAATATGCATATCAAAAATCATATAAACATAATCAAATATGCAAATCAGAGATTGACTCTGATACCACTGTTGGGTTTCGTGAAAAGTCGAATAAACGTAGCGGAAGTTTAAAATCTTAACCCAAAGTAATTTCTCCATTTGCATATATGAACCAATTAATCACATAACGAATAATGACTTACCCGTTGAAGCGAAGTAGTAGGAGAATCCGATTCCTCCTCTAAATTTCGAGTTGATGAGGCCTTGAATTCTTCAATCCTCGTGTGATCTACTCTTCTTGATTTTCTTGACTTTTTCTTGAAGTTTGATCCGAAAAACGAACACACGTTGTCTCTAAATTATCACGCACAGATTGATTGACGAAAAATTCCCTCTTCTTCCTTATGATGACCGACGGCTAGTGCATAGAGAGAGGGGAGAGTTTTTTTTTTTTCTTTCTATGAGAATTATGATTTCATATGTCTTGTTTTAGGTCAAGGAGTCCTTTTATAACCTCTTGACTTATTGACCAAGACAAACAATTAGCCCTAGTAGGCATCCGCATGGACGCCCATTCTAGGCCCGGGGCTTCTTTTGTTTTAATATGTTATCTATTTAATTAATAATTTATTATATCCAATAAATAAATAAATGAATTAAATAATCAAAAAATTAGATAAATTAATTCATTAATTTATTTCCATAGGAAATTAATTAATAATTAATCTTATCTTTATAATTCATTATTTTATCTAATGAGTAATTAAAAATAGAAAGTTCTCTTTCATTTTTCTTTACCAATCCTTTAGCGCGACTCTTTAGGTTCATTTCATTTGGCAATAAGAGAAAACCAAAGGAAGTTGGTAACACCTACCCAGTCACGTGGCTCACTTCGTAGCCCAAACGAAATCGAATGATTGGATCATTCCACAACCTTCCAATCGAAAATACTGTATAAGTATAAACCCTTTGTTCACGTGGCCCAGTCAAGTGAGAGTCATGGTTATGTGAAACTCACTGGACATGACCATATGTATTAATTATAATAATACGAGATCATTGAGATTGATTTAGTGCCTCGTATAATTGTCTCTTTTTGCTTTGGCCAAAGACTTTGATCTTTATTTATCTATAATCACATAGGGTACTTTCTCATTCACTTATGAGAGAACAAATCCCATATTAGATATCAACTAAAACTACCACTTGCCCATCAAGCCGAATTTTGAGGTCGACCCCACCAACGAGTGAATTGGGTCTAACTACTCTAGTGAAATACTTGACGTCACAAGTGCATCTTCAACCTAATACTTCATGTCAAAGGTTCACTTATACCTATTACGCATAATCAGTTCTGTCATTGACAGACACAGAGTGAAAACCCATGTGATAGAACCGATGTGAGTCGTGTTCAAGCATATCAGTTCCACTGATGTGCCTACAGTTAAGCTCCCACCATCACATGGTGTTCGACTGGCACTCCCATGTGAGAGCTAAGCTTGTACAAGTGTTCTAAATCTTTATTTGTCCATTAAAGACTTCACTTTACTTGCGAACTTGTTTTTAGTAATCAAGATCAATCTCTCTAGTGCCAATCTTCCTATCCCATAGGAAGTAGAGGGATTGCACTAAAACCACGGACAAAATATTTTACACTGCTTATAGATGCAGATAAGATTTAAGTGAAAACAAAATAATGTCGTTTATTATTAAACGAGAATAAGTTTGTTCAAGTGAAATGCCCTATCATTCTATCCTCTATGGCATCTGAGGGCATAATCCTAACAATATTTATATCACTTAAGTTAATACCTTGGGCTTAATTTAGCCTAATAAGGACGCCTAGTGACCGCCCCTCATTGGTCTTCGTGTGCCTCTTGGTGCACCAATTTGAGCTTGGTTCAATCCATTATTTAATTAATTAATTCAATCTAATTAATTTATCTAATTAAATAATAGATAGGATATTTAATTAATATTATTTATTCAAGAAATAATACATTAATTAAATTATAAATGAATTAACTTATTTCTTCAAATAATTAATTTTATTTAATTAATTTTAAGTATCCAATACTTAAAATATTACCACAAAAACTATTCTATATTTTTCTATCGATTTTTCCTTTCTATGCGTAACTCTTTAGGTTCATCTAAATTTGGCAATGGGAGGATTTCATTGAATGTGGGTCCCACCTAACCAGTCAAGTGGTCCACATTGTAACCTAAAGAAGATGAAATGATTGGATCATTTTTACCTTTCCTATTGTAAATACCGTGTGAATACAAACTCTTCGTTTTCTTATCCCGGTCAAGTGAGAGTCATGGTTTTAGGTCAAGCTCACTAAATTGACTCTATGCTATTTTTATAACAAGTCCAAATCAGTGAATGTTTTGGCCAAAGACTGTAAGATCTAACTTTCTTATAAATGCATAGGATAATTCCTCGTTCACCTTCGAGGGAACGAATCTCATCTTGGATATCAACTAAGACTACTACTTGCCCAGTAGGTTGCAGTTCGAGGTTGATCCAACCAAAGGGTAAATTGGGTCTTACTACTCTAATGACAAACCTAATAATACAAGTATGTCTTCAACTCGATTACTCAAGTCTAAAGTTCAGACACACCAATTACAATTTAATCCATTCTGTCATTAACTGTCAAAGAGTGAAAGCCCATGTGATAGAATCGATTCGACTCATGTCTGAGTGCCACTATCTCCATCAGTGCACTTATGATGTGAGTTCTTCACTACTTCCTAGTGATTGACGGGCACCTTTCTAGTCAAAACTCACATCATACAAGTCTTTATGATTTTCAATGTCCAATTGAGAATCATTGACTCTCAGACTATTTTAGTACACAACTATCAATCTCCTCTAGTGCCTTAGAGAGTTAACTCTTGTGTTTGTAGACTTATAGATGATTACAATATATAAATGCCAATATAATAGTAAACAACTATTTGCCCTTTTATTGATAGAATAAGAAACAATTACAATTTAATATTGTCCTAACATTCTCTAATCCTTTAGTGGCAATTGAGGACATTAACCTAACAATAAGCCCCCGGCGGCGTAAGCCCTGACATTGACTACATGCTGCTGTAAGCCCTCGACAGCAATGAAGACGGAGGAAATCATAAGTCCTAGGTTGTGTAAGCCCTATTATAAGGCAGCAAAAGCCCTAGGCAGCATATAAGATAATAAATAAAAGACACTGCGTAAGCCCCAGGCACCGTAAGTCCAGGCATTGACTACAGGCTGCTGTAAGCCCTTGGCAGCAATGAAGACGGGGGAAAATCATAAGACCTAGGCTGTGTAAGCCCTGTTATAAGGCAGCATAAGCCCTAGGCAACATGCAAGATAATAAATAAAAGACACCACATAAGCCCCGGGCAGCGTAAGCCTTGGCATTGACTTCAGACTGTTGTAAACCCTCGGCAATAACGAAGATGGAGGAAATCATAAGTCGTAGGCTGTGTAAACCCTGTTATAAGGCGGCATAAGCCCTAGGCAACATACAAAATAATAAATAAGAGACAGAGTATAAACCCCAGGCGGCGTAAGCCCTGACATTGACTTCAGGCAGCTGTAAGCCCTCGTTAATAGTAACAATGGCAGAAATCGTAAGCCTTAGGCAGTGTAAGCCCATAAGGCAGCATATAAAAATAGTGAAGGAAGAATACTGCATAAGCCCTAGGTGGCATAAGCCCTACCATAAGGCTGCTTGCAATCCCTAGGCCGCATAACATGATATATTGTGAATAAATTTGCATTTATACATCACATTTTCTATGAAAGACATATATTTGTCACGAATGAAATTGTATACATTCGACATTCTCCATCAAAATCATATGCTAAAGGTGAAAAACAAACATCTCTTATTATCATTTCAAAGAAAGGGAGAGCTCATGCCCCAAAAGTGAGCATGACACAAAAACTAATATTTATGCCCCGAAAGTGAGCATGTTACAAAGTACTTGCAAGAAAAACAAAATGAGGAAAGGGAAAGTAACTAGTATTCAAATAATCTAAATAAAGATGGTGGATTCGGGAGCCTCATTTGCCTCTGGAACAGCAAGCTCGTCTGTCACCTCAAAAAAGGACTCATCAGGTGGCTAACCCCCCGCAATAATATCATCAGGGGCTCTAGCAGATACCTCATCTATTGTCTTATCAGCCGTCTCCTTAGGGGCTTCTCCAGCTGTCTTATTGGCAATCTCATCAGCTATCCCAGTAGCTAGCAGATCAGGTGGCTGGATAGCTAGTGGGATGTATTCAGGAGCTTCTCCACCAGGAAGGGGAGCATCATTTAATCCAGTTGTTTCCTTAAGGAAAGAAAGATCTAACCCTGGAGTCAAAATGCCAGCCTCCACAAATTTCTTAAGGTAAGAGCAAATGCCATAGTGGTAGTAAGGAAGATCTGAGCCTATCAATACTTCAAAAAAATCGCTAGACTTCAGATATTCTTCTTGTCTATGCTGTTAATAAGCTTCTAAAAAGACCTGTCCAGCAGGGGAGAGGGCGAAACCCTCAGTGGCCTCCTGATGAGTTGCCTGGCGCTCTTTCCTTGCTTCATCAACATGACTTGCTCGAGACTTTGCTAAATCCTTCATTAGCTGGTCTAATTCGGCAGATAAGTTCTTTCTCAAAATACTCTCCCCTTCCATTTCTTTTGATTTGGCTATAAACTGTTCCTTTAAACTAGCAATTTACTTAGCTTCATCAGTAACCTCAGCTAGCTTACGATGAAGCCGAACTATAGCATCACCACCAAGCATGCTCTTCTGCCAACAAAACACACAAGGAAATTAGCAGCTAACTTACGAAAAAGGAATGTTGTTTCAAAAATAACATATATGATGAGAAGAAATAAGAATATACCTGCAGCATGGTGGAAGAAAATTCTTCCATGAAAGTAGAGTCAGAAAAATCGCCCATATAACAACGGTCTTTGGATGAAGCGAGACCTAATAGCTGATCACAAGCTATCTTTCTATTTTCACTAAGGAAAAGTGAAGTGGAGGAAACCTTATCGCGAGAAGGAAGAGTAGAGTGATCGCGAGCCTTCGTGACAGGAGGCGTCGAAATGTCGAAAGCCGTCACACCAGAAAGCTCACAAGATAGCTGAGGCGGAGGCTGGTTATGAGGACGTTCGGGACCTCTCACATCAGCATACACAGAAGGGTTCTCTTTGGCCTTCCGGGGGCGTTTGTTCTTGTCTCTCCAATCAGCATCCCAGGTAGGTAGCTCGTCAAAGGGGATAGGAGGCGTATTAGGAGTCTCTTCCTCGAACCTGATTCCATTGGCATTCCATTTGCTTTTCCATCAGAAGGTGGTAATCTGGCCTTACTCTTCAAAAGAGTCCTGAACATATTGGCACCTTGCAACATCAACAAAGAGACATTCAATGAAAGCCAGGTATTTATTGATAATAATGAAGTGATGCAGATATCTAATGAAAAGCCTATGTATATGCATGTGGAAAACTCATAAAGGGCAAGTAATATTGTTTAAAAATATACCTAAGCTATTTCCCAGTGGGGTGTGCTTGTAACTCAAATGGAAATGCCTCAATAAGTTCTTATCAATCAAGACCTTGATGTCATATACTTGCTCATTCAACCTATCCAACATGTGTTGATGAAAAGGACGCCTATCTTTAGGAGAAAATCGGGGGTACTTGGGGCTCTCTTCAATCCATATACTAGGAAATGACCATGGAGAAGGAGAAGAAATAAATTAAGTAATGGTGTCTCCAATCACCATGAGTTTTATAATTGTGGGTCAAGAAACACACCCCTACCCTTGCATTAAAATAAAAAAACTCTTTTTTCTAACTTTTTGAGTTGGAAAAATGAGTAAAACTTGTTTGCTGATGGAACCTCACCCCTAAAAGAAGATGGTGGTCCCAAGTGGCATACGAAAGGGTCTAGAAGGGGGGGTTGAATAGACCCTAAAGTCTTTTTCGACTTCAAAAATTTTGTATCACTTTTAAAGATTAGAAAGCTTAGGAAGCTGAGCGCTTGGGTCAGACGCTACAGTAAAGATAACTTAGACTTAGTGATTTTGGAAATTTACCAAAGTAGGGTAATGCTTAGATCACTTAATCAGGGTTAGCACAGCGGAAATGATTTTAAAGCTTTAGCGTTTGTTGAGGTTAAATAATCGCTTAGCAGATTTAGCTTGTCTTTTTCAGAATAGATAAAATAATATAAAACAAGACAATAATGAAACAAAATGACACAAGATACATAAGGTTCACTGGGTGATGTTATCCCAGCTACGTCCTTCTTCTCCTTTTTCACTTGGAGGGAATTTACTAAGATGATTATCAAAGAATCACACAGAATCTTCTACAAGGTAGTAAATAGGTGAAAATGATCTCGGGCTCCTTGATCACACAGATTTCAGTACCAATGAAGATCTTCTTCTACAAGCTTCTCTCACTCAGAAATATTGCCTGTAAGGGGTTTCAACTACTTTCTCACTCAAATGAGAGGTTGAGGGTTTTATCAAAAGGGTTTGTTTGTTTTTGGAAAGATCAAACAACTTGGAATATCTCAGTAAGAGTTTAGGTTTCTTCTTTGGAAGATGTTTGAGATATTTATGACGGTAAGGAATGTATGAAAAATCTTGAAAGATTTTGGCTATGGAGTTTCTAAGTTTTTCTTTGAAAGAGAACTTCAGCAGAGTTTTCTTGTGTATGTACGACTGTCTCTCTTCTTTTAGGTTTTGCTGGAATTAGGTATTTATAGGCAATTCCTGGGATTATGTCCGTTGGACACATGTAGGGCGTGCCTTTCACGCAGCGCGTGATTATACCTTTTCTCTGACATTCCTGAAATTCTGCTGGTTTCGATTGGACGGGAGCAGCTATAAACTCTGAAATTCTGACAGTCTGGTCAAAAGGTGGCTTGTCCATAAGTCACATTGGCTTATCACATTTAATGCACTTACCGGACATTTAATGCATTTGAATTTATTTCCCGTTGGAAATCAATGTCCGTTGAATGATTGCATTTAAGTCCTTCATGACTTGAGGATTTATTTCAGGTGAATCTGATACTGATCGCTAGAGTGCTTTGAGCGCTTGATTCATGAATCCTGAAATAGTCCTTTAGCGTTTGACAGACGCTCAGGATAAATGACACGACAAAATCCTAGCAAGAGAACTAGGTCGCGTAAGTAGTAAAGTGGATTTCTAAGTCCGGGGTTATCGTATCCGCAGGGACAACTATAATCTAAGTACCAAGACTACTATATTACTCAATTCTAAGTTAAATCGGTCGATAGAAAGGTTGATTAACTAATTAATAAATACTAGAAAATAAACTAAGGCAACGTCACACCAAATAAAGGGAGGAAACAATAGAGAGAAGCGATCAAGGCACATGGTTCAACCGATTATGCATTTAGATTGTGATTTAGGTTCTATTGGATTATTAGATTGATTTAGCTAAGGCGAAATTCCCTAACGTACGTACTACCCAATCTCTTGGCATAGCAACCCTACCCTTGGTAACGATTTCCTATATATCTCTATATGAAAACCCGATTAATGAGGATGCATTTAAGGTCTAGGAATTCCCCACGTGAATGGAAAGCCACCTAAAGAAACCGAGTCTATCTCTAGTCGGTTTAACTATAGGGTATTCAATGTTTATATCTTCCCTAGGTTATTATCTCTCGATCTCTAACCTAGGCATTTTATCAAACACTTGGTGATCAAGCAAATGTAGCATTGAGATCAAATATTGAATACATAGCTAAAACCAAAATTAATCCAATAAACACCAACAAATCAACAATCAAAATAACATAAACGGCCTATCCATGACCTCAATCAAACAAGTTTAGCTCATATTCATGTCAAAAGTGCAAATATAAATCATACAAGTCATAGGAGATTTGAACAAATTCAAGAAACAAATATGTAAAAACTCCCTAATTCTTGTAGAGATGTGGATTCCTTGTTGAATTCTCCATGTTTTGACCTTCAATCTTCTCTTCTAAGCTCCCTCTCTCTCCATTTTCGTGTGGCAGCTGCTATCCAAGGTGAGTTAGGGTAAAAAATGGCTAAAAGGGGTATTTATAGACCAACCCGCTGCCTTGAACGCCGCGGCGTTCGCTTGTTGAATGCCTCGGCGTTGGCTACTGCATGTGAACGCAGCGGCGTTCGCTTGTTGAACGCCGCGGCGTTCGTCCCCTGCTGCTCCAGCCAGTTTTGGTAAACTTCGCATAACTTTCTCTACCGATGTCGGAATTCACTGATTCAAGTTGCTGTAGAATCCTAAAACAAAGATCTACAACTCGCCAGAAGACACTAGGGCCGAAATCAAACGTTAAAGATGACAAAATTGTCTCACAAGTCACTGAATGAGAAAACTCCATCGTAAGACGTCTCTTCCGATGACGTTTTCACCTCCTTCCCTACATATCTGATCTTTGTCTTCAACATAAGAAATGTACCTTTGCCTCTTATCTTTCCATTGGTATAAGAAGTGTGTAATTTGGACATGGGTAGAGAAATCTATTCCATAAACTCTAGCACTGCGCAGACAGTTTGTATCTTTATGCATGATTTATCTTCAATTCTTGTTATTTTCTCCAAATGATATGTTATTCTAGAAAATATGAGAAAACAAGGGTCCAAGCATCATATGTCATCAAATTATCATGAAAACAATCAAAACCAAGTCAATAAACGGGGGAAAACTAGTGTAAAAATAACATATATCAACTACCCCCAAACTTAGCTTTGATCGTCCTCGATCAAATACAATCAAGCACACACATGAAGATTGAAATTTTCATTTGCCAATTCATACACAACAGCAAGCATTATATCTTCAAAATTGATTATGAAAGACTACACGATGCTTTTGAACATTCAACAATTTGAAAACCTCACAAAATCTTAGTTTCCATCCCTAAATCATGAACTCCCACGCCCATGTTCATGTCAAGAGCACACTTTAGACAAGATTATGCAAATCAATTGGAAAGTAAAGACATTGGAACAATTCAACATTCATTAACCCATCGGTGTGTATAAAGTGCAAAAGTCACAATCAAAAGGTCTTTCCGGTTTGTAACGTAAGGCTAGGTGATGGCTAGGACCGGAAGATATGGATAAAGTGACTAAGTCAAGAGAGCCTATAACTCAAAATCATCAATCTAAATTCACAAATAGACTACATAAACTTTCACAACTTATCACTTATCCCTTTTTCATTCTCTTTTGCTTTTCAACTTACAACCCCCAAACTTGTTTCTTTTCATATCGGGTTGTACACAGAATTCCAAGCCAAATGATCAAAATGAGTGCCAAGATTCAAGCCTAGTCGAGAGCACAATTTTTTTTTCATATATATATCTATCTCTCTCTCGACTATTTAGCCCATTGCTCAAGTTTTCATTTCATCCCCTTTTTTTACATAATACTTCAAACCTCCAATATCCCAACATGGCCAAAACATCACTATCTAACTCATATACATTCAAATCAAAACAAGGTGACTACCCATATTCAAGTCAAATGATATGAAGTTCTAAACTCTCTTGATTGGGTGCAAGACATTGTTTTTCTTTTAGGCTAGAAGGTGGTTGTCTTGGCATATGAAATAAAGACGAATGGTGGTTTCTAGTGTACTTAGCACACTCTATTCTTATCAATACGGCTCAAATCAAGGTCTAGAGATTATGCAATATAGAGAAGGCCAAAATGTAAGGCTAACAACAATGAAAGATGGCCTAAATCATTTTATGACTTCACAACATTAATACACACTTCAAAGTCAACAAAATTGAAAGTCCAAAGTTTTAAATCCTCAAAAAAATCGCATAAGCATGACTAAAAAGGGCTTTCAAGTCACAACATATGACATGTTGACCACAGATAAGAAACTTTGACTTCGAGAGAGTAGAGATATTCAAACGCATTATGCTCTTATGCAAGGGTGCACCAATTCATGAATTCTATATCAACAAGGTTGTACCCCCAAACTTAAATTAAACATTGTCCTCAATGTTCATGAAATAAATGCAATGTAAGAGGGATAAGCGATACAACCCTGAAATGGAGAGAAACGGAGGGAGCATGGTGGTGGGCTCATATCCCAGGATCAAACTGTGATCAAAACCTGAACGAGAGAAAACTCAAAGGAAACCATATCAAAACGAGTTAAGGGGGAGGGAAACAAAACGAGGGCACAAAAGAAAAGAAAGAAAGCAATAAAAGAAACTTGGGTTGCCTCCCAAGAAGCGCTTGTTTATAGTCATTAGCTCGACTCCTTGCATTGCTCACGGTGGATTGTAAGGAGCAATGCCAACTTTGTAGGGACGAGTTTTCTTATGCTTTTTCCAATTGCGTAATGGCATATCCCCTCCAATCTTTATCATAAAACCTGGAATAATCAAAAGTGAGCACAAATTCTCTTCTATAAATATGTAATTGAAATGCAAAGAGTAAAGTGTAAATTCTAGAGTAAAGTGTTGATCAAGCAAATGTAGCATTGAGATCAAATATTGAATACATAGCTAAAACCAAAATTAATCCAATAAACACCAACAAATCAACAATCAAAATAACATAAACGGCCTATCCATGGCCTCAATCAAACAAGTTTAGCTCATATTCATGTCAAAAGTGCAAATATAAATCATACAAGTCATAGGAGATTTGAACAAATTCAAGAAACAAATATGTAAAAACTCCCTAATTCTTGTAGAGATGTGGATTCCTTGTTGAATTCTCCATGTTTTGACCTTCAATCTTCTCTTCTAAGCTCCCTCTCTCTCCATTTTCGTGTGGCAGCTGCTATCCAAGGTGAGTTAGGGTAAAAAATGGCTAAAAGGGGTATTTATAGACCAACCCGCTGCCTTGAACGCCGCGGCGTTCGCTTGTTGAATGCCTCGGCGTTGGCTACTGCATGTGAACGCAGCGGCGTTCGCTTGTTGAACGCCGCGGCGTTCGTCCCCTGCTGCTCCAGCCAGTTTTGGTAAACTTCGCATAACTTTCTCTACCGATGTCGGAATTCACTGATTCAAGTTGCTGTAGAATCCTAAAACAAAGATCTACAACTCTCCAGAAGACACTAGGGCCGAAATCAAACGTTAAAGATGACAAAATTGTCTCACAAGTCACTGAATGAGAAAACTCCATCGTAAGATGTCTCTTCCGATGACGTTTTCACCTCCTTCCCTACATATCTGATCTTTGTCTTCAACATAAGAAATGTACCTTTGCCTCTTATATTTCCATTGGTATAAGAAGTGTGTAATTTGGACATGGGTAGAGAAATCTATTCCATAAACTCTAGCACTGCGCAGACAGTTTGATAACAGAAATAAAAAATATAAAGCATTCATTTTTTCTGTCGCTTTGTGCTTTCTACTCCTTGGTAGATCTCATTTGCTAGGTCCATAAGGATTCGATCAACGTCTATCATGGTGGTATGTTGGAGTTCATCATAGTCATGCTTTCGTTGTCTAGCGCTTTCATTCAGTTCCTTCAGCCTGTCCACCCATTCCCTTGGAGGAATACCAAGTTCACGAATTAAGTCGTAATAGATGTCTTGTCTTCTATCGTTGGATGGTTTGCAGTTGATAGGCCGTCTAAGCGGTCCTGCATATGAATGAAATCCCATACTCTCCAAAAATTCAACGTCCAAGTCCAGAAGCAAGTACCTTCCTAGATAATATCTTGGCTTTCTCTTTTTAGTTAGCATCTTCTTTATGCTCACTATTTCTTCAAACATTGATCACCAGTGTTTATTATCTGTTTTAGATATTGAATTGGACTTTTCTTTATCTTCCCCCTTCTTGACATCAGCAAAGTATGTCTTCAAGTCAGTGATATCTCGGCGCATAAGCCTGACTTCTTCGACCAAAAGGGCAACTTGTTCAGCGATACTTTAAGAGGCTTGATCGGAAGTAGTGTGTCGCTCAGTATCAGCTGAAGCATTCTGCGCAAGCGTCCGGTTGAGTTCTTCAGAAAGCGAAGTGATCAGCGGTGATAAGGTATCCATGACTGCGATTGTGCTCTTTGTAGCAGCGTTTGAAATATCACGACTTCGAGTGTCAGAAATAGTTTGGATTTTCCTGTCAGCTGTATCCAAAATCTTTGAGCAAGAACCCTCAATGTTGTTAAGTGAGTTCCGTACTGCTTGTCTAAAATCTCGAGCATTTGGATCACTGTCCGAGTTCGAGAAGGAGCTCTTAGGAGACGGAATGAGTCCGTAATGGCTAGAAACTGCAGCTTTGTCTTTGGTTTTATCTCTGATAAAGGGCTCTTCCGGCTCTTCAGCAATTTCAGCATGAACTTCATCTATCGCTTGATCCATGGATGGATCTGCAATCGCTAATGGGGGCTCTACTACTGGGGCGCTAGAAAGTTCTGGCAAAGATACCTCGGGAATTTGAGCGGCATCCATAGTAGGAGAATCTTCTATTTCAACAATTTTGACGGAAGGAGAAGGGTCTTCAATAGCAATGACCCAGAGTGGGCCAATCGCTTCCATCACATGCCTTGGACTTATCAGGTTGGTCTACGGAATAAAGAATATAGCGTCTTCGCGCTCTTCATTGCTTAGTGCAAGTTGCACTCCTTCCGGCAGATCAACTCCTAAAGTATAAGAGTTGTAGAAGTCCAAAATGAATGGCATAAGCGCTTGAGCTATTTCTTGGTCCACTGGCTTGATCAATGATATCATCTTGGCCACTTGAATATTCTATTCACAAAAGAGCACAGGGTGAAGATTGTATCCTCGGAAGTCGCTTAGCCCTGAATAGTGGTTGAAAGTGATATCCAATGCTTGTGCATTTTCTATCACTGCTCTTCTGTCTCGGTAGAATTTAGCAAACTCAACGTGCTCATCTGCCACATTAACACGAATTTCACTTTGTCCAGGTAGAAGCGGATGTTTACTGGTGGAGGCTTCTTCGTTCGGATCTGGAAAGATGCGTTGAACAAACGCTTGACGAGGATGAAACACATATCGTCCGCCTTGACTGAATAAGGCTAGCTGTTGACGGATCTAGCTCTCGATAGGTAGCCTGTAGCCTGGCAGATCGCTAACATTTTTGGCAATATGTTGACGCTGTTGAAGTAAAAAGGTGGCAAACCCTCGGCGTCTGTATTCGATTCCAAATTCAAATAAGAATGGATATCTCACAAGTTCTTCAAGAGTGTAGAAGTGCAAAACGAACTCTTCAACCCATCTGGTTGTATCCATCATCCATCGCTTGCCAAGCTTGTCAGCTTTCTTCTGATCTTTTCTGGAGGCAAGGAATTTCTCAAAACGTTCAGTTTCTTCATCGTAATCCACAGCCCATAATCCTGCAAGGTATTCACGGGCTTCATCTTCTATCCACGAGTTAACTAGATTTGGACGCTCAGTAACAAGCGGTATTTTTCCTTTCCAAAGCTTGAGTGGATTAGGAGAGAGAGCATTCTGAGGAGAATTGATGATTGATGGAAGAGCCGAGTATCCAATCCTGTTGAGATCCTCTTCATCAGGGTTTTTAAGCCAATCTCCCATGTGGGGATTTTTGATAACAATTTTGTTTGACCGAAGAGGATAAAAAGACTCATCAGAGCAACCAGTGAAATTAAAACGTGCTTGGTCAAAATCTGTTCTGTTGATCGCTGGTCTTCGAATTTACTCAAGGAGAGATTGAAGACGCTCAAGATTGTAGAGACCTAGGTCGGCGAATCACTCGAAGAATTCAAACTTGTTAGAATTGGAAACATCAATCATATGGAAAGTGTTTTGAAAGTTGATTTCTGATTCAATAAGAGTCTGGGTGTCCTGTTCTCTAGCAGCATAATAAAATTCAACTTCGGCAGAATATCCGCTCGAAAAGAAATCGATGTTATGAGGAGGAGATCCAGTTGGAGTAGGAACAAAAGCAATTTCTTCTGTTGGAATAGGAGCCACTTCTATCGACCACTCAGCATGTAGAGTCGCTTCACTGACTTGAGATGTTTCAGCGTCAGGAAGGACTTGAGCTACTTCTTTAGCTATATCCACAACAGTTGCCAGATTAACATCTACTTCAATGGGAACCTCTGAAGGTGGAGGTGCATCAGCGTCTGGGGCATCTTGAGCTGATACAAGCAAGCGTTTGAGAAAAGCAAGCAAAATTTCTACTAAGTAGAAATGACAAATAAGATACTACAACACTTACCCTGAGGACTATCATTGACTTTGTCAGTCGCTTGATCTGTTTCAACAGTTGGTATATTTTCCTCAGGCTCCGAGATCACTTCTTCAGGATCTAAATCTAGAAAAGAAGTGATAGGATCAGCACGAATGGGAATATGCAAATCCTCAAGAGTGTTAAGAACAGTCTAAATATTTGCTTCACATTCGGCTGAAAGGATTTTATCCTAGTGTTAGAGACTTAGAAACTAACGAGGAAAGGATAAACTACATTGCTTAGCACAAGTACATACCCCGAACACGGAAAAGCCTCTCAGATTGAGCATAGGCTTTAGGATCTGAGCTGATTTTTGGAACAACATCAAAAGGAGATGGAACACTCGCTAGTTCTTCAAGCACTGGCTCTGCTGGAGCGCTTGTCGATGCAGCTGGAGTGGAAAGAGGAGTACGCCTTCGGGCTAGTGGTACTTCTTCTACCTCTTTTTCTTCTTCCTGAGGGAAGATAAACGCTGGAGGTGGAGAGAGAGATTTGGGAGAAGAAGAAGGAGACTTCTGTTTCTTCTTGGGCTCTGGCTTCTGCTTCTGCTTCTTTGCTGGCTTTGATGGCTCAGCGACTTTCAAGGTAATTTTTCTTTTTGGTCGCTTAACCACCACCTCTTCTTCTGATGAAGATGATGAAGACGAAGACGCTTGCTCTTCATCATCACTGTGAACAACTCCTTTGGCAAGAAGTCGCTCACGCTCTTCTTTAGGAACCGCTGCATCACCACGTTTTCTTGGCTTGAGCAGCTCGCCGATCATCTTTTTTCCATAAAAATTTAGCGCGGGTATTTTCTTTCCATCGGTGTTAGTGAAACCGCTAGCACTAAGAATTCGACTTAAAACAATCCTGTAAGGCTTAGGATTTACTAATTTGGCCATCACTGCCTTGAAGCGATTAAAAACGTAAAGCGACCAATTTATCTTCAACTTGGTCAGAATAGCCACCATCATCTTGTACTGAAGGTTGGAAACTTTGTCAAAGCTTCCCTTTCTGCATTCGATCATCTTGGCGCATATGTCCGCAAGAATGACATATTCGCCTTTCATGTCATTTTTCTTGAAGTTGGGTTCATAGGAAGCTTAAACTTCATCTTTCTTAATCAACGCCTAGACCTTTGTGGCATCACCAAGAGTGACATTTTCAACTTTGGCTCCATCGTTTGGCAAATTTAGTAGAGATGAAATAAGAGAAGGAGTGAGAATGAAGGTCACACGGGCAAAAGGAAAGACGCGAGAAATGGAGTTTCCATCGTCGGAGATTTTTGCATTCTTGAAGAAGAATAGGGTTTCTTCCTCAAAGAAGTTGAAAACAGCAGTTATCATATCACGTAAACCAGACTCTTGGACGAGTGGAAGAACATTCGAAAGAGGGAAGTTCTGGTTATCAAATAGATAGTCCCAGTTAACAAGAAAACCGGCGTTAACAGTGACTGGTTTTTCAGATTTGAAAGATTTTCTGGCAGCAAATTTTGAAGATTTGGGTGCCATTGATGAACTGAAAAAGCTTTGGTAGAGGAGAGAAGAGATATTCTTTTTTCCTTAGAGAGAGAGAACTTTTACAGTAGAGGAATTTTTAGAGGTGATAAAGTTTTATTGTAAAGGTTGTGAAGGGTTTAAATAGGAGGCAAAAATAACTCCTCAACTAGTAGATGAGTGACACATGCACATAAGTTAATTTTGAAAAGAATAAAAATTAAATCTGAGTCGTTTACACATAAATACGGATGTCAAAAGGTGCGGTAAATATGGTAACAACTGTGAAATATAAAAGTTTGAAATCCGCAGTTACTTTTTCAAAACCTTTGAAAAATTTTGAAATTTTCAGCGTGGAATGCACGCGCCTGATAGTACACTGACACGTACTCAGACAGGTGCAGTTACTGAACCGCCTAGTTTTTAGATAGGAATCATTAATCGTCAGTTTGATTTGATAGGCACGTGTGGGCAGTTGTCAAATCTAATCTTTTGGACTTATCCACACGATACTTTCAGCGATGAAAACTATGCATGAATTTCAGAAAAAGATTACTTAGCGTTAAAGTGGGAATCTTTTTAACGCTGAAGTTTTTTTTAGAACAAAATTGAATTTCGTAAAGTTAAAGATAAAATCAATCGCTTGGATTTATAAAAGACATTTTCATTTATTAGAGATTGATTTTGTCATGTATAATAGATAAGCGCTAGTGATCAATGCATAAATTTTCAAAGTCATTTTTTATCACAGTCACTTATGAGTTGAGACAAGTACAATTTTAAGGATCCCCCTAAATTGATGACTCATTTTTAAAAAATTTAGACATAAACATAGAGTGGATTCCTCCTAAATTGTATGCATATAAAATATGATGCTCTATGATTTAAGCGTTTAAATCAATCATACCTAATTCACTTCTCAAAGTGAGAAAGCGTTGTTCGTTGAGCGCTTTGGTAAAGATATCTGTCAATTGTTTGTCAGTTCCAATGAAGTGCATGGAGATATCTTTCTTTTGAACATGATCACGCAAGAAATGGTATCGAATGTCAATGTGTTTAGTTCTAGAATGAAGGACAGGATTTTGGGTCATAGCTAAAGCGCTTTGATTATCACAATAGATTGGGGTAGGACCTAGGATTGTTCCATAATCTCTAAGTTGTTGCCTCATCCAAAGGATTTGTGCACAACAGCTCCCAGCGGCTACGTACTCTGCTTCAGCGGTAGAAGTCGCTATGGATTGTTGTTTCTTACTGTGCCACGAAATTAATCTATCACCTAGAAATTGACATGTACCACTAGTACTTTTCTATCTATTTTGTATCCTGCAAAATCCGCGTCTGAATAACCAATTAGTTCAAAAGGAGAGTCCCTTGGATACCATAAGCCCACATTCTATGTGCTTTTTAGGTATTTAAGGATTCTCTTGGCAGTATTTAAGTATGATTCTTTAGGATCAGCTTAAAAGCGTGCACACATGCATACCGAAAACATAATATCGGGTCTACTAGTGGTAAGATAAAGAAGTGATCCAATGATACCTCTATAGTTAGTGATATTAATTTTCTTCCCACTTCTATCTTTATCTAGCTTAAGCGTTTGGTTCATTGGAATTTTTGAAGATGATGCATTTTCTATACCAAATTTCTTAATCATATCTCTTGTATATTTAGCTTGGTTTATAAATATTTCATTACAGAGTTGTTTAACTTGTAATCCTAAGAAGAAAGTTAATTCACCCATCATGTGTTGGGTTTCGTTCAAAAAAGCATAAACGCAGCGGAAGGGATTTCAAAAATTAAAACGAAAACCCAATTGGTACTCTAATTCGCATAATTGAATCTAAAAGCGTATAACGAATAAAACTTACTCGTTAATGTGAATATGATGATGGAGAAAAACTTCTTCTTCTCCAAACTCGAAATATTGAAGCTTCCAAATCTTCAATCCTTTAGTTTGATTCTTCAAACTTGAACTTGATCCGAACAACGAAAAATACGTCGTCTCTAAATCGTCATGCACGGATCAAATCCCATATTAGATATCTGCTAAGATTACCACTTTCCCATCAAGTCCGCATTTTGAGGTTGACTCCACCAAAGGGTGAATTGGGTCTAACTACTCTAGTGAAAGACTTGACGTCACAAGTGCATCTTCAGCCTGATACTTCAGGTCAAAGGTTCACATATACCTATTACGCATAATCAGTTCCGTCATTGACAGTCACAGAGTGAAAACCAATGTGACGAAACCGATGCGAGTCATGTTTGAACATATCAGTTCCACTGACGTGTCTACAATCTTAATCTCCTATCATCCCATGATACCAGACAGGCACTCCCACGTCGGAGCTAAGATTGTACAAGTATTCGAAGTCTTTATTTGTCCACTAAAGACTTCATATTACTTGCGAACTTATTTTAGTAATCAAGGTCGATCTCTCTAGTGTCAACCTTCCTATCCCATAGGAAGTAGAGGGATCGCACTGAAAACATGGACAAAACGTTTTACACAACTTATAGATGCAGATAAGAATTAAGTGAAAACTCAATAATGCCTTTTATTTAAGAAGAGTTTAAGTTCAATACAAAATATATGCCCTATACATTCTATCCTCTATGGCATCTGAGGGCATAATCCTAACATCATGCTCATTTCAAATTGATCTTGCATCATTTTCGAAAATTTCTCACACAATCGCTTATTAGTAGAACCAAATATAATATCATCAACATAAATTTGGACTAAGAGAATATCTTCATTATGGGTAATTTTAAATAACGTTGTATCAAAGCTGCCTTTTGAAAAGCCTTTACCTATAAGGAAGATAGAGAGAGAGTGTCATACCATGCTCTTGGTGCTTGTTTAAGGTCATAGAGTGCCTTATCTAATTTGTAGACCATACTTTTGCCATGGTGGTTGATGAATCCTGGAGGTTGCTCCACATAGACTTGTTCTTGGAGTTTACCATTCAGGAATGCACTCTTCACGTCCATTTGGTACACTGTAAACTTGTTAAATGCGGCAAACGCAAGGAACATCCTAATCGCTTCAAGATGGGCTACTGGGGCATACGTCTCATCAAAATCAATGCCCTCTTCTTGGCAATAACCCTGAGAGACTAATCTGGCTTTGTTTCTTATAACAATGCCATCTTCATCCATCTTGTTCCTAAAAACCCATCTAGTTCCAATAACTCCTTGGTGAGTTGGTCTTGGTACTAGAGTCCAAACCTTGCTTCTCTCAAATTGGTTAAGCTCTTCTTGCATTGCTTCTACCCAACTTGAATCACTAAGCGCTTCATCCACTTTCTTTGGTTCCATTTGAGATAAGAAACTTGCGAACATGGCCTCATTGATCGTAGCGGACCTAGTTCTAACAGGTGCTTCAATATCTCCAATTATTAACTCTGGTGGATGGTCTTTAAGCCATTTACGGTCTGGTTGGAGTGGGTTGAGAGATTCTTGATTATCAATCGCTCGACTCTCATTCGCCTCTGGCGCAATCGATGCATCATTCACAGTTCTAATTTGCTCTTGATGATCATTCTCTTCATGATCATCAGCCATTCTGACAGTATCATCATTTGTAACCTCACGAGTAACTTTAGGAATAGGCACGGAAATCTCATCAGCCTCCTCATCATCACTATCATCACCAAGATTGATTTGTGACGCTTGTTGGGCAAGATCTTCAATTCTTACATCATCAGGATTAACCTTACTCAGTTCTTGGTTAGCATCATCAAACACAACATGTGGATTCTTCAACCTTCGATTTGATCTTATTGAAGATGCGAAAACTCTTTCCGTTTTTGGCATTGCGTAGAAAGATTCCCTCATCTGTTTTAGGATCAAACGTCGTTAGACTGTGGGATCTATTGTTATGAATGAAACATTTTCAACCAAATACATGAAAACATGAAACGTTAGGCTTACGTCTCTTCCACAACTCATATGGAGTCTTCTCATGTTGCTTCTTGATCATACACTGGTTCTGAGTGTAGTAAGCGGTATTGATAGCTTCGGCCCAAAACCTTTGAGGCAGCTTCGACTCTGCAAGCATTGTCCTAGCAACTTCTTTAAACGTTCTGTTCCTTCGCTTGGCTACTCCATTCTGTTGAGGTGTTCTAGGGGCAGAATACTCATGAAGTATTCCAAAATCTACATAAAACTTCTCAACAAATTGGTTAGTAAATTCAGTTCCTCTATCGCTTCTAATTCTCATCACCTTTAAATCTTTATAAGTTCGCAATTGACGAATTAGCGTTGTGAGCTTGACACTAGCTTCATCTTTGGTCGCTAGGAATTCTACCCATGTATAGCGAGAGAAATCATCAACTATTACTAGCGAGTACTTTTTACCACTAACACTCATGATTTGAATAGGACCAAACTAATCTAGATGCAATAGTTCAAGAACTCTAGAAGTAGATAGGCATGGTTTCTTCTTAAAAGATTATTTAACTTGATTACCCATTTGACATGCATCACATAAGCGATTCTTCTGAAAGGAACCCTTAGTTAATCCCTCTACTAGATTTAGCGATATTAACTGAGAGATTGCCTTAAAGTTGAGGTGATTCATTTTTCTATGTCATAACCAACCCAATTCATTTTGACTTTTAGCAACAAAACATGTGGGGTTGTTATCAATTGTAGAATCTCAATCTACTAAATACACATTGTTTGTTCTTTTCTCTCTTAATATAGTAGACTTAGTCTTAGCGTCGTTAACATAGCAGTAGTCACTTGAAAATTTTACTTCAAAGCCTTTATCACAAAATTGAATAATGCTTAACAAATTATGCTTAAGACCCTCAACATAATATACATCACTAATCATGATGTTCCCCCTATGCATAATACCTATACCTTTGGTTTTACCTTTGGAGTTATCACCGAATATAACTTGAGGTGTCTTGACAATCCACTATCAAAGTACCAGATTGGAGTATCGGTGTTGGCTCTAGGTACCTGCATTTAAAGGATAGTTCTAATTCTTCTTAGGTACCCATGTTGTCTTGGGTCCTTCAACGTTAGTAACTTTGGTTTGAATTAAAACTTTAGGAACCCATATTTGCCTACTCTTCATTATAGGAATACTGGCCTTCTTGGGTTTCACATTGTGTTGTGTGTGCTTTTTGGGTGTATAGTATTATCCTTGATTATAATAGTAATCATAATCATAATCATAGTCATAATTATCATAGTATCGATAATATGATCTTGACTGCCTTGGATATTGACCCTGGTATTTCCTTGGCGCTGGCTTGGGTTGCACTTTTGGTGCTGGACGCTTAGCGCATGATTCACAGTGACCAGATTATCCTTGGCCTTTTGAGCTTTTGGATGAACCCGTCTTTGTGAATCTTTTGCTTTCGCCTTTCCCTTGCCTGAGTCAGCTTTGGCTTTCTCATTGGGTCCTCGTACCATTATCGCTAGGTTCATTCCGTGTTTGACTTTGTGAACTTTTCTCAACAAAGAAAACACCCTTACCTTTGTTGTTTGCCATAACATTGGATTTGTTTGGTTGTTTACCGAATTTATTGCATCCTAAACCGGTCTTTTTACCAAACATTCTTGTTACCTCAGTCACATTGTCCAACTTTCTTGAAGCTTTTGATAATGATGAGATGAGTTACTCTGATTTGGCGAGTCTAGCGATCAGATCAGTTTCTCTCTTGACTATTATATCAAGATCGCTTTTTAATTGAGTAATCTCACTCTCAAGCGATTGGTTCTTCTCAATGCATTGTTGCTGAACTTGAAACTCTGCTTTGATTATTACTTTATCACTTTTGAGTGATGAAATAATAGCTAAGTGATTTTGATATATTTTGGCGGCATCTTGACAATATTTATAATATTCATTAACTTTGTCAAGTAATTCATTATAAGAAAGAGGATGAGATAATTCAGTGGTTACCTCTGGTAGCGAATCGTCAGACGCTTCATCATTTATTGCCATAAGACAAATCAACGCTGAGTTGCTTGTTGGCTCATCATCACTTCTTTCATTTGATGATTCCAAATCCTCTTCAGGTGCGGAGAATGGTTCAGATTCAGCTAGCAAACCTTGTTGGCGAAGGTTGCTCCTGAATTGGTTTCTATCCGCATAGTCTTCCCTTGTAGGCTTAAACACATTTGAATAAGGACAATTTACCTGGTAGTGCCCTGGTTTCCTGCGATTATAACACAAATTAATTTTCATTTTCTGTTCAGTGATTAATTGCTTTGAAACAACTGGCGTTGAGAGATTTTGAGTAAGAGTTGTAGGCGCTTGATAAGGAACTGGCGCTACTGGTTGAGGTGCAGAATATGTTGGCGCTTGATACTGAAGTGCTGGTGCTGGGGGAGGGATTTGAAATGAAGTTTGTCCAATAGGATTTCTCTTTTCATATCTTAAAAATTTCTTGAATTTCTTGACCAATAAAGCCATCTCTTTTTCTTCATTTAATTCTGTCACTTTCACCTCACTAATCGTTTTACCCTTGCTTTTGGTGGTAGCGATTAATGCTCCTGATTCAGTCAATGTGTCGCTGACTTCACATAATTCGAACTCAAATGCCTTTAATTCTGAAAACACATGTTCTGGAGTAAGAGTCTCCAAGGTCTGTGATTCTCTCATAGCAACAGTCTTAATCAAATACTTTCTTGGAAGACTTCTGAAAACCTTATTGACCATTTCCTTGTTGGTCAATTCCTTGTCTAATGACGCTAACTCTGTGATGAGCAAAGTGAACCTTGCGTCCAATTGTTCTAGCGTCTCATTGGTCTGCATCTTAAAATGCTCAAATCTTTGCATGGCTATGGAGAGCTTGTTCTCCTTCATTTGTGTTAACCTTCACACACTATAGCCAACTTATCCCATATTTCTTTGGAAGTTTTACATTGCTTGATCTTTTTGAACAATGCATCATTGTCTCCTAACGCTGAATAAAGTGCACTTCGTCCAACATTATCTAGATTTGCTCTTTTCCGATCATCTGGCGTCCATTCTAACTTGGGTTTCTCGACATATCCATTTGGAGTGGCTTCATCAACTCCAGGTGCTCGATTTATCATTTTCATGATCTTAATGGGGCCATCTGAAATTACATCACACATTTCATTATCGCAAGAACATAAATACGCGAATGCTCTAAGTTTCCAAGAATCATAGTTTGACTCTACCAACTTAGGTATTTTGTTAAAAGCCATAATGAGATGTTTTGAGAGAGAGTTTTAAAGCGACTAAGTTTTAGAAAAGTGGATCTAAACAAGCAGTTACGCTTGGAAACGATTAGGTTTCTATTTCAACCGCTCTGATACCACTAGGTGGTCCCAAGTGGCATACGAAAGGGTCTAGAAGGGGGGTTGAATAGACCCTGAAGTCTTTTTCGACTTCAAAAATTTTGTATGACCTTTAAAGATTAGAATGCTTAGGAAGCTGAGCGCTTGGGTCATACGCTACAGTAAAGATAACTTAGACATAGTGATTTCGGCAATTTACCAAAGTAGGGTAATGCTTAGATCACTTAATCAGGGTTTGCACAGCGGAAATGATTTTAAAGCTTTAGCGTTCGTTGAGGTTAAATAGTCGCTTAGCAGATTTAGCTTGTCTTTTTCAGAATAGATAAAATAGTATAAAACAAGACAATAATGAAAGTAAATGACACAAGATATATAAGGTTCACTGAGTGATGTAATCCCAGCTACGTCCTTCTTCTCCTTTTTCACATGGAGGGAATTTACTAAGATGATTATCAAAGAATCATACAGAATCTTCTACAAGGTAGTAAATAGGTGAAAATGATCTCGGGCTCCTTGATCACACAGATTTCAGCACCAATGAAGATCTTCTTCTACAAGCTTCTCTCACTCAGAAATATTGCCTGTAAGGGGTTTCAACTACTTTCTCACTCAAATGAAAGGTTGAGGGTTTTATCACAAGGGTTTGTTTGTTTTTGGAAAGATCAAACAACTTGGAATATCTCAATAAGAGTTTATGTTTCTTCTTTGGAAGATGTTTGAGATATTTGTGACTGTATGGAATGTATGTAAAAGCTTGAAAGATTCTGGCTATGGAGTTTCTAAGCTTTTCTTTGAAAGAGAATTTTAGCAGAGTTTTCTTGTGTATGTACGTATGTCTTTTTTTTTTAGGTTTTGCTGGAATTAGGTATTTATAGGCAATTCTTGGGATTATGTCCGTTAGACACATGTAGGGGTGTGCCTTTCACGCGGCGCATGATTATACCTTTTCTCTGACATTCCTGAAATTTTGCTGGTTCCGATTGGGCGAGAGCAGCTATAAACTCTAAAATTCTGACAGTCTGGTCAAAAGGTGGTTTGTCGACAATTCATATTGGCTTATCACATTTAATGCACTTATCAGGCATTTAATGCATTTGAATTTATTTCCCATTGGAAATAAATGTCCTTTGAATGATTGCATTTAAGTCCTTCATGACTAGAGGATTTATTTCAGGTGAATCTGATACTGATCGCTAGAGTGCTTTGAGCGCTTGATTCATGAATCCTGAAATAGTCCTTTAGCGTTTGACAATGCTCAGGATAAATCTTCATCTTCTTTTGACTTCAGACGCTGATCTTCAACTTCATCTCTAATAGACTCACCTAGAATTCTATTAGCGATTCGGTATCTAATACTTAGTCTAAAATCTACAAAGATAAAAATTACAAGCCTAACAAAATTACATACTTTCAAACGCTTATACAATTGATCTATGAAATATAAACTTACATTATATTTTGAGGTCTAACATAAAATTCTATCTTGTCATCATGAAAACATCTAACATGAAATTTCCTAACAGAAGACACCATGAAGAAATCTGCCATGAGGCTAAAAGAATTTGGACACAATTGGCATAAAGGCACTTGATATCAATTGGACACGTCAATATAAAAAGAAGGTATTGGAAAGCGCAAACCGGCCTCAATTTGAGCAACAAAAAAGCAGAGAGAGACCAAAGGGGGCGTGTTTGGTTGAGCTTGAGGAGAGGGGACGTTTATTTCATACCCCGGGGGAAGACGTAAATGTTTTCTTAATCTTTGAGCATTGGATGACAAAAAACGAGAAGAATACACCTCATATGATTGAAAACCCTCATTTATTTTGAGCATCTCGGAATGGATTTGTTCCTCACTTACTACAAGCGAGACTTCATCATCGGAAACATCCTCGTCCGACGAGGTCTCGTCCCACATGGCATCACCCGTAGCCCCAAACTCCCTACCGGGTGAGAGGGGTTGAACACGAGATAACGGAAGGCTTATTTTTGTTCTTTCACTCGAATCATTATCACTAGACGACACCTCGATTAATTTTTCATGACGAGAAGACAAGTTTGATGAATTACTCGATGCAAGAGAAGATATGATTTTGCTAAAAATATGAAGATAAAAGAGATGATGAAAAACTTAGAGTTATATCTGAAGAGTTATCAAAAAAAATATTACCCGAAAAATTGTGGGAGCTCGCATGCATGGCTTAATATTTTGGAAAATATGGAGAGTATGGAGCCTTGTATTTTTCAATAATTATGAAGAAAAATAAAAGGAGAAGTCTGGTATTTGAAGACTAAGAAGATATCTTGAAGAGATTATTCCAAATCCTAAAGGGATTAGAAGAGTAAGGAAGAGGAATTTTTATTGTGAAATTTTCAAAAATTGGGAAGAAAAATAAGGGAAGAGGAGAAAATATATATCCACATGTATTTATAGCTATTTTCGAAAATAGCTACGAGAAGAGAAGACTTTTTAAATATCTTGAAAAGAAAGGAAAAGAGGAAGAAGAATTCTATTTGTACAAGGAAATTAAAAGGAGGAGTTTTTATTAAACAAGGAAGCTGAGAAAACAAGCAGAACAAAAAAGAGGGGGAAATTTTCGACCCTTTCCCCTTAAAAATCGGTCATCTAGGGCTCATTGGGTAGCCCATGAGCCCACCCTAAGGTCACAAGGAGGAATTGATACACCCTGCACTCTTTTTCCCTTAACCTTGATTTATTCCCATTGGGTTTTTTCGAGGTAAGGTTTTTAACGAGGCAGTCAGTGTATCAAAAAGGATCAAAACCTTTTTGAAATTATGACAATTTATTGTACTTTCGAGACTTTTTGAGCCTTTTATTCCAAAATTCTCAAGAGTAGAGGGGCTTAAGATGTGGGTCATAATTTTCACTTATCCTAAATAGGCTAATATGAAGTGGGCTTGTGTCAAGATGAATAAATGAAGAAGGCTTATGAATGGAAAGCTCGTGAAAAACCGAAGGATATGCTCGTGAGAATGCTAAGAGGAAAGCCCGAAGGAAAGCTCATGGAAATGCTTATGAGAAAGCTCAAATAAAAGGATATTTGGATAAATCTTATCCTAAACTACCAAATCCTAAAAAAAGGGATATGACTTATCGTATCCCCCAATATCCGAGAACAAGTTGGAAGCAATCCAAGACTCCCCAACCCTAGCCAAAATCGGCCACTAGGCCTATATAAATAGGTTTTACTTCATTTTTTGTAAGTTGAAGTTTAAGAGAGAAAGTAAAGTTCTATTAGAGAGAAAGTCAAGTTTTATTAAATTGTATTACTCCAAAATTAGGGTTTATGTTCTTGAATATTCAAAATTAATAAAGAAAGTCATTCTTTTTCCTTTTTCTCCATACATTTCGAGTTTCTCTATATTATTATAATTATTATTTGAGTGTGTGAATTATAAAAATTAATCGAAGACCTTGTTTGGTTCTCCGATTTTCTTAGTGTGAAAATCCGAACCACATCAGGTACTAGGGTTGGAAAAATAGAAAAGAAAAATTGCACTATTATGATATATTTTGGAGTTCTAGACTACTAATATATACTATACCAATTTATCTATTCTGAGAATACTTATTCATAATGAAAGAATGAGTTTAGACTAAAACCTACTTTTGAGTCATATTTTATACGAATCACTGATCTATTTCATCGTTTAATTTCCAAAAGATCTTTTGATAAGTTTAAATGTAGTTTAAACTTATTCCTAACACATGATACAATGATTCTAAATTTAGTGTGAATATCTTTATTTATTAAATTTTTTTTAAAAAAAAAAGCTTGAACTTCCTTATTATCTTATGAAATTCCATTATGAGACATTTGTAAACTTATTTCAAACTTAATAATAAAATTTTTATTAAGGTTAAAAAAATAAAATTGATATTTGTTTTTAAACAAGAACTACAAAGTTGCTATCAAAGAAATAATTAATTATTAGAAGTGTAAACACTACATTATACAATTGGTTAAGTCCTAGAATATTGGATCTATCTAGTGAAATGTGGGGGTTAGCTTGATGGATGAGTATGTCAAGTATTTTGCGATTAATTTTGGTCTTATATCACTTAATATGTCTTTTACTTAACACATCATATTATTGGGGTTTTAAATTGCTTTGCTCTCTATGATAAGAAATATGAAATTTGAGCAAGTACACGAGTTAGTAAAACATGTGAATTTATTGAGAAGATTGACTTATAAAATTCAAGGTAAAGTTTTATACAATGTTATTTGGAAAAAATAAATAAAAAGATTGTGATGAAAATATATAATTTTACACTACTAAACATTGTAATTGCTAATTAACCTCTATTGGTTATTCGTGAAAATATATATTATAATACGTGCACATGCATAAGATAAAAGAGAAAGAAAAGAGAACCATTATATAATTTATATGTTGCGAACATATATGGACTAGCATAGAGGCTAGATCCGTAATCATCGATGGGGATGGGCAGAGCCCAAAAGGAAGTCACCTCCGGGAGTAACCAAACTTTTGTGATTGGATACCCCATGAAGAAGGTTCAATGGGTAGAAACAACATGTAATGCGCGACTCAAGAAAGCACTAATTAATTTAAAGAAGAATATCTAAATTAAGAGATGTCTCCTTCCCAATCCCTAAGGAGAAGTGCTTTAGAAGTGTGATGTTAGGATGGGTCTAACCCCTTAATGAGACCAAGGCTGGAAATAATCCGCGGGGTAGAGGCCATATGTACCCTTGGAGGTTTCACTTAAGTGAGAGTTGCCATACATAGGCCGTGCTATGGGTTGGGCTAACCCTAGAACCTCACGAGAATCAAGATCAGAGCGTATAGGGCGAACTATGACTGATGTCAATACTATGTGTGTGATGTATTTGTTAGGATTATGCCCTAAATGCCAATGAGGAATTAAATTGTATAGAGCCTATACATTTATGTTGTACAAACTTTATCTAATGAAATAAAGGCAATTTTATATTTGTTCATATGAATCTTAATGGCATTAATGGGTATTAAACATTTAAGTCCCAAAGAAATCAAGAGGGAGCTTCTACTCCTTAAGGATTAAGGAGACGGACACTAGAAGCATCAGTTCCTTGATTATCTTCAATAGGGTTCGCAAGTCAAAAAGTCTTAATTGGGCATTATGACCAGACTTGTATGACACAAGCTCTTACAAGGAGTATCAGTTGGTTGTTCGTTTTATGCCCACAAATGTCATAGAGGATAGGAATTATATGGCATTATTTTGTAATTAAACATTCTTTTTAAATAAAAGGCATTTTATGTTGTTTTGTTATAGGCATTTGTAAGTTTCATGAAAAACATTTAGTCCTTGACATTAAGGCGCATCTTCTACTCCCTATAGGTTAGGGAGGTCGGCACTATATGTAGAGAAATGACGTTTCTTGGAATATATGTAGAGAAATGATGTAGGCTCATTAAATTGGATAAAGACATAAACATCGAGCCTATTCTCCATGTAAGACTTGGGAGAAGCCACTTGTATAGTAGAGCATATAGAATGATCGGATCCTCCCAAGCCCTTTGCTTAGAATAAATCCTAAAGAAATTTATGATAGAAAATCTTAAAAAAAGGCTCTTGCCTATGAGGAAGAGCAATGGGTAGCCATAAAATATATCATGAAGTACTAGAGTAGAACTTAGGATATATTTTTTGTCTATGCCTATGGAGAACTGATAATGGAAGTTTATACTTACTCGAACTTGGAGTTTGACAAAGAAGATTAAAATTCCACTTTGGGTTTGTAAACACCCTCAAATGTAGAGTAGTAACTTAGAATTTTTTTTAAGTAAAGTACTACACTACTAAGAATGAATATGAAACTGACTTGAAGCCTCGGAGGCTGTCAAGGAAACAGTTTGGATCTGAAGTTTGTGGTGGAACTTCTATAGGTCCCTAGCGTGCAGCTTGGATTGTCACTTTTCTGTGACAAAATGGAGCTTACACGCTGGCCAGGGAATCGAGGTCTCACAAATCCAGACACAATGTTGAGAGATACAACATCTTTTAAGAGATCATTAGGAAATGCGATATAGCCTTGTAGAAAATAACCTCAGCCAATAACACGATTGACCCACTCAATGGACCATTATCATAGGTGGTGCTAGAGCGACATCTTTACAAAATGGGTATTGGATATCATAGCGATTGGCATAGAGTGTAAGTGGGAGATTGTTGGGTTTGTCCCTTCGATGCCAATGAGGAGTTAGAGAATAGGGTACTTGTTTATATTGTACAACCTAACAAGTAATATAAAGGCATTAGTAAGTTGTTCATATAATTCTTAATGGCATCTATAAGTCTTAAAGGAACAACTAGTCCATGTGTATCAAGGCAGATCTTCCACTCCTTATAGTAGTTGAGGAGATAGGCAGTGGAAGGATTTGGTACTTGCTCACTTAAACGGTTCGCAAGTCTAAGAATCTCAATTGGGCATTAAGATTCGTGTGGACTTATATGACACATGCTCTGACAAGGAGTGTCAGTCGAACACTATGGGATAGTGGAAGTTTGTGTCATAGATACATTGATTGAATTAGTGTATTCGAACATGACTCGTAGTAATCCGATCACATCAGTTTTTACTTCGTGACTGTTAATGGTTGGATTACTGATTATGATAGTATGCGTGAGCTTTAGACCTGAGGATTCACGGTCACATGTGCTTGTGACGTTGGTTCTGTCATTAGAGTAGTTAGGCCCAATTCACCCGTTGGTGGGGCCAACCTCAAACTGCGTTCCAATGGGCAAGTAGCAGTTGTGAAGTGATTACCAAGAGAGAATTCACTGTCTCAAAAGTAAATGAGAAGTATCCTATTCGATCATAAATAAATGAGATTGAAAGTCTCTGGCCAAAGCTCATGAAATAATCCGTGTTGGACATTGAGGGTAGTTTGGTAATCTCATGTTACTATGATTCTTAGCATAGCATTTAGTCCTGTGAGTGTGACATATTCCATGACTCTCACTCGATCAAGATACGTCAGTGAAGGGCTTATACTCATGCAGTATTCATAATCAAGAGGTTTGTAATGATATGGTCATTTCGTACTCTGTTGAGCTACGATGTGGAGCTATGGTGCTGGCTAGGTGTCACCCACATCCTTTGGCATCCTCCCATTGCCAATTGAGACGAACCTAAAGGGTCACGCTAAAGGAATAGATGGGGAAATTGGGTTTTATATTTGGAGGAGGTATTGGTAATTTGTCCTTTGGAAGGACGAATTCATTTAATTGGTTTAATTAAATTAAACATGGATAATTAAATTAATTATGTCGACTTTGTCAACTATGAATATTAATTAATTAAAGTATTAATTTAATCTGTGTATATTTAATTGGATTAAATATTAGAGGGTTAAATTAATTGGACTAAGTTGACTGGGTCAACATAGCCCAAATAATTGTCCAATAGCCTATATTGGTATGTGACTGGTGGGCTTAGTTGGAGGATTTAATTAATCCTCCAACACAAGCTCTAGAGTAACACAATTCACATAACAAGTTACATTACGTGAAATTCCTCCACCAGAAATACAACACAAAGAAAAATTCTCTTCCACTCTCTCTCACCTAGCCGCCTATGGAGATTGGAGAGGGAGATTTCCTGAGTCGATTCAGCCGTACGATAATCTAGAGACGGGACACGTGGACCGCTGAACTAAGATTTGGGAGGATTTATTAAAAACGCAAAAAGGTAAGTTTTTTGTATTCATCCTTTTCATTAAAATCAACGAATAAACGAATTGATCTTGGCTTTGGGAATTCGGATATGATTTTACGTTTCCGTTGTGCATGATATCAGGATTCCCAACAAAATATACATCGTGCAAAGGACGACACAGAGGAATTTTTCTGTTTAACGGGTCATAGTGTCTCTTGTTCCTTTTAGACTCTATGACCTGGACTAAATGATTGGTCAAAATTCAACTATATCTAAATAAAGACCAAAATACCCTTAATATTGAATAAAATAGCAAAAAGACCAGAAATGGACAAGGATCCGCGCTAAACAAAAAAATCGGGTCGGGGACTTGATGACCCGACCCTACGACCCAATGACTCAAATGATCAGGACCACTCTTAGTAAGACGCGTGGCATAATCTCATTAGCCAAATTGGCACAATCACAAATTATAAGGTTCTCCCTATAAATACCCCCAAGGGCTCATTTGTATGCATTATTAACTCTCTAGATTAACCTTGTTTTGTCTCTAATATTTCACCTCTAATAGTAACGAAGTTGAAGCTATTATTAAGGTTAAACTGAACTATATGAATTGACTTGATCCTATTTGACCAGGTATAAAGGCATCTTGACCTAACTCAAGTGCAGTCTATAATCTCCATTAATCTGGGATTGGGTTCGACCTCAGGGTCGTTGACTTAGTCCAAATTGCCCAACAAAATTCGAGCTAAATTAATATTTTATATATATATATATATATATATATGCACACACACATGTTAAACGCTTAGTCACACGCTTAGGCGTGTAAGGCTGCAAGAGAAGAGAGAGTTTTGAGGAGTTTAAATACGTCTTTTATATTCTAAGCCTCCAGACAGATGTATGTGTTTTCCTCTCTACATTCTGAAAAGCTACAAAATCAAAAACTCCTACCTCTCTTTATACACTATAGCCCCTACCTACAATACATAGAAGAGAAAGTCTTCATATTTTTTTCGGCATGGAACCTAGGGATAAGATGATTTCATTGCTTGGTTTACAAGAGAAGTTCCATTCATTAGACGAGACAAAACTCAACGAAGATAGAAAAATCAACCACTTCACTTCTACGGGCCAATTTTCATTTTTTAATCAGTAAAATTTTATATGCTATCTGAATTGCCCACTTGAGAATTTATATTTTTCGCTGCATTTTGTTTTATTCTTGTTTCCCAACATGGGAAGCTGTGAAGTGACTACTAAAATACTTAGAAGGCACATCAAGTATGTGCATGTGTTTTTCGACTAGTAGTGTCACTTTGGACAGCTTCGTGGATGCTGACTTAGGTTGTAATTAAGATGGTCAGAAGAGCACCTCGGGATATGTCTACACTTTGGGTGGCACAACAATTAGTTGGATGTCAAGGCTACAAAAGTGTGTAGCACTTTCTACAACCAAAGCCGAGTAAATAGCTATTTAAAAAGTTGGGAAGAAATGGTTTGGTTGAAGAATTTTTTAAGGGAAATTGACAGGGAACAGAGGCATCATGCACTTTATAGTGATAGTCAGAGTGCGATTTGTCTTACATAGAATCAGATATTTCATTCGAGGACAAAACACATTCAGATGAAGTATCATCACATTCGATAGATGATTGATGATGGGACTTTGGAGTTGAAGAAGATTTTGGGTATGAAGAATCAGACAGACATGTTGACTAAGGGGGTGATCATCGAGAAACTGAGGCTTTGCATGGCTATAGTTGACCTTGAGTTTCTGTGATAAGGAGGCCGACCTATGCTATAGAGAGAGTGCATTTACTTGGAGAAGTAGGATTGCGGGTTTGAAGATGAGATTTCTTTTTACTTTGAGATTGGTCTCCAGGTGGGAGAATGATGCGCTATGATGCACGAACACTCCGAAAAATGACCCCGTGCAGTGTCGGACACACGGTGGACATGGACACGGCTACGGGACGTGTCGGACATGGCAAAAGTGTGTCCAGAATTCAAAATAAATAAATAAAATTCGGACACGGCACAGACATGTTCAGGACACTTCGGGGCATATTTTTTGCATTTTTTAATGTATTTTTAATATAAATGTATTTATATATATATATATATGTAATTATATATAAATGAAACTTTATAGTTTACAAAAACATTTTTATTAATAAGTTGTTATTTTGTGTAAAAATAGGTTGCTCATATACAAATAGTGAATATATATATATAGGTTGTTATTAATACGTTGTTGAATTGTTGATTATTATCTAATAGGTGCTCAATTACTCATAAGTTTATAACATATTATATATATATACATAAAATATGGGCATATGTGTCCGAGCTTTGTCCGTGTCTTAAATTTTTAAGAATTGATGTGTCCCGTGTCAGTGTCGTGTAGTGTCTGTGTCTACGTGTCCGTGTCTGTGCAACATAGATGATGGGGGTATATGTGTGGAAACAATCAAAGTGCAAGGATGTGGTCAAGAGAAGAAAAATAAATTCGGCCAAGGGGGCTTTGGTGCGAGTAATGTCGCACTGCAGTGAGCACAATGGCTCGCCGTGACACGGCATGATAGAAGCAAAGGTGCTCGTGCCAGGGCTAGCACTTATGTGGGCGAGTCAAGCATGGCTACTACATGATCACGCTGCTACGAGCGCTTCTGCTCGCCACGGAGCGAGCCCAACATCTGAAGCGAGTTTTTTCAGATATTTTGGATTTTTTGGCATGTTTGAAGTTACCTAAGTGTGTTAGGGCTTGTGTAACTTCGTCTTAAAGTATTATTCGTATAAGTAGATGATTTCTCATCATTGTAATTGATCACTCTTATACAATTAATAAAATCTCTCTAGCATAGGTACGTGGACGTAGGTATTATTAGTCGAACCACGTAAATCTCATCTTATTTTCTAGCTTTAAATTTCACTTTTAAGTTCTATATGTGCGTTGATTCATAGTAGTAGTCAAGATCATCTTTATGCGGCATAAAATATATTTAACCTTAACTTGTTTCTTCCAGTCCTTCCATAGAGAATTCTAGCGCATAATCTATTGCTTCAATCGGAAAGTAGTATTGGCCTACAAGAGCACAGATATTGATGTGAGTAATAAGGAAAAAATCAAAAGATTAGATACATGTATGATATATACAATCAAAAGATAAGGCTCTGTTTGGATGTGTTTTAATTTTATTTTCAATCGTCATTTTCTAAAATATACGGAAAAATGAGTTTTTTTATTGTTGTGTGAAAATGACGACATGTTTGGTTGTGTTTCTGAAAATGATTGGAATTGATAATTTGATGATGTGTGAAATGGTTGAGTTAGTTAAATGTAATAATTACATATATAGTATAGATAAAATAATAGATAATATTATATTTATTAAAATGATAAAAAAAATTGACCCAAAAAAAAGCACTAGAAATACTCAAAATGGGTCTTAATATGCACAAGCTTATGAAGGTCAATATTATGTATTTTATTTTACTATAGCACCATGCCGAAAAAATAAATTTTTTGAAGGAGATGTGAGAGAAAGAAAAATGTGAGTGTGAATTGGTAAAGTAAAATGTACTTATTGGAGAATATGAAAGTTAAAATGAAAATAAGTGTATTTTTAGTTGAGAATGGTGTAAAATGTGTATTTTTATTTTCAAATAAAAATAAAAATATGGCTCCGAAAACACAAACAAACACAGCCTAAGCACTTCATTTTTTTTGAAAAATTCTGTTACATGATATATGATAGGAATATCAAACCACGACAAATTACAACCAACTAGCTAATACGATTATCCAACAACTACTATGAAAGTAGAGAAAAGCCAACACTCTTTCGGTGAGATTCAAATCTAAAACCTCTAATATCTTGGACTTTAGTTTTACCAATAGAGTTAGACTTCATCGACTATCACAAACTTCATTATCTCCCCGAATCTAGTCAAAAGGTCTAAAGAATTGACACAAAACTTATATATTGTCAACATATAATGATTAATAATTCTAAATTACTTTATAAGTAACACAAATCACGAAAATTTCAAGGAAATTAAAGAGAAATAGTAAAATGAAAAAAAATTGGAGTAATATTTTTGTTCAAGCAAATAGCAGTTTCATTTGGAACAATTACTTTAATGACAATATTTCTCATATCTTACTTTCTCTCAACCACCCACCAGGTATGAATTATATTTCTCACATATCACTTTCTCTCTCTTTCTCTTCATCTTGTCTTGTATAGGTAATTCTGGTAGGCCGAATGCAATGATTTAAGTATGTATTTTGTATCTATTTTTTTCACACAAGTATATGTGGGGACCACTTGCAATACACCATTGAGAGAGAGAGACACCAGAACCATTAGACTTTATCTAACATAATTTTTTCCGTGTTGTAGTTCCTTTTTTCTGTAAAATTAAAAATCTTCATTTAGTACTGGAAAAGAACAAACTAGATATGAATTTGCATACGACTTAACATACAATTCCAAGTTGATAATAAGCATAATATGAGTAATTATAAAAACTAAATCAATAAAATTCGTTAATTCAGGGAAGTGATAATATTTTGGGATAACCTTTTAATTGCTAGAAAAATTGCGTGCTTTAGAGTTAATACACCAATCAAAGTTTAGGTTGGAATTATAAAAAATATATCAATGTGGTATATCATCTTTTTTAAATTAAAACTATAATTTTATCTACAAATTCGTACACAATTTAAACCTAATACATAATATAAGTTCAAACAGACGACAACCTCCTTTGTCCATATATAAAATAACCATATATTTGAAAAAAATAATTATATTTTTAAATTTGAACTAAATGATAATTTGATCTTTAAATATAATTTCATTTCATTTCGACATGCATTTTTTTTTTTTTTTGCACAAAGCAAGCATATTTCATATAACTGCACAAAACTTACATTTACTCCAGGCATACTTGGGTCACAAAATCAGCAAATTTACAAACAATAAATCTCCATATTGTATCAGCTATAGTCTTACTATCACTACAAGTAGCAAGAAAAATTCTCCTATTCCTTTCTATCCAAATTATATAAATGGTAGCTAAAAAAAATAGCTCTTTTAAGGCAACTAAACTCTTTCTTACCTCTACTAATTTTCTTAATCTAGTCCAAAACCCCGAGCCATTTGAACTGTTGAACTTGAATACCGACTCTTCTCCACACTTTAATCACCACTTCTTTCGAGTAATCACACTCAAAGAACAAGTGGTCTCGAGTTTCATCCTTCAAAGCACAAAAAACACATCTTGTGTCATCTAAGTACTTCCACTTAGCAATCCTATCTCTAGTTTTCAATCGATTCTGGATAGCCATCCAAGTTATTATTCTATGCCTTGCAAATGGCCTTTCCCCCAAACAATTTTCCTCCAATTAACCTCCTCTTCATGCTCCTGCACATGTGCATAGGCTTTTTGAATATTAAATCCACCCCCCTGACAAGTATCATGTACCACATCCACAGCTTCTAACATCACATCTCTAATCCCCAGAAGCCTCTTCCATAACCAGGAGCTTGTACTTTTCACCCCGACAGTCCACATTGATTCCGATTTTATGTAGTAAGCATGCACCCATTTCGACATTCATTTTCTGTTATGAATCATGATGTTGGAATGAATTAAAGAATGGAGATTCCATTTCTCTTACATATCAGCCAGACCCAAAACGTAAAGGCATAGATTGAAAACTTAAACAAACAAGACATGTTATTCTAATGCGTGCATTGTAAAAATAAAAATCTTATAAATTGTCCGTGCTGGGAAAATTATTTTGGTCATCATATAAAAGTATAAACTCAGGGGATAGAGGAGGAATAATTAATCCAAAACTATAGGTAGGGGTGTTCACGAATCGACTGAATCGATTGAGAACCGAAAGAAAATTTCGGTTCGGTTTTCTATTTTATTTTTTTTTGTAAATTTATGTTTTTCGGCTCGGTTCGGTTTTCGGTTTTTCGGTTCGGTTGGTTAACCGAAAAACTGAATTTTTTATTTTTTATATAGTATAATATAGACCAAAAATTATAAAAAAAATGTATTTCCTAGTGACAACTTATAGGAAAATAAAGAAAATGAATTAAAATTAGTCATGATTAAATTTTAATTATTTATTTATATCTAATTCATTTATTTATTTATATCGAAAAATCGAACAGAATTGGTTCACTTTCTAATTTCATTATGTCAATTTTAGTTGGTCGTGCTAAACATAATTATAAATATATAAATGTATGCATTCCAAAGAAAAAGTGAACAACAATAGCCAAAAAACAGTAGCTAGTGAGATTTTTGAAAAAACAGTACCAAAAAAAAATTCGATTTTAACCGAACCGAACAAAAACCGACCGGACTGGTCGATTTTTTAACCGAACCGAACCGACCCTGTTCGGTTGGGTTTTCGGTCCAAAATTTCGGTCCGGTTCGATTGAAAAACCAACCGATGAACACCCCTAACTATAGGCTATGTTTGGTTATGATTTGGATGATATTTTGGTAAAAATTATTGGTGAAAAATTTATGGGAACACGTGTATATTTAATGAGATTGTGTTTGTTTTTAATTTGAAAGTTGGTTTTTTGCTTCTTTTTTTTTTGTGCGATAGCTTTTGGTTTTGTTTCTAGAGGAAAAAAAAGTTATTTTAACAGTCAAATCATGAAACTTTTGTCTGTTAATAATTAGTTAATGATTGAAAGTTAAGAGAAAGGATAGACAAAAGTAAGGGACAATACTTGGGTTGCAGATTTTTAAATAAATAATCATTGTGTTTTTTTTTCAAAAAAATAACATATTTTTGACCCAAAATTATATTAACCAAACACAATTGGACCAAATTGGGTTCGAAAACATATCCAAAAATAACGGTAAAACTTGGAATTTCCTAAGGAATATTGTTTACATATAAGAAAAAATGAAATTTGGGCCGGTAACACATATTGAGCCCAAAAGAGAAGTGCAATCCTAATAAGGTCAGATGGGCCAAAAATGGGGCCTGTCAACTGTGGGGCCCAGAACCCGGAAACGAGGCATAGAGGGCAAATCTTTAAAAGCCCGATAACTATAAAAAAGGAGAAAGCAAGAGAAGTTTAAGGAAACTTGATCCGATCAGAAAAATAGGCGCCAAGCGGAACAAATTTAAAAGGGGAGTTGCATGCGGTTTCCCAAGTTGGCGAACGTGGAGGTTACGAGAATACCAAGACAGAAGGCTAGAGTGTATATGCAGGGAAGAAGAAGAAGAAGAAAAGGACAGACAACAATCATCACAGAAAATTTCTCTCTTTTTATCATTAGACTAGTTTAGACATCTAGAGTAGTTAGATTTTAGGTTAATTAGTCTGTAATCGTAGATTAGTTCATTAGCAGCAGTACGTTAAAGCTTTTCATTTCCGTGTAAAGAAGAATTCATCGAAGAATTCATGGAGATATATCTACTTTTAAGTTTTTAAGTGTTGATTAATTACTTAAATTTCAGTATATCTTCTTAATTATTTTCTACATCATGAAAGTTATTTGTAAGGCTTAAACCACCATTAGCACACATAGGCGGGGGTTATTAGATAATTCTAGGTTGAGAATTATCACGGGGCTTGAATCGAACATTCGAAATCCTTCCCTAAGTTAGTTTGTTTGAAAACACGAAACAAATATGAATTCTTATTATATTGTACCGCGAGTTAGAAAGTGTTGAAAAGTGGATTCATTCACAATGCAT
The DNA here is from genome assembly GCA_019426215.1 of Buddleja alternifolia. Classification (NCBI taxonomy): domain Eukaryota; kingdom Viridiplantae; phylum Streptophyta; class Magnoliopsida; order Lamiales; family Scrophulariaceae; genus Buddleja; species Buddleja alternifolia. The sequence continues at coordinate 6,910,729 of CM033406.1, forward strand.
ACCAATGGCCGAATTATAAAGTCATAATAATAATAATAATATTCTAATCTCTAAAATTTTACTTATTTTCAATTTTGCATATGATCCAAAAAAATTCAGCCAAACACCCTCGTAATTTCAAAAATTTCTATTTTCCTATTTTATTTTTCTTTAGTAACTAAGGTATGCCACATTTTTCATTTTAGTTAAACATAAAGACTACCTGAAGCTTTTATGGTGAGTTAATGAGGGTTTGATTGGGACTGAGCATCAAACTTGCAAAACAAATGCAGCTTTCACCCACCATTGAAGTATGCAGCAACGATGAATATACATACATACATATAAATATATATATAATATTGGGGTTTTAAATTAGTTGATACTTGTTACCTAGTAAGTGCATTCTTAAATGGCAAGATAAACCCCCCTGAAGGAAACTCTTCACCAACATATTATAGCCCCCCCTCCCCCTGCTGCATAAAAGCCTCCCCTCCCCATTCTCTTCAAAACAATCTCTACTCTTTCTCTCTCTCATTTTCTTTTGTTTTTTTTGTGCTCAAATAATATGGGATCCTGCGTGTGGGTTTTCCTCATCCTGCTTCTTCCATTGTTTATAGGGAGCATTGGTGTGGAGGGTCTTGAAGACCACTCCTCTGTACGTACTGAGAGAATTTCAGGTATTATTATTATTATTATTATTATTAATTTCAACTCTCCTTCTGTTTCTCAAAATGTGTCTCGCTCTGTGTGTATGAATGGTTTTAATGTTGTTTCTTGAGGTCGATTAATTTGTTCTTAATAAGGGGGACTGACTTGTGGGGTTTTCGTATGGAAGGAAATTTGATCTTTTATGTGAGTGCTATTTTCATATGATGCTGCTGAGTAAGTGTAACGTTTACCCACTAATTCTTGAACCTCCAAAGTTGAGTTCTTATGATAACTGCTGGAATTTTGACTAACCAATGTTGTACAATTTACTCTCAATCATTCTCTTTGTCACTCTTATATTTTGTTTTATCACCATTCGACTACAATTCAATTAAAATTCATAAACAACCAACAGATTGTTAGATCAACAAATTCATTATTTGAAATAGTTTATTGAACCTTGAGAGTGCGGGATTGTAATGTTCAACTTTCGATAATCTATTCACAATGAGTGAAGATTATTAGTTGCAGATCTAGGATTCAACAATTTAAAATTTCATAGTAGACCCGTATGCCAGTTGCTCGTTTTACATTTTAGTCAGTGTAGCAGAAATGCAAGTGTAAGTGAGTTTCTGCTGCAATTGGTGGACAGAAGTGGTCGCCTCCCAACTAAAGCACTCCCACAGTGTATAGAGAGTCAGGATAGCAAACTTCTGCGAGGAAATATCCCGCGATTAGCCACCATGGGTCGTATAAAGAGGATATTGACTCACAAAATGTCAGATGAAAAAGGACAATCAACAATCTTTTGAGGTGCCTTTTGGTCTATATAATGCATGTCAAGCCCTGAAAAGGTTCTTTGCTTTGCAATGGAATTAAAACACGTGCTCCGTCTCTTGCTTGGGCCTATTTCAATTCCTTTTTGTTTTGCTGAGCTGACTAACCATTACTATTTGAACAACTGCAATTAACACTTTTGCCAAAAAATATGTTGTAATTCTGTTGATGTAAATAAATATATGTAGGAAGTGCTGGAGATGTGCTCGAGGATAATCCAGTAGGAAGGCTGAAAGTTTATGTATATGAACTTCCAAGTAAATACAACAAGAAGATACTGCAGAAAGATCCACGTTGTTTAACACACATGTTTGCAGCTGAGATATTTATGCACCAGTTTCTGTTATCCAGCCCTGTTCGAACTCTCAATCCAGACGAAGCAGATTGGTTTTATACACCTGTTTACTCAACCTGTGACCTCGCTCCTAACGGATTGCCTTTGCCTTTCAAATCTCCAAGGATGATGAGAAGTGCAATACAGCTCATCTCCACTAAATGGCCTTACTGGAATCGAACAGAAGGAGCTGATCACTTCTTTCTTGTTCCCCATGACTTTGGAGCCTGCTTTCATTATCAAGTAAGATCTTACATCTTCATTTTGTCGAATTCCGTGTAAATTAGATTTCTATGGATGCTTTGAGGAATTTTCAATTTTTAATATTATTGCTGAACAACTTGTAATTTCTAGCCTGATTTTTTCTTACCTGTTGTAGGAAGAGAAAGCTATAAAGAGAGGGATTCTACCTTTACTTCAACGCTCTACCTTGGTTCAGACATTTGGACAACGTAACCACGTTTGTTTGAATGAAGGTTCAATAACAATACCTCCATATGCACCTCCGGAGAAAATGCAGTCTCACTTGATTACTCCAGACACTCCAAGATCCATCTTTGTCTATTTCCGTGGTTTATTTTATGATGTAAACAACGACCCTGAAGGTGGTTACTATGCCAGGTATGTATGTTTCTCATTCTTGCCAATTGCATTTATCAATTCAGCATATGCAGTGTAAATTCCTTTGATGACCGATATATCATCTATGGTTGGCAGTAGTTAACTTTAGAAAAATTAAACAGAAAAATGAAATTACTTTGATGATAAAATTCTAAATGTTATAAAATCCAGAACATGGAAAAGAATATACATAGAAAAGATTATTGTAAAAAAAAAAAAAAGTGACAGATGACAAGAAGTGCTCTCTTGAGATACTTTGCAAATAGAATCTGTAGCATTTTAATATTTGTCTATAGAATATATTTATTGAAGATGGCTTTTTCTTGATCAACAGAGGAGCAAGAGCGTCGATCTGGGAGAACTTCAAGAACAACCCACTCTTTGACATCTCCACAGACCACCCAACGACATATTACGAAGATATGCAGCGTGCAGTTTTCTGTTTATGCCCTCTAGGGTGGGCCCCATGGAGCCCGAGACTCGTGGAAGCAGTAATTTTCGGTTGCATTCCAGTGATCATAGCAGATGACATAGTATTACCATTTGCCGATGCTATTCCATGGGAGCAAATAGGCGTATTTGTAGCAGAAAAGGGTGTCCCGTATTTGGATACTATCCTAACATCTATCCCGGTAGAGGTAGTTTTAAGGAAGCAGAGGTTACTTGCAAATCCTTCAATGAAACAAGCAATGCTGTTCCCTCAGCCAGCACAGTCAGGAGATGCGTTCCACCAAATATTGAATGGGTTGGCTCGTAAATTACCGCATGAGAAGAGAGTATTTTTGAAGCCAGGTGAAAAGGTTTTGAACTGGACTGCAGGACCTGTCGGGGACATGAAGCCTTGGTAATTAAAGAAGCCAATCAACTACAGTTTTGTTACTGAATTGCTGATACCTTGTCGTTTTCAAGAACTTATAAAAGAGTAGTATTGAAGCTACCATGGAATGTATATTCTTTTTCTTTTCCTCCCTCCATAAATACACAAGTAGCTAGCTTTAGTACTGTTGCCGATTTGCTAATTGTGCTAAAATTTCTTTGATATTGCTATCGTTCGAGTTGCTTTTGTGCATATAGAGCCTACTGCATCCAAATTTGGATAAAACAGCAAAATGAGACATGAGGATTTGAAGGATTATCCTACTTTGTTATGAAGTTATAATAATTGGCTATAACATGCAGTTCTGCTGGCAGCAAGAGAGATATGAGTTACACCATGATTTGTGGTTTGGTTGCTGCTGAATTATCATATAATATGTGTGTGTATATATATTATTTTGAGAATTGGTAGCTGCTGAAATTATTTGTTCGTGGTATATACATATCGTGATGGGATGGTGAGCTTGGAATTCTTGGCATTTGCAACATCATATTTGAAAGAGATGTCGAATGAACCAGACATCCCATGTGATGGGATGTGAAAATTGACTTAGGATTAGGGGGGTCAAATCACGGTCAAAATGTTTAGCGAAATGTGTTGAACTTGAGGATGGAATGAGTCCGACCTTCAACACGATAGGCTATCTCTTTTGAAATATAGTGATTAGTGGTTGTTTAAAAGTGATTAAGCAAAATCCCTTCAAATGATCTACCTTTTTAATATTTATAGGAATATCTAATTGGTCATGGTCTCAAATTTCATTAGCGCTTTAATTGATCCATAATGATAATGTGTCATCTCTCATATTAATTAATTCTTAATTATAAATTCATAGGTGATGCGGGGTGAAATTGTACGTATGTGAATGTCACGTGATTTGCCACGTGGGGAGGGAATCCCGACCCAACACACGACAAACTAGGCAAAAGGTTGAATTATGTTTAAACTGCACTCGCTATAGGCAATCTGTCTACGGACCCACAGTGATGGGATCAAGTTTGTTCATAGTTCGATAATGAAATTACTCTCTAAATCTGTTAGTGAAATTCTTATAGAGAGTAGATAAATGATTTGTCATCAACTCTTTTGGGGTATATATATAGGGCTGATGGTGGGCTATGGGTCAGGATTTGACCATTGGCCTATTTACCTATTTATTTAGACTAGTGAATATATATTTCGTGATTGCCGGCCCAATTGTTATCGCGGCCCACTTATCAGATTGGGTTTTACCCCATTAATCGTACCCAGCTACACTGGGCATTGATATCGTGGAATATTCCGGCCCCAATAAATTATAACTTTTAATTATGATCGTGCCTCTAAAAATTTTGGTATACATCAATATGTATATTATTAATCTAGATTTAAATCCCTAAATTATCTTTAATCATAATTCATAATTATGGCACATCACTATGGTATGGTTGGACACAACTGTTTTAATTACCCAATTTCCAGAACGAAGACAGACAACTGAAGGTTACACAATAGTTTTCGGATAAATCTCATCAATAGTCCTTTTTTTATATCATCTGCCCCACTTTAGTCTATTTTTTTTCAATTGCGCTCAATTAATCCTTCTATTCTCAGTTTTATCCCAACAAGGTCCCTGAGTTCAATTTTTCGTCCAACACTCACGGAATCGGACGGAAAATTGAGCTCAGGGACCTTGTTGAGATGAAAATAAGAATAGAGGGACTAATTGAGCGCAATTGAGAAAAAATGGACTAAAGTGGGACAATGATATAAGAAAGGGATTATTGATGAGATTTGACCAAAAATTATCTATTAGACTTTCTTTTTTGGCAACTATTTTTAGAATTGTAATTACTATTTGTAGCTATAAATAAATAGTTCAATCCTTTCTATCAACACAAAATTAATTACTGTAATACTAAAATATTTTAAATTTGTATTTGTGAAGTACATAAAATACACAAACAATAAACTAGGAATTATTATGATGTTAAGTTTAACCATTTTAATGATATATGTCCTTTTGTATGATATGTGAAATAAATATTTAGCTATAATCTAAAAAAAGAAAAGAGATTTATTAGTAAAACGTTTTAAATGTGTATATTTTGGACTCAATATTATGTACATAGAATAAGCAAATAAAATTTGTAAGTCAAAGTTACAATCGATGGTCAATAAATTCGAAATTATTGTTGGTTTCGATGCGTAATTATCTTGATCATATTATGTGTCCTTTTTGTATGATATTTTATAAAAGGATGTTTTTTTTCCCTCAAGTGATTTATTTTGCATATATACCGGTAATTGTGTTCAAAGAGAGTAATTCACCAACCATTTTGAAATATAGTTCAATAAACAAAATAGAATATAAAATTATTAACAAAAAACAAAATGAATTAAGTACATCATACGATTGTAAATATTTCAAGAACGATGAGTAATCATAATACAAGTATTATAATATTTAACATTTGATTATTTTGAATGTATCTAGATTATTTGTATCATGTGATCATGAACATGAATACAAGGATGCAGTTTCTTTTTCTCTTTTAAACTTTAGGATACGACACGACACAACGAAAATAAGACTATTCATATTTAATATACACACATATATTTATCTATATACATAATTGATTCTCTTATTTCATATCCCGCATCCATAAAACATTTTAAACAAATAAAAATATAAATATATCCAACCCACCCACCAACCAATAATAATAATAATAAAAATAAACATATCAAATAATATCTCTCTCTCTCTCTCACACACACACACACACACACATATATATATATATATATATATATATATATTGTGCAAGAAATCTAGTGCTAATGTAACTATTGCAATCATCAACATGATGCCTTGTCTTTCTTATTTTTTATTTTTCCTTTGTTATTTCTTCACCTTCATCCACTATGTTTCAAAACTACCAATCTTCTTTGTCGTTTGTCATGTCATATTTTTACTTTCCTATTCATCTATTTTTTTAATCTTAATATCAAATAGACATTAATTTATTTACCATCGTTAGAGCGACTAACCCTCGCTTTGTCACCTCTATCATATACCACATAACTACAGACATTTTTATTGGGAGCAATGGCATTTTGGTCGGGTCTGACTCAGATACATTACGTATTTATTTTATTTTTTATTTTTGGACACGCTACTGACGTGCTGGATACGTATCAGAGGAATATCACATCAGTATATCCAACATTACAACAAATTATTTTTAAAAATATCCATGTGTCACATATCAAAATACAAGTGTTATGATATTTAATATTTTGATTATTTTAAGCATCCGGAAAAAAAGAAGTTCCCGATAAGATTGGTAAATTTCGGACCATAATAAATGCTGGGATAATTGCATAAGACCCTCATGTGATATGCGAAACTTGCGCCAAACTCCCCTGTGTTAATTTTTTTGCGAATCACCCCCTTTTGTTATTTTTTATTTTGTATATTCCCCCTTTTTTTATTTTTTTGTTGTTGCTTTTTTCCATTATAAATGTTCTAGATCCAACCCAAATTAAATTATTTAACTATTATAAACATGTTTGGGGCAAAAATGCATTTGGATTGACATTTATGATGAAAAAAACACCAAAAAAAACTAAAAAAGGGGGAATATGCAGAATAAAAAATAACACAGGGGGGTGAATCGCAAAAAAATTAATACAGGGGAATTTAGCTCAAGTTTCGCATATCACATGGGGATCTTATGCAATTTTCCCATAAATGCTAAATAAAGTTATTGGATGACAAAATTGTTAGTAGACAGACCATATATAATTGGAAAAAAGAAAAGAAAAGGGAATTAGTTTATGCACTTGAGAGGATTTCAACATTTGGAAGTTAGACGAGTGAGCAGGATTTCAAATCTCATCAATAGTCCCTTTCTTGTATTATCTGTCCCACTTTAGTCCCTCTTTTCTCAATTGCGCTCAATTAGTCCCTCTATTCTCATTTTCATCCCAACAAGGTCCCTGAGCTCAATTTTCCGTCCAAAACTCATGGAATCTGACGAAAAATTGAGCCCAGGGACCTTGTTGGGATGAAAATAAGAATAGAAGGATTAACTGAGCGCAATTGAGAAAAGAGGGACTAAAGTGGGATAAATGATATAAGAAAGGGACTATTGATGAGATTTGACCATAGTTTTCTTAAGAAACAAGAGGACACACATCCAACTTACCTCCTCATGTGATCCTTACATACTAAAACTCGCTCATTCTTATGTCGTGTTCTAACGTCTCACACTAAACAATCACTAAGACCATCTATGGTGGTCCCAAGTGGCATACGAAAGGGTCTAGAAGGGGGGGGGGGTTGAATAGACCCTGAAGTCTTTTTCGACTTCACAAAATTTTCGTATCACTTTAGAAATTTGAACGCTTGGAAAAACTGAGCGCTTGGGTCAGACGCTTCAGAATAGTTAACTTAGACTTAGTGATTTCAGCAGTTTACCAAAGTAGGGCAACGCTTAGATCGCTTAATCAGGATTAGCACAGCGGAAATAATGTTTAGCGTTCTTTCAGTTGAATTAATCGCTTTGCAATTTTACTTGTCTTTTTTAGAATAATATGAAATGAATAATATAAGACAATAAAATAAATGACACAATAATTTGTAAGGTTCACTGGGTGATGTAATCCCAGCTACGTCCTTCTTCTCCTTTTTCACTTGGAGGAAATTACTATGATGATTATCAAAGGATCACACAGAAACTTCTACAAAATAGTAATGGATGAAAATGATCTTGGGCTCCTTGATCACACAGACTTCAGCACCAATGAAGATCGTCTTCTTCAAGCTTCTCTCACTCAGAAATACTGCCTGAAAGGTTTCAACAACTTTTCTCACTCAGATGAAAGGTTGAGGTTTATCACTAGAGTTTTGTTTGTTTTAAAGAAGATCAAACAACTTGGAATATCTCAGTTGGAGTTTGGATTTCTTCTTTGGAAGATATTTGAGATATTTGTGACTGTCTGGAATGTGGATAGAAAGCTTGAAAGGTTTTGGCTATGAAATTTCTAAGCTTTTTCCAGAAAGAATGTACGTAGGATTTTTGGCAATAATTTCTCGTATATTCTTGATGTTGTTCTATTTTTTTTTATTTTCTGGAGTAAGGTATTTATAGGCAATAGCTTGGGATCTGTCCGTTGGACACATGTAGGAGCGTGCCTTTCACGTAGCGCGTGATTGTACCTAAAATCTGACATTCCTGAAAATTCGCTGGAACCGATTGGACGGGAGCAGCTAAAACTCTGAAAGTTCTGACAGTCTGGTCAAAAGGAGGCTTGTCCACAAGTCACAGTAGCTTATCACATTTAATGCTCTTATCAGGCATTTAATGCAATTTGAATTTATTTCCCGTTGGAAATAAATGCCCGTTGAATGATTGCATTTAAGTCCTTTATGACTTGAGGATTTATTTCAGGTGAATCTTCTATAAGTCGCTTGAGTATTTGAACGCTTGATTCATGAATCCTGAACTGCGGTCTCTTAGCGTTTGACAGGCGCTAAGAAGGAATCTTCATCTTCGGTTGACTTCAGACGCTGGTCTTCAACTTCTTCTCAAATAGACTCACCTAGAATTCTATTGTTGATTCAGTCGCTAAGACTTAGTCTAAAATCTATGAGGATAAAAATTACAAGCCTAAACAAAATTACAAACTCTTTAAACGCTTTATACAATGATCTATGAAAGCATAAACTTACATTTTATTTGGGGTCTAACATTGAATCCTATCTTGTCATCATCAAAACATCTAACATGAAATTTCCTACAAATTTCCCCCTTTTTGATGATGTCAAGACTTGTAACTCTTTTATAATTTTTTAAGAGTTAAAAAAGAAAAGGCCCAAAGGAATATAAGTCAGCGTTTGAAAGGTTAGTAATGTTAGTTAAAGTTAGGTTGGCTTCAACAAGTTGTTTCAGCAATAAATCATTCATATATATTGAAATGAGGCATACATGATTTATACTGAAAAGAATAAGAAAGAAATAAAATACGCAAAAACATTTATTTCTTCTGTCGCTTTGCTCTTTCTTCGCCTTGAAGAACTTCTAACGCTAGTTCTTTTAAGAGTCGATCAATGTCGATCATAGTTGTATGCTGGACTTCATCATAGTCATGCCTGCGGAGTCTGGCGCTTTCATTTAGCTCTAACAACCTTTCCGTCCAATCCCTTGGTGGAATGCCAAGTTCTCGAATCAGATCATAATATATATCTCTTTGACGGTCATTAATTTACAGGTCGTTGTAGCGGTCCGGCATAAGCATGAAATCCCATACTCTCTACGAAGTCGGGGTCCAACTAGGGAAGAGCGTATTTTCCGAGATAATACCTTGGTTTTCGTTTCTTGGATAGCATTCTCTTAATGCTTACCAGTTCATCGAACATCGAACGCCAATGTTTATTATCCGTCTTGGAAATCGCTTTGGTCTTTTCTTTACTTTCCCCCTTCTTGACTTCATCAAGGGACAATTTTAGATCAGCGACATCGCGGCGCAAAAGTCTAACTTCTTCGACTAGAAGAGCAATCTGTTGGGCGACACTCTGAGCGACGGCATCGGATGAAGCGTGTCTGTCCGCATCAGCCGAAGCGCTCTGAGCAAGGTGACGATTGAATTCAGAGGAGAGCTCAGTGATAAGAGGGGACATGCTTTCCATGATAGCAATGGTGCTGTAATTTGAAGCGTTGGCAATGTCACGGCTTCGCGTATCAGACATTAAGCGAGTCTGTCTGTCAGCGGCTTCAGAAAGCTTGGAGCAGGAACCTTCGATGTGGTGAAACGAGTTCCGTACAGCCTTTCTGAAATCTCGGGCCTCTAAATCACTGTCTGAATCTGAATCTGAAGAAGGACGCTCTGGGGACGGGAGAAGTCCGTAAGAACTTGAAACTGCAGCCTTGCCTTTGGTTTTATCTCTTAGGAGAGGGTCTACAGGCGCTTGAGCAATTTCAGCGTGCACTTCTTCAATTGCGTGATCCAAGGTAGAATCAGCAATCGCTGGGGGCTCAACTACTGGGGCGCTAGAAGAATCTGGCAAGGAAGCCTCAGGAAGATGAGCGACTTCCGCAGTAGGAGCAGAATCTTCTTCCAGAATTTGGATTGAGGGAGGAGAAGGTTCTCTAATGCCAATAACCCAGAGGGGGCCAAGGGCTTCCATCACATGCCGGGGACTGATCAGGCTAGATTGCGGGATAAAGAATATAGCGTCTTCGCGCTCGTCAGTACTTAGTGCAAGTTGCACACCTTCTGGTAAAGCAATCCCTGATGTATATTTGTTGAAAAAGTCCAAAATCAACGGCATGAACGCTTGAGCTGCTTCTTGGTCCACTGGCCTAATCAGCGAGATCATCTTGGCCACTTGAATATTCTGTTCACTGAAGAGCACAGGGTGGAGAGTATATCCTCGGAAATCGTTTAACCCTGAATAGTGATTGAAACTTGTATCCAACGCTTGGACATTTTCTATCACTGCTCTCATATCTCGGTGGAACTCAGCAAACTCAGCGTGTTCTGTTGAAGTGTCAACACGAATCTGACTCTGGCCTTGAAGAACTGGTTGTTTACTTGACGAAGCGTCTTCGTTGAGGTCAGGGAAGATTCGTTGAACAAAGTCTGCACGAGGATGCAAAACGTAGCGTCCGCCCTGGCTGAATAAGGCGAGCTGCTGGCGAATGTAGCTTTCGATTGGCTATGTCTGTATCGTGGCAAAGTGCTAACATTCCCGGCAATTATCTGACGCTGTTGAAGCAAAAAGGTGGCAAATCCTCGGCGTCTGTATTCTATTCCAAAATTAAACAGGAATGGATATTTGACGAGTTCATCAAGGGTGTAGAAGTGAAGAACGAACTCTTCAGCCCATTTGGCTGTATCCATCATCCATCGTTTTTCCAAGTTTGTTCGCTTTGTTTTGCTCTTTTCTAGCTGCTAAGAATTTCTCGAAGCGTTCCGTTTCATCATCATAGTCTTCAGCCCATAATCTGGCAAGATATTCACGAGCCTCATCTTCAATCCACGAGTTGACCGGATTTGGCGCTCCGCAACAAGCGAGCCTTTGCCTTTCCAGAGTTTGAGTGGATTAGGAGAGAGAGCGTTCTGGGGAGACTTGACAACGGAGGGGAGAGCAGAATATCCTATCTTATTGAGATCTTCCTCATCAGGATTTTTGTTCCAATCACCCATGTGTGGGTTCTTGAAAACAATCTTGCTTGGGCGCAGAGGATAAAAGGACTCGTCCGAGCGACCGGTTAGAGTGAATCGCTGTTGATCAAGGTCAGCTCTATTGAACACTGGACGACGAATGTACTCAAAGCGAGATTGAAGTCGCTCTAAGTCATATAGTCCTAGATCTGCAATACGCTCGAAAAACTCAAATTTCTTGGGTTGGACATATCGGGCCGATGGAGAGTGGTTTGAAAGTTATTTCCAACTCGGCAAGCATTTGCGCGTCACGTCTCTGGCGGCATAATAAAATTCGACGTCTGGATGATATCCGTGCGGGAAGAAATCAATGACACGAGGAGGAGGTCCGGTTGGCGTAGGAACAAGGGCAATAGCTTCTGTTGGAATGGGGGCCACTTCTATCGACCGCTCAGCGTTTAAAGTTGCTTCACTCGCTGATGAGCTTTCAGCGTCAGGAAGAACTTGGAATGCTTCTTTAGCAATATTCACAACAGTTGCCATGTCCACGTCTAGTTCAACTGGAATCTCCGAGAGAGGAGGGGCTTCAGCGATTGGTTCATCATGAGCTAAAACATGTAAGCGATTGAGAAAAGCAAGCAAAAATTCCTACTGAGTAGAAATTTACAAAGAAAATACTACATCGCTACCCTGAGGACTATCATCGACTGTCTTAGTCGCTTGATCTGTTTCTTGGACAAGTTCCTCAGGCTCCTGAACTTCTTTCTTCGGGTTCTAAATCGATAAAAGAAGTTATTGGATCAGCACGAATAGGGATATTTAGTTCTTCAAGCGTGTTGAGAACATAATGAATATCTGCTTCACTTGGTGAGCTGAGAGAATTTTTTGCTTTTATCCTAGCGTTAGAGACTTAGGAAACTAACGGGAAAGGATAGACTAATTTGCTTAGCAAATACTTACCCTGAACATTGGAAGCCTTTCAGATGGAGAAACGGCTTGAGGATCTGAGCTGATTTCGGGAACAGCGTCAGAAACGGAAGCACTCGCTGACTCTCTAAGCGCTGGATTTGTGGGAGCGCTAGAAGATACTGCGGGAGTGGGAGTAGAGTACGCCTTCGTGCAAGCGGTACTTCTTCTTCCACTGCTGTCTCTTCTTCCTCAGGAACGGAAAAGAAAAACGCTGGAGGAGGAGAAGGAGACTTAGGCGAGGGAGAAGGAGAGAAGGGATCTTTTGTTCTTTTTGGGTTCCGGCTTCTTCTTCTTCAGTTCAGGCTTTTGCTTCTTTGCGGGCTTGGATGGCTCAGCGACTTTGAGAATGATCTTTCTCTTAGGTCGCTTGACCACCACTTTTTCTGATGATGATGATGATGAAGACGCTTGATCTTCATCATCACTGCGAACAACACGCTGATCTTTTGGAACCGCTGCTCCGCCAGGTTTCCGCTGGTTAAGAAGCTCGCTTATCATTTTCTTGCCATAAAACTTGGTCGCTGGGATCTTTTTCCCAGAAGCTTGCGTATATTCGCTAGACCAGAGAATACGACTTAGCAAAATCCCGTAAGGCTTGGGATTAACAGACTTAGCCATCGCTGCTTTAAAGCGATTGAACACGTAAAGAGACCAGTTAACTTTTAACTTGGTCAGGATGGCAACCATCATCTTGTATTGAATGTTAGAGACTTTATCGAACGTCCCTTTTCTGCATTCAATAATCTTTGAACATATGTCAGCGAGGATGACATATTCGCCTTTCATATCGTTCTTCTTGAAGTTGGGCTCGTAGGCGTTGTGAACATCTTCTTTCTTTATCACGTCCCAAACTTTGGTAGCATTGCCGAGATTTACACGTTCTACCTCAATGCCAGTATTAGGCAGAACAAGTAATGAAGAAACCAGAGAAGGAGTGAGGACAAAGGTCTCTTTTGCAGAGGGGAAGACGCAGGATATGGAATTTTCGTCTTCAGAAATTTGACCATTGTAGAAAAGTGGAGAGATTCTTCTTCAAAGTAGTTGAAAGTAGTAGTAAGCATGTCTTTCAAACCAGATTCTTGAACGAGTGAAGAATCGTTCGAAGAGGGAAGTTCTGGTTATCAAAAAGATAGTCCAGTTAACCAAAAATCCGGCGTTAACTGTAACTGGTTTTAGTTGCTGTCTTGGAAGATTTTGAAACTTTGGGTGCCATTGCTGAAAGTTGAAGCTTTTGAAGAAATAGAGGAATTTTTTGTTTTGCCTTTGGAGAGAAAAGCTTTTACAGTAGGAAAGATTGGAAGTGATAAAGGTTTTCTGTAAAAGTCTTGGTGAGTTTAAATAGAAGGTGAAAGTAACTCCTCAATTGACAGATGAATGACACGTGTTCAGAGGTTATGACAAAGGAATCTGAACCGTGTACATTTAATTTCGGATGTCAAAAGGTGTGGTAAGTAGGGTACTATAACATTTTTCGGATCCGCAGTTAATTTGACAGTTTGAAAAAATTTGAAATTTTTCAGCGTGAAGTGCACGCGCCTGATAGTGTACTGACACTTACTCAGACTCATGCAATCACTGAACCGCCTCGTTTTAGATCGGAATCATAACCGTCAGTTCGATTTGATAGGCACGTGTGGGTAGTTGTCAAATCGATCTTGTTGACTTATCCACACGTAATCTTTAGCGATGAAAACTATGCATGAATTTTTGAAATCGAGTACTTAGCGTTAAAGTGGAATCCTTTCAACGCTGAGTCTTTTTCATAAATATCTCAATAAATGAATCAATCGCTTGGATTTATGAGAGACAACATTATTAGAGATTGATTTTGTCATGCATAAAAGATAAGAGCTAGTGATCAATGCTTAAGATTTTGAAAGTCATTTTTGATCACAGTCGCTTGATACATTGAAGTAATACAATTTTAGAGTTCCCCCTAAAGTTGATGACTCATTTCAATTTTGATAAACGCTTTAGACATAAACATAAAGTGGATTCCCCTTAAATTATATGCCTATTACATATGATGCTTTATGATTTAAGCGTTTAAATCGATCATACCTAATTCATTTCTCAAGTGAGAAAGCTTGTTCGTTGAGCGCTTTTGTGAAGATATCTGCCAGTTTTTTGTCAGTTCCCATGAAGTGCATGGAGATATCTTTCTTTTGAACATGGTCAGCAAGAAATGGTATCTAATGTCAATGTGTTTGGTTCTAGAATGAAGAACAGGATTGTTGGGTCATAGCTAAAGCACTTTGTTATCACAATGGATTGGGGTAGGACCTAGGATATTCCATAATCTCTAAGTTGTTGCCTCATCCAAAGGATTTGTGCCAACAACAGCTTCCAGCGGCTACATATTCTGCCTCAGCGGTAGAAGTCGCTATGGATTGTTGTTTCTTACTATGCCATGAAACTAGTCTATCACCTAGAAATTGACATGTACCACTAGTACTTTTTCAATCTATTTGCATCCTGCAAAATCTGCATCTGAATAACCAATTAGTTCAAAAAAAGAATCCTGTGATACCATAAGCCCACATTTTGTGTGCCTTTTAGGTATTAAGGATCTTCTTGGTAGCAATTAAGTGTGATTCTCTAGGATCAGATTGAAAACGTGCACACATGCATACCGGAAACATAATATCAGGTCTACTAGCGGTAAAATAAAATAAAGAAGTGATCCAATAATACCCTATAGTTAGTGATATCAATTTTCTTCCCACTTTCATCTTTATCTAACTAAGCGTCTGGTCATTGGAATTTTTGAAGATGACATTTTCCATACCAAATTCTTAATCATATCTCTAGTATATTTAGTTGGTTTATAAATATTCCATTAGGGAGTTGCTTAACTTGTAATCCCTAGAAGAAAGTTAATTCACCAATCATGCTCATTCAAATTGATCATTGCATCATTTTCGAAAATTTCTCACACAGTCGCTTATTAGTAGAACCAAATATATATCACAACCCATAGATTTGGACTAAGAGAATATCTTTATTAGGGCAATTTTAAATAACGTTGTGTAAACGCTGCCTTTTGAAAAGCCTTTACCTATAAGGAAGATAGAGAGAGTGTCATACCATGTGCTCTTGGTGCTTGTTTAAGGCCATAGAGTGCCTTATCCAGTTGTAGACCATACTTTTGCCATGGGTTGTGATGAATCCTGGTGGTTGCTCCACATAGACTTCTTCTTGGAGTTTACCATTCAGAATGCACTCTTCACGTCCATTTTGGTAATACTGTGAACTTGTTGAATGCGGCAAACGCTAGGTAACATCCTAATTGCTTCAAGACGGGCTACTGGGGCATATAGTTTCATCAAAATCCATACCTCTTCTTGACAATAACCCTGAGCGGCGACTAATCTAGCTGTTTTTTCTTATAA